>OW026519.1:57816910-59016910 GCA_932274085.1 Protocalliphora azurea
TTCGCATTTATTTTTTTGATGTGTATAATATAAAATTTATGTGTAAGTTTGTTTGATAATTTATTTGTTTGTCTATCAAATCTATCTAAACGGCTGAAATGATTTTTACGGTATTTGACACACAGTTTGTACCTATGTCAGAGCTGGTTATAGGCTATGTTAGATCTCAATTGGATATAACATGTAGTTTAAAATAATCTATTTTTCAATTTTACATGTAATGAAGCTATTTATATGAAATTTGACGCACAGATAGTGTTTGCACTGTAAAATGTTATAGGTTATGTTGGATCTTTATCAGATGCCACGCCCAAATTTCATTCACTTTTTTAAATCTCTCAAACATATGAATCGATTAGCTTAAAATAGATCGCAGCAGAAGACGTTGTGCCCCCCACATATAAAGCAAATATTTATTATAGCGTATCTAAGGAACTATTACAGTAAGAGCACTCAAATTTCGTAGGAGCCTTTATCCTATCATATAGCATTGATGCAATGAAAATAGGACGACAGGTCCAGGGGAAGAGGTAGCTCTCATACAAAGAAATTATAGAGTTTCTTATCTAAAGTAGTCCTTTAGTGAAAATCTTCAAAAATTTAAAAGAAATTTTCATAACAAATTTCGAATAGGGTAAATAGATCAAGAGGAATTAGTGGCTCTCACATAAAGTATATATTACTTATAGCATCAAATAGGGTAACGAAGCGTACCAGTAAAAGCTAGTAAATAACAAATTTAAATTCACACATATTAAAGGAAGACAGACATCGTTAGATCGATTTAAAAAGTGAATCTGAGTCGATTGGTAAGATGGGTGTTGGATAACTTTTTCTATACGTCACAAACATCAGTATAAACGCATTATACCTCAACCACCTATGGTGGTGTAGGGTGTAATGAAAGTGTAAGTAGCATGAATATTGATGTGTTTTCTTGTATTTTTCAGCTCTCGATTTTTTTTTTTATCAAAAACTACCCGCCTGACTAATACGTTCGCTAAAATGTATAAATTTCGAATAAAAAAGTTAGAGAAAAGTTAGAAAAAGGAAAGAAAACAACATTCGAAAAAGTGAACAATTTGGGATAATTTCTCGCAATAGAAATTTTAGAGATATTTGTGGCAATTTTAAAGAACATTCGAAACAGTGAATATTTAGCGATAATTTTTCGTAATAGAATTGTTGGAGATATATCCGATAATTTAATGAGAACGAACGTTAGCTTCAGCGAATAATTATCGGCAACTTGTAGAATTCAAATAAAAGAGAACTTATCGAAAATAAAAGAAAAAAATGAACATTCGATTTAGCGTATAATTCTCTGAAAATTTTCGATATGTCTGAGTGCACACAAGGCAATTTTTCTTGCTGAAATTCTGGTTTTGTGTGCGAGTGTGTGAGAGAGAGGGAGAGAGAAAGTGAAAAAGAATATAAAAAGTAACAAACTTGATTGTAATTCGAAATTCGTTTTGTTTTTCATTTTCGTATTTCGAAACAAAAACAAATCAAGGCAATTAAAGCAAGAATTGCTGAAGTAAAATTTTGTGTGTGAAAGTAAATGTTATTAATATAACCAATTTGGAGAGAATTTGTAACCAACGTAAAGCCTGTTGTTGAATTTTTTAACTGGTTTAAAAAATCGAAATTGTAAGCAAATATTTGTGATAGATTTATGCGTGAATTTAGTTTTTTGTTATATAACACTATAAAATCGATAGAACAATCAAAAGGCATTAAATGTAAAAATTGTATGGACTCACAGTGAATCGAGCCTATAGAAAAATAGAAATTTAATTTAGATGTAAATTTATCCACTAATTTCGAATCTAAAACCAAACTTTTAAAATTATTAAAATTTATTCCAATATATGGAAAATAAATTTCCAAAATGTCTACATATGTAAAGTAATTAATATTTTCTAATATGTTTGAATAGTTAATAATAATTTAATAATTACTACCAGTGTTGCCATATAAGTGAAATAAATTAAATTTTTACTATTACTATTTTTACAATTTTATTGCAAATAATTTTCAAATTTTGTCGAGTGTTTATTATTTTCTTCAAATAAGTTTCAGCATAAGCCATAACACATGAAAAAATCTTATTTTTAACGTCAAAGAATTTTTGAAATAATGCTATTTTTAGTTACATCGAAAGCTTAAAATATGTTTATTTTTATACTTAATTTTTTGTAAATTCTGAACCAGGTATTTAAAAATATGTTTGAAATTCTAGAGACTGACAATATTAGATTACACTATGCAACAAATTGGGGATCATAGCGCGGGAGCGGAATCATATTTGTAAAAATTGTAAAAATATTAACATGTAAACTTTAATAATTTTTGGTTAAGCGGCAAGACCTTACTTGCTGTAATGATAAAAAATTTCACACTACACCCTGTATTTAATGCCAATATTTGTATAATAAATACCCCAAATTCAGACTTTGATCCATCTACTCTAAAAGAGTAAGCATGTCTGCGCCGGCTAGATTTAAGAGTAAAAAAATTATAAGTTTATAAACTCTTCAATAAAACCGTATAAAATAAACTTTGATTAAGTGGCATAAAAAGATATCCCAGCTAGCTTTATATTTGGTATGGTTGTTTTTTTTTTTAACCCTACAAATACCCTAGATTTTGCAAATTACAATTATGAATTTTTATACGAACGTTATAATGACGCGGTGTTAGGTCGCGTAGGGTATCATTACTCCCACCCATGATGAACGATCATCAACTCCTGCCAGATTATCTACTCTAATTTAAATAGGTGTCCGACAAGATTATACTTATAATATTTCACATTCTTTTATTGGCTATTCTTCCCATATTAATACATTTTTTATACCCCACACCACCATAGGTGATTAGGGTATTATGCGTTTCTGCTGATGTTTGTAATGCACAGTAAAAAGTACCCAACACCCACCTTAAAATGACTCAGCATCACTTTTTAAGTCGATCTAAAGATGTCCGTACGTCCGTCCGTCCGGCTGGCTGGCTGTCCTTGTAAACCTTGTGCACAAAGTACAGGTTGTAATTTTGAAGATAATTCCATGAAATTTGGCACGTAGACTTTCATGGCCTATTGAAATTGGTTACAATCGGTCCATTATTCCACCTAGTCCCCATACAAATGTCCGAAAATCACTTTAACGTGCATAAATCACATACACATGTTAGTATCAGGTTCGACACAAATAAATTTTATATAAGTAGAAATCATAGTGACAAATTTTATGATAATCGCTCCATAATTTACTATTACTCCCATAAAATCCCACTTTCGGGAATGACCCTAAAGTGTATAAATTCGTATAAATGTTAGTATTAACGTAATATTCTGAATTCGTATATTTTATTTTACACTTAGTAAAAGTATCGGTCCACAATTGTCCACATGTCTAATATAACACCCCTCCACGAATTTTGATGGATGTGCACAACGGTGTGGGTTATGGGTGGGTGGTTAGTCAGTGAATGAAAAAATACGTTCTACTAGAGGGACGTTTTAAAAACGGACTGGCAAATTGCTCATGATCTTAGTAAGAACAATAATAATGCGTGTTAAAACATAATGAAACTTACATACAATTGCGAAAGTACAAGATCCACATGAATGAAATGATGGGCCCAACAATTTTCAGTGTTGTTATTGTTGGTTGTACCTTTTAATATTTTTGTAAATGCGTAGATTATCTAAACCTTTCATAATATGTTAACACTCACAAAAAAAAAAAAGAATAATATAATAATATTAGCAAATAAAGTATTTATATGTTTATACACAGAAAAAAGTTTGTGCATAAATATAAGCATTTACTTTCATTGATTTCAGTTCATTATATTTAAGAATAGGGTCTTAAATATTAACACTTTTTTCACATTTTTTGAAATGAATCAAAAGACATGACGACTGAAACAAATTGTTAAAAATTTTCATTTATATTTTCAATTTGTAAATGTATGTTTGAAATTTTCATTACAGAATTTTTGGTTTTTAATGATTTTTCAGCACATGTTGGGGCAGAAGAACACAGCAGATACACAGCTCCAGAATGGCAGCAAATTTAAGCAAATTTCTAATCCTTAGTTTTTAACAGCTTTTAATTTTAAAATTGCCATTAAAAGGAATTTATTATTAATATTTTCATGCATAAGTATTTCTATTTAGAATTTGATTATACTAAAATTATGCATTTATTTAAAGACATGTATTTCTGTGGTACTTTTTCGTGTATCACTTGAATAAGGAATATTTTAAAACTAAACAAAATGTAATTTATTTTTAAATTTTATGTTATAAAAATGAAAGTTATTATCTTCTAGCATTCAATTAGTAATGAGTACTGCCAACATTTTTATAAATAACCTCAAAAATGCGATTTGGCATCGCCTTGTATAAGTAATTTAGTGACTCTAAGTAATTTAGCGAAATTGAACTCCATGTTTCCGTTATTGCATCCTTTAAGGATTCTATCGTCTCAAATTGTTTTCCTTCTTTATAAACTTTTCTTGCAAGCCAACCCCAGATATTTTCCATTGGATTCAGGTCTGGTGAATATGGGGGCCAATCCAAAAGTTGAACACCTTGTTGATTAATCCATTGTTTTACTGCTCTGGCGGTATGAAACGGAGCGTTGTCGTGTTGGTACGTTCAAGGTATAGGTCCAAAGAAATCATTAAATTTTGGAAATGCTTCCTCCAGAATGTTTTTGTAAGTCGCTGCAGTCATTTTGTTGGACACAAAAACCAATTCTATGGTACCAAATACGAAATGGCACCCCACACCATTATTCTGCCCTCTCGGTTGTGTCTGCGGCTCAAAAATAATTCCTCCTTATTTAGGTCAAGGAAGTAATAGTTATATCCGTCGGGACCATCAATATTAAGCTTTTTTTCATCGGAAAATTCAACTTTAAACCATTTGTCGGACCATGTCATTGTATTTTTTGGCAAACTGTAGACGTTGTGATTTGCGTTTTTCATTAAGTGGGGGTTTTTTTTGCAGTTTTCGTGGGACTATGTATGGGCATGACTTTAAAATATGGTGCACTGTTCTTAGATTGGCACTGACTCCACTTTTTTCAAGTATTTTTGATACCAACATGGCAGAATTTGATGCAATGCTAAGAATTTTTCGTCTTTCTTTTGGAGTTGGTGCCATTTTCTTCCACCCTTCCATGTTTTTTCCATATCTTTCTATGTTATTTAAATAATTGTACACAACTGTATATCCTCTATTAATGTTTTTGGCTATTTGGACCGGATTTTGACCCTGAGATTTCAAAATCAGAATTTTTTCTTTTCCATTGTTATTAAGAGCCTTACCTAGTCCCATTCTGAATAAAAACTATTTAAATATTCTCTAGCCGTTTATATTGAAAGATGCTCAAATCATAACCTTCCTGATTAATATTAAAAGAATTCCTTATTCAAGAGACACACGAAATAGTAACACAGAAATACAGGTCTTTAAATAAATGCATAATTTTAGTATAACAAAATATGTATATTTTTTATTTCTTCAGAAACTAAAGCCAACACTTTGAAATTTTGTAGCGCAAAAAATTATTTTTTTCTCAACTTTAGTTTAGGAGATATACTTAATTAAAGTTAAAAAAATTTGATTCCTTATTCAAGTGGCAGGCAGTGTATAACAAAAAGCCAGTTAAATTCAGTTTTGTACTGAGTATTTCAAATTGGAAATTTTTTTTCCAATTAAGACCATGTGGTCTTGGTCTGTAGGTTTTGAAATTAAATTTGCCAAGTGCTTTTTTTTTTGAAACCTGGACTTGATGTTGGGAAACAAATTTCTTACTCAGGAACTTTTTTGATATTCTTTCCTACAACTATTCTCTGTCGAAAATGACAAAAAATCACTTTAAATGATTGAATTATTTTTCATATGAAAGTTTGAAAGGACATTTTTAGGCGATTTTTAAATTGGATTATTTTACTGACAGTCATTCTATGCTTCATTTATAAATGTTCTACAATACCTTTATAAATTATTATTATTCAATTTAGCCTATTTTTTTTCTCACCTTCTGGCAATACTGCTGGTGTTGTATGAAAGATAAGACCAATTGGAAGCTGATCTTTCTCAAATTTGATAACATAATTTATATTCAAATACAAAATAATCAAATAATCGACATAATTTTCGGCATATGGTCAATTATGCAACCAATTTCTTTAAATTTGATAGTATGTCTAATGCCGATAAAAATCTCATTTACTTCGAAATTCATATAAATATTTGCATATACAAGACCATTCTTAATACTTAGGCATATTTCCGGGAAATATTTGTAAAGGAGCTAGGTAAAATAATGCAACGATTTCAACCATCTTCTATAAACCTCTTCGTTAAATCTAATAAATCGACTATGTCCATTATCATTAATAATATTGAAAACCACAGCATGTATTTCGAAAACAAAATTTAAATAAACACTGACGTGATATTATTAAATTATTTTTTTCATTATATAAAATGTGAACTATTGAAACTAAAGGAATAAAATATGGAGTTCAGAAATTTCATTATGATGTTTTTAATATAATTTCAGAATAATCTGTTCGAAAACCTTAAGAATATTTAGGAATAAAATACTTTATGGACATTTTTGACATTATAAAATGAAAACTCAAACTCCTTTTAAAAGGACATTCGAACATAAAATGAAAGACTGAGTATGAAGTCCTCTCAAGCAATGTCTCTACCTTCAAATGTATATGGTTTAGTACATGTGTAAAAAATGCTGTTGTACGATGTAGTATAGGGAGATATATAAGTTAGATGTGAACCCTATTTTTAAATATGCTACACTAATACCATCAAACATTGAAAATATTCCCAGGGGGAGCAAATTTAGCTAAAATATTTAGCTTTGATACGGTTGTTTATTTGTTTGAAATTGGGCTAAATCAGTTCATAAAAATAAAAAAAAATCAATGTCCGTCGTAATTCCGGTTCATAGTTTTATGACGATATCTCATGAGCCGATAATTTTAAACAAATGAAGTTTGTCGCAATGATTTTTTATTAATTAGAAACACAATCTGAAAAAAATTAGAAAAACCCATTGATCCAAGTAAGAAAGATATAGTCGGTCAAGTCGGACCATATGTTACCCCACACCATTGTGCATGTTCATCACTTAGGGTGATTCCTCATAAAATTTTATACTATGATTTCTACTTATATAAAGCTTATTTGTGTCGAATATAAACTTGAAAGGAAAATAGTGAATATTAATAGTCATCTAGGTGAAAAAAAGAAGATACTACCAGATAATATTCTGTAATTTAATAAATTATCACTAAATAAATCTTGAATAATATTATAATATAATACGTGTTTTACAAAGGGGAATTCCCTTTTTTCGTTTTCGTTTAAGAAATTGAAATTAAACCTCAAATATTTTTTTTAATTCAGATTTTTGTTTTCATTAACTTTTGATGAAATGGGGTAAAAAAACCAACATGTGTATGTAATTTATGCACGTTAAAGTGATTTTCGAAAGGGAACTATGCTAATTATGGACCGGTCTTCATGAAATTTTACACGAAGATTGGAACTTATACAAAACTTCTACTCCGGGAGGACATTTGTATGGGGGCTAGGTGAAATAATTGATCGATCATAACCAATTTCAACAGGCTTCGACCTTGTATCATGAAAGTCCTACGTTTATTGAATTATCTTCAAAATTGCGACCTATACTTTCTGCACAAGGTTTACATGGACAGCCAGCCAGCCAGCCAGACGAACGGACGGACATCGTTAGATCGACTCAAAAAGTGATTATGAGTCGATTGGTATACTTTGAAGTGGGTGTTGGATGAGTTTTTCTGTGTGTTACAAACATCAGCACAAACGTATAATACCCCAACCACCTACGGTAGTGTGGGGTATAAAAAAAGTTTTCAACAAAGTTGAACCGAAATTTAGCATAAATATTTCTATAATAATTATAAACTTGGAATATAAAAATAGGCGTAATTCGACCACCTCCCATATAAAGTGAAATTAATTGACAAATACATTTATTTTCCTCTCATAGGAAGTGAGTCAATGTTTCAGTCCTCTTCAACAATATCATATTCATTAAAATCTAATAACACACTCGAAAGTTGTTCAATCATAAACTGTGACAATATTTCATAAAAATGACTAAACCATGAACGATGAGTGGCTAATTAACATATTTATATACAAAGGAACCAAATTAGAGCTAAGTCGATTTTTTTTTTTTTTTGCAATAACCCAGGTAACACTGGTAATAAGATGTACTATAAAGATTTTAAATCCCTGTATATCAAATAGCTATTAGCTCTTTTTTAAACAAACTTTTCTTTTTCAATTTTCTAAAATGTAGCTTGAAAACAAATTGTTTATTACTCTCTCATTTTCAGATTTCTAAAAAATAACAACAACAAAATTTAGCTGGATCAATTCCACAATTTTTTTTATTTAAATTTTATGTTTAAATTCAATTACAAAGTAAGTATATCGCATCAGCAAAAAAAAGCGCAGAGAAAAAAATAAACCCTTCAAATACACTGTGCGAACAGTTAACTTTTAAATGTGTTTGTTTCGGTGTTTATTTATATGAAAGTGTTTGCGTGCCAGTCAACTTATATATGTTTGCGTGTGTATGTATGTATGTGTACTTATAATGCGATAGTACATTTGACATAAGCAAAATTATTGTTATTGCCATTTATTGTGGCTTAAACGACAAGTGTATAAGTTTATATATAGTATAGAGATTTGAAAGTATAACACACACACACGCACACACATTCTCACACTTAAACTTATAACAACACACACACACACATTGACAAATTTATACATATATGTATAAATGGCATAAATATGCGTTTAATGTTAAATGAGTTGAAGTGTCGCCATCATGTATAAAAATACACACAAGAACTCAAACTCATACATTCATACGTATATATATATATATATTGAATGTGTATGAGTAAATATATTCCATATGGTTTGATCTATCATAAACATGAGAAACATCACTACTCACAGGATGGTGTTGATGACGAAAATGATGATTATGATGATGATGATGATGATGTAGTAGTTGAGGCAGTAGCACTGCTAGAAATGATGCTAAAAGCACTACTTACTTGACGTTGTCGTTTTTGTTGCTATTGCCATTGTACTAGCTGTGGAATGTCATGTGTTTATATACAAACATATTTTTATGATTATATAAGTGTGTAAATTCGTTCGTGCGTTTATATATTAATGGACTTTTTATACAATATGATTTCATTCCTCTTTATTTTTTGTAATATTATTTATATGGGGAATACCCTTTTTTTCGTTTACTTTTAAGAAACCGAACTTAAACCTAAAATATCTTTTTAATTCAGATTTTTGTTTTCATTAAATTTTGATGAAATGGGGTAAAAAAAAAAAATTCAAGACCTGAAATGGTTTCATTTGGTACCGACAAACACTCAAATTTTTAAAAACCCCATAAAAGTGTTTGAAGATTATAAGTTTTTTTTTCCTTTCTTTTGATTATTGTAAACGCGCATTTTAACATATCTAATGTATTTGTTCAATCAGTCTGCCGTTGACCAGTGTTGAATTATATTGTGGACAAGTGGTGAAATCAAAATTTTCAAAATTTAAAATTTCTTTTATGGCTTTTTAGTTATAAAGTAATTTTTTATTACAGAATAAAGTAAAACGTATATCGGGAAATATATTCTGAAAATTTTGGGAAAATTGCACAAGAATAGTCTTTAAGACGCGTAGGTCAAAGGTTAAAATTAGGAAAATTTGTAAGTTTTAAGGAAAATATAGCGAAAATTTATTTATTTTTATCTGGATTTCGATATAATTTTATGGAAATATAAATTAAAGACCTTTGTTGATATTATCAGTTAAAAGGAAATTTTAACCTTTAACAGAGTTTGGGATCAGCATATTTTTAAACTCTTCTATTCTTAAATATCTGTAGAGTTTATTTTTTACTATCCTGGACAAACAAAATAATATACCTCATTCTAACAAATAAAGTCATACTAAACCATTAGAATTCCTCACAAAAATCATTACACTAAAATCCAAATAAAAAATAATAATTTTTCCTGATGTTTTCCTTAAAAATTTGAAATACTTTAAACTTTGACTTTTGACTCTCCTATTTTAAATGTGATCTTTGTCCAATTTTCTTAAAAACTTCAGAATATATTTTCTGATATATGGTTTATCTTAAAAAAAAATACTTTATAACAAAAAAAAAAAAAAAAAACTGGAAAGTATGCCTTTATTGAGAAATTCACAAAACTCAATTGCAAGTACGGCTTAGTTATAAAATGTATTGACCTAATTATAATGTGATTTTGTCGTCGGCTGAGGTAACTTAGTCGCCTGCAGGGTTTACTTACGGATTCAGAAACCTTAAGTAATAAGACGTTTGATTTACCCTTTCTGGGGGTTAAAATAATTTTATCTTTAATGATCTTCCTCCTTTTTGAACTAGGCTTATTACGGTTCTTCGGCTTTTATTAGGTTTCAGCGGTTATTCCGCTTATAACAGGCTCGGTTCGATTTATATTATGATATTCGGCATATAACAGGCTCAGTTCGGTTGTTCGGCTTATAGTAGGCTCGGTAGTTGAATTAGGATTGGCATTGTATGTTCGGCTTCGACACACTCGGCTATCAAACTGGTTCGGGTCTACGGCGGGATTGGCTTCTGGTTCGGGTGGCAGTCTCAGGTTCAAAGATTGTGTATTTTTCTAAAATATACACAATGATTTCTTAAAGCTAATATCTAGCTACTTCTCAAAATATAGTTACTATCAGTGCGACTAGATGTGAAAAAATTATTCAGCTAAATCAAGTTTAAAAAAAAAACTAAAAAATGCTAAAAAATATTTAAAAATGCTAAATTAATAAAGTAATTTTTTCAGTGGTATATTTTTATTTCTTTTTAATTTTTCATAATGTTGAACTTATGTAATTACAAAAGCAGAATAGAATATATAAATAGAAGAAGAAAGAAAATAGTGTAAGATGAAGAATAAGAATAAGTCATCCAATTCACATAATAATAGTTATGTAGATCACACACTGGGACAGAATTGATGTTTTTTTTTTTTTTTTTTTTGAAATAAATCTGTAACTTCTAAATAAACCAGAGACTTGGATTAGAGTCCATACTTTTTATAATGGCTTTTGATTTAGGCAACTAAAATGGTAATTTCCATAAAATTTCCATTCTGCACTACTGTGAATCACACAGTATGTCGTGGCATTGGGCACCGTCCAATTCAATGTGTTCTACTACTTACAGTTCCGTAATATACTCGCGTAACCTAAAAAAAAGCTGTTGTCCCATCCACTTAATCTAGATATAATCGAACAATATTCCATGATAATACCCATTCTAATTAAACTTCTATTGTTCATGTTAGATTACCATTTATAGACCGATCCACAAAGTCCTTGACATCTTGCTAACTGTTCTACTTTCCACGCATGGTCAGTTCTGTTCACGATCCACTACTTTAATACCTTGTAGTTCATGTTATAATAACAATACGTATTTTCTTAAAAACTAAATGATGAGGTATCAAGTAAATATATCTTAATTTCAAAACATTGGAAAAATGTATTTAATATTTTTAAACCGTATACAATATTAATATGATTACATTAACTGTTTTTACTAGGGTTTCTAATTTTCGTTTTTATTAAGTTCACGAAGTAGACTATAATAATCTTTTGAACTAAGCACCTAGTTCTTGCCCCTTTTTTAATTTGATGAGTTTTTGATGGTGCTGATATGAAAATTACTACTATTTTTGTTAAGGTCTATATTTTGCAGACAGTAGCTAGCATTAACTTTTAATTTTAATATTTAAATTCTACTAATTACTTGAAAAATGCTAGAAAACTGCTAAATAATATGCCAAATTAAAAATTTGCATCTGAGTCGGTGTAAAAATGCTAAATTTAGCTGAAAATTGCTAAAATGTTCACACTGGTTAGCATGCACAGAAATTAACTTTTGAGAACGAGCAACCGAATTCACTCGTGACATTAGCTAACCGAAGTGAACCGTGTGAACGAGCAGCACGAAGATACTCGGGAGGACAAGCAGCCGAAATCAACTGTGAGAACAGCTAACCGAAATCAACTGTGAAATTTATTTAGGGACCCAACCGTAGTCGAGCGTTACAAAATACAAATTAATTTTACTTTCGCAAATATAGTCGGCTCTTCAATTATATAGAGTAATTTTCGAGACTTATATGACGTGCTCTTGTCTTGTTTGAATTGCCCCGACTGTAACCAAACCTTGTTTACTTATACTTATTCATGTATCAACTGGATGAGAATTATATTGCTTATTGACTACCAAGCAACATGAACTGAACAACTAAGGCAATTACACTATATATGTGTGTGTGTGTATGTAGTGTTTACAGTAGGGGTGTTCAATGTTATTATTTATTACTAATAGGGTATTCAATATATTAGTATGTAAATAAAAATAATCACTAATATTAAAAATACATAAATAATATAGTGAAACTGTGATATATAGAAGGAAAATTTATAGTAATTTCATGAATAGATGTTTTAAGAAATATTTATGGGAAAATAGTAAAGTTGAGTGTATTATTTCTACGTTACATAATTATTTTTTTAGTTTTATTGTCCATAAACTTTTTATTTGAAATTTGTTGAACAAAATTTTTAAAAGTATGAAATTGGAGTTTTGAAACAGTTTTGAAACGGTTTGAAAAATTTCAACATTTTTTAACCAAGCATAAAAGGGGGTTTGGATTATTCTACGGAAACAAAAAAATGTTTTTCAATAATTGTAGTTTAAATTTAATTAAAAATAATATTTTTTTAACATTTCTCCAAAAATGTAAAATTTGTTTTTACACAGCAAAAGTGCTCACATTGATGGTCTGCGGAATTCGTAATAACGTAAAAATTTATAAACGGATTTTTTCTTTTCATATTTTATTTGATAGATAATTATGTGTAGATTACAATTTTTTAACAATTTGTTACAAAGCGAAATTTTTTTCAAAACTGTAAAAAATCCATATTTTCCCTCATATAAACGTACCAGACAAATTTCAAGTACGATGCGACACGGTTTAACGATTTTCAATTTCATTAATATTTCACATGATATGTTTCTACACTCTGATGAATGATTCTAGGGGAAGTTAGGATTAAATTTTAAAAGTTGGAAGACTTTGATGCAGTCTAATACAAATTTTGATTTTTACTTGATATTCTAAAGGGAGATTTAAACAGATCGTGTTTATGTTCACTAATATAAAACTTATCGAGCATTCTTTATACTTTTGTATGTTACATATGTGCATTTATTTTTGATATCGGACTAAAAATGGAATTTTTACAATCTTTTAAATTCGCTGATTTTTAGCTGCCATAATACGAACGGTCATTTCTTGTCCATTAATATGCATTTAAAAATTTTTTTTATTAAATTGGTTATTAAAAATATATTAGCAAATTTTATAAAATCAAAAGATGAGAAAATCTGTGCTACCTTGTTCATATTTTTTTTTTCTTTTAACGAAATGTTAAAAAATCATTATGATCGCGATTATCTTCGGCGTCATCAGCTACATCGTATCACTTTTCATTTGTATTTTAGTCATATTGTTGTGGATTACAAACATATGATAGTTTTCTAAATATTTTTGAAAATAGAATTTTGACTATTTTTTGTAAAATTTTTTAAACCTCCATAACGGTGACGCTGTTCGCTAAAAGTCATTCACGAGAATAGATTTGTTTTCATTAAATCCAGCTAATGTTAGTAACAATATTAATGTAGCATTAATGTGCAATTAAAAAATTTTTCAAATTTTTTTTTAACCTCAAAAGTAAAAGAGTTTGAGGAAATGCCCATATATATATATATATATATATATATATATATATATATATATATATAACTTTTTCTGCGCTCTTCTCAACGCATTATAGATCATATTAAAATGTTATTAAAATCCTTTCAAACTTAAAAATAAGCATGATGTATAAAATTAACTAGTGATGAAGTGTTGGGTAAGAGATATGATTATTTTATCAGTGGTTTTGTTTTTTTTTCTTTTTTATGCTTTTATATAAAAAAGATTTAATAAAATAATAAAGTTAGATAAAATGGCAGTGTTTACTTCAGCTAAGGGCACTATGGGTTGGGAAGTACTTATATATGTAAGACCAATAAAATAGTACTGGGAAAAATATATCTTAGAAATAAAAAATATTTATAAATTTTATCTAAGATTTTTGAAGCTAAGAAAAGATATTTTTGTAAGAAATTTTTATAAGAATTATAAGTTAGCAACATAATTTATTTAATTTTTTAAACAAATTAATTTTTATTTGAGAGTTTCTAAGATATTGTTAAAAATATATAATTTGTATACTGTGACGTATGATTAATATTAATTATGATTAGGGGGCGAATTTTAATGTAAATGCATGTTTTTTTTCTGGAACATTTAGAAACTATCTTATTTACATATCTATCCCCATCAAATATTTTACTAAAAAAATGTCTCGATTTGTTAGTGAAGAAGAAAGAGTACGTTTGACCTGAGCCATATATAAAATCCATGAGAAAAGATGTTTATCGTCCGCCACTGGTAGGACCAGATAAATTATAATTTTTAGATTTAAAATTTTAGTACTTATTGTTAGTTGTCTTTTTCAGAAGATACAATAAGTAAATACAAATATTAATAAAGTACTTAGTCGAAAATGCATATTTTAGCATATTTTTCTTAATAATGCATATATATGTGCATATGTTTTTTTTTTTTACTTTTTTACCTTTTTGTTAAAATGTTATTATTATGAAGAATAACTTCATTTTGTGGTAAAACGCGCATAAAAGGTATTCTGGTTATTTTTAGCTTTTCCTTAGAGCTTATTCTCAAACAAATTATTAACACTGTCGTTATTTAAATGACGCCGACAATACTACATCGGCTTTGTAACTCTATTTAAAGTGTTAACGAATATTTTATCAAGAGAGTTGAAATTATTATTATTATTATTATTATTATTATAATTATTATAATTATTATTATTATTATTATCATTATTATGGTGTCCAGAGTTGGGCATACGAGGTAACGGGTCTGAATGACTTTAACATGGTAAAGTCCAGACCCAATCCTCGTTCTTTATAACCAACCAAGAAGACTCACAACCTACGGCCTTTCGGGGCAGGTGGATACCGGAAATGGTATTGCAACATCCGTTTCAATACCAGCAAATGAGAGCAACGATATCAAATGAACACGGAATGAAAACGGCTTACGATTTGAATGGCTGAACGGATATGATTACGATTGCTTCGAGCTGACGGCTTGCAGTAATCCATCACCTTAATAGGCAGGAGTGACATCATTGAAACGGCTGGCGGGTTAATGCTGCAGCTGCCACCGTCCTGTTAAAATTGTGTCTGGTCTCTGAATACGTTCCATACACGTCGCCACTGAGGTGGCTGTACAGGTACAGTTGAGAATGACTCCTGTTTTTACGCCGAGATCCTGGCTCTGAACACAGGTACTCATAAGGTCCTGTGTCAACCCTCGCGTGGACCTCATTGCTTGCAAAGGGACCCACGGGGATTGTTTGAGGCGACTGTACAAACGTGGAAGGATAGCGGTTTGGAGCGGGGACCCAACAGAATTGATTAAAAACCCAAAACAAATTACAGAGAAGAACACGGAAGAAAGAAGTACAAAGAAGCGCAATGAGTGCAATATGAATCCGAGAGTGGCTTTTAAGAGGTGCAGTATAATGCTAAGATCGCCACCTACATGGTGCGCGTCGCCCGAAATAATGCAGAGCATACGGAGATTATGGATGTCGGAGTCTTATCTCATACTTCAACAAATGTATGTACTCAAACAAAAACGAATACTAAGAAGAAGGATGCCTTTAGGACAAATAATAGAGCGGTAGAGACTTCGGAGAAAACACCAACTGGCACAAGCGCAGCGCGAGCATCGCCTGACGTTGTCATTCCAACAAGTGACAATACAGCCTGCGCAGTATCGGCTTCCCAACTAGAGAATGTGACAAGAAGGCCAATGGAGAGCTCGCCTCGACTGGAACTAATCCAGAAGACAAGGAAGTTGGAGCAGGACGCGATATCTCAATGTATATTGGTAATACGCGACATGCAGCAAGCGTTCAAACAAAAAAAAAATATTAGCAGTGAGGTTAAGACTGGAGTTGCAAAAATATCCGAGTTATTGGACCTCACGCTAAACTAAAGGTGTACTTGGCAGGCAGCAGAGAAGAAAAAAGTGCTTGCGAAACACAACAAGAAGGCTGTAAATCAGCAGATACCAGTCGTTGCAACTCCTGTGACGACAAACCATAAACAAGTGGCTACCAGCCCGGCCGTGTCAGCAAGCAGCAAAAGGGCTAAGGCAAAGGAGCACATTGAAGACAGAATAGTGAGCTCTGAAAAGGTAGAGGATAACTTGAGAACTGTTACCAAGAAAGGCAAAAAGAGGAAGCCGAAGAATAATTCAGCCGAGCCCAGCAGGGGAAATAAGCCACGAATTCAACGTGCAAAACCGGAGGCGGTGATAATCAAACCCGCAAGTGATCACAGCTACGCAGAAGTACTAAAAGACCTACGTAATAAGATAAAGACAGATGACTCAGTCAGGATAAAGTCTGTAAGGAAAACGCAGAACGGAGCCATCCTTCTGGAGATCGGTAGAGGGCAGCAGGTTAAGCCGGAGTTTCTTCAGCAGCTGAAGAACAGTATTCGGGATACAGCCTCCGTGGCGAAGATAAAGCCGAAAGCTACGATAAAGACACGGGACATTGACTTGATGACACTGCTCACTGATCCAGAGGAGCAGATTCAGACGAGGATCACGGCGCCGAATGTTCGAGACCAGGTACGGGCTTTCGTCACATTATCGGCAGAAAGTGCTGCCACACTTATCGAGGTTTTCTTCGTAAAAATAGGATGGATTCGAGCAAGGATGAGATTGTGCGAAGATATCAGAAGGTGCTATCGCTGCCTTGGGATGGGACACACCAAAGCAAATTGTTCCGGTGACGACAGGAGGGATAGGTGCATCAGATGCGGACAGCCTGGGCATGAAATAAAAGATTGTAATGGAGTTCCCAAATGCATTCATTGAATGGAAGCAAAACTAGAGCAGACTGATCTCATTTCAGGCTCAAAGAGGTGTCCACTAGGCAAAAAATGGTAGCAGTTCTCCAAGCAAATGCAATGCTTGAGCAAATAGCTGTTGAGAAGAAGGTGGACGCTGTTATTATCAGTGAACAGTATAGGCAAATATTTCGAGGGTCCTGGTACTAGGATGAAACAAGCACGGCAGCACTCTGGTTACCCAGTGGCAGTAAGATTGCGGTCAGGCAGCAAGGTCACTGATGGTGCTACACATACGTACGAACAGAGCAATTTAGAATAAAGCTGGATCTAATTGAAGATAAGATTCGAGAAATAGGTGGAGCCTTTATAGTAGCTGGGGATTTCAATGCCAAGGCTGTCGAATGGGGATGTGCAACAACGAACACACGAAGAAGGTGCATTTTAGACGTGGCCGCCAGATTAGAGCTGGTTGTTTCAAATACTGGTTCCGCCACTACTTTCAAAAGACCGGGATGTGAATATACCACGCCGAACCTCACTTTAGTGATGGAAGGTACTGGAAGTAATCACCAATACATTACCTTCCAGCTCACAGCGCCAACAAACGCCGCACCGACATCAAGAGAGAGAGGCACTCACAAGTGGAACGTAAGGCACCTGGACCCTAGAGTATTTCTGGCAAATTTTGATGGGGCTATAACTGCGACCAATAGTGACGCTGCTTCCTGGCAAACGCGATGATGCTACGCATGGTTCGAAGCTGCAATGCTTCAATGCCACGTATAACGCAGCACCCAAGAAGACAACCCGTGTATTGGTAGACACCAGAAATAGCTGAACTCAGACGGGCATGCCACCCCGACAGAAGGAGGTACACCAGAGATAGGCGAACCGGTGAAGCTTTAATGGAGGCTGAAGAGTTCAGGCGTTCCCGGAAAGCGATGAAACATGCGATAACTAATAGCAAAAAAGCGAAATGGGAAGAACTCCGTGCTGATCTGAACAGTAACCCTTGGGGACTATGCTATAAGCTCGTCACGAAAAAGCTAAGTGCCAACTCTGCCCTCCCACATCTTGAGAATGTGGATGTCAACAGTATCGTAAGAGACTTATTTCCCGCACAATCTGTACAACATGAAGAACGAGATTACCAAATCGATGAGATGCCAGCGCCCTTCACTGAGGAAGAGCTAAAAACTGCTGCTAGAAGTCTTAAAAAGGGCCAAGCTCCTGGCCCTAATGGAATACCAGTGGAGGTACTCATGCTTCTGGCCGAAGAGCGGCCAGACGCGACGCTCGAAATGTACAATTCATGTATATCCCAAGGAATCTTCCCGAAACAGTGGAAGATACAAAAACTTATGCTGATTAGCAAAGGCAGAGGTGACCCATCCCAACCGATAGCATATCGCCCTCTTTGTATGCTGGATAGTGCCGGCAAGCTAGTGGAGAAATTATGGCAACGCAGATTATCAGACTCCGTCGAGATGGCTGGAGGATTATCGCAGAGACAGCATGGCTTTCGACCAGGTAAATGTACTATTGGTGCCATTGTGGACGTAGTAAGAAGCTTCGAAAGTGCACAGCGCAGACAATATTACCCAAAGCGTATACTCGTTTTAGCTACACTTGATGTACGCAATGCTTTCAACAGCCTACGGTGGTTGATATTATAAACGCACTACGAGAGATTCAGTATTCCTTGATATCTACTGAAAATCGTTCAGAGTTATCTGAGAGATCGCAAGTTGCTCTACCATACGCCAGAGGGCCAATGGGATAAAGTGGTCATATCCGGTGCAGCTCAGGGATCAATATTGGGACCCGATCTTTGATACCTGAGTTACGACGAAATACTTTCGATAGAGATGCCACAAGACGCACACCTGGTAGGATACGCAGATGATATAGCGGCGGTAATCTCAGCACAAGATACAGATGACGTCAGAAGAAAGCTGAACCAAATCATGGTAAGGACTCAAACATGGCTAGAGAACCATGGATTGGAGCTTGCTAAAGATAAGACCGAGGTCATAATGATGACACGAGGACACATGCCACTTGAAATTAGCATGCATATTGATGATACGCCCTTGGTCACGAAAAAGGTGGTAAAATATTTGGGTATAAAACTTGACTGCAGGCTCACTTATTGGGCTCAAATTCAACACGCGGCCACCAAAGCGGCAAAAGTTACAGGCATGCTAAGCCGACTAATGGCGAATGTCGGCTTAGAGGAAACTGATTATGGCAACCACCAATTCGATATTACTATATGGTAGTGAAATCTGTGGAGAAGCGATGCGGGCAATGACTAAAAGCAAAGTGCTGGGGGCAGTGCAGCGCACGGCGGCACTTAGAATCGCTTCAGTCTATCGTACGGTTTCGAGCGCTGCGGTATTTGTTATAAGTGGAGAAATACCGGTTGTTCTCTTGGCGCGTGAGCGAAATGAAGCATGGCAATCTAGGGGAGAGGTTCCTGATATAAGTGCTGTAGAGCGGAGATCTTAAACCATCCGGCGATGGCAAAACAGATGTAGCACAGACACGACCGGCAGATGGACGGCAAGGCTCATTAACAATATCGAAAGGTGGACGCAGAGGGAATTTGGGGAGATTAACTACTATCTAACCCAGTTTCTTTCAGGTCCCTGGATCCTTTCAAAAGTATTTGTACCGCATGAGCAAGACAGGTGACCCAATTTGTATTTACTGCGGCGAGGCGAACGATGATGCGAAACACATGTTCTTCAACTGTACCAGATGGTACGCTGAAGGAAACGCACTGAGGGAGCAAATCGGAGAGTTTAATCCTGATAATATAGTTGAAAAAATGCTAGAATGCGGAGACAAATGGAATGCAGTGGGACACTACGTTGGAAATGTTTTACGCACGAAGAAAAAAGAGATTGATACTTTGGGACAACGCGAGTCCCAGCGAACAGAAGATGAGCAGCAGGTTCACACTAGCTATGAACATGATGGGCCCAGACATGGGTAAATAGAGTAGTCTAAGGCCGAAGTTTCTGGGCCTTCCCGAAGTAATAAGAATAGCAGTTTCGGGAAGGCACTTCTCCAGAAAACTGGGAAGGATGGTTTTAGTGGAAACACCACTCGACGCAGATGACGACGGTCACTGTAAGTGAGAAATCATTTTTAACCCTACCTCACGCATCAAAGAAAAATAATAATTATTATTATTATTCAATTATATATAATAATTTCCGAGTCTTATATGACGTATTCTTGTCTTGTTTGGATTACCCCGACTGTAACTAAACCTTGTTTACTTATACTTATTCATGTATCAACTGGATGAGAATTATATTGCTTGTTGACTACAACTAAGCCAATTATACTATATGTGTTGTGTATGTAGTGTTTACATTAGGGTGTTCAATGTTATTACTTATTACTAATAGGGTATTTAATATATTACTATGTAAATAATAATAATCACTAATATTAAAAATACATAAATAATATAGTGAAACTGTGATATATAGAAGGAGAATTGCAATTAAACAAGAGTTGAAAAGTTTACATAAAGTTTCAAAAAAGCAATCGGGTATCATTTTCAGATAATGCTATTAATACCATCTAAACCGGAGGCTTTATTATTTTTCAATAAAATTACAAATGATTTAACTTCATCTACGTTAGTATTGTTAAGATCATGAATGAATCTTGAGACAGCTGTGTCCATATGTGAATAATTATATAAAGTAATGATGTAAGAATTAAAATTAAAAAAATTAAAGAGTTGATTATTAGAAGTTATTTTATTAAATAAAATTTTCTAAATATCTAATAACTAGTGCCAGTTTTTCAAATAAATCTTTGCGTAGTAAAATTTGGTAAGAGTATTACATTAAATTTAAAAAAAAAAACATTAAAAAAATATTCTATAGAATAAAATGCCGAAAGTAATAAAGCTAAAAACTTCCGTCCTTAAATAAGGACTGCGAACGAAAAAATCCTTGCAAACTTTATAGTTTACAACTTTTATCTCACTTGGGAAGACTTAGTGACATTAACTTAAAATTTACCAAAATTCATGCAAACGCATAATTTATTTTTATAATCAAAACTCATCTCCACCTTATTAAAAAAAATGCCAGAAGTCAGGTGAGTTGACAAATTCAGTTGGTTGAGTCATGATAACCGAAGATAAAGTTGATTTGCAGACTGCAGGATCGTAGAAAAAATAATACGAATTTTAAAAGAAGGTTTTTATATTTCTGAATGGAATGTGACTCATTATTTAAATTGCTCCGAATCTTTTTTCAAAAAAGTTTAAAAAAAGCTGATCTGAAGATCCACAAAGTGAAAAAAGTTCCTAATAGAAATGCTAGAAAAAATATGAAGGCAAAAGAAGAGCAGAAAATTACTGAGACTATTTTTTTCAAAAATATGAATGCTGACTAAAGGGTGATAAAAAGTAGGTACTGGCAGACTGTTTTCAAAATCCTGGTCATGAACTCCATATCACAGATATTAAGGGAAATATTTCAGATAAATATCGTGTAAAAAATCAAAATTGTTGAACAAACTTTTGCTCTGACAAGACATTTATACATGTGGTGAAAAACACTTTATTTATAATAAATAACACTTTTAAAGGGAGAAATACATACATACGAGTGCCATCAGAAAAGATTGCTTCATATTATTAGAAAATATAATAAATTCTAAGTTACTTGACAAAAAAAAAAGTAACTAAGTGGTATTAAACAAATGATGCTGCTATATACTAAATTGTCCAGACCTAGGTCCCTCTAAAAATGTATTAATTCATAGTAAAAAAGTTTAAAGATTACTTAAAGCTGACTAAAAAATAAAATAGAGTGTAAAAAAAGTGAACCCGTTCCAACAATAAAGTAACCGAAAAAACTTTTGGCAGGATATTCCAGAAAATATTAAAAATTTTATTAATAACGAATAAAAAATTTATTTTTCTTTTAAATTTAAAACTTTAATATAACAAGCCTATAACAAAATCAAAATCTCAAAGAGATAGACCATTTGATTTAATTTTTATAAGCTGAATTGTATGCACTAAATTCTTCGTGCGCAGTCCTTCCATATGTGTTGGAGTTTAAAGGAATTTTTTTAAAACTGTTGATATCACATGCAAGGGTTTGTGGACGCTTATTACGATTCTGTAATAAAAAATTCAAAATGGCGGATCCAACATGCTAGCCAAATTTTTTTTTATTCTTATTTGATGTAATTTTAAATAATTACATTTGGCAGATTTTTGTCCCTGATTACGAATACGGTTTTTGCTTTTTTCCGAATTCAGAAAGGCAGAAACAATATGGCAGATAAAGTGGGATATGACTCCTGAATTACTGGTATGCGTAAAAAAATATTTATCACATACCATATTTTTGGGAATGCACAGTGGTCCCAAAACATTTTTTTTCATAATTCTGTAAATTGTGAACCGCTGGAGATATTCAAATAAAACTTCATATGATGAAAGCCGAAGTTCTTCTGAGTTGACTTGAAGCACCCTAGCACTCTAGCGGGTCATGGCGACAGAGACTAACCTCCAAAATTGTTCACCTCGAGTATATAATTTTTTAAAAAATTCGACAAAAGTTCATTTGTGATTTAAATGCAAAAAAAAAAAAAATCACATGAAGGTAGCCCTTATAAATCTCTACAAAGAACATGCTTACATGTGCATGGTGGTCCCAAGACCACTTTTCCCCAAATTTAGGACTGCTGGATGTATTTGAATGAAATTTCACATGGCCAATCCTGAGGAGTGTTTTACTTGATATGGAGTAGCCCAGGTTCTTAGGTGGTCTATTGAGCAGGGGGGTAGACCTCCAAATTTGATCACCAAAAATTTCGTTTATGATTTGATTGAAAAAATGTATACATAGATAGTACTTATAATTCTCTACAAAAGATTATATATCTTTTACTTCAAGAGATATTTAGACCGTAATAAAATATTGACCTATTTTTGGAGGTGTTTTTTAGTTTTTTTTTTTTAACTGTGTGGGCTCAGTTTGAGTCCTAAAACTTTTTAAAATATTTGCTGAATTCTGCGTAAAGTTCTAAATAATTTTCGTAAAGATATATTACTTTGAAGTAGAAAATGCTAAAAAAAATTGATTTTTCTCAAAAATATTTTTTCACTTTAAAATCCATTATTATCCTTTTTGATTTAAAATAATGCTTAAGGTAAATGCATATTAAGCAAATCCGAGGACATTTGAGGTAACAGTTTCCCCGCTAGCCCTATCAAAATTTTGTTACTTTTTTATTTATTTCTGGAGCTCAAAAATGTCAAAACTGAAATTAAAGAAAAAAAAAAAAACAAAAGAAAAAAATTGCATACATACCTACATATATTCGCTAAAACATATAAAAAAATTTAATAAGCCACAATATGGATAAATAACAACATTTTAACCATATTGCTAAAAAAAAGTACATTTTCAAAACAAGTTTTCCCCGAACTAGGATTTTGGGTATTTCGGCATAAAGAAGTGGAAATAATCATAATAGAACCGAAAAAAGGACATTTTATTAAAAATTTATTAGCAAATTTTTATTTCTAACTAAGTTTAATAGCTAGTTAAACTTGTACATAAGTATAATATCTATATTCATTACATTCTTTTACACGTCTGTATTACATTAACATTTCACTCCTTTACTGACCTGTAACTACATTATTTTAAACTATTATAGAAATGTATTTATCTTAGCTACCAACCATCATATTAATAATTCTCATTCAGTTTATGGAATTTTATGGTTGGATTCGAGCGATAGAATAATTTCCTAAAAACCAAGACAGCTGATCTTAAAATATAATCTGCTTTATTCCCAAGATAACTGATATTGTTAAATCAGCCACTGTTCATCTGGTACTCGGATCAAGTTCGAGAGTCAGCAGGATACCTTGCACAGCAACTTCGGTTACAGCGGTTTTGTTCTGACTGTTTTGGCACAGCAACTTCGGTTGATTGTCTAAGGAATTGTATTATTTAAATCAGTATTCGTTAGATATCTCTAAGTATCATAAATGATTCAGCCTGCTGCATAGTACCCGAGGGAACCGAATCTTCAACCCGGCATTTACTAGTAATAGAATCCGAATTACCTGAGAAGTACCCTACTGAATCCCTGCGTATCATCGTGCTAGCATCATAAACGATCCGGAATACCTGAGAAGTAAACAACTGAATCCCAGTTAAGACTTTTTCCACTCTTTCGTTCAAAAAAATTAATTCGGGCGCAATCAGCCGCGCCAAGGAATAATACAAGATGTTCAAAGCAAAAATATCTTTATTAAACTATTATTTTTTCCAATGCACAAATATCTTTATTTAAATATAATTATTTCCAAGGCACAAATATTTTATTTAACCTATTATTAATTTCAATGCACAAATATCTTTATTAAAATATGATTAATTATTCTCAAGAGCAAATAACCGTTCCGTACGAGCGCGCAACTAAGATTGCCTTCATCCCATTTATTTTCTGCCCAAGAATGTTTTATTATTCTGCTGCACTAGGCTGCAGACGCTGAGTCCGCATAAATTCGTTTCCACGTTATTCGATTCTATTTAGCAGGTACTCATATTGCAAATACATTCCCATGATATCTGAAACCGTTGTCAGGTATTCGCGTGTTAAAGTTGTGAAATATTTTTTATGCTGACTCTGCCAGATGCGTTTCGCTGGCAGAGTTGGCAGTGTTGTTAATTTCCCTACGTACACAAAATATTTATTAATACATATTATTATCGATAACTAAAACACTGAATTATTAAATAAAGATATGCTGTATATTTGAACCCCAGAAAGAATTGTGTTCTCACTTAAGGTTCGTGGATCCTGTAAGTCGACCCTCGACACAGCTGAACTACCTCAGTCGACGACAAACCCATTTTTACTTTTTTATCCTTGCTATTAATTTTTTTTTTTAATAGTGCTAAAATTTAGTTTGAAGTCTTGTTAGTTCAAATCTGTAACCCCTTTGTTTAAGACAGTATTACTTCAAAACTTATTAGGGATTAAATTCAGTTTCAGCCATATTAACAATTTTTAATAATGGCCTATATTTATTTTACTCATAAAAAATAATAAATATGATTTTGTTATACTTTTTGCACAAAATATTGAAATGTATTTCCCATCATTTATGTATTTAAGAGTAATCTTTTGGAGAAAAATTTCTGCATTAATTAATTTTAAAAATTACAAAAAAAAAATTAAAATCTGTTAAAACTCAAAAATTAAAGTCCCCATTTCGTAAAAAGAAAAAGTTTTAAACGTTAAAATTTTGTATGAAAAATACAGGGAAATTTGAAATTTTTCCATACAAAATGTATTCGTTTGAAAACATTTCATTTTACAAAATGTGGCCTAAATATTATCCAAATTAAATATTTAACGTTTGAAATTTTGTATGAAGAATACTGGAAAATTTTTTCAAATTTCATTTTTTTTCCATACAAAATTCTGCCATTTGAAAACATTTCGTTTAACAAAATGTGACCTTAAAGATTTTCTAAAATTTATTACTGAATTGTTCATATATTTAAGGCCATATTTTGTAAAACGAAATGCTTTCAAATGAAAGAATTTTGTATGGAAAAAGTTCAAATTAAAAAAAATTCCCAGTATTCTTCATACAAAATTCAACGTTCAAAAACGATTCGTTCTACAAAATGAGGCATTTGTTTTTAGACAAGACATTTTGTTTTATATTTTATTTGAAGCATGAAAAATGTATAGAAAATAATAAGTAGGTTATTCTACATAAATCGAAAAAGTTCTACGATCATATTTACACCAAAACTATCTTTAAATATTATGGCATCCTTGTACATACTTCTATAGAAAAATTTACAATAAATTACAGTTAGGTCTCGAACAAATGTGGTAAATTTTCAATTATATAAATGTTGTTTAAAACTTTGCTTTTACTTAGTATTTGACATTTATACAGAAGCCTATCTAAAAATGTTTTTTGGCCATAACTCAAAATTTTGAAGATGTATTCGAAGTTTTATAAACTAATTTTTCCGATGTCCTCAGGAAGGTATATAACGTTATTTCTCGAGTGATTTTTCACTCTAGCCGAGTGATATTCAAGAAGTGCAAAGCTTAATATATGATATTTTAATACAACATTATATTTTTAAGAATCTGTCTTTTACAAGTTAAATTAAAGACTTGTTCGTTTGAAATTCTATCAAACATTGTAAAACTAAAGGAGAAATTTAAAAAATGTTCTCAAAAATAAACCTTTATTCGAAAAAGTAAGAAAATTTAAAATAGTAAAATAAATATTTTTGGTAATATAAATTATTATTATTTTTTGTATTTTGTTTTAATTTTTTATTTATATTAAATGGAAATTTTTCACATATTTCCTCACAAAATTATGTTTACCTAAGGATATGATTATTACAATTAAAACAAAAATGAATATTAACGATATTTAGCCTTGTTGAATATAATCAATAGTTCTGCTTCTTGATCTGCTTGTAAAGTATTCTGTTGTAAAGATTTTAAAGAATTATTAGAAGTAGTATTTATTTAAAATTCTCACAACTGTATGTTTCATTTGAATTGAACGCATTATTGCACTGTTATTTTTATGCGATAAAAACTATTATAAAACTACATTAAAATATACCAGTCGGCTTGAGTCACCAACTGAATCGAATTAATTTTGTCCGTTTTAACGTGGGTCCGCCAATGTAAACTACAGGTAGATGTGGAAGATAATTGAATGCAATTTGGTGTATAAAACTTGCATAATCTAGCGGCGAAGCCTATTGTTCAAAACCTGCCCATTATTTCATCTAGCTTCCATAAAAATGTCTTCGCAAAATAGAGTTTGACTCCTATAGATCTCTTAAATGTGGCACAATAGAATACAAAGAAAATCTTTTGCAAACTTAAACTACCATATAAATTGTTTTAATTATAACGTGGTTTTGTCGTCGACTGAGGTCGCTTCCAGGGTCTGGTTGGTTGGTTGGTTGGTTGGTTGGTTTACGTGGTAGCCCGTAACCTTACGGGCAATCAATTAGACTCGTTAGAATCCGTTTTGATGGAACCACACTACTCGCCAGGTGAATGAGTTGTATTGAGTCTGTAATGAGATAGAAGTGTAGGGAAGAACAATGCGAACATAAATTAATTAGATCCAGCCTGTAGCATTGAGATATTTAATGATTTCACTGAGCCTAGTGTCAGATATCTCACAGAGGTTGTCTAATTGGTACCCTCCCAGAAATTTATGTCTGCTTGCGTTCAAGGCTGGGCATTCACATAGAAGATGATATACTATTTCCTCCTCCCGCAATTGCCACAACTACGACAATATTCATTGTAAGGGAGACCAAGTCTGCTTGCATGTTTTCCGATCGTCCAGTGACCTGTAAACAATGCTATTAGTCTCGTAAACAATGCTATTAGTCTCGTCTTTGCGTTTGTAGCCAATGAGTTGCATTGAGCGTTTTTCGTTGTTGGTAGGCCACGTTTCTTTCGCGAATCTACATTTGTCCAGATTTCGCCACCTATTTTTTGCCTTTTCTAGAAAGTGTTTTTGGATTCTGCTTTTGGCATTCATAGCAGAGCCTGCCCGGGCTAATTCGTCTGCCTGTTCATTAAAATAGTAGTCTCTATGCGCAGGAACCCAGATTATAGTAATGTCATACAGTCGACTTAGTCCAAGCAGTTCCTCTTTATACTGTCTGACTAGAATAGGGATAGTTTTCGGTGATTTGAGCGATAGTATTGCCACTTGACTGTCGACAAATAAACCAAAATTCCCTTGAATATTTCTATAGCGAATTAGTTTACACGCTTCCCTGACCGCTAGTATTTCCGCTTGGAATACGCTTGCCTCGTCAGGGAGTCTACATGAGTGTCTAATTCCAAGATCATTAGAGCAGACACCAGAGCCGACATCGCAGTTCATCTTTGAGCCGTCAGTGTATATCCTAGTTCCAAATTGTTTAAGAAGATTTCCCCTTCTCTATTCACTCCTGGTGGGGAATAGGACTTTAATAGTATTTCCGAAGTCCATCTCTGGAATTGTATAGTCGGCAAATTGATTGAATTGCGGGGGAATTAAACTTAATATCCTTATCGCACTATTAACTGATGATTCAATTATGTATAGGTCTATAGGTGTTAGGTGCAATATAGTGTTCAGAGCTTCTGATGAACTAGTACGTAATGCACCTGCAATGCCTATGGAAGCGGATCTGTGATCCTGTAAAGTTGATCCACCACATATTTCTTACTGGTAGCGGACCACCACACAAGAGATCCATATACAAGAATGGGCGGTACTATTGCAGTATATAGCCATTTTGTCAATTTTGGACTCAAACCCCATTTCACACTGAACATCTTTCTACAAGTGTAGTATGCTACCGTAGCCTTACTAACCCTATGTTGAATGTTCAGCTTTTTCTAACCGTGGTAGTCTGAAGCTCGGAATCTTGGTCTTTGTGGTGAAAAGTACCAGATCTGTCTTGCCAGGATTCACTCCTTGTCCACATTCTTTGGCCCAGTCACTGAGTGTAGTCAGAGCAGTTGACATGATATCACTTATCACGTTCAGAAACAGTCCTGGTACTAGTATCACCACATCGTCCGCGTAAGCCATGACTTTCACTCCCTTGTCTTCCAATTTACACAGGATGGTATTAATGACAATAGGCCACAACAGCGGAGAAATCACACCACCTTGTGGAGTTCCACGCATAACTTCTTTGGTCTTAACACTGTTTCCTAAATTCGCAATGACGATTCTTGTCTCTAGCATTGACACCAGCCAGTTGGTGATATAATCCTCAACTCCTAGTTCGTACAGAGCTCTCTATATCGCCATAGTCGTGACATTGTTAAAGGCGCCTTCTATGTCCAGAAGGGTAGCCATAGCGTATTGTTTAAATTCAATGGATCGCTCGATGACCCTTACGACCTCATGAAGAGCCGTCTCCGTGGAGCGATCTTTAATGTAGGCATGTTGACTTCCTGAGAGTCGAGTTGTACCCTCTAGACGCCGCCTTATATGTAAATCAATGAGTATCTCCAGAGTTTTCAGCCGAAAAGATGAGAGACTAATCGGACGGAAGTCCTTTGCATTCTCATGACTTCTTTTTCCGGTTTTTGGAATGAACACTACCTTCACTCTCCTCCAATTCCGGGGAACATAGTTGAGGGTAAGGCAGAGTTTAAATATTCTTTGTAACCAAGGTATGATGTATACCTTTGCACTTTGCAGCATCCTTGGTATAATACCATCAGGCCCTGCAGATTTGTACGGAGAGAAGCTATCCATTGCCCATGAAATTTTCTCATCGGATATTATGTCATCCTCGATTCCTTGCGAGGATTTAATATGCCCCATCTCCTGGTCTGTAACATCTGTACAGCCAGGAAAATGAGTATTACGTAAAATGTCCAAAGATTCCCCCGGCGATTCTGACCATGAGCCATCCATCCTTTTAATATAGGATGGATTCTAGTAGGCTCGGTTCAGTAGTAGAATCGGCTTTGAGCTTTGGGCTTCGACACACTCGACTGTCAAACTGGTTCGGGTTTACAGTGAGATCGGCTTCTGTTCAGGTGGTAACTTCGGGAATCGATGATTGTATATTTCTTACAATTCGTAAAAATGGTTTCTTAAAGCTAGTATCTAGCTACTTATAAAACTACTATTACCATAGACTTCTATGGGTTAATATTCTACTAAGAGAACAAGCAGCACGGGGTTATTCGGTGGGAACCAGAAACCGAAATCACTCGTGAGAATGAGCAACGGAAATCACTCGTGAGAACGAGCAGCACGAAGCCACTCGTGAGAATGAGCAACCGAAATCACTCGTGAGTACGAGCAACCAAAGTCGCTCGTGAGAACGAGCAGCACGAAGCTATCTGTGAGAACGAGCATCACGAAGCCATTCGTGAGAACGAGCAATACGAAGCTACTCGTGAGAATGAGCAACCGAAATCACTCGCGAGAACGAGCAATCGAAGTCACTCGTGAGAACGAGGAGCACGAAGCCACTCGTGAGAACGAGCAACCAAAGTCGCTCGTGAGAACGAGCAGCACGAAGCTACCTGAGAGAACGAGCAGCACGAAGCCATTCGTGAGAACGAGCAATACGAAGCTACTCGTGAGAATGAGCAACCGAAATCACTCGCGAGAACGAGCAATCGAAGTCACTCGTGAGAACGAGCAACGGAAATCACTAGTGAGAAAGAGCAGCACGAAGCCACTCTTGGGAACGAGCAACCGAAGTCACTCGTGAAATTTATTTAGGGACCCAGCCGAAGTTTAGCGTGCAAAATTACGACTAAATTTTACTTTCTCAAAATCTATATGGCGTATCCTTGTCTTGTATAATTGCCCCCGACTGTAACCATACCTTGTTTACTTATACTTATTCATGTATCAACTGGATGAGAATTATATTGCTTCTTGACTACCAAGCAACGTGAACCGAACAACTAAGGCAATTACACTATTTATGTGTGTGTGTATGTAGTATCTAAAGTAGGAGCATTCAATATAATTACCTATTACTAACAAGGTATTCAATAAATATGAAATTAATTACAAATACATAACTAAAATAGTAAATAAAATTGAAGAAGGATAGTAATTTCATAAATGAATATATTAAGGAATATGTACGGGAAAATACTAATATTGTGTATATTATTTCCACATTACATAATGTTGGTCTATAATTGGCCATAATAAGGCCAATTATATAATGAAGGACCTTCCATAAATTATTTCAAAGTGCATTAATCAGCCAAAAATATGAATATATAGACAAATTGACACATCTTATTCAAATACAAATCAATGTACCAAATTACAAAATGATCAATCCATAAATGACAATAGCTCGCATAAAAAGGCGCTTTCCGAAAAGCACTTTGTACACAAAAGTTTTATAAAAATATAAAGCAAAATTCCATAATTTAGCCAGACTTCATTCAAAACTGACACAGATTTGAATAAAAAAACTTTGGAAAAATTAAACGTTATTCTTTTACAATATAATATTGAATAGAAATTTGAAAATATATTTTTTTTTTTTTTTTACTCTTATAAAATATTCAAGTAAAATGTAGCAAAAGAGAAAAAAATTATTCTCTTGCAATACTTACTGCTTTTACTATTTTTATATGCACAGAAATGTATTACGAGTAATGCGCTATCAAAAAGAGTAAAACTAGTAAAAAATATCATGAAAATAAACAGATCTTATAATTACCAAATCAAATCAATTCACAATTATTATATACTTCATGCCATAGTGCACTTTGATACGCATAAACAGCTGTTTCATTGTGAGTGAGTTTTTAAAGAGCGAGAAAATGCACATTAACACACATAATTCCATATACATGCAACTGTTTATTTATGTACAAGTATGAGTAACAGATAATTAATAATAATCAGGCATTAAACTAAACTCTATAATAATATAAAACTATATTTTTTTTTACTATTTATTCCCTTTCTAAATACTTGTAAAATGTAAAAATAATTTAAAACACTTTCAATAGATTTTATTACTCAATCCACGAAAATAAAGAATAAAAATACTTTAGCATTTGCTCAAGTTTTTTTTATTTATATTTTATTAAAGAAAAAATTTCTTTTATGAACTTTACATTAAAAAAAAAAGTAATAATAATATGTGTTTGCTTACTTATTATTTATTTACTGTTACCATCATCCCTTTATTTATTGTAAATACATGCAATGACTTAGCAATTGTTATCAATTACCAGATAAAAATGCAGGTTTAAAAAATAAGTAAAAATACTTGACTTTGTTTTAGGTATAATGTTTACACACGTGTTTAGTACGTGAATTTAATAGAAATGAAGGAATTAGGCAGTTTGTTGCTGGAGTGGGTGTAAGTTTAGGAATTAAATAGATGGCGGTAAGAAACGAAAAACAGAAGCTGTAAATCTAATTGATCAATTGAGTTTGAAAACATGGAACATATGATTTATAGATCTTGAAGTGTTTGTAACAAGCACTTAAATTATAAGTGATATATGGCGCATAAGTAATAGGAAATTGTGGTTTAAATTAAATATTAATAATACGTGAAGGAGGGGATAAATTTGTGGTTTATTTGCGTTGGCTTACAATATAAAAGAGAGAGTCGATATGTTTAAGTATTTAAATATTAATAGAGGTGGAAAAAAGATACAAAATGGGATAGGTAATGTTATGTTCTCTTTTCAATATATAGTTTTATTTACAGTGTAGTCTAGTCTATGGTCTAGTCTGCAGTCTAGTATATAGTCTACTCTATAGTTTAGTCTAAATTCTAGTCTATGTTCTAGTCTATAGTCTATTCTATAGATTAGTCTATAGTCTAGTCTATTCTATATTCTAGTCTATAGTAAAGTCTATTGTCTAGTCTATAGTCTAGTCTATTGTTTAGTCTATAGTCTAGTCTATAGTCTAGTCTATAGTCTAGTCTATAGTGTAGTGTATAGTCTAGTCTATAGTCTAGTCTATAGTCTAGTCTATAGTCTAGTCTGTAGTCTAGTCCATAGTCTAGTCTATAGTCTACACTATAGTCTAGTCTATAGTCTAGTCTATAGTCTAGCCTATAGCCAATTCTATAGTCTAGTCTATTGTCTAGTTTATAGTTTAGTCTATAGTCTAGTCTATAATCTATTCTATAGTCTAGTCTATATTCTAGTCTATAGTCTTTTTTTTTTTTTTTTTTTTTCTATTAGGCAGGTGGAAATCTTTCATATGATACCCGATGCCACTTAAGGCTCAACGGGTTATGTCGGATTCCTACCGACTAAAACCACCTCCTTCGTCATCCTTGTGCCCTGCGGAACTGTCTGTTACGATATTGCATCGCAAGGCCGGATAGGCTTAGTTAGCCTCTATCGAGTGTGATAAGAAGAATTTTCTTCTTTCCTCCTCCATCCTTAATTTCTTGTGGATATCATGCAACCATGCAATCTATAGCTTCCCAGTGCTCTTTTTTGCTTATCATTATGTTTATGATGTTCTCAGCATTCAGCTTGTGACCGACTTTTTCTTCTGTATGTTCTCTTGCTTCATTAAAACGCGGGCAGTAGAACATGACGTGCTCGGGATTTTCAACTACATTGGGACAGTAGGGACATATCGGCGATTCGTCCAAACCAAACCTGTGTAGATAACTTCTGTAGCCTCCGTGACCAGAAAGAAATTGCGTGAGATAGTAATTTGTTTCTCCGTGTTCTCTATTTAGCCAAACCTGAATGTCTGGTATTAGTCTGTAGGTCCACCTTCCTTTTAAACTTCTTTCCCATCGATGCTGCCATAATACTATTGATGTATCTCTCTCTATTTTACGTTTAATACTAGTAATATCTTCCTCTCTTTGCTTACGTTCATACATACGTTTGGCTTCGTCGGCTAGAATGTCTATTGGAATTATTCCCGCAATGACAAACGCTGCATCTTCCGATGTTGTCCGAAAAGAACTGCCTATACGCAGCGCACATAGCCTATACACTGATAGGAGTTTTTCTGCTACCGATTTTATTTTAAGGGCTCTTGTCCATATAGGAGCCGCATAAAGAATCAGCGAGCTTACTACCGTGGTAACTATTTTTCTCTTAGATTGCCGGGGGCCTCCTACGTTTGGCATCATTCTTTCTATTGCAACTCTTACGTTTGATGCTTTCTGACCTACATATTCCATATGTGCTTTGAAGTTTAACCTTGAGTCTATAATAACTCCTAGATACTTAAGGTTGGGTTTGGATGTCACTTCATACTTCCCCACTTTGATCCTTATGTTTTCGAGTTTCTTACGACTTGTGACTAGAACGACTTCTGTTTTGTGCTCTGCTAGTTCAAGTCCAGCACCTTTCATCCATTTTCCAATTATTTGGGTGACTTCGTTGGCAATCATCTCCACTTCATCAATATATCTAGCCGTGACCGTCACGGCGATATCATCCGCGAAACCTATTATATTCGCCTCTCCTGGTATTTTTAGCATGAGGACATCATTGTACATGATATTCCATAGCAAAGGACCAAGTACAGAGCCCTGTGGAACGCCTGCCGTTACATCGTATGTCTGGATTCCATCATCTGTATAGTAACACAATTTTCTGTTCGTGAAGTAACTACTTACGATTCTTGTTAGGTAATTCGGGATTCCAAGTCTAAGTAGCGTTTCAATTATAAGTCCCCAGTTAGCAGAGTTGAATGCATTCTTCACATCAAGGGTGATGACAGCGCAATACTTTTTCTTAGCTCCTTTGCCCCCTATTGCACCTTGAGCTATTTCTTTGACCATGGTGATAGCGTCAATGGTAGATTTCGCTTTACGGAATCCGTACTGTCGATCAGATAAACCTCTTTTAGTTTCAACTATGGGTAGCAGTCGATTGTATATTACCTTTTCGAGTATTTTCCCTATGGTGTCCATAAGGCAAATTGGTCTATACGACGAGGGATCACCAGGTGGTTTATTAGGCTTTGGAATTAACACCAGAATCTGTTTCTTCCACTGATCTGGAAAAATACCTTCCTTTAAACACTCATCAAATATTTCAGCGAAGATTTTTGGCATTCTCTTAACTGCCAGTTTAGGCGCTTTGTTCAGTATATTGTCCGGGCCCGGAGCTTTTCTGTCCCCTATTTTTTTAGCAATCTGGGTTATTTCCTCCTCCGTTATTAATGATATGTCCTCTGTATATTCTGTTATATTTACTGAGTATCTATCTCTTTGATGTTCGGGAAACAGTGTCCTAACTATCTTATGCATTAGGAGTGGACATGTCGGTTGTGGGCATTTCTTCCCTTTAAGTCTCGAGGTGACTACCCTATAAGCCTTTCCCCATGGGTCTGAGTCTGCTTCAGAACATATGTGTTCGAAGCTTTTTCTTTTGCTTCTCAGAATTGCATGCTTAAATTCTCTTCTTGCTATTCTATATTCTTGACTTACTTCTTCAAAATTTCCTCTACCCCTGGAGCGCTGAGCTCTTCTTCTAGCTTTAAAGCACGTCTTCCGTAGATTGTTTATTTCATTATTCCACCAGTAGTTTGGTTGTCGCTTTTCCGTCATTCTGCGCCTTGGCATTGCAGTGTCACATGCTCCTTTAAGTTTAGCTATTATCTGGTTCACTTTGTCCACAGTGGTACCAATTAGGTCAGTACTCTGTGAGAATTGCTGTATAAAAACCTCTTCATCTAATTTTTTTGTAGCCCAGCCCACATATTTAGCACTACATTTGTTTAAACCATGTTGTGATCCACTACCCCTTTTTAGCGAGAATTGAATGGCCTGGTGGTCGCTGTGGGTATATTGATCACTTACTGACCATTCTGCATTTCTTGCCAGTGAGGCACTCATGAATGTGAGGTCTACTATGGAGCTCAGTCCCCTAGCCGTAAACGTTGGTTTATTACCGTTATTTGATAGCACGAGGCCAGACCCTGCAAAGGCTTCAAGTAAGATACGTCCCCTTGTATTCGTATATTTGCTTCCCCATTCAACTGCCCATGCATTAAAATCTCCCGCTATAATTTTTGGGTTGTGTTGCTCTGAATCCCTTACTAGGCGGTCTAACATTTGTTTGTACTCCTCAATCGTTGCACTTGGGCGGGCATAGCAACTGTATATGTATACACCACCAATTTTAGCTTTTACGAATCCTTCTTCTGGTTCCTGTGAAGTTTCCTCTATTGCCTTGTTTCCACAAGCCCATATAGCCGCTTTACCGGACCTGTCCTTCACCCACACCGTATTGTTCATATTTTTATATTGTTCGCATATGATGACGACGTCAACACAAGTTTCGCAGATAATCTGTGAAAGCAAGTCCTGTGTCGCCTGGCAATGGTTAAGGTTTAGCTGAAGAAACCTCATTAGCGCATTCTCTTGTCTATAGTCTAGTCTACAGTCTAGTCTATAGTCTAGTCCAGTCTAGTCTAGTCTATAGTCTAGTCTATTGTCTAGTCTATAGTCCAGTCTATTGTCTAGTCTATTGTCTAGTCTATTGTCTAGTCTATAGTCTAGTCTATTGTCTAGTCTATAGTCTAGTCTATAGTCTAGTCTATTGTCTAGTCTATAGTCTAGTCTATAGTCTAGTCTATTGTCTAGTCTATATTCTAGTCTATAGTCTAGTCTACAGTCTAGTCTATAGTCTAGTCTATTCTATATTCTAGTCTATAGTAAAGTCTATTGTCTAGTCTATAGTCTAGTCTATTGTCTAGTCTATTGCCTAGTCTATTGTCTAGTCTATAGTCTAGTCTATAGTCTGTTCTATAGCCTAGTCTATAGTTTTTTTTTTCATTAGGCATGTGGAAATCTTTCATAAAATTCTTACGATTATAGAATAACCGTGAGATATGTCGGAGTCATACCGACTAAAACCACCTCCTTCGTCATTCAGCAACCCTGCGGAACTGTCTACAAAGATATTGCATCGCAGGGCAGGAGAGCCTTATCTAGGCTACTTCTGGTGTCTGGGATTTCCTCAGATTCTCTTCCGTTCCAAGTTTATCATGGATATTTTTAATCATTGAGGATATTACATCCCAATTTTCTCTCTTATTAAGGGTGATGCCAACAATATTTTGCGGATTCAGTTGGCACCCAAGCACTTCTTCTGTTTTCTGTCGATCGTGGCGAAAGCATGCGCAGTTGAACACGACGTGTTCTGGGTCTTCCTCTTGCTTTGGACAGTTAGGGCAATATGGGGAGTTATCTAACCCGAATCTGTACAGGTAACTTCGGTATCCTCCGTGGCCTGAGAGAAACTGCGTTAAGTGGTAATTTACTTCTCCATGTCGTCTGTTTAGCCATACATCTATTCTTGGGATTAGTTTAAAGGTCCACCTTCCTTTGCGGTTGCCTTCCCATCTGCTCTGCCATTGTCTTATAGAAGCTTCTCTTTCAAATTTACGTACACGTGTCTAGTTGATTTGGGTCTCTTCTGTTTTCATCCAAGCGTTTGACTTCGTCAGCCAAGATATCTACGGGAATCATTCCCGCTATGACATGGGCCGGATGTTGTTCGAAAAGAGCAGCATACTCGTAGGACCGATAACCTGTGTACAGATTTTAGCTTCCTCGCTGCGGTCTTTATTTTTAGAGCTACTGACCGTATGGGAGCAGCGTAAAGTATAACTGAGCTGACCACCGTGGATATTATTTTCCTTTTGGATTGCATTGGTCCACCTACATTCGGCATCATTCTTTCAAGAGCGGTTCTAATATTTGCTGCCTTGTTAGCAATATACTCCATATGTGTCCTAAAGTTAAGTCTGACATGTATTAGAACTCCCAAATATTTGAGATGGGATTTTGATGTCACCTGGTGTTCTCCAACCGTTATTCTCATGGTCTCTTTTTTACGCCTGCTTGTAACTAATACAGTCTCCGTTTTATGTTCGGCAATTTCCAACCCCACACTTTTCATCCAGTTTCTAACAGTCCATACTACTTCTTTCGAGTTTAACTCCACTTCGTCCATATATCTTGCTGTAACCGTAACTACTGTGTCATCTGCAAAATCTATAATGTTCGCCTCTTCTGGAATGTTAAGCTCTAGAACGTCGTTGTACATTATATTCCACAGTAGTGGACCAAGCACAGAGCCTTGTGGAACTCCTGCAGTGATATTACGATACCTTCGTCGGTTTGGTAACAGAGCTTTCTGTCTGTGAAATAGCTTACTATTAATCTTGTTAAATACGCCGGTATACCGATTCCGTTTAGCTTTTGAATTATTATTCCCCAGTTCGCAGAGTTAAACGCGTTCTTTACATCAAGCGTATTGATCCCTTGTATCTACTACCATACGAATTGCATCGATAGTCAATTTGGCTTTTCGAAATCCAAATTGCCAATTCGACAGACCATTTCTCTCCTCAACAATGGGTGGCAATCGATTGTATATGATTTTCTCCAGAATTTTCCCTTTTGTGTCAAGTAGACATATTGGTCTATAGGTGGAGGGATCGCTTTGTGGTTTATTGGGTTTCGGAATTAGTACCAAATTTTGTTTTTTCCAACAGTTTGGAAAAACTCCTTCCTTTAGACATTCATTAAATACATCCACGAACGGTTTCGTTGCTGTTCTAACTGCCAGTTTAAGCGCATTGTTTGGAATTCCATCAGGTTCTGGAGCTTTGTTGTCTCCGATTTTCTCTGTTATCTGAAGCAGCTCCTCTTCTGTCACCAACGGTATGGATTCTATTGGGTTCATTCTTGTCACCGTACTTATATTGACTTTTAACTATCTTCCCTAGTAAGATGGAACAACTTGGCTGTGGGGACTTTTTGCCTTTCCCCAAGGATCATTATTTGCTTCTAAGCATATATTTTTGAAGCTATTTTTTTCTTGAAATAGCATGTTGAAACTCTCGCCTTGCGATTTGAAATTCGCGACATGCTTCTTCGAACTCTTATACACAACGCTCGGAGGTTGTTAATTTCCGAGTTCCACCAGTCATTTGAGGAACAGTACCTCGTCATTGTTCGTTTTGGCATAGCGACGTCACATGCGAATTTGATTGTCGATACCATTTGATTCGCTTTTTCAAGTGCTATACCATTCAGTTCAAAGTTTTTTCCAAATTCCCGGGTAAATACTTCTTTGTTACGTATTTTAGAGGCCCAGCCAATATATTTTGGTGCATCTTCTTCACGAGAAGGATGTCTACTACGCAAGCTAGTTACTGGAAATATAATAGCTTGATTGTCACTGTGAGTATATTGTTCACTGACTTTCCAATTCATATCCCTTGCCAAGGAACTACTCATGAATCTTAGATCCACGACAGAGCTTCTTCCGCCAGTAGAGAATATTGGTGTATTTCCACTATTTGCTAGTACTAGGTTATGCATAGAAATCGCTTAGAGTAAAATACGTCCTCTAGTATTTGTTTTTCGGCAATCAACAGCCCATGCATTGAAGTCTCCTGCTATAATTTTTGGATTATGATTATCTGAGTCTCCTAGCAGATTATCTAACATCTTCTCAAACTCTTTAAATTTTGCACTAGGAGGGGCATAGCAACTGTATGTAAGAATGCCACCAACTTTGGCTCTTACAAATCCGTCTTCTTTGTGCCAGGATATTTCTTCTATTCCTTTATTTCCGCATGCCCAAAGTGCAGCTTTACCTGTTGAATCTTTTACCCATACAGTATTGCTCATGTGTCTATATTGTTCACCAAGTAAGGCGATATAAACTCTAGTTTCGCAGATAGTTTGTGAAAGCAAGTCCTGCACCGCCTGACAATGATTAAGATTTAACTGTAAAAATCTCGTGTTTTGTATCCGCTTTTTCCACTTCTTTACAGAACATACAATTTGGGTCCTTGGTACAGTCCGTCGCAATATTTCCACCTTCTGCACAACTTCTACACAGTTTCAACCTGTCGTGAGGATTTCTACACGATGAGGAAATATGTCCAGGCATCTGTTGCATTTTTTTGACAAGCACCTTTTGCCTTAAGCGACACACTACCCATCCAATTTTGACTTTCGCCATTTCGAGGGTTTTACGGCCAAGTTCTATCGGTAAGATAATACATGCTATCTGTGTGCCACCGTAAGCCCTCCTTAGAATCCTGGCGTTAGTTTCCCTTAGTTCACAAACTTTTAGCAGATTGTTAAGGGCTTCACTAATATCAGCTTTTGTTGCAATCTCATCGATATCTTTACATTCCGGAGTGTGAGATACGATATTTGCCTGTAATCCTACCGATCTTTGCACATTTCCTTGGAAGTCTATGACGATCTTCTAAAAGAAGATCGCTTTTTTGGGTTCTCCTTATGCGAGAAAACGCATTCACACAAATCCTTAAGGCTAGGATCTGACTTCATATGCTTTAATATATCAGCATAACTTGCTTCTCCATTCGTTGAAATGATCAATGATCCTTCATTTCCTTTCTCTTTCGAAATTTCTTTTCGGGTTTCACCGTTCTCCTCGCATTGTTTACTTCGCTGGTGCTGGATTTCTCTGGGGGAGAATCCTTCATAACTTCCAATTTCTTTTGAGGTGTGCTTGCCTGCTTCCTTCTCTTAGCTAATTGGGGTTTTGGCGATACCTCTCCTGATTCACTACTTCGCTTGAGATCCTTTTCTGGTGGCCACGTTTTTGGGGTAGTTTGTGTTGCCAGCTCCTTTTTTTCAGAGACGTGAGGTATTTTATCGCAAGACACTTCGTCTCTAACTTTATTGTACATTACTTTTATGGCTCTAGCCTGCTCCTTTATGGCATGATGTATATTAGACATGTCCTTCATAAATTCTATCAGTCATGTTATTAAGTTTCCAAGTTCTAGGAAATAAGTATACCCCGAGGCCGTCTGCACTTGAACTGGAGACTGAATAATAGGGTCTTCTACATTCCACCGCTCCTTGTTTATGTTACCTGTAGCTTTAATTCTAATTCAACCAGGCTTCAGACTCTCCAAAGCCGCCGGTACTGGGTTTATTACTCCCTGCACCGTAACGTATATTTCTTTCTTTTCCATTATATTTTTTTAAAGGTTTGCGTTTTTTATCTAGCCGCCCAGTTTTGTACCAGCCGCTTCTAATTTGTGTACCGTCGCGCCTGGATTTTCGGATGTGGTAACTAGGGATCCACGAAGTTGTCAACCTTCTAACTAACCCATGTGGATGGATACCTAATTTAGGGCGGTATCCATTCACCCTGTCGCAGGTCTTCGACAAGCTTATGCATCATTTTAATGCGCAGGTATGCCAAAACTAGGGTCCAAGGGGTCGTTACTCCCGTTATCACCTCCTGGGTTTATAGTCCAGTCTATATTGTGGTCTATAGTCTAGTCTATAGTTCAACCCGTACTGAAGACATGCGTCTACATACTAAACCAAACCTCCATTCAGCATTTCGCCCCGCGAGATCGCCAATTTGTATTACTTCGTGAGAGAGGTTGGCCTTTATACAGCCCTTTCCTAAAGTCTATAGACTGGACTATAGGCTATCATATAGTTTTGTCTATATTCTATAGTCCAATCTATAATCTATTCTATAGTCTAGTGTATGGGCTAGTATATGGTCTAGTCTATAGTCTAGTCTATAGCCTACTCTAGAGTTTATCTCTCTGTCTATCTAGAATAGAGTAGTTTATAGAATATAGTCCTGACTATAGACTAGACTATAGTTTTGCCTAGACTAGATAGTCTGAGCTATACTCTGGACTCTAAACTATAATCTAGTCTATAGTCTATTCTATGGTTTTTTCTACAGTCTATCATGTAGTCTAGCCTAAAGTACCATTATTTTTAAGTCTATATTATAGTCTAGTATATAGTTTAGTTTATAGTATATTTTATAGTGTAGTCTATATTGTCTCTCTGGAATAGACTGTAATCTAGACTATAGAATATGGTCCAAACTATAGGATAAACTATAGTTTGGACTGTAGTCTAATCTATAGTCTGTTCTATAGCCTGGCTTATGATTTGGACTATAGTCTATAGTATAGTCTATACTCTATTCTATAGTTCAAACTATAGTCTATCCTATAGTTTGGACTATGTTTTAACCTATAGTCTGGATCATAGTCTATAATCTATTCTAATAGTATGGTCTATTGTTTCGTTTTTAGTCTAGTCTGTAGTCTATATTCAAAACTATAGTTTATTCTATACCATATACTATAGTCTTATCTATATTTTAGTCAATATTTGGTCTATAGTTCAGTCTGTAGTGTAGTTCATAATGTCATCTATTGTCTAATCTATAATATATTCTGTGGTCCAGAGAAGGTGTCCATTAAACTCTGATATATTTTAAAAAGTTTTCTTTAATATTTTTTTCTTTTTTTCATAAAAAAAATAAAAATATAATCCAAACGCATTTCTGCGTTTAAAATTAATTTGTTAAATTCAACAATTTCTTTGACCTCTCCTTCAGCTTAATAACAAAATTACTTTATGAACAAAAATAAGTATTTCCACGTCTTCTCATAATAAAACCTTAAATATCTTTTCATTATACCCTTCACCATAGGTACAAGGGGTATATAAAAATTTTTCATTTTGTTTGTAATTTCCGCAATTTTCATCGGAGGGTAAAAAAATTTATATTTTCCTTGTAAGAAATGAAATCGATGTGTCAAAAAAAAAAGTTTTTTTTAACAAGTTTTGTATTTTCTGAAGTCTCTGTGTAAGCTAGCGACTTCTCTTTTGCAAAAAAGATTTGGAAATGTTTTTGCTGAATTTTTGTGCTGAAGGAATCAACTAAATCTGTGCAAATATCCAGGATATCGGGCAAGATGCATAATTTTTGAGCTACGTATTTCGTTTTTATATAGACCATTCATAATATATTGGGCAATAAACAACCGAGTTATAGGCAAAAATCTGAAAGAATTTTTAAAAACATATATATATATATATATAGAAAGCATTGAAATGACTCAATGTTATTGTTTTTTGTATAAGCATGTATCTGCATACAAACATATAAATTTTAGTGGTCACTTTTTTGCATAAGCAAGCAGCTTAGCTGACAATAGCAGTATTATAATGATTATTGATGTTGTTGTTTTTTGTATAAGCAATCAGTTTGTATATAAATACAAAAATATATAAAGATATTTATGCTTATAAATATTATAAAATATTTAGGCATATCATTTCTTTTTATTTGTTGATAAAGTTGTAGAGGATATAAAAGATTTGCCACAGCCGAATATAGCGCTCTAACTTATTTTCTCTTGATACAAAGAAGAAAACGAACTTAATGAACATATTTACACAGGCTCACACATATGTTTTTGTGAAGAGACATCACCAGTTAAAAAAAAAAGACAGCAGGGAGCTTGGAGACTGATATTAAAAGCAGGTTCATTAAATATTTATAAATTGCACGAAATTAATATCACTCATACGTCTTGATTGATTTTATAATAATTTCTGTTTTGGCTGTGTATGTGTGTGCATGTGAGGATGTGTATTTACGATGAAGTTGATTATAATTTTATATTTTTTCCTGTTTCTGTTTTTCTGTTAATTTAAATGTCATTCGTATACATATGGTTATAAGTGCATATACAAAAGTATCACTTATATCAAGTAATTGACTTTTAAGATTATTTATTAAGATGCACAGTATGACGTCCTTCTTATTTGTCGTGTTTTCTTTCTGGATTTTATTTGCTTTGGAAAATTAAGCGACACTTGCATTTAGTTATTTTATAATCTTTTTATTGAAATTTATTAATTTGAATTAATTTGAATTTTGCTATTAAATAACAATTTATAATTATAACAAAAAGGTATTGGGTTGAGCTAAAATATATTTAATTTTTCTATACAGAAAAATTGAACTTTAAATGCGTTTGATGAAATTAGCGGCCCTAAGTTATGGTTTGTGGAAATATTTTAAGTATTTTAGGTTTTTTTCTTTTTTTTTTTTTCTTTTTGTAAAAGTAGGTCTAATTTTCTCTTAGGCTAGTATTTCAATCAGTTAAATTAACATAAAATGTTTAAGGGCTTATGATTAATATTAATTTAATTTAAATAATTGATATTGATGCACTACCATAATCTTTTAAAACTACATCTCTTTACATTTAGGTTTATTATTTGTGATGACTTAAGTGTTTTAAGTTTATTTTATTTTTTACAATTCAATTTAATTAAAATAAGATTAATGCTAGCATATGATTAATATTATTAATTTAATTAAAAATAATCATACGCTCTCATATATCTACAATGCACAATGGTCCAAAAACGATTCTTTGGAAATAATTTTGTAACTTGTGAACCGTTGAATATATCTAAACAAAATTTCACATGGTCAGAGCCGAGATGTCTTTGAATTGATTTAAAAGAGTACAGAATCCTATCGGGCCATAAGGGTTTAGAGTAGACCTCCAAAATTGGTCACCTCGGGTACGTAGTTTTTTATTCCCCACATCCAACACCCACCTTAAAGTATACCAATCAACTCAGAATCACTTTTTGAATCGTTCTAATGATATCCGTCCGTCTGGCTGGAATGCTGGCTGGTTGTCCATGTAAAATTTGTGCACAAAGTACAGGTCTCAATTTTAAAGATAATTCAATGAATTTTGGCACATAGGACTTTCATGATACACGGACAAAGTCTATTGAAATTGGTAATGATCGGTTCATTATTTCACCTAGCCATCATACAAATGTCCTCCCGGAATACGTAACGATCATAAATGCATTAAATATAGCAATATTTTAATGTAAATGTGTAAAGAAGTTTTGTATAAGTTTCAATCTTTGTGCCAAATTTCATGAAGATCGGTCCATAATTGATCATAGCTCCCATTTAAAACCCTTTACCGAAAATCACTTTAACGTGTATAAATCACATACAAATATAAGTATCAGGTTTATATTCGACACAAATAAATTTTATATAAATAAAAATCATAGTGAAATTTTATGAGGATCGCTCTATAATTTACCATAAGTCCCATGTAAGCCCACTTTCGGGAATCACCCTAAAGTGCATAAATTCATATAGATGTTAGTATTAACGTAAAATTCTGTATTCGTATATTTTATTTTACACTTAGTAAAAGTATGGGTCCACAATTGACCACATGTCTAATATAAGACCCATCCAAGAATTATGATGGACATGCACAATGGTATGAGGTATCATATGGGCTTGATCGACTATAAATTTCTTACTTGTTTTTTTTTTAATTCGCCAAAAATTCATTTATGACCTGAATGTAAAAATATTTCAAACATAGCTGGGCCTTACGAAGCTTCATGTATAGGTTACCTGTTTTTGTGATATTCAGGCCGAAACAAATTTTACCCCAATTTTTTGCTTCATTTTTTTAAATTCGTTTAAACTTGGGGGCCTTAACTTAGGCTCTTTTGTTTTTTTTTTTTTTTTTTTTTTAACAGTATATTTCTAAAAAAAATTCTAAATAATAATACTATCAAAATCATTTAAATATGCCTATCCGATAAAAAATTACATTTATTGGAAAGTTTAAAAAAAATCACATTTTTTGTTGTTATTTTCTAAAATAAAAGGTGGGAATATTCGTATACTTCCAAATTTTTGTAAAAGTTTGAAAATCAATCTTAATGTAAATGCGTTCAAAGTAAAATTGGAGGCGCCTTGGGTAATGGTTTCCTCTCATAACTTCCCAAACTTTGTGAATTTTTGAAAAGTTTTTTAAATTTTTTTCTTTTATTGTTGTAAAATTCTAAAATCTTACATTCGAAATCAACAAAAAAGTATATATCGGCTACAAATCCCCTTATGTTGGTTAAACACATAAAAAACATTTTCCGCGCCACGCCTTTTACAAAAGCTAAGTATTGATTTGAATGAAAAAGTTTATATTTGAAACAAGTTTCCCCTGGACTGGAACTTTGGGAATTTTGGTATTAAAAAGTGTAAGTTTTTTTTTTTTTTTTTGATAATTTTTGATTTGAATGAAAAAGTTTATATTTGAAACAAGTTTCCCCTGGATTAGAATTTTGGGAATTTTCATATTAAAAAGTGTGTTTTTTTTTTTTGTTAATTTTTGATTTCAAAGTAAATTTGTATATATTATGTTAAAATTTTAAATTTAATTTAGGTCCAAATATTAATATTATTTCTTAAAAATTCAAATTCAAAGGTTTTCGGGTCATGGTCTGGAGAAATTTCTGCTCATTTAATTTTTATTTTTTTCACTAATTATAATTCTCGGTTTTCATAAAATATTTATATTTTTATTTAAAAATAACAAAAACTTTGTCTTCTTAGGTAATTTTTGTTACGTTTCCCATGTTTTATATGAAAAATGTAAACACAACACGAGCAGCAATGCGATGTTAACTTCCTCTGTTTCCTTTACATTGTATCTGCATTTGTAATATAGCTGCATTTTTCATATAAAAATATGAAAAATTTCCAAATGTTCAAGATTTATTATTATTATTTTGTTCAGATGTTAACTGTATATGTAAGTATTTAGTATCTCTAAGCTCGCAAAATTATGGAGATGGTAATAAATTAAATGCAGTGAATTTTCTCTGGATGATGACCTGAAGAACTTAAAATTTTGATTTTTAGCATATTTTCGAGAAATATTGTTAATATTTTCACCTCAATAAAATTTTAAATTTAAGTAAATGTGTTCCAATGAAATTTTTTCACGATATAGATATGCTCACTTTCAAATCAGGAAATTAAGAAAAACTCCCACTTTTTTGTACTAAAATACCCAAATTCTCAGTCCGGGGAAAACTTGTTTCAAAAGTTTATTTTTTTCATTAAAATCATCACCCAGCCTTTGTAAAAGGCGTGGCTCAGAAAATATTTTCTGTGCTTTTAACCAACGATAGAGGGTAAATATCAAAAATATTTTTGTGCTGATCTCGGCTTTGACTTTTTTAAAATTGACATAGTTTAGATAGGCTTTGGGGTAAAACTATTTACCAAGAGGCATCGGACAATAATATATATATATATATATATATATATATATATATATTCTTTTCTTTGAATTATTTTTATCGAAAATATATAGATAAAAACACGGGTATTATAATTTTTTGCGATTTTATTATTTCATTTGGGGTTTTATTTTGCTTGGAGTTTTTTCCAAAGTTAGTGATATTACAAAAAATTATGTACACTAAGAATGTGGGAAAATGTCAAACGGTAAAAAAACGTTCCGCCCCCTTACAGTACTGCAACAAGGAAGGCTAAAGATAACGCGGGTAATAAATAACACCTGAAAACAGAGTTAAAAAAATAGGGTAAATTTTTTTTAAATAAATTAATTTAATTTTAACAAAAAAAAAATAAAAATTAGACAACATCTCCGGACATCTCGTTGATGACTATTGTTGCCGGGTTATTCGACTGCGGGTACTGACGTTGTAATTGTTGTTGTTGTGGGTGCAGCTGCTGCTGTAGCTGCGGGTATTTCTGCTGATAATGAGGCTGCTGTTGCAGCAGATAAGGCTGCTGTTGATGCTGATGGGGGGCAGCATTGTTGTTGTTGGGTGTTGTTGGCATTGTTAGTTTTTGCTGTATGCCGCTTTTTATTTCTCCGGCATTTGGGGTTAGAAGTACTCAAAGCCCTGGGACTATCACTCCTGTTTGTTGCTGTCGCGGTAGTACTTCTTTTGGGTACCTTTATATGACGGTGGAGGAACGTGTGGTGTTCCGACATGCACTCGCTGCACCTCTCACGTAAAGTACATTTGTCTTTCATGTAAGAGTGAGCGAGCAGTAACTTTATTTCTTCACCGTTTCCCACCGTTCTGCCACTGACATTTTGCGAAACCGCGGGCACTTTCTCAACGCGTGCACGCACTTGCATAAACGAAGGTCCTGAAGGCTCTCGTCACGTGGGGCTTTTCTGGACCCAGATGGTTCTGGTGCCTCAACGGGTGTGTGGTGCACTACCATGCGGCGAGAAATGGATGACATCTTCCTCGGCAAAAAAGAGGAGAATTAGTTGATTGGGTAAGAGAACAAGCTTCACTATTGGGAGGGTGAAAATGCCAGAAGGTGGTTTTACGTCCGCCCAGCGGACTTTAGAGTCCTGTCCGATGTGGGTCTTCACTATTCGACCTAAACGCCACTCAATGGGTGGCAAATTATCCTGACGAAGAACGACTAAATCTCCTACTTGGAAGTCCCTTTTTTAGACATGTATATATATATATATATATATATATATATATATATACCAAAAATGAGGTATATTTATATGATTCTTGCACCATTATTATTTAGAATTTTGTAAGAAATCTAGTGATTAGTTCCAAAAAATTTGTGCCCCAAATTAAGGCTCCTAAGTTTAAAAAGCTTAAAAAATGAGGCCAAAATTGGAGGAAAATTAGATTTGACCTTAATATCTCTTATACAGAAAGAGATAACCTTTACATGTAACTATGTTTTTCATAGAGATTTACAAGGACTACTTATGTGTAAACATTTTTTCATTCAAGCCCTAATTGAATTTTTGGCGAATTAAAAGAAATACATACGCGAACTGATCAATTTTGGAGATTTAACCCTATGAGTCGCTAGAGATATGTACTTACCCAAGTCAATTCGAAAATACCTCAGCTCTGACCGAGTAAAATTACCGAGTAAAATTACGGAATTATTATACAACATTTTATATGGGACCACTGTGCAATGTCACATTAATCAGTTACACTAATCGGACAAAAAACATTTTTTTCTTTTTAAACAAAAACAGATGTACTAGATGGAATTTGACATGATGAAAAAGAAATCACTTTCATTTTATTTTATTATTTGTTTTTTTTTTCTTATTAGGTCTTGATTTTTTTATGGATTTGTCTAATATTTCCACATTAATAAGGTAATTACTCGTGTAATATTACACCATAACTCATGAACCGTTAGTACCATACAGATATATAATCAACCAAAACAAAAATTTGCAGACGAAAATTGTCTTCAAGATATCTCAAAATTATTCATTTATCCGCTCAATATTTATTTAAAGAGCAACCTTCTTCCAAATTTAAATGAAAAATTCATTTATGTTTCTCACCATTAATTTCCGAATAACTTTGAAAATATTGAAATAATGTGGAAATAAATTAAAGATAATTTTAATCGGCATCTAGTAAAGTTTTGTTTTATAATTGTAACAAACCATTACGCAAGCGTAACCGCCTAAAGAGGTTTCATAATAATCATGCCCTTAAAAAATTCAGTACGTGATAAAAAGAGGAAAAAGCAGATTCTTGTTTAACACTTAAAATTCCATTTAATACATTTTTTTTTTTTAAATGTAAATGTTGTAAAATATATATAATTTAAAAGAGACTAGTTTTACAAGGGCGGATCAATAAGTCCGTGACTTTTCGAACTTCCCTCTTAGTTATATGAAATGCAACACTATTCCCATCAAGTGCCACCTGTTAATAGACAACTCTCAAATTTTGAGCAAATGTCGTAATTTAATTTGCGTTTAACAGCTGTTCAAAACATACAACCTCGTGCATTTTTCTAAAAATGGAAAAAAGTGAATTTCGATTGCTCATTAAACATTATTTTTTGCGAAAAAAAAACCGTCAATCAAACCAAGGAAAAGCTCGATAAATACTATGGGGATACTGCACCATCGATTTCAATGGTAAAAAAAGTGGTTTACTGACTTTAGTTGTGGTCGCACAAATACAAATGACGCTGAACGTTCTGGACGGCCAATTGAGGTCAGTACACCCGAAAATGTTGAACAAATCCACGATATGGTGTTGGCCGACCGAAGAGTAAAAGTGCGTTAGATTTTTGATGCCATAGGCATTTCATATGGCAGTGTGGTTTCATTTTTAAATGATCAGCTGGGTTTAGGAAAGTTGTCTGCAAGGTGGGTGCCACGTTTGCTCTTAAATCAATGAAATCTATGAATTTTGCTAAGAATTGATACCTCATCCGCAATATTTTCCGGATTAGGCTCTAGTGACTACTTCCTATTTCCAAACCTAAAAAAATGGCTCGGTGGAAAGAGATTCAGCTCCAACGATGAAATTATTGATCAAACGAACACCTATTTTAAGAAAGTGGAAAAATCTTAGATTTGAAATTCCCATGATATAACTAATAAATTCATTTGCATTGGAAATGAATTGCAATTAATTTTACAGATTATTTTGAATTGAAAACGAATTGCAATTCACTTCAACAAATTCATTTGAATTGGAAACGAATTGAAATTCACTTCAACAAATTCATTTGAATTGAAAACGAATTGAAATTCATTTCTGCCTAATTCGTTTGTATTGATTCAAATTTCATTTAATTCTTTTTTGTTGTTATGAAAAGAACTAATTCAAAATTTAGCTAATTCGTAACGCATTAAAATCAAAAAAGAATGATTCATTTACAGCTCTGGCATAAATTTTGTGGGTGTTTCACTTAAACTTAATGTATTTCGTTGTTTTTTAATCGAAGTATAAAGTGTTATATATCATTAGAAAGCTAGTAAAAATTCGCGTATTTTAATGCTAAATGAATTGAATTTCTTCTCATATACAAATATTTTCATATGAAGAAAAAAAATCTAATAAAATTCTAATAAGAATTTAAAAAAAATCGAAAAACCCGTTTCAGTATAACTGTTAGAGGATTATATTGCATTGATTTTGTGTTATTATTTTTTTAATATTTATGTGTAAAAACATCAAATGTCCAAATGTTTTGTGAAAAATTAAAAATGTACGGACTCATTTAAACCTAGTCCAAAATTTTAGTTATGTCGTTAAATGCTCATCTCAAAGGCCTCTCTTACGATACCAAACTTTCATATTGTTCCTTTAACAGAAATTATTTATTTTTGTTTAATAAATAAAATGTATCTTTGATTTTACTCAAAATTTAAAAATGTCACTTATTGTAACGAATATTCGAATAATTTGTTAACGGTGTTTCGAATAATCGCTTAGTATTTTTTTTTAAATTTTCAACTAAACGTCCGATAATCTTAAGGATTTTAAATAAGAACAAAAAAAAAAAAAAACTAAATAAAGTTTTGTAACGAATAATTCTACTTCTTTATTTTCATTCTATCCTGTATTTTCAATAATATAACAATTCAATTCATAAGAAACCGATTATATCGAATAATCGAATAACTTTTTTAACCCGGATTTTCGAAAAATCACTTAATATTTTTTTCAAATTTTCTAATCTTTATCATTTTAGTGAGAACAAAAAAAAAAAAAAAAAATTATCGAATAATCGTTTAACTTTCTAACCCGGGTTTTCAAATAATTTCATAATTCTATTTTATTTTCAATAAGACTATTGATGTTGTTCATACATATAAAATAGCAATATAAATATATAACGAGTAATCGATTTTTTAACCCGGCTTTTCGAATAATCGAATAGGTTTGATATTTTTTTCATTTAATAAATTAAATTTATATATGATTTAATACAATATTTATTTATTTATTATGAAAAAAAGATTCGAAAAACACTAAAATTTTTTTTGATTTTAACCCAGCTTATGAAAGGATAATATAAGGACGAAAATTTTGGAAAGTGAAATCTCAGAATGAAGAAGGTTTTCATTTGAAGAGGGAACATTGATACTTTTTATTTCAGGGCCACCCTAATATATATATATACCAAGAAAAATTTTTAAGATTTTTTTCTAAAATCATTAGTTCTAGAACTGGTGTAATTAGAACCACTTCAGATTCTTTAATAATGTCATTAGAACTAGAACCATTAGAACAAATTCTAACACTAATGATGTAGGATCATATTGTGATAAAAAAATTAGTTTTAAATAATGTTTCTGAGAACTGGAATAATAATTATTACACACGATACTCGTTGTTATCCATGACAGCATGAGAACATAGAATAATTTTAATTTTTCATCTGTAAAATGTAAAATTTTTACAATAAGATAAAATGCTCTTATTTATTTCTAATAATTTCTAAATTAAATATAATAAAAAGAATTGACAATCAACTTAAAAAAAAAACTCTTTGAGTGATAACAAAATGATAAATAAACTCATATTACAAATAAATAATGCAAACTTTTTAATTAATTCCCTGTATTTGTCATAAATTAAGTGACAATAAAATGTCAAGGGATTTCTAAATAAGTGCTATTGTGTTGTGTGGTTTGTAGATCTGCTGAATATTTTCAGATAAAACAGGATAATTTGATTCCCCCTAAACCTTTTATGTAGGAAATTTCACAAGAACACCAGAAAAAAAACACTAACAGAAATGTGACTAGCATGTTATACTTTTGTCAGGTTTTAACTTATTACACAGAAAATAAATAAATAAATAAAAAGCAAAAATGGATTTCAATTACAAAATTTGATATATCAACTAATATATTAACTAAAGCGTGATGCATTTCGAGGTTCCCTACTTTTTTAAAGAAAAAAAAAAAACACAGAAAATTCAAATTTAATGGAGAATGTTTATTATCATTTGAAAGAACATTCTTTGGCATTTATTTTTTGAAGATTATGTCTATCAAATGTTGGCCATTGCTACGCGTGAAGTTTTCCTCCAAGGCCTGAATCGAAGCGGGTTTGTCCGCATAAACTTTAGACTTTACATATCCCCACAGGGAAAAGTCTAACGGTGTGATACCGATCTTGGTGGCCAATCGATCGGCCCGGTGAAATTATGTGCTCACCGAAGTGTTCCCTCAATAGATCCATTGATTGACGCGATGTGTGGGAAGTGGCGTCGTCTTGCTGAAACCAAATGTCGCCGAGATCACGAGCTAAAATTTCAGGCATCAAATAGTCGTTTATCATGCCACGATAACGGTCGCCATTGCCGGTTACGTTCGCATCGGCATCATTTTTAAAGAAATATGAACCGATGATTCCACCGGCCCACAAACCACACCCAACTGTTGTTTTTTCTGGATGAAGTGGCAGTTCTTGAATCTCTTCAGGTTGCTCTTCATCACAAATGCGGCAATTTTGTTTGTTTACATACCCATTGAGTTCTCATCGCTGAACAAAATTTGCCTCGAAAATGTCTGATCTTCTTGGACCTTTTCAAGAGCCCATAGAGCGAAGTGATGTCGCTTAGGAAGGTCGAGCGGCTTCAGTTGTTGTACAAGCTGTATTTTGAATGCTTTCAATTTAAGATCTCGACGTAAAATGCGTCAAGTCGTTCCATACGTCAGTCCGAGTTGCTGCGAACGGCGCCGAATCGACTCTCCACGGTCTTCGTGTGCACTCTCAGCTACGGCCGCTATATTTTCTTCACAGCGTGATGGGCATGGTCTGTACGGACGAATATTATCCAATAATGAATGATGGATCTCAAAATGGGTGATCGTGTTGCGAATAGTACCCTCAGTATGCCGATCATGTTGACCATAAGTTGAGCGAAGTGCACGAAACACATTCCTCACAGAACGTGAATATTCATAATAAAGTTAAACGATTTTTAAACGTTGTTCAGGCGTAAGTCTTTCCATTATGAAATGCCAAACAATACTAAACAAAAATAACATGACAGCATGACACGACTCATAAGTGATCTGTCAAAAAAGGCTATCGAAAAAAGTATCTCTACTTGAATCACCCATTATTAAATCGTAATAATTGTTTTTCATTTAAATGCGGATTGGATTTACTGAGAAATTAATATATGAATAAAAACTGTTGAATTGATTGCATATACGTCTGTCTCATGGGATAAAAGTTGGGTTAATTGGTTCGAAAATATTTGATTTTTAAAGGAGTGTAATTTCTAGTTGGACGACTTGGAGATTACGAATTCGATGTTACAAAGCAGGAACTCGGAATTAATTAAATCGTTTACTAAAATAATTATAAATGAAATATTCATATATTATGAAGGCAAAATAAGGCAAATTGTTTCTGGAACTCCTTTTGCCTTATTAACGATTTGCGAAACGTGAGAGTTAAAGGATAGTTTACAATCAAACAACACACCCAGATCAAGAAATTCTTCGACTAGATCAAATTTATATTCATTTATTGTGTATCTACAGAGTACTGGACTTCTTCTGTAGAGTATCATGTGTTTGCACTTAAATTCAGATCCATTAGATTCATCATAAAGCCAAGATCTGATTGGAGTAAGGAACATTGATAGGAATAGTTAAAGCTATGGAAAAGTTTTACATCATCAGCATACATTAATATTCTAGAATTCTTAATGCAAGCTGGTAAATCATTTATAAATATTAGGAATAATAAGGGGCCAAAATGTCTACCTTGCGGAACATCGGATAAATTATTTTATTATTTAGAGAATGTGTATCGAAAACCCTGTAATGGTTTTCACATTAGCATCTATTTTTAAGATGAATTAACAAATTTTGAATTAATTCTTTTCACACAAAAAGAAAATGGATTGAATGAAATTTGAATCATTTTAAATGAATTTGGCAAAAATGAATTGCAATTCACTTCCAATTCAAATGAATTTGTCAAATGAATTGCAATTCGTTTCTAATTCAAATTAATTTGTCAAAGTGAATTGCAATTCATTTCTAATTCAAATTAATTTGTCAAAGTGAATTGCAATTCATTTCCAATTCATTTGAATTGAATTGATTATGAATTAATTCAAATGAATTAGAAAAAATAATTAGCAATTCATTTCCAACTCAATTGAATTGAATTGGTTGAAATTTGAATTGATTTTGTAAGTAAATCTACAGTAAATATCACTGTCATTTCGTTTTTCTACTAATTTCGTATGTAAAATATTTTGTCGTTAGGTGGTCGTATGTCTTAAAATTTAAAAAATTATTAATTTTTTCCTCAATGTTAAATGATTTTCGTCGTTCAGCGTGTTTCAAAATAAAAATCAGTTCTTCTTGAAGAAAAAAACACCAAACACCATCCTTCCTTTAATCAGCGCAGGTCCAAGACAAGGCTTTAAAATTTTTGTACTGAATATTTTCATTCTGGTAGAAGAAATTTTCATTTTTCATTCCCCTTAGATCTGCTTTTGAATTTGATTGATTGCAACTAATTTTTCTTTTCATTCATTTGAATCGCAATTCATTGTTCTAATTCATTTGAATGTATTCAAAATCAATGCAATTCAAACGAATTGGAAATGAACTGCAAGTCACTTTGACAAATTCATTTGAATTGAAAATTGTAATTCATTTTAAAGATTCATTTGAATTGAAAACGAATTGCAACTCATTCTACAAATTCATTTAAATTGGAAACAAATTGAAATTCATTTCTACCTAATTCGTTTGAATTGATTCAAATTTCATTAAATTCTTTTTTGGTGCGAAAAGAATTAATCAAAAATTTAGCTAATTCATAACGAATTAAAATCAAAAAAGAATGATTTATTTACAGCTCTGATATGTAGAAATCCATTTAAGGAAAACAGGAGAAAATCCGAGTTTATCCAATTTGAACAATAGGAGATGGTGATTTACTTTATCGAAAGCTTTACTGAAATCTGTGTATATTGTGTTATAACTGAGGTTGTGAACTCCAAAAGATTAGTACTAGTGGAACATCTTTTTCTAGATCCATGCTGAAATGCGAACAATTTGATTCGAAAGGAATTCAGTAACCATCTTTTCGAAAAGTTTTGGAATAACACTTAAATTAGCAATACTTCTATAATTGGAAATGTTGGATCTGCTTACGCATTTAAACAGAGGTATAATATAAGATTTCCACCAAACTTCAGGAAAATAACCATTAATTATTGATATGTTGAATAAGTAGGTTATTGGAGATATAAGAAAATGTAAACATTTTATGAGAACACAGTTTGGAACACCCTCAGATCCACATTTAGCAAAATATTTTATACTCTGTACAGCTCTTAGTACCATAGAATTTTTATGTAATTTTTGCATGTTCGGCTCAAGTTCATTGAATAATTGTAGAAGAATACAGTGTACAGAAGTTTTATTGGCACTCTACATCGTCCCACCGTCGTGTTCTCTGTAATCTATTTAATTTACAACTTTTTGGGAAATGGAATCTGTAACTTTTTTCTCTATGTGTTTCTAAGTAAGACTTATGGTTTACGAAAATGATTTTTTATGGTTATTTTGTATTCTCCTTTTTCAATTATTATTGTTTATATGCTTAAAGCTACCAGTTTTTAGGTAATAAATCAGCAATGTATGATTTGTTATTGTTTAGCCACTTATTAAGTAGCAATGAACAATGTTGTTGTTGTTATTTTTGATTTGTCCTTTCTGTGTTTTTTCTATTTTTTTTTAGAAATACTTAACAGGGGCAGTCATCAAGTAACACTTTACACCGTTACAGATTACATTTCCCAAAAAATGTTATAAGTTAAACAGATGATGTTTACAGAGAACACCACGGTGTAACGCTAAAGAGTCCTGATGAAGGTTATGACGGACAAGAAAATGCATTCTCTTCTGCCGAGTATCCAATAAAACCTAAACGCTGTATTCTTCTATAATTATTCAATTAACTTAAGCTGAATATGCAAAAATTCTATAAAAAATAAAAAATATATATTTTAAATTCTTGTTAACAAAAACAATTTCAAGTGCACTGCGTTTATGCACTGATAACAACAACAACTAAAAATTCTTCTTAACAAAAATAATCGTACACAAATTTAATAACAATAAAAAGAAAAAAACTTATAATGACGAAAGCAGTGAAGACAGTGTTATGAACTGGTAAGCACTCAAAAAAAAGTATAGACACGATGAAACAATTACTTCAAACAACAACAGATTTTCTGAACTTGACGTTGAAGACGACAGCCAACCACCAGAGGAGAATCCCCTTAAGCCACCTGCAATATCTATAACTTCTGTAGATAATATAAGTACACAGAAAAAAATATGGCTAAAATTTTTCTAAATAAATTATTATTTGATTTAAATTATATTTAATAAAAAACGAGAAAGAGAGATATAGTCGGTCAAGCCCGACAATCTGATACTCCACATCATTGTGCATGTCCATCATAATTCGTAAATGGGTCTTATATTAGACATATGGTCAATTGTGGACCGATACTTTTACTAAATGTAAAATAAAATATACGAATACGGAATATTACATTAATACTAACATTTGGATCAATTTATGTACTTTAGGATGATTCCCGAAAGTGGATTTATATGGGAGCTATGGTAAATTATGGAGCGATCCTCATAAAATTTTTCACTATGATGTCTAGTTATATAAAACTTATTTGTGTCGAATATGAACCTGATACTAACATTTATGCACGTCAAAGTGATTTTCGAAAGAGGGTTTTATATGGGAACTATGGTCAATTATAGACCGATCTTCATGAAATTTGGCACAAAGATTGATACTTCAAGAAAACTTCCTTGCGCCGAATTTCATTATATTATTGCTATATTTAAAGCATTTATGATCGTTAAACCCCTATTCCGGGAGGACATTTGTATGGGGACTAGGTGAAATAATGGACCGATCATCACCAATTTCAATAGGATTCGTCGCTCTGTCATGAAAGTCCTACGTGCCAAATTTCATTAAATTATCTACAAAATGGCGAACTGTACTTTGTGCAAAAGTTTTACATGGACAGCCAGATGGACGGACGGACAGACGGACATCGTTAGATCTACTCAAAAAGTGATTCTGAGTCGATTCATATACTTTAAGGTGGGTGTTTGATGATTTTTTCTCTGTGCGTTTTAAACATCAGCACAAACGCATAATACCGCAACCACCTATAGTGTTGTAGAGTATAATAATATTTGGTTTCGTAATTCTATTTTATTGCCCAGAAAAAATTATAACTAGATTTTTTTAAATAATTCATTATTTAAATTTAAATAAAATTTTTAAATTATAAAAATGTTGACACAAAATAATATAAAATCTATCATTTGCAGGTTTCCAGAGGTAAGTTACCTAAATTTTCGTACATGCAGAAAAAAATATAGTTGTAGTGACCATAATCTAAGTGCAACATATTATGATTGAATCATATGATTGAATCATTATGATTCCCCTGTGTCATATTGTATTCGATTTTATGGTTTGTTTTTTTCAGGTTATGATTATAATTTTATATATAATTGAACAATCATATTATATTACACTATGCGACAGTCAAAATCGGGATGCGATGAAACCAACAGGAAATGTTATATCGGTAAAAAAGAAGTTATACGTGTCCCGACGTTTCGCTGGGTCACGTCTAGGAATCAAGATATATCGATTTGAAGTTAGTAACTATCATATAGGGGAAATTGTGACCTTTGGTGGTCTTTTTTTTGACATAACTCGAGAACCACCAGTCCGATTTTGCTGAAACAGATTTAAAAAAATTATGAATTACAATTCCTTTAATCTGTTCATACAACATTTCGCTACATAAGCAACAGTTTCGCAGTTATAAATAAATGTATGAAGAAAGAAACTATTTTTTGCCTAAAAAGTTGAATTTTTTTATTTTTAATTCATAAAAAATCCAAAACGGTAAAAAAAGTGTCAAGTCCTATTACTTTCACGTAAAGTCACATAACCTTTAAATAAAATGAGACATAGATCATGAAAATCGATGAACGCGTTTCGCTTTTATTCACAATATATTACAGTTGTAACGTGGTTTTGTCGTCGGCTGAGGTAGTTCAATTGTGTCCAGGGTCGACTTACGGGATACACGAACCTTAGTAAGAACACAATTTGTTTATCCTTTCCGGGGTTCAAATATACAGTGTATCTTTATTTAATAATTCAAAGTTTAGTTATCGATAATATTAATAAATATTTTGTGTTAGATAAATTACTAGCAGAACGATGATACGCAGGGATTCAGTCGGGTACTTCTCAGGTGAATCGGATTCTATTACTGGCAGATGCTGGATCGAAGACTCGATTCCCTCGGGTATTATGCAGCACGCCGGATCGTTTATGATGCTTAAAGATATCTTACGAATACTGATTTAAATAATACAATTCCTTAAAATTAGGTTACAAAATTCAGACTTAATCTAAAGAGAAACATTCAATCGAAGTTGCTGCTACCAAAACAGTCAACCGAAGTTGCTGTGCCGAACCCGACAACCGAAGTTGCTGTGCCAAAACAGTTAGAACAAAGCCGCTGTGTCCTAAATTGTCGACCGAAGTCGCTGTACAAGGTATGACGATTTTATTTATTTTTTCGTATTTGTCGTTTTTGTAAGTTTTCTTTTTGGTGTTTTTTACATTTTGGCGGTTTTCTTCGTTTTGGAAATTTTTTTTTATTTTGACATATTTTCCGTTTCGGCGATTTTTTTCCTTTTAGCGATTTTTCTATTTTTGCGATGTTTTTATTTTGTCGATTTTTTTTATAAACTATTTTACAGTATAAGAAAAATCAAAAAATAACTTTTCTATTATGTACGAGGGTGGATCAATAAGCTGTTCAAAGCATACAACCTCGTGTATTTTTCTAAAAATGGAAAAAAGTGCATTTCGATTGCTCATTAAACATTATTTTTTGCGAAAAAAACCGTCAATCAAACCATGGAAAAGCTCGATAAATACTATGGGGATACTGCACCATCGATTTCAATGGTAAAAAAAGTGGTTTACTGACTTTAGTTGTGGTCGCACAAGTACAAATGACTCTGAACGTTCTGGACGGCCAATTGAGGTCAGTACACTCGAAAATATCGAAAAAATCCATGATATGGTGTTAGCCGACCGAAGAGTAAAAGTGCGTGATATTGTTGATGCCATAGGCATTTCATATAGCAGTGTAGTTTCGAGTTTAAATGATCAGTTGGGTTTAAGAAAGTTGTCTGCAAGATGGGTGCCGCGTTTGCTCTCAATTGACCACAAACGTAAATGTGTGACAACTTCTCAAACCTAAGAAATGGCTCGATGGAAAGATATTCAGTTCTAATGATGAAATTATTGACCAAACAAACGCCTGTTTTAAGGACCTCGAAAAATCCTATTTTTTACGCAAAGTAAATGACGACACTTGCTCAAAATTTGACAGTAGTTTATTAAAAGGTGGTACGTGATGAGAATGGTGTTGCATGTCATATAACTACGAGGGAAGTTCGAAAAGTCACGAACTTATTGATCCGCCCTCGTAATAAATAACAAAAAAATTAAAAATCATAAAATAAGTTTTATTTCAGCACGAAAAATGAACATTATTTAATAACTGCTACTTTTGCTTAAAAAATAACCCTCTGACTTTTGTGATAAAATCCGTAAGAGTTACGTTGCCTGATGATGAGCTTGTTTTGATAATACAAAATACTTAAAATAACTAATTTTACATAAATGCATTTGCATTTCCAAAAAATAAAAAAGAACTGTATAAAAACTAAACAACTTTCAAAAAGCAACTCAAATGGTTTACTTTTTTACTTTGTTTTTCATTACATGCAAAAGAGTAAAACGAAAAATAATCAAAGCAATTCAAAGCTTTAAATTCTTTACTATTTTGTTCACCATTCCTTTCTTACAACTATCTGTTTTAAAATGTGAAAAAAAAACTCTAGCTCACTGTTACAATTTGTTTTTCCAAAGAAATAACAATAATGACACTACTTTGAATTGAAAGAGTTATATGATAGGGCATGAGAAATAGAATAAAAAAAAGAGTTTAATAATTTGAGTCGCTCTTTTGTTTGAGGCTTATACACATATATGGGAATTTTGTACATGTTTTTGTAGCAACTGTTAGAACTTACAACTTCTATAATACTGAACAGGCTTTAATAAAATTTATATTCTGAACGTCCATGGGAAAATACATTTCTAGTGGTATACTTCTTAATAAAATCGCATATAAACTGTGAGAAGAGTAATTTAAAGCAAAAAATAATCATACTATTTCTTGTTCTGCATATTGACTTTTTAAAGTAAAATTTTAATGTTCTCCTATAAGTAAAAATGTACCTAAACATCTGACTAATATTAAATCATTTGAAAATTATCGTAAGCTCTCATATTTCTTTATACCTTATTTACTTTACTCCCAAACATTTTCTTAACAAAATAAACCTTTCGTTCCTAAGCCACAAATGAAATTCAATTGTGGTGAACTAATAACTAACTGAAAATCTAAAGAAACCACAGATTAAATAACATATTCTTGTTCAAGAATCTCTCTCTTTCAGTAACATGCAAAAACCAGCCAATTTTTGTTCTAAAAATTTACTTGTTGGTTATAAAATAATTTTACTTGTACAAAACAAAATATATGAATGTAATATATTTTTATAGCTACTCTTATATTTGTTGTCCAACAAAAAAAAAATTTTTTTTTTGGGATTTTATTATTTAAATTTTCTTTATTTATCGCTCTGGAAAATTAATGTCATTGTCATGAAATGTTTTTTAAGAGTTTAAAAAAAGAGTTAAACTCATAAAAATATAAATGTTACACGCAGGGAAAAAATATAGTTGTAGTGACCATAATCTAAGAGCACAACACATATTACGATTGAAACATATGATCACAGCAAAAAATAGAAATGATTATAAGCAATAATTATTATCATTCCAACTTGTCATATTGTAAAGGATTTTATTACTTATTTTTCATGTTATGATTATATTTTTACATATAATTGAACAATCTTATTACACTATTATACCACATTGTCCTATTCTGATTCCGTTTTATTATATTATTAACTCATTTTATCCTATAGTTATCTAATCTTATCATATTATTATTTCATTTTGTCATATTATTATTCCATCTTATCATATATTAATAAAAATTATTGTTATTTTTAAAAAAATGTATTTATTTAAATATATAAATTATATATATATTTTTATTTTATTTTATATATATTATTATTTATATTCATTTGTACCAACATATGTGGTTCAAATACACCGAGGAGTACACGCAGAGAAATAACATGGCTACAGCATTATCACTACAACAATATTATGTTCTCATTGTTAATTTTATTGAATTTTAATAATTCTGTGTTCATGCTAACAATGATTTTGATTCAATTTTGTTATCTTTTACTGTGATCATATGTTACAATCATAATATGTTGCTCTTAGATTATGATCACTACAACTATATTTTTTTTCTGCGTGTATAAATAAACCTTTTCTATTTATATTTATTCATATATAAACTAAATGAGAATTACATTGAAGTTAGAAAACAAATATTAAAAAATATATATATTTAAAAACATATAAGACTTGAAGTTTTCTACTAAGTTTGTGAAAAGTATAAGTATTATATTTATTTTTCACATTTTATTGTTATAAGAATAAAAATATTAATATGCTTTAAAAACAGAATATGGTTTAAGAACAAGAAAAAAGACTGCAAATATTTAATGGTTGTAGAAGTAATGATTGATATGATGATATTAACAAAATTTTGTTTCTGATAAAAATATTTAAAAACATATAATTTTTGCAGTCAATCATACAAAAATTCTTATTGAGTGTAAACAAATTTGAATCAAAAATTTGAAACAAAATTGAATCAAAATCATTGTTAGCATGAACATAGAGTTATTAAAATTCTATAAAATTAACAATGAAAACATAATATTGTTGTGGTGATAATGCTGTAAACATATCTTTTTTGTCTGCGTGTACTTATTGAAGTTTAAACAAGAGTTATAGGATGGTATTAGTTAGTTGCCTAAATAACTTGACCTAAGAAAATTTCTTAGGGTCATAAACTAAATGTTTATAGTTAAATTTTATTGCTTGAAGGAAATTTAATTTAATCAATCTTCGAAGATGTAATGAAAAGGAAGGGGAGTATCGTTTGTTTTTTTCTATTATTGTTTGTTTAATTCTATTATATATTAATCTCTGCTAGCTAGATTTGAGTTTTATTTAATATAAAAGCTAATTCCACTTAAAACTTCAAATCCTATACTTCTCCTAAAAATTATTTCATTTTTATCTAAACAAATTTTTTACTTTTGTGGTTAAGGACCAACAAAACAAATATTATCTATAGTTTTTTTTTTTTTTAAGTGAGTTTGCCTACATAATACTCAAATTCAATTCTTTTTTTATATATAAAATTTGAAAACAAAACAATATTTTGTTTACAGTTTTTGGCCACAGAAAACTTTAGTTTTATGAAATTCTAAACACTAACAGCTCATCAGAATAAGGATGGTAATACTGAGTGATGCAGACAAAAACCCTCTTCAAACCAAAATCCCTACAAACTTTTGCTGCTCTAGAGAAAACCACAGCTAGTGTAAAAAAAATGTAAATGACATCAACGGCAAATGTGAAATTTATATAGAAGGTAGCAACAAAAAATAAGATATATTAAAAAAAAGAATATATATATATATATATATATATATATATATATATATATATATATATATATATATAGATCTGAATTTCTTCAAAAATTATAAAAATATTAATTTTTAAATTCAAGTGCTTTCAAAAAAAGTAGGAAATTGGAAAAGCTGCAGTTTTGAAATACAGTACCATCAGCTTTAGGGAAATTACTGATTTTTAAATCCGAGTACCAAGGTCGTTATTTTACCTGAACAATAGAAAGTCATTCGAAATTTCATTAAAAACTTCACACCTATTTTCAATAAAAAAAATCGATTTCTTTAAGAAAAAGTGAGGGATCATAAAACAACGTATTTTTTCATTTAAACGTGTTTCAAAAAAGGATTTAGGATTTTTACACAAAAAAAAAATCAATTCTTGCCAATAAAATTGAGTGATTTCAATATAAGTCCTTTTTCCATTTAAACGTGCTTCAGAAAAGTTAGAACCGATTTAGGATTTTTGGACAAAAAAAAAATCAATTTTCGCAAATAAAATTGAGTGATTTCAATATAACGTTCTTTTTCCATTTAAATGTATTTTAGGCAAGTTAGAGCCCATTTAAGATTTTCATTGAAAAAAAAATGATTTTTCTTTTTTCTTTACACTTTCTAAGAGCTGCCGATTTTTGTGAAAAAAATTTAAACTAATCAGAAAGTTAATTACATTAATTAATAATGTAATTAAATTTCAATATAAAATTAATTATTCATTTAATTAAAAAATTATTTGCGTTATTTTTTTCTGTGTTATGTCTGAACGTAATGTGAAGGATTTATTGTAAATTATCGCTTGACACTAATCTGAGTAAAATATTCCACTCTTATAGAGAGTTTGGAAGGATAACAACTTCAATCGTTAAACAAGTCTAATGGGAATTTGGCCCTGGAAGTTTTAAAATAATGAAGTACACTCTATAATATAAATTACACCTAATATTCTTAAATAGATCTAAATCAATAATTTAGGAAGTATACTCTCTCATTTGGTAATAAAAAATCATAATTTTAAATAATAATGGTAAAATATCCTATCAAGGAATTTTGGGTATTAGCGATAATCAAGGAAATTCTCAAAAATTAGTATGTCCTTTCATGCCATTATAGCATTTTATTAATATTAGGTTTCAAATATAGATAATAATTTAATTATATTAAAAGTTTTGCGACCATACCTATTTTATAGTTTACAGAAAAATAAGTTTTCTTTTACTATTTTTTTACGTTTTAACGATTTTTTTTTTGCATTATCAGTCGCCTTAATTTTGGCGATTTTTTTCGTATTGGCGATTTTTCGTTCTGGCGGTTCGTTCTTTCGATTTGATGTTTCTTTTTCCGTTTTGGCAATTATTTGTCGTTTTTTTTTTCATTTTAGCGTTTTTTTTTTATTATTTCACATTTTGCATTTTTTTTATTTTGGCAAATTTTTTTATTTTATTTTTTATTTTCTTCTTTTTTTATTTTGGCGATTTTTTTCATTTTATAAGAAAAAAATCATACTTTTATATCTGCTCGAAAAAATATAAGTTTAAAAGTAACTGTTATATTCTCACTTTTATGATAAACTTCATAAGAGTTACGGTCCCTGATTTCAAATATCCATTGACAACGCAAGTAAAATAATCAATTTTACATAAAAATCTGAATTTTCTAAAAATTAAATAAAATAAATATAAATATAAATATAAATATAAATATAAATATAAAAACAAAAACAATATACCTTTCAAAAAGCATCTTAAATGCTTACTTTTTGTTTACTTAGGACTCAAACAAAAAATAAAAAAAATCTATTAACTCTTTCAATTAAAACTTATTGTTCTGTCATTAAAACTTGTCTAGTTTTTGGTCAATTTTTAAGAAAAGTTTTAATCGTTTTAAACTACGAGAAAAACTAAAAAAAAAATTAGAAAAATATGGTTTTGTTCATGAAAACCTCTTTCGATATCCAAACCTCAATGTAGGTAAATTCCAATAGTATTTTTTTTATTCCTTAGATAGTTGTATATATATACAATAAAATAGGATGAACTTCTTCAAATGAAAGAAACAAGACAAATTGTAATGACATAGCAGGGAGTTGTAATTGAAAGAGTTGTAAGAGAGGAGTGAAAAAAGTGTAATTGCTTTGTTTATTTTTCTTATACATATAACAAACAATTTCTTATACATATAACAGCATGCAAAAATTTCACAAAAAATTGTATCGCACATGAAAAAAATCAACATAACCATTAATCTGGAGGAAATACATAATAAAACTATGTACTCAGTTTTTCCCCAGGATGTCAAAATTTCAGTTAAAAGGACTTCAAAGTCTCGAAAAATATACAACTTTCAAAAACTTTTAAAATATTTACCAATATCGAAGTCAAATGAAAGCTAAGAATATCTGCTTATATCCTGGGAAAGTAACTATTGTAACTTTTATCATGAATGTCAAATAATAACAGTTAATTTTTCATTTCTACGGGAATTTTTCATATTGTTACGGGACCAAAAGGGCATCATGACGAGTTATTGCAGCTAGCTCATAAGCGGACTCTTACTCATGGTGTGAGAAATTCCCTTCGAAATGACCCAAGGACCGTACCAATTATAAAGGAAGAACATCTATCAATATCTTATAATCTAATCCACTAGAACACCATTGAAGTGGGAACCAGATGTTTGCTCCAGTCGCCCATTCCCTACCTTAATCTCTAATGTCCTAAAATATCACAAAGAGATCCCACTATACTGAACGAAAAATTCGATCGACAAAATCTATTGGAAATAATAACAAAATTTCAAATTTGTTTTTTGTTTTCTATATAAGGTATCGAAACGAATTTTTTTTAGAAAAAATAAGTTCTATTGTGATATTTAGTTTTTGATAAGTATAATAAAAGTTGTTTTCTGATTTCTCTTATATTAAAAATAGTATTGTAAAACTCAAAAAAAAAAAAACGCCAAAAAGGAAAAAAATCGCCAAGATGATAAAAATCAGCAAAACGAAGGAAACTCACCAAAAGGATAAAAATCGCCAAAATGATTGTATAAAATCCCAGATTTTATACAAACAATTAAACACGTCTAATTGTTTTCTTTATTAATTTTTTATTCAGTTTAACTAATATTATTAGATATGTACTTTATCCTTTTGAATTTTCACATTTTGAATTTAAATTTTTAACTGAATTTCACTATTGATATAAAAGTAGTTGTAACGAGTAGCTTGAGTTATTGTGAATTGTTATCTTGGAAATATTTTGGAAATTAAAAGCACTCAATGTAACTTAGAAAAAGAAACCAGGCTTACGTTTAAGCTGGGTTTTTCACTTAAAGTCACTTCTTATTCAACCATTGATCACACAACAATCATTTGCTGACTTTAACTTTTAATTATTTTACTCAAATCTGAAATTAAAATCTTTATCTTAATTTGAATGTAATAATCATAAAGTTTTTATTTGCAATAAAATTTTATTTTTTTTTTTTTCGAACCTGAAAGTTATAATTCTTGTAACGCTAAATATTCAAACGTACACAAATATAAAGGTGAACTCACGCACATATAATCACGCACACACATTCACACAACTAACCTAATTTTCTCTAACCCTAAAATCTAATCCCTAACATCTCTCAACCAATCTTCGTATAATTTCTTAAGTAACCAAGAAATTATACCTATACGACTTTTGGTGTTAATTACTACAAAAATATTACAGTCCACTAAATCCTCTTCTAGAAATTATTTAAACCCCTAAAGCATCAGATTTTTTCAATGATAAAAATTAGCAAAACGAAGGAAACACACCAAAATGAATGAAATCGCCAAACTATTAAAAATAACCAAAACAGAAAAATACGCCAAAATGAATCAAAATCGCCCAAAATAAAGAAAATCGTCAAAATGAAAAAATAACAAATAACAAAAAATACCCAAAATAAAAAAGGAAAAAAAACTAAAACAAAAAATGTGAAAATAAAAAAAAAAAAAATCTTCAAAGAAAAAAAAGGAAGTCACCAAAATGAAAAAAATGCTAAAACGAAAAAAAATCATAAGAAACAAATAATCGCCAAAATGAAAAAAAAATAGCTTTAATAGATTTTAGGGAGGAGAGAAGAGTTCAATAATTTAAACATGCTTTATTACATGTGTCTTGTTTATCTACAATATTTTTATGTTATTTTAATTTTCACTTTTGAAATATTTTCCAGTTATAGTCGTTAAATTTCTTTTATTTCAATATGACGGGGATGGCGGAGCACCCCCGGTTAAAACTAGTTGAAAAAATTGTTTTGATAAAAAAAAATAAATAAAATAAAAAATTTCTTGCCAAATTTAAAATTTGTTGTTTTTCAGAAAATCATCAAGATCTCAAAATACTGCAAATATTATACAATTCTTTTGTAATAGAAACAAAACAAGCTATATTTCATGAAAATCGAAGCATAAATGTCGAATTTATTCAGAGTTAAGTGAAGGTATCTCTTTAAAATTTAAAAATTTTATGAAAACTGTAATAAAATTATTTGCAAAAATATTTCAATAGGAGTTAGGAAAATCGCATTTTTAATGAGATATCATCACTTTATTGTGAATAAAAATGATATTAATAATTTTACAAATTCAATTCTTAACTAAAAATCAGCATCAAAGTCGTTTAGCCATAAACATTCACCCTACATTAAACATTAATTAAAATAAAAAACACTAAATATATAGTAACACTTTATTACACACATACATTTAGATATGCTTCTGATACATTTAGTAGCTGTAATATTTATAATTTTAATGCTAAAAATGTCCTCCTTTTTAAAAAAAACTTGTAATAAACAACATACATTCTAACCTCTTGTTGTTAACCCACTAAAGCTGCTATAACATTAATGCTGCTTTTACAGTAAATATGCATCAGGAAATTTTGTAATATTTTTTTTTCCTTATTTTCCTCCCAGCACAATGTTTTTTTTTTTTTTTTTACATTACTAGAGTATTTAATAAATGTTCTTCCTAACATAAAATCTAAAAGTGCACAGTATCAACTCCTAACATCATTATCCCATAGCACAAAATCAAGTAAAATGAATAAATAAGACCATTAACAATTGTCACTGACGAACTATTGACGACATAATGCAAATAAATACAACTATAAAAAAAAAAATTAAACAAATAAGCAGAGAAAGTTTATTTTATATTATATGGTCGAGTCTTCGGAGTTAATGTTGTTACAAGACCACCTTGAATTTACAGTAAACAAAAATAAAAAAAACAACAACTAAACTGTTACTAAAGTTACTTTTGGTGCTCTTTCATTTGTTTTGAAATTCTCTTTAGTTAGTTTGTTTGTTACTTCACACAATAAAATTAAATTGAATTTAAGGAGTGTATTAAAAAAAAAGAGCGAGAGAGTGAGTGTCAGGAAAAAGGTAAGAGTGTTAGTCAATTTAAGAGGAAATTTTAAGCAGATTTATTTACACATTTATGTATGCATAAGAATGCAATAAGCAAATCAGTGTTTTTCTTCAAAAAATAAAGTATTTTTTGACTAATCTACAAAAAAAAAAAAAAAATTTTAATAATAATAAAATAGGAACACAATTAAGTCGTGTTCATTTTACCAACAATTGTGAAGTTGACATATCTTTTTTATTTGAAATAAATATTGGAAAAACTAAGCAAATGCGAAATCTTATTATTATTATTTTTTTTTTTTTGTTTTATTTTCTTTTTAAATTATAAAAAATTTAATTTAAAAAATGTCTTAATATTTTTTCCTTATTTTTGTTTTATAATTAACAAACAAGTTCGTACTTTTAAAAAAAAAAATAGAATAAAATGTATTTGAACGTACAACGTACAAACGGATCAACGTATATGCCGGTTGTTGTGTCCTTTTCGATAAAATTGTATAAGTTCTAATTTGACAGCGTACCTACGTAGTACGCTTTTACGTTCATACGATGCAATTGTGTTCCTGGTATAAATTAAAAAAAACCTATTTTCTTTCAACAAAAGTAAAAATTGTATTGCTAAAATAGCCGATATATTAAATTTTCAATGGAAATAATAAAAGAATCGGTTTCATTTCTATAAAAACTAAAAGTTATCGATAAATTTTTCTATATAATCGATAAATTTTCCATAGAAAATAAAAATTATCGATCATATTATTTTCGAAGATAAATATATTCGATTTTATTGAAGCCAGAGTTTCTGTAGAAAATAAATGATATTGATAGCTATTCTAGGGAATATAAATGTTATTGATAACTTTTCTATGAAAAATAGAAGTTATCAATAACTTTTCTATAGAAAATACAATATATAATATAACTTTGCTACAGAAAATAAATGTTATCGATAACTTTTCTGTAGAAAATTCAAACAATCTGTAACTTTTCTGTAAAAATAAATCTAATGGATAACTTTTTCGTAAAAAATTAACTTTATCGACAACTTTTTCATAGACAATAAATTTTACCGATAATTTTTTACAGGACTTCAAATTAATCGATAACTTTTTGTAGAGAATTATAATTGTCAATAACATTTCTATAGAAATAATAGTTAACGATAATTTTTGTATAGCAAATAAAAGACATCGATAATTTTTCTATAAAAAATAAAAGCTATCGATAGGTTTTCCACAGAAAACAAAAGTTAACGATAACTTTTGTAATGAAAATAAATGTTATCGATAACTTTTCCATAGAAAATAATATGGAAAAGTTATAACTTTTCTATAGAATACTAAAGGTATTGATAACATTTCTATAGAATATTAAAGATATCAACAACTATTCTATAAAATGTAAAAATTATTGATAATTTTCCTACATAAAAGTAGTTATTGATATCCTTTCTATAGAAGATAAAGGTTATGTATAACTTCTCTGTAGAAAATAAAGGTTATCTTTAGAATAGTAAAGTTATCGACAATTTTGTAGAGAAAAAAAAGCTCTCCTACTTTGGAAAATAAAAGTGTTCGATAACTTTTCTGTAGAAACAAATAGTCGATAATATTTCAATAAGCAAAAAAATATCGATAACTTTTCTATAGAAAACAAAATTTATTGATAAGCATTCAATAGAAAATAAAAGCACTCGATAACTTCTCTATACAAAATTAAAGTTTCCTTTAAATTTTCCACAAAAAATAACAATTAGAATTAGAAGAAACAAAAGTAATCGTTAACATTTCGATAGTTATCGAAAGTTATCGAAAACTTTTCTATAGAAAATAATAGTTATCGTTAACTTTTCTTTTTAATCTAATGTTTTCCTTAATTTATTTTCAATTAATTTATCTCATTCATATTTTATAAAGCTTAGCTCTGTTTATGCACTGACATTATTAAAAATATTCACACTTACTACAACAGTTCTTAAACTAATGTTACATTAGAACTTAAATTAAACCTAGACACAAATAATGAAATGAACTTATAAAAACATAAAAAATATGATGATTTTATTTTCTATGTTTATTTTTATTATTTTGTTTTTTTATTATATATTTTTATTATTATAACGATATTTTTGTTGTTGCTGTAATGTTACGGATGCTTCAGCTTCCGTTTCCTTTTTAAGCATACTACTGCTATATTTACTTACTACAAATATAGTAGTTGAGCACAAAAACCTAGAACTTTTAATACATTTAATATAGAAAAAAAACCCATACAACACAAAGTCATTACCAATGTGCAAAAACAACAACAACAATCACACAAACACAAAATGAAAAACAACAATATTACTATGATATAGCAGACTATATTCTAAATTACAAATTGACTACATACGATTTTGTGTAAACTCTGCATAGTGTAAATAGTAAAGCAAAATACAGAAAACCATACTCAACACTACCAACCTTAGCGGGTATTGTGTTAATGAGTAACATGCTGAGAAGAATCTCTGCAATAGGTAATATAAGGAGAACGTATGATTAACTCGTGTTACTCAAACTCGCATACGCATATCCGACGCATTTAGAGAGTAACAAGAAGAAAAAAAAAATCATACAAACACATACAGCATCATTTTTATAGAAGACGAATATTTTAAATGGAATGAGTTTGTTTTTATTTTGATTTTGCCTCTTTTTATTGTAACTTCGTTTTATAACTTCGTTATTGTGAGAGGAGTAACAACATAAATAAACTAAACAGAGACTATGTGTTTACAGTTATTTGGGTGGTGTAAAAGAGAGTTGTTGTGTATTGGTTTAAAGGGTATTTGTTTGGTACTTTGGAAATGGCCAAATATGCTTTCGATATTTTACTATAATTTTTTTAAGAAATAAAAAATATCTTTTCAGAGAAAATAAAAAAATTATCGTTTACTTTTCTACAAAAATATTAACTAACTAACATGTTTTATAGAAAAGTAATGCTATCGAAATCCTCAATATAGAAAAGTAAAGTTATCGATAACTTTTCTATAGAAAAGTAAAGTTATCGATAACTTTTCTATAGAAAAGTAAAGTTATCGATAACTTTTCTATAGAAAAGTAAAGTTATCGATAACTTTTCTATAGAAAAGTAAAGTTATCGATAACTTTTCTATAGAAAAGTAAAGTTATCGATAACTTTTCTATAGAAAAGTAAAGTTATCGATAACTTTTCTATAGAAAAGTAAAGTTATCGATAACTTTTCTATAGAAAAGTAAAGTTATCGATAACTTTTCTATAGAAAAGTAAAGTTATCGATAACTTTTCTATAGAAAAGTAAAGTTATCGATAACTTTTCTATAGAAAAGTAAAGTTATCGATAACTTTTCTATAGAAAAGTAAAGTTATCGATAACTTTTCTATAGAAAAGTAAAGTTATCGATAACTTTTCTATAGAAAAGTAAAGTTATCGATAACTTTTCTATAGAAAAGTAAAGTTATCGATAACTTTTCTATAGAAAAGTAAAGTTATCGAAAACTTTTCTATAGAAAAGTAAAGTTATCGATAACTTTTCTATAGAAAAGTAACTTTTCTATAGAAAAGTAAAGTTATCGATAACTTTTCTATAGAAAAGTAAAGTTATCGATAACTTTTCTATAGAAAAGTAAAGTTATCGATAACTTTTCTATAGAAAAGTAAAGTTATCGATAACTTTTCTATAGAAAAGTAAAGTTATCGATAACTTTTCTATAGAAAAGTAAAGTTATCGATAACTTTTCTATAGAAAAGTAAAGTTATCGATAACTTTTCTATAGAAAAGTAAAGTTATCGATAACTTTTCTATAGAAAAGTAAAGTTATCGATAACTTTTCTATAGAAAAGTAAAGTTATCGATAACTTTTCTATAGAAAAGTAAAGTTATCGATAACTTTTCTATAGAAAAGTAAAGTTATCGATAACTTTTCTATAGAAAAGTAAAGTTATCGATAGCTTTTCTATAGAAAAGTAAAGTTATCGATAACTTTTCTATAGAAAAGTAAAGTTATCGATAACTTTTCTATAGAAAAGTAAAGTTATCGATAACTTTTCTATAGAAAAGTAAAGTTATCGATAACTTTTCTATAGAAAAGTAAAGTTATCGATAACTTTTCTATAGAAAAGTAAAGTTATCGATAACTTTTCTATAGAAAAGTAAAGTTATCGATAACTTTTCTATAGAAAAGTAAAGTTATCGATAACTTTTCTATAGAAAAGTAAAGTTATCGATAACTTTTCTATAGAAAAGTAAAGTTATCGATAACTTTTCTATAGAAAAGTAAAGTTATCGATAACTTTTCTATAGAAAAGTAAAGTTATCGATAACTTTTCTATAGAAAAGTAAAGTTATCGATAACTTTTCTATAGAAAAGTAAAGTTATCGATAACTTTTCTATAGAAAAGTAAGTTATCGACAACTTTTCTATAGAAAAGTAAAGTTATCGACAACTTTTCTATAGAAAAGTAAAGTTATCGATAACTTTTCTATAGAAAAGTAAAGTTATCGATAACTTTTCTATAGAAAAGTAAAGTTATCGATAACTTTTCTATAGAAAAGTTAAGTTATCGATGACTTTTTTATATAAAAGTTAAGTTGCCGACAAGTTTGCCCTATAAGTGTTAAGTTACAGATAACTTTTCTATAGAAAATTTAAGATACCGACGACTTTCTCATATACAATTTTAATTATTGATAACTTGGCTATTATTTGAAAATTATTATTTATTTTCGTTAATAATTTTATCTTTTGAGGCCTTTCCTTAATTTCCTTGAAAATAATTAATTTCTATTGAAATGTCTTTTATTGCATCCAAAAAAAAGTACTTTGTTTACATTTTTTTCTCTTCAGTATCACACTTTATGCTCAATTATGGTAAAGTATTTACTGTTATTCTCCCATAGTTATTAGTGTTAGTTTTCATGTTGTCGTATATACGAGTACTGCCAGTACTGTGGTACTCTTACGAGTACCAAAATACTTTCTCGTTTTCATGTTGTTGTAGTTGGATTCTATAGAATATACTAAAATTAAAAGTAGATGAGATAAAAATCAAAAACAAAAAATAAAATGCTGCAAAGTGTAAAAAATACCAACAAACACACGTAGTTGGTATTTTTTACACTTTGCAGCATTTTTTTTTAGTTATATCTCATCTACTTTTAATTTTAGTATATTCTATAGAATCCTATGCTGTTAGCGGAGTTTTTTTCATCTAGTATGGTTGTTGTTTTCAATACATTTTGTTATATCTGTTGTTGTTGGTGATGCTGCTTCTGTTTGTGTGCGTTTCTTTTCTATATTCGTTCGTTTATTTTATTTTTTTTTGGTTTTGAAATTCTCGTAGATTTTTCTTGCATCCAGTCAGTTATTGAGAGGGTGTCATTGTAAACGGTCGTTTCATAAAAGAATTTATCGGCGGAAATTTCGTGTTTTTTTTTTTCTCGTGTCATTCTAGACGAGTCGTGTGTTATCCATAGTAGAAGTATATAAAACGTAACCAGGATTTTTAAAGATTTTGTTTGTGTTTTTTCGTTGTTGTTGTTATCGCGTTTTGCCTACTTGGGTGCGTGTACGTGTTAGTATGTAGTGTTGTGTGATGTATTGTTTATATATTTAATTTGTCTTAGCTTTGACTAAACAAATTTACGGTAAATGAATTAAATATAAAAGAAAGTAGTTAAAGTAATTAAAAATTTTAAAATCTAAGGATAAAATAAAAGAAAATATGAAAAAAACCAAAGAAATATATGTTAAATATTTAAAATATGAATTTTTATTAAAAGAATCTAATTCATATTTCCCTTTAGTGTCACCCATTTTGGTTGATGTTTTATGGTTTTGTTTTTTTTTTTTTTTTTCTTTCATTTCCTTATTAATATGGTGGCCACAAAATATTCGTGTTCTAGTTTTGAGAAAATGTAAATCTAACAAATAAAGGTCTTACAAAAAAGACTAAAAGGAACTGTAACTGTAAAATCAAAATCTGCAGCAAATGTATAGTTAAGTGTTCGGTTACTGTTGTTATGAAAATGTACGTTTTTTCTTTGTCTTGTAAATATTGTTGTTGTTGCCATGATAAGGCGCGTTAGTGACATTGTTCTAGTATCAACCTTTAAATGCTATTAGCGTTGGATGACTCTTATAACTCTATTGATGCTTGATTTCACTATTACAACAAATATAACATCAAGAGAAAGGCTTAAGCTTAACATACTTAACTTTCATTCTTGCACTTTTATACCCTACATTTTAGAGCTGGTGGAAATGTTTACTTCCCTGAATTCTTAAAAATTATAAGAAAATTCAATTGGTTATTTTACAATTCCGAAGTAATCTAAAGTGTAGTTAGTGTAAATTTCAAACCATCTAGTAGATGGCTTGCTATATAAGAACAAGTATATTTAAAGTAAGTGACAATCATTAGTTCCTGGTCAATCATCAGATTTGCTGGATCTTATTTTAATTTAAAATATTTTTGTTTAGTTAACTTCTGAACTGTTAATGTTATTAACTCAAAAGTTCAAACAGAGTTATGGAAGAACGTTAGCTTTTAAAATTATAATAAAGGCCGACAAAAAAAAATATTTTTTGAGCCAAGCGATTTTTCACTCAAAATTGATGCATAAATGCCGAATAACCAAAAGGCCCAATAAGATAAGATTTTTGGTTATTCGAATATTTAGGAGATAAAAAGAGTAAAAACGGGTAAATTCAGTAACCTTATATCTGCTAAACTAATAGAGATGCAAAAACGTTTAATAGTTATCGTTATTCATTTAAAAAATAATGGGAAAGGTGTCTGGTACTTTCTTGAAATTTAGCTCTTTTATGGAGAAAACGAGTAAAAACCATATTTTGGTACTTTTGGTCTCCCAACGTATATTTTAATCCAGTAAAAATCACATCTGTTTTTAGTACTTTTTTCATAAAACATTTTTTTCTATTTATTAGCGTGTTTTTTTTTGCAATTTTGAAATTCATTAGAATACAATTTTGGCTACATTCATTTGGGTAAAAAAAGTCCCAAAAAGGGGAGGAAAAGGAGAAATTATATTCAATTCAAACCCTTTGAGATAATTTTGATAAAATTTGAAGAATTTGTTGATTCATTTAGTACCACAAAATAAGGTAACGGGACATTATTTGAACCAGGATACTAAGACGTAGGTTCGGGTAATTAGTTTGGTACTTTTTGTAAAACATTATTTTTATTTTTTTAGTAAATTTAAGCAATTTAAAAAATGTATATTGATGTGATCTGTTAAAGGGCGGAAAACTAAAATTGGTACTTTTTTTCTTTATAACGGTACTTCTCTAATGTTTTCAATAAATAAATATACCAGCAAAAAAGTTAGCTGATATGGTTCTGAATGAATTAGAAATCAAGGAAAGTAATGCTTAGTTTTTCCCCTCCAATGGTACCAAGATGGAAGTCTAATCTTTTTTATATATTTTTGAGTTTGAATCTACAACAAGCTTTTTTGTTCACTTAATGACATTTTCTGCATTATATTGAGTAAATGTGAGCAAATTTGAAAGATAGTTTTGGTACTTTTTCTTTCTTCTAATGGTACTTTTCGTATTTTCTATAATATTGAACCTAGAAGCATGAAACTCAAGATACATATTCCTATGTGGAACTTTGTGGTACTTTTTGAATTATATATAATATTAAACGTAAAAAAATAAAGTTAAATAAAAGCGATTCTGAGAGAATGATATCCTGTATGAAGTTAATTTTTCGATTCTCTAATGGTGCATTTCGAATTTTTTATTTTAATTAACCTAGAAATAGGAAATTAATGATACTTTGTGTTAACTGAGAAAGAATCTACAAGTGGGAACTTTGTGGTACTTTTTCGTTAGGACCTTTTGAATTTCATATAATTTTCTATAATATTGAGCATAGAAACTTGAAATTAAAGGCACATAATACTAAGTGAGTGAGAATTAACAAGAGGGGACTTTGTGGTTTTTAAAATGCAACATATGAATCTTTTATAATAATTAACCTAGAAATAGAAAATAAAAGATATATTGTTTTACGTGGGTGAGAATCCACAAGCCAATTGTAAGTTTTAAGCTTACAAACCCAGGGATAAAATAAGCCACATTCTTCACTATTAAAAAATTAATAATATTAACAAATAATTTCGTACTATTTGAAGCTTCGCATCTTTAAAACGAAAAAAAACTGTATTTTGGTACTTTATTGATACCCTGCGGTTCTTTTAAACTAAAAAACATAGAAATAAACTTTAAAACACATTATTTTCTTAACACAATCATATCAAACATATTGTTGATATTTTTTGAAAATCCTATTATTTAGGGGTTAAACATTTTACTTTTTGATACTTTTTTAACCCTCGACGTAATAACCTATAGAAATTATATATATATAACTCTGCCAAAATATCTTTACTTAGGTAGTTTTTTGGTGCCCTTTTTTATTTAATTGGATATTTCCTATTTAAGTATAATCCTGGAGGTATGAAACTAGAATCATCAGGACGTATGATTGAGATATATATTACTAATAGTTAGGGGTTATACTTTAATTTTATAATTTAATTTTTGCTGTTTTCCATTTTGGTGATACAATTTGATTTTTCTAAAAACACAAATCAGCCAACGCAGTAGCTGGTTTAATGCTAGTGTTCTATAAATGATCTTTAATGTAAAATCTATTTTTTTTAAACCCAAAATTTTATCATATTTATTCAGTTTCGAACATAGAAATTGAACAGAAAAATATTCCAGTTTTATCACATTTGATTTAATATTTAAGGTTTAAGAACAAAAATTAATTTTTAAACTTGAAAAAGCTAATTTTAACTACTTTAGAGCATGTTCGAATATTCGAACTTAATGTCGAAATTACAAAATCTCATGTAAAATACTCTATTAATGATCCATAAAATGGAAATTGTAATATCTTTTTTGAAATCTGATATTTTAACTGGATTCTTGATTTTCAAACATAGAAATTTAAGAGAAACATTTCAAATTTTATCAAATTTAGTCTAAGTTTAAAGTTTTATTTTTCTTAATTATTACAAATAATTTTAACATGTTTAAGCAGTTTTCGAAAATTTTAACTTAATATCGAAATTATAAAAGTCTTAACAAAAAACCGCTAATTGATTTATAACACGAAACTAAAAGAAAATCCAAATCGAATTCCAATATTTTTCTACGATTTTTTATTTTTGAACATAAAAATTTAAAAGAATTTTTTGGTATTATATTAAACAAAATCAGACAATTCATTCTTGAGGTATGGTATAAACTCATTAATTTTTTTATACAACGGATTATCTTGAGAACTAAAGTAAATTTAAAATAATAATAAAAAAAATAATAATACACAATAATAATAATAATAATAATAATAATAATAATAATAATAACAAAAATAATAATAATTGTATGCTGGAAGTTCCGGCAAGCTGCTGGAGAAATTATTGCAATGCAGATTAGCAGACTCCGTCGAGATGACTGGAGGAATATCGCAGGGACAGCATGGCTTTCGACCAGGCAAAACTACTCTTGGTGCCATGGAGGACGTAGTAAGAAGCTGGATTGATATAATGAAGGCACTAGGGGAGAGATTCAGCATCCCCGGATATCTGCCGAAAATCCTTCAGAGTTACCTGAGAGATTGTAAGTTGCTCTACGATACGCCAGAGGGCCAAAGGGGTAAAGCGATCACATCCTGTGCAGCTCAGGGATCAATATTGGGTCCCGATCTTTGGAACCTTAGTTACGACGAGATACTTTCGATAGAGATGTCACAAGACACACACCTTGTAAGATATAGCGGCGATGATCTCAGCATGAGATACAAATGACGCCAGAAGGAAGCTGAACTAAGTCATGATAAGGACTTAAATATGGCTAGAGAACCATGGGCTGGAGCTTGCTAGAAATAAGACCGAGGTTATACTGATGACGCGAGGTCACATGCCACTTGAAATATTTGGGCACCAAACTTGACTGCAGGCTCACTTATTGGGCTCAAATTCAACACGCGGCCATCAAAGCGGCAAAGGTTACAGGCATGCTAAGCCGGCTAATGGCGAATATCGGCGGACGAACACAGAGCAAGAGGAAACTGATTATGGCAACCACCAATTCGATACTACTATATGGTAGTGAAATCTGGGGAGAAGTGAGGCGGGCGGAGACTAAACGCAAAGTGCTGGGGGCATTACAGCGCACGGCGGCACTTAGAGCCGCTTCAGCCTATCGTACGTTTCGGACGCAGCGGTATTTGTTATAAGTGGAGAAATACCGGTTGATGTCTTGGCGCGTGAGCGAACTGAAGCATGGCAATCTAGGGGAGAGATTTCTGGTATAAGTGCTGCAGAGCGGAAATCTCAAACCATCCAGCGATGGCAAACAGATGGAGCACAAAAACGTCTGGCAGAAGGACGGCAAGGCTCATTACCAATATAGAGAAGTGGACGCAGAGAGAATCTGGGGAGGTTAACTACTTTCTAACCCAGTTTCTTTCAGATCATGGATACTTCCAAAAGTATTTGTACCGCATGGGCAAGACAGGTGACCCCGCTTGTGTCTACTGCGGTGAGGCGAACGATGATGGCGGAACACACGCTCTTCAACTGTACCAGATGGTACGCTGTAGGAAACGCACTGAGGGAACAAATCGGCAAGTTTATTACTGATAATATAGTTGAAAAAATGCTAGAATGCGGAGACAAATGGAATGCAATGGGACACCACGTCGCAAATGCTTTTCGCACGAAGAAAAAAGAGCTCGATACTTTGGGGCAACACGAGTCCCAACGAACAGAAGATGTGAAGTAGGATCACACTAGCTATTAACATGATGGAGCCAGACGTGGGTAAATAGTGTAGTCCTTCTAACGATGAAATTTCTGGGCCTTCTCGAAGTAATGAGAATGGCAGTTCCGGGAAAGCACTTCTCCAGAAAACTGAGAGGGATTGTTTTAGTGGAGACACCACTCGACGCAGTTGACGACGGTCACTGTAAGTGAAAAATCATTTTTAACCCTACCATACACATCAAAAAATAATAATAATAATAAAAATAATAATAATAATAATAATAACAATAATAACAATAATAATAAATGAAATAGGCTTAGAATTTCAGGATTATTGACTGAGGAATCATGCACTACAGAATACCGAAGGAAGGGAACGAAAGATTATAACTTGTATTAGAGAAAGAAGGTCTTGTTATATTTCTTGTGGCGACCTGGAACATAGGCTGAGTATACCCGATGAATAGTCGTTACAAGCTATAGCTTCAATTAAAACATAACTTAAGATTTCAATTAATAAAAAACCAGCTTTCAAAATAATATCTACTATAGTTAAAAGTTAAACACACCTTGTGTTATCGAGTATAAATATTAAAAGCTTGATTTGTAAAATAATTTTCAAAACTATTAATATTCTACTCTATATAATTTCTAAGCTATAGCACCAACTATACAAGTCTCGTTCTAATAATAAAAATACGTAAACTTCTAAAATAATATTCGATGGTTGTCAAAGTTAAGCGTTTGGAAGAGTAAAATTTGTAAATCATTCAATATTCTCTTTCATACAATTTCTATGACAAGTTTTCTATGACAAGAGAGAACAAAACAATAATAAAATAATCCTTTAAAATGTTTAAACACAAAGTGAGCTTATATAGCATCAAAGTAAAGTCTTCTAAAAGTCAAAAAATGACAAAATCATAAAGTAAAGAGTGGTCCGCTGTGCTTTTCGTCATTCTCAAAGTGCAATAACTCAGAAGCTAATAAATTTATTTTCATATCAAGATCAGTTTACAATTCAGAAAATATCCAATGTTAGAACGAATATCGTTTTAAGATGTAAAGAAACTTTAAAAATAATCCAAAATATTTTTACCAGTTTGTAAATTTTAAGCGTCAAGTCTTTGGATATCTATCTATGATGAAATTTTGAGATAAAAAATCCTCAAATGATGCAGAAAGAAAGAATTACATCAACCTTCCAATTATTCATATCCAATTCCTGCTCCAACCTTAATAAATTGTCCAACATTAGATACATCGATGGTAATGATAGCTGTACAGAATCTAAACTATTTTGTTAAATGTTGACTTGACAGTGTTCCAAGCTGCGTTCTTATAAAATGTTTACATATCTCCAATAACTTACTTATTCAACATATAAATATTTAGTGATTATTTTTCTGAAGTTTGGAGAAAATCTTACATTGCACCTTTGTTTAAATCTGGAAGCAGATCCAATATTTCGAATTATAGAGGTATTGCAAAATCAAGTTCTATTCCAAAACTTTTCGAAAAAATAGTTACTGAAATAATTTCGCATCAAGTTGTTTGCTTTCTTTCCTTATTTCAGCGTGAATTTAGGAAAGGATGTTCCGCTACTACTAACGTTTTGGTTATAACTGTATTTGATACCGGTTTACAGACACACCGATTTCACTAAAGCTTTCGTAAATCACGATCTCTTATTTTTCAAATTAGATAAACTCAGATTTTCTCCTGTTTTTCATAAATGGTTTTCAGCACATCTTCAAAATAGATATCAATGTGTATTATTTATAAAATGTTCATCGAACACCTTTCCAGTTTTATCCGGTGTTCCGCAAAGTAGTCATCTTGGCCCCTTATTATTCCTGATATTTATAAATGATTTACCAATTTGCATTAAGAATTCTAAAATATTAATGTATGCTGATGATTTAAAGCTATTCCCATCAATGTTCCTTACTCCAATCAGATCTTGGCAATCTTTATGATAGGTGTATGATGAACCTAATGGATCTGAATTTAAGAAAGTGTAAACACATGATGTTCTACAGAAGAAGTCCAGTACTCTTGATCTAGTCGAAGAATTTCTTGATTTGGGTGTGTTGCTTGATTGTAAACTATACTTCAATTCCCATTGTTAATAAGGCAAAAGGATCCTTACGTTTCCAAGCAATTATTCACAACTCTCGTAAGACCAATCCTCGTTTATGCTTCCGTGGTCTGGGATCCTCAATACAAAGTTCATACAATTTCTCTTATTTTGTCTTCATAATCTTTTATGGAATCTTAATATTAATTTATTATCATATGAAAGTCGATTACAGCTTATTGATCTGCCTACTGTTGAAAGTAGGAGAAAATATATGAATATTTCATTTGTAATTAATTTATTAAACGGTTCAATTAATTTCGAGTTCCTGCTTCGTAATATCGAATTCATAATCCCAAATCGTCTAACTAGAAATTATACTTATTTAAAAATTAAATATATTCGAACTAATTATGCCAACTTTGATCCCATGAGATGTACACGTAGAGAAAAAATATAGTTTTAGTAACTATAATCTAAGAGCAACATATTATGATATGATCACTGCAAAAAATAAAAATGATTGAAAGTAATAATGATTAAGACTCACTCAACTTTGTCATATTGTGTCCGATTTTATGATTTATTTTTTCATGTTACGAGTATGATTCTAGTTTTACATACAATTGAACAATTTTACTACATCATTTTCTCACTCTATCTGATTATGATTCCATTTTATATTTACCCAATCTTATCATATTTTCATTATTTAATTTTGTCATATTATTATTACTTCTTATCATATATTAATTTAAAACTTATTAATAAAAAATAATATTTTTATAAATTTTTTATTAAAAATAATATAGAGAAGTGTTCATTTGCCAGAATTTTTAAATTTGTTTAAATCTTCTATATACGAGTATACAAAATGCTCGTGTCACGTTGTTTGCAATTGAGCTCCTCCGAAACGGCTTGACTGATTTTTATTTAAGTAATTTTGTATGTGTATTTGTTAGGTATGAAAATAGGTCGTAAAGTATATTTCATATAGCTAGAGGAGGTAAAATAGATCAAAAGGGTAAAATCTCCCCCTCTTGTGTAACATCTGAAAGGAACTATAGCCCATAATTTTTATTATTTAGGGCGTGAAATAGGGCCAGAGGGGTAAAAACTCTCCCTCGCTATATCTTGTTAACTAATCAACCAGTTTTTCTAAAATTTGGAATGCAGACACTCTAACATATGAAAATAACTTAAAGATATACATTTTTTGGAAATTCCAAAACTTTGGGCGTAAAATAGGGCAAAACGAGTAAAAGCTGCCCCACTCATGTTCTTAATTAATTATTTAAATCAGACACTTTTGGCCGAGTATATACAGTCAATCCAAGACAAACTGAGTGCTTCTATCTGCGACTGTTGTTGGTTAATGTCACCGGCCAATTGTCATTCTAAGTAATACGCAAAGAGAATGGGCAAGAGCATCCAACATTCCAAGATATACGCAAAGTGGATGGACAACAGTATCTAACATATAAAGACTGTGACGATATGCTTACAGAAGCAGCATTGGTCTGTACAGAAACACAAATTCGTTTACTATTCGCTATAGTATTATTTACATGTTAACACGTGGCGTGTTCTCGCTTCGGCAAGCCATCGAGCTTATTTGTGTTGGCTAAAGACGGACTGACAAAAAATATCGTACACGCAATTGTTCTTCGTAATGAATATTGATTATCTTTATTTTTTATTGCCGATCATGGTATAAAGCGCTTCATTCATTCTTCTTTCTGATATGGATCCCATCCCTACATACTTACAATACATTCGTTATTTTTTAATTAAAAACCAAAATATTCACTAGAAATAACTTATAAGAGTCAGATAGTAATACTACACGCAGAGAAAAAAATATGGTTATAGCATGATCACTAAATCAATATTATGTTCTTATTGTTAATTTTATTGAATTTTAATAATTTTGTGTTCAGGATAACAATGATTTTGATTCAATTTTGTTATTTAATGTGGGGAACCTCGAATATATATATATATATATATATATATATATATATATATATAGAGAGAGAGAGAGAGAGAAAAGAAAAGATAGAGGTAAGGAAAGATAATATATGTATATATATATATATTATATGTATATATATATATTATCTTTGTTTACCTCTCTGTTTTCTCTTTCCCTCTTTTCTTTATTATATTGAATTTTACATTACTCTTTTCCTTGTAGCTTGTTCTGAACATTAATGCAGCCAAATATGGTAAACATATTTTTGAAAGCCAGAAACTATCAAGATGTCTTCAAATATTGTATTGTTAGAATACGCGAACCCGTCCAAGGTTTACCACAAATAATGAAAATCTGTTATTATACACTTTTAAGCACGTTTTAAAAATTCGATCCTTTGTTGCCTAATTACTTTAAAATTTAATTTATTAAAAACCTACAAATGGTTTAACATTATTTTTTCTATTTTTTACGTTTATATTTTTAAAGGCAACAAAACTCATTTCAGATCTTTTTTTATTAGAGTTTGTAGATGATCGCTATTTGTGTTTAATAGTTTAGGATTCACCTCTTAACAATAAAATTCTTTTATTTAAAAATTAACATATACAGTTTTTTTATTTACCTTATAGCTGTTTTTTATATATTTTTCTTTTTTAATAGGTTTTTTTTCTGTTTTAACTTTACAAAATTCTAATGTCCTTTTTAACAAAATGTAACTTAACTTCAAAAATTAAAAATTAATTAAATTTTATTGAAATTTTTTTACGGTACAGATTTCCTTTAGTTTCATGTAAATCAATTTAAGAAAATTATGCAAAACTATTTAGAAGCAAAATCAAAAATAGTATTAAAGTAAATTGAAAAAAAGAAATTCATAATTAATAGTAGAAAGAGGGAGGTATAGTGTTTGGTTTTAATATAAATAATAAAAGAAGAAAGCATTAATGGCTGGATGACTTAAAATTAGTTGTCTTAAAAACGTCTATTGCCACCGCCTCCACCACCGCCATCATTACCACTGCGATTGCTGCCACCACCTCCTCTTCTATTACGTCTGTTATTGTTTTGGTTGTTGTTTGAATTTAGATTATTGTTGTTATTGTTGCTGTTATTATTGTTATTGGAAAACATATCACCTTTTAAATTCGGTTGATTAAATGAAGGACTATCGTTGCGCGAATTGTCGTTATTATTGAAATTATTGGAATTATTATTGAAACCATTTTGATTTGAACCATTAGTAGGTCCATTCCAAGGACCATTATTATTCGCCCAAAGTCCATCAGGTGGTTGATTGAAATTAGGTTAGGGCAAATCTCTCATATCATCATTTGGAGGCGTCTGTTGTTATAGAAATATATATATATAGAAATATATGAATGCTTAGAAAAGAATAAAGATTTATTTAAATTTGGGAAATGTGGCAACCTTATTAAAAATAAAAAATATTTATTAACTATTTTTATAAAAATATTTTGTGTATAGATATTAGTAAAAGTATACTTCAATATTCATAATTTTCTAAGTAATTATTCACACAAAACTAAAGGCAAAAGTTGCAAGTTTGTAAAAATATAGTCATATATACAATAAATTGGAAATATAAAAGTTTAAAGGCGAATATTTCTGAAATGAGGCACGATATTGACTTGAATCTTTTTGCAAAATATCGGAAATTATATATGCTAAAGGATAAGCTTAATTTGGAATATATATTTTTAAAATTTCTTTCGCTATTTAGAAATAAACCAAACAAAAGGCCCAATTTGGGGTTATTTGTTTATAAAGATATATTAATGAAATTTGCAGGAAATGTGGATATTATTAATATAAATAAAAGCGCGTTAACTAAATTTCAATCAGGGGTAGGGGTTTCCTGAATTCCCAAATAAACTAATCAAAATTCCCAAAAATTGGATTTTTTACATTTGTGGATATAAAATCCACATTTTTCTGAAGTCCCGTAGATTTTGATTTAAAACTTTTAACAACATATTGAGGATTCTTAAAATATATACCGCTTGTCGATTCGTACTTTGGGATATGAGAAAATATGGTCTAAAATCAAAACTTTCATATAAAATGGGTCGAATTCGGGAGGGTGTGTACCATGACCAATTGAGTTATTAGGCTTGTTTTTTATCTTAAATTCATCTCTGTGAAGTTACCTTTCCCAAAAGTGTAAAATTACTATATGTTGCTAAAGAAAATTTTATTTTAGATAAAAAAGAGTGAAGATACTTTTTCGGCTAAAAAACACAAAAAGTCGTCTTTTTTGCAATTTTCAAATTCAAAATCGTTTATTTTTGGACTCGGTAAAGATATTGACTTTTCTTTATTCAATAGATAATTTTGTTCTTTAATTAGTTAAGAAAAAAACTAATAAAATCGGTCGGAAATACTAGGGTATATATGAAAAAAACTGGAACAAGAACATGCAAAATTATGGAGCTTAAAAATTCAAACGCAAATAACTCGAAAACTATAAGAGATAAATAGGACATGTAGGCATGTTTTTTATAGGTCTTATCAGGGCCTACAACAATATATAATATAATAAAATATTTGAAATCGGGCGAGAAACAAAAATTTGGCAAGCGATTAAAAATTTTTTTTGTCAGAGGTACCTAACTTTGAGCCCCCTTAACTCCGCCCCTAGGGGGGATTGTTGTGCCCCCCTTCAAAACATAACATTCATGCAAATCCAACCGGCCGATCAGAAGATTTGAACTTGGACATAAATTAAACATTCGTTTTTAAAGACTGCCGCCCTACTCAGTACACCATCCCGCATTTAATTTTCTAAGTGACAAAAACCTTTTTTTTAATATAAAATATATTTTTAGGCATTTTGTTTAAAACAACCTTCTGGTTGCTAATTCAACGCTCTAGCTAATTTATACACATGACTGCAATATTACTGTGCTATTATATTATTGAGTACTTATTTATGTAATACAGAGTAAGCAAATAATAATGATGCCTCATTACCGAGAAACTACTTTAATAAGTAGTTGCCATTACTGAAAACCAAAAGTTTTTCTTTTTCAGTCTTATTGACTTTTGATTCATTCGAAAAATTATAAAAAAGTTTTAATCCTTAAGAAATTATGCTCAAATATTATGAACTGAAATCAATGAAAGTAAATTTTTATAGTTATATATAAACTTTTTTCTGTATAAATTCTTTATGTTAAAACATGTAAGAAAGATATAGTCGGTCAAGATCGACCATATGATATCCACACTATTGTGCATGTCCATCAAAATTCGTGGATGGGTCTTACATTAGACATGTGGACAATTGTGGACCGCTACTTTTACTATGTGTAAAATAAAATATACGAATACAGAATATTACGTTAATACTAACATTTATTTGAATTTATGCTCTTTAGGATGATTCCCGAAAGTGGGCTTATATGGGATGTTCATAAAATTTGTCACTATGATCTAGAAATTTAAACTTATTTGTGTCGAATATAAACTTGATACTAATATGTGTATGTGATTTATGCACATTAAAGTGATGTGCGGAAGAGGGTTTTATATGGGAGCTATGGTCAATTATGGACCGATCTTCATGAAATTTGGCACAGAGATCGATACTTGCACAAAACTTCTTTAGACCGAATTACATTATTACATTTATCATAATGGACTGATCATAACTAATTTCAATAGGCTTCGTCCCACGTGCTAAATTTTATTTATATTTATCTTCAAAAAGGTTTACATGGACAGCCAGCCTGCCACACGGACGGACGCACATCATTAGATCGACTTAAAAAGTGATTCTTTAAGGTGGGTGTTGGATGATTTTTTTTTTTTGTGTGTTGCAAACATCAGCACAAACGCATAATACCCCAACAACCTATGGTGGTGTGGGGGTATAAATATTTAAACATAATTTCCGAAATATATATTTCATATATATATTTTTTTTAAATTAAATAAACTCATCAAGTCTTGAATAAAATTATTTAAATATTTCGCTGTGCTGACGAAAAGTCTTGTGTGTTTTTGAACATACGAAAATACAATTTATATTTTGTATGAAAGCCATACAAAATTATATACATCAGTACTAATTCTTTTGATTAATACAGAACTAATCCAGATTTTCGAAAATAGATTAAAACTTAAAATGTATGATCAATAGGTAAATAATTGAGAAAATTACCTTTCAGGTCCTAAAGCAATGTTTGAAATTTTCTTGTGAATATTTTTAGTATTTAATGCTTTTTTGTCACATAATAGGCATAGAACAATGATTTGTAAATAATGTAAATATGTGCTGTAATTCCACCCAAGTTCAAGTTATTTTATAAGCAGATTAAATGAACACTTACTAAAATCTGTAATTTCTAATCGACTAGTCCGATTTACATACAAATTTATACAATCGTAACAAATAATTTTCGAATTTTATGTGTGATAACGCAGTCCTGGCTTAAAATATTCCAAAAATTATCATTTCTTAAATTTCAAATTCAAAACTGTTTATTTTTGCACTTGGAGTAGTTAATGATGTGAGATTTTTTTCTACATAATTTAGAGGAAATCGAATTGTATTTAGGTTTTGTTGAAATTCGAGATTTGAATTTTCAGATACGAATAACTCGATAACTATAAAAGTTAAATAACATTCACAAGCCTTAATGAGAGAAAATACACTAATCTTTGAAATCAGATGAGAAAAGAAAATATCAGGAGGTATGTGTGATTTCTTATTTAATTTACAAATTTACTTGCAAAATATGCATCTATATATATAAAAATGAAATATGTTTGTCTGTTGGCTTATAGACTCCTAAATGACTAAATTGATTTTCTTAAAATTTTTACAATAACATTACATGAGCCCCGAAAATAAAATAGGCTACTTATTTTTTCGATAGGCGCAGGGGAAGTTGTACCCACCCATAGGATACCAATATTAAGTATCGTTTATGTTAAGAGCCGCTGCGCTCATTTTCTTGTACTTTTTGTAGTAGGATCTTCTGAGCAACGAGATTTAAGTAAAATAGCTGCAGGGGAGTGTTACCCCCCATAGGACGCCAATGTTTAATATGGCATATATTAAGAACTGTTATAGTGAGAATTTTCAAACTTCAAACTTGGTAGGAGCAATACCCCCATATGATGCACATATTAAACATCGCGTAACTGAAGAACTTGGTTAAAGCCAGTATAATTAAAAACTATAAATTTCAAAATAAAAATGAGCTGTGTAAACAGAGGAGAAGCTATACTCCCATAGATAGAAAATATTTTGTTAAAAGTGTATATTTACAAAACAAGTTGAAATACATATGTCAATAAATAAATTAAATCATAAAAAAAAATATTTGTATTTTTTCACACTTATTTTATTTTAACAGTGCAGCGAAGCGCACCGGGTTAAGCTAGTTTCACATAAAAATTGGTAAAAAAATCTACGTTTATCAATGATATATTGTATCCAGTTACCAGAGTTTCTAACTTAAATACAGTTTTCATGAGATCATGTCAAAAAATTTTAGCTTTATTTTGTTTTTACTGTACCCATCTAGTTTTAGAATTTTATACGTTTATCTTTTTATTTTATTTATCCTTCAAGTTAAGTGACTTATTAGCTTATATTTCTACAATTTTCCATTACCAGAAAAATAACTGCCTGTTCATCTATGTCGGAAGAAAAATTCATTTCGACAAAATATATTGAAAACAACAAATAAATTTAACATTTTATTGTTGTTTTCCATAAAAGATTTTTAAAAAGAATTTTCAATTCGACATATACACGGTGAAAAAAAATTTATATATTTATATATTTTTCATAAATATTATGAATCGAACATGACTTTTCTTCCCAAACTTTTTTTTATGATAAATAAACTTTTGTTTTACGCATTTTTCAAAAATGCTGCTAAAATTTTAATTTAGGGCCTGATTTTGTAAAGCGAAACAAAAATTCGTTAAATTTTAAATTTATTTGTTGTTTTCAATATAAAATTTCGTAACGAATTTTAGCTTCGTTTTACAAAACCAGACCATTAGTTTTATTAGATTTGATTCAAATGAGTAAATTTAAAAAAATTTTGACCCTTTGTTACCTATTTAGATAAAATTTGATACATGTGTAGAGGAGAATACAGAGGTATGTAAAATGAATTTTTCTCATCTTTATTTTGAAAACTGTGGCAACTCTATAGCTTTGAAAGTGATTAACATGTATCTAAAAAAGTCCATTTTTAATTTTTTTATATTTTTTTTAGAAGGAAGTCTTATCGGTATACTTGCTACAGAGAAAATTTCAGAGTGATCAAACTTTTTAAATTTAAAATGTAATTATTCAAATGCTAAATAAAAATATTTGTGCATGAAAATATTAACAATAAATCCCTTTAAATGACAATTTTCCAATAAAAAGTTATTACAAAGTAACGCTTAGAAATTTATGTAAATTTGCTGCCATCTTATAGCATATGCATTATTGTAATAAATAACTCTTCTGTTATTATCATTAAGAACTAAATTCTCTAAAGAAAATTTCAAACATGCATCTACAAATTGAAAATATTAATGAAAATTTAAACAATTTGTTTAATATGCCGTTTACACCGAACAAAAACTAAAAGCTTTTGGCTTCATTGGGTTTTTGATAGAAAATCTATATAAGTTTTTCTATAAAAAGCAGAAACCATTTTTATCTAGTTTTTATTGAAAATCAAATAAAAACCACTAAAATTATTATTTTTGTTACAGCCTGTTTACATTATTTCAGAACAGTGAGCTTTCATATGTAATGCAAAGCTTAAAATTGTAAAATTTCTTAAGTAGTTTTCTTTGTTTAATACATTCAGTAAACAAATTATTTTTAAAATATTATAAAAAACATTTTTGCCAACAAAAGTTAACAAAATTATGTTTAAACAATTTTTTTTTAATAAAGATCAACATTTATTTTAATAAAAAGCACACTGAGAGAAAAACAGTTATGTATCTAAACGGTGCGGTTTTTTAAAATTAGGTTTTCACAAAAATCATTTAGTTTTTGTTTGGTATAAATGGTATATAAGTCTTCTTGACTTTTGATTCATTTCAAAAAATGTCAAAACGTGTTAATATTTAAAATATTATTCTTAAATATTATGAACTAAAATTAATGAAAAAAAATTCTTATATTTACGCACAAAACTTTTTCTATGCACGCAGAGAAAAAATATAGTTATAGTGACCATAATCTAAGAACAACATATTATGATTCGAACATATGATCACAACGAAAAATATAAATGATTATAACTAATAATTATTGTGATTCCATTTTGTCATATTGTGTCCGATTTTATGGTTTGTTTTTCATGTTATAATTCTTGTTTTAGATATAATTGAACAATTTTTTACTACATCATTATTCCATTCTATCAGATTATGATTTTCCATTTTGTATTATTATTATGTCATTCTTCATATTATTATTCCATTTTAACATATTATTATTATCCCATGTTATCATATAGTTATCCACTCTTATCATATTACTATTTCATTTGGTCATATTATTATTCTATCTTATCATATATTAAAATAAAACGTATTAAAAATATTATTTTGATAAATTTTCTTTTATTGAAAATAGCAGAGAAAAGTGTTCATTCGCAAAAAAGGAAATAAAAATTAAATATTTTTATTAAAAATATTTACATATTTTTTGTTCATTAATTATATTGCGATTCAAATGCAAGATATGTTTTTTTTTACTAAACCATTTAATGGTTTAGTTAAAAAACCAGTAAACGAGTATAACTAAACCTTGTCTATTTATATTTATTCATATGTAAACTAAATGAGAATTATAATGAAGTTGGAAAACATACACTAAAAGTATAATAAAAGTATTTAAAAACAAACAAGTTATGAATTTTTCTGCTTAGTTTGTGAAAAGGATAAGTATTCTCTTTATTTGAAACATATTATTGTCATGGGAATAATAATATTGATATGGTTTAAAAACATAATATGGTTTAAGAACAAGGAAAAATACTGCAATTATTTAATGTTTGCATAAGTAATGATATTTTCAATATTAATAAAATTTTGTTTCTTGTAAAAAACATATAATTTTTGCAGTCAACCATATTAAAATTTCTATTGAGTTTAAACATTAAATGACAAAATTTAAACAAAATCATTGTTATCATGAACACAGAGTTATTAAAATTCAAGAAAATCATCAATGAGCACATAATATTGTTGTAGTGATAATGCTGTAACCATGTTTTTTCGCTGCTTATTTAAAAAAAAAAAAAAATATTTTATAAAAAATATATTTTTCATGATGCTGAAGTCATGAAGTAATAATAAGATTTGTTGGTGTAATTTAATTATATTTGTTTAAATGATAAAACTATCACTCAAAGAAATATTATGCAATAATTTGGAATTACTATTTTTAAACTAAGAAAAATAAATGAAATTAAAAAAGTTTTCTCTATTTTGGAAAAATATAAAAACACATAAAAATATTGTCATTTAAAAATCTCAAAAATCACTTGCATTTCTTGTATATTTAATTACTCGTAAGTAAATATCAATTTTTAAAACCTTTTAATTCTGTTTTCAAATTTTAAAGGAAAAAATATGATATTTTCCCTAAAAATGATTTTCGCTCCATTATTTTGTAAAAAAATCATTCCACCTTTCTATTTTCGATAAACTATTATTATTATTTTTCCTTTCCATTTGTAAATTTGTTCTACTTTTTAATTTTTATTAGTTGAAAAATTAATTTTGGATCCTTCCCGCGGATCCGCGCCTGAAAGCCGAGTATAGTTTTTGTTGTTGTTGTATCCTTTATGTATGAGTATGTGTATTTTTGTTCTTATTTTTTTTTTTTTGGCATTTCAATACGATTTCTATTGTTCGCGCTTTGGTAGTGTGTTGGTTTTCACTTTGTTCTTTTTTTCTCTATCCCTCTCTATTTGTTGTTGTTGCCAATGCTACTACTACTGCTACTGGCTGTAGTATCAATGACTGACTGGTAAGTTGGCTGCCTTTTCCATTCGTTTTGGTCATATTGTTATTTTACTGCGAATGAGGGGGACTATTTAGGGTATATTAGTGTGTGTAAGAGTCAATGTGTTTGTTAACTATATACATAAGTATTAGTATATGTACATTTCGCACATAAAGTGTAACAGTGAAAAACTTAATGTATTATAGTGAAAATAACCGTAATATGTTTGTATTTGTGTAGCTATAAATAAAATCTATTTTAAAGGCGCTGTCTGTTATTACTTTGTTTTATTTTTGACTTAATATGATCGACTTTGGAAATTTGTTGGAAATTTAATGAACAAAAAAAGAAAAAAACTAGGTATAGAATAAAATATAAATTTATTATAAGTACAACTTACTTATTGAGGAAATAACAATAATTTGCAAACATATGTCAGAAATAAAAACGAGAACTCGGAAACAAAAACGAAATTCAATAGAACAATCATTTTTTATAAAGAAGATTAATCGATTAATTTTAGAAAATTTTTCGAATCAAAAAAATTTTTTTAAAGGAAATTTTTTCAAATCAAAAATGTATTTTTAAAAAATTTTACGAATCGAAAATTTTTCATATCGAATATTTTCTATAAACCAACTTCGATTAATTGATTATTAATCAAAGTTTTTATAAAAGAAAAAAAAAAAAAGAATCGATTATTAATTGAAAGATTTACGAAGAATTTACTACAAAGAAAACTAATATATTATAAGTAGAAAACAATTATCTATAAAGAAAAATAATCGTTTAAACGAAAAATTTTCTGTAAAGAAAATGAATAATTTTTCTTATAGAAAAATTTTCAAATTTAATAATTTTTTCTATAGAAATTTTTTTGGATCGAAAAATTTTTCTCATATAATTTTTTTTTCTTAAAGAAAATTTTTCGAATCGAATAATTTTTCTTATAGAAAATTTTTCAAATCGAACAATTTTTCTTGTAGAAAATTTTTGAAATTTAATAATTTTTCCTATAGAAAATTTTTCGAATCGAATAATTTTCCATAAAGAAAATTAATCGTTTAAACGAAAAATTTTCTATAAAGAAAATGAATAATTTTTCTTATAGAAAAGTTTTCAAATTTAATAATTATTTCTATAGAATTTTTTTTGGATCGAATAATTTTTCTCATATAATTTTTTTTCTTAAAAAGAATTTTGCGAATCGAATAATTTTTCTTTAGAAAATTTTTCGAATTAAATAACTTTTCATATAGAAAATTTTTCGAATCGAATAATTTTTCTTATAGAAAAATTTTTCGAATCGAATAATTTTTCTTATAGAAAAATTTTTCGAATCGAATAATTTTTCTTATAGAAAAATTTTTCGAATCGAATAATTTTTCTTATAGAAAATTTTTCGAATCGAATAATTTTTCTTATAGAAAATTTTTCGAATCGAATAATTTTTCTTATAGAAAATTTTTCGAATCGAATAATTTTTCTTATAGAAAATTTTTCGAATCGAATAATTTTTCTTATAGAAAATTTTTCGAATCGAATAATTTTTCTTATAGAAAATTTTTCGAATCGAATAATTTTTCTTATAGAAAATTTTTCGAATCGAATAATTTTTCTTATAGAAAATTTTTCGAATCGAATAATTTTTCTTATAGAAAATTTTTCGAATCGAATAATTTTTCTTATAGAAAATTTTTCGAATCGAATAATTTTTCTTATAGAAAATTTTTCGAATCGAATAATTTTTCTTATAGAAAATTTTTCGAATCGAATAATTTTTCTTATAGAAAATTTTTCGAATCGAATAATTTTTCTTATAGAAAATTTTTCGAATCGAATAATTTTTCTTATAGAAAATTTTTCGAATCGTGTAACTTTTCTTATAGAATCGTGTAACTTTTCTTATAGAAAATTTTTCGAATCGTGTAACTTTTCTTATAGAAAATTTTTCGAATCGTGTAACTTTTCTTATAGAAAATTTTTCGAATCGAATAATTTTTCTTATAGAAAAGTTTTCGAATCGAATAATTTTTCTTATAGAAAAGTTTTCGAATCGATAATTAGATAATTTTTTTGAATCGAATAACTTCTCGTATAGAAAATCTTCTATATTTATATTCTGAAACTTAAAAAAGAAGAATAAAAATTTTTATCCATTTTTTTTTTCTCTTTCTTCCAGATTATCGAATAAATATAAACCTATATAACTATTACAAAACTAATTTTAAAAAAGATGTGTCAATATTTAAAAAGAAAATTCAAACAATATTTGAAGAAAATTGAAATAAAATCTTAAGAAATTAATAACAAATCTGCCTAAAAATAAATAAATCCAAAAAAGTGATTCAGTGACAAATTAGAGCCAAAATTCGCAAATTTAGTAATGAAAAAATACGCACAGGCTAAAGACTAAATAATTGGTGAAAAAGGTGAGTTTCTTTTATTTATTTTTGAGCAATTTAATTTAATTTAATTAGGGTCATTAGGAAGTTTAAAAAATTGTTTTGTGTTATTATTTAATATACTAAACATACTTTCAAAAATGAATATCCTAAGTAATTAGAAATGAAACAATTCTTTGTCTTAAATAAATAAAAAACGGTTATAAGCCGCCTGGAAAAATGCATAGAGTCCTTTTTTATATTTAGAGCAAAAATACCTGCAAAGTGTTAAAGGGGTAATAATTGTAAAATATTTAGAAAAGTGGTAAATAATAATAAATTAATTCATATAGAGCAAGCATAATTAAAAAAGCAATGAAAATTTTTCTCTAAAAAAAAGACATATGATTAGTATTTAATTACTCTTTGCTAAAGAAATACTCATACGTCACTATGGCCAAAAATAATTATTATTAATTATACGCCTCTACTTGAAACACATTTTATATATAATTTAAAGATATTATTTAGCAAATTTTTGAGCTTGAGATAAACTAATTCATTTTGAAATATCTTCTTAAACGTTGAACTCTTATTTTAAAATCAATCAGTAAAACTTTTGTAATTTAAACTATGACTTCTACTTAAAAATATAAGCCATATAAAAATATGTATGTCTGCAATTTTAATAATAAGTTGTGTTCTTTAGGGAAATATCTGCAGAAAACTAAACATAAGCAATTGTTGCTGAAATATCAAGTACACAAAAATCGAAATAAAACAAAAGTCATCATACAATAGAGAATTGTTTAGAAAACGATTTAAGTCAGGCAATAATTTTTTAAGAATCCCTCATATAAATTTAAAGAAATTTGTTCAACCTTGTCTTAAATATCAAAACCAAATTTAAAATGTTTTATGTAATTATAACCTTAATAAAAGCTAAAAATTATGGTCATTAAAAAAAGAACAACGAGTTAGTTTACCCTTTTAAATACAAACCTTCATATATTTGAAAATATTTCCTAGTTTTTCTATTATTTAGTGTTATAGATTTTATTTTAAGATTTGCTTTAAGATTTATAGATGTTTGTTTGTTCTTTATGATTTTTTTTTTCATTTTTTATATTTATTTTTCTGCTTTTTAGTATTTCCCTTCATCTATAAATTTATAACATCGTAAGCAGGAATAATATAAGAAAGGAAGAATAGAGAAAAAAATGAACTAGTAAAAGCCACATTTTTCCATTATCTTGCTATACTATAGTTAGTTTTCCAATTCCTCTTTTTCAAAGATATATGCTACAATATAAAGTTAACGAATATCTGTTTAAAATGAGTCACATTCGAGTCGAATAGTTTTTCTTATAAAAGATCTTTCAAAACAAATAATTTTTTCCACAGAAAATTTTTCAAATCGAATAATTTTTTCTATAGAAGCTATTCGAATCGAATTAATTTTCTTTTAGAGAAACTATATTAATTTTCATTGCATCGAATACAGTTTCTACATAAAAATTATTTCAATCGAATATAGAAAAGTTATTACAATCGAAAAAAAAATTTGTAAGCAACAATATACGAATTTAATAATTTTTTTTATAGAAAAGTTATTCGAATCGTATAAATTTTCTTACAGAAAAGTTATTCGAATTGAATAAATCTTCCTAAAGAAAAATTATTGGCATCATAAACATTTTCTTATAGAAAAGTTGTTCGAATCAAATAAATTTTCTTATAAAATAAATTTTCTTGCAGAAAAATTTCTTGAAAAAAAATTAATTATTATATTAAAATTTCTTATTAAAAAACTATTCGAAACTAATGAAATTTTTTATAGAAAAATTATTCAAAACGAATATAGAAAAAATATTCGAATCGAATAAATTTTCTTATCAAAAATCGAATAGTTTTCTTATCGAGTATTTCTCTTATAGAAAATTTTTCGTATCGAATAATTTTCTTATAGAAAATTTTTCGTATCGAATAATTTTCTTATAGAAAATTTTTCGTATCGAATAATTTTCTTATAGAAAATTTTTCGTATCGAATAATTTTCTTATAGAAAATTTTTCGTATCGAATAATTTTCTTATAGAAAATTTTTCGTATCGAATAATTTTCTTATAGAAAATTTTTCGTATCGAATAATTTTCTTATAGAAAATTTTTCGTATCGAATAATTTTCTTATAGAAAATTTTTCGTATCGAATAATTTTCTTATAGAAAATTTTTCGTATCGAATAATTTTCTTATAGAAAATTTTTCGTATCGAATAATTTTCTTATAGAAAATTTTTCGTATCGAATAATTTTTCGAATAATTTTCTTATAGAAAACATTTGGTATCGAATAATTATTCGATACAAAAAATTTTCTAATAGGAAATTCTAATAAATTTCCTAAGAAAATTTTTCGTATCGAATAATCGATATACATATTATAATAATTCTAAAAGTCGTTTAACATTCGATTTGATTGTGGCTAGAGAACATTTGTTTATTTTTGTTTTTATTTTCCAATTGTAACCATCATCCTTACATGCACACACTAACATAGATATATAAACACTTAGTTAAAGACAATACACATACACACTTCATGTACATACATATGTATATATTGTACATCTTTAGATGCTGACATTAAAATAAATAATTTTCTATCGTCTGCTTTAATAAATAAAAAAAGCAAAATGAACGCAAAAAATAGTATAAATGCACAGCACACTATGGGTAGGACGAAAAAAAAAAATGCAAAAAATGGTATAAGTCCACAGAAAAAAAATTTAATAGAATTGTTTCTTTTAAGTTGATCATATGATCTGTTACAAATTTGAAATTTATTACAAACTGAAGCCGGATTTTCAATTTGGAATATTTGGAATTTGCTTTTAAATTGGTTACCTTTCTAAACAATGTCAAAGAATTTTTTGATTTACCCCACTGTGCTTCATTAAAAAACACAAATGCACACTGAGAAACCATCCACACACATTTTCCCATCCATGAAACTTTTTTACGAGATTGTTGCAAGAAAAACAACAAAAGCAATTTAAAGAAGTATGTAGCAGAAATAAGAAGAGAAAACAAAAAATAAAAATAAGAAAAAGAAATAAATAAGCGACCCATAACCAGAAAGAATGCGGAAACGGAACAAGGTGTTTGATATTTTTGTAACTTTGCAAATTTAGCTTATTCTTGTGTTTCAGGAATTGGTTTTTTCTGTTTATTGTTCATGTATGTAAGTTGGTAAAGGTATGTAGAGAAATATTCTACACACAGTTACTAACTTACATACATACAACATGAATGCAACCCGAATGAACTTTTGTCTTTATTTTATAAACATTTCAATAGTTTTTTATATTCCCAAAAGCATTTATATAATTTTTCTTAAAAAATAAAATAAAATAAAAATAACGATCAACGTTAAAATTCTATTAAAAATATTGAAGAAAGAAAAATGTTTTATTAAAAACAACAAATATTGAAGAATTCTCTATAAGAAAGTTCAAAATAGAAAAATTATTTTACTCTATTGTACAGAAACTTGTCGACAACTTTTCTACAGAAATAGAAAGTTATCGATAAGTCTTCTATATAAATAGAAAATTATCGCTAAGTTTTCTATATAAATAGAAAATTATAGATAACTTTTTTATAGGAATATAAAGATATCGATAACTTTTCTATAGAAGTAGAATTTGTCGATAACTTTTCCGTAGAAATAGAAAGTTGTCGATAACTTTTTTTATAGAAATGGAAAGTTGTTGATAATTTTTCTATAGAAATAGAAAGTTGTCAATAATTTTTCTATAGAAATACAAAAGATATCGATAATTTTTTAATAGGAATAGAAGTTATTGATTAATTTTTTGTAGAATAGAAAAATATCGATTAATTTTCCATTGAAATAAAAATTATTGATAGTTTGTCTACAGAAATATAAGGCTATCGATAACAGTTCTATAGGAGATAAAAGCTGTCGATAACTTTTCCTTAAAAAAGTAAAAGTTACGGATAACCTTTCTATAAAAATTAAAAGTAAAGACAACTTTTCTATAGAAATAGAAAGTTATCGATAACTCTTCTATAAAAATAGATAGTTATCGATAACTCTTTTATAGAAATAGAAAGTTATTGATAACTTTTTTATAGAAATAGAAAGTTATTGATAACTTTTTTATAGAAATAGAAAGTTATCGATAACTTTTCTATAGAAATAGAAAGTTATCGATAACTTTTCTATAGAAATAGAAAGTTATCGATAACTTTTCTATAGAAATAGAAAGTTATCGATAACTTTTCTATAGAAATAGAAAGTTATCGATAACTTTTCTATAGAAATAGAAAGTTATCGATAACTTTTCTATAGAAATAGAAAGTTATCGATAACTTTTCTATAGAAATAGAAAGTTATCGATAACTTTTCTATAGAAATAGAAAGTTATCGATAACTTTTCTATAGAAATAGAAAGTTATCGATAACTTTTCTATAGAAATAGAAAATTATCGATAACTTTTCTATAGAACTAGAAAGTTATCGATAACTTTTCTATAGAACTAGAAAGTTATCGATAACTTTTCTATAGAACTAGAAAGTTATCGATAACTTTTCTATAGAACTAGAAAGTTATCGATAACTTTTCTATAGAACTAGAAAGTTATCGATAACTTTTCTATAGAACTAGAAAGTTATCGATAACTTTTCTATAGAACTAGAAAGTTATCGATAACTTTTCTATAGAACTAGAAAGTTATCGATAACTTTTCTATAGAACTAGAAAGTTATCGATAACTTTTCTATAGAACTAGAAAGTTATCGATAACTTTTCTATAGGAACAGAAAGTTATTGATAAATTTTCTATAGAAACAGAAAGCTATCGATAACTTTTCTATAGAAATAGAAAGTTATTGATAACTTTTCTATAGAAACAGAAAGTTATTGATAACTTTGCTATAGAAACAGAAAGCTATCGATAACGTTTCTATAGAAATAGAAAGTTATTGATAACATTTCTATAGAAATAGAAAGTTATCGATAACTTTTCGATAGAAATAGAAAGTTATTCATAACTTTTCTATAGAAATATAAAGCTATTCATAACTTTTCTGTAGAAATAGAAACTTATCGATAAGTTTTCTATAGAAACAGAAAGCTATCGATAACTTTTCTATAGAAATATAAAGTTATTGATAACTTTTCTATAGAAATAGAAAGTTATTGATGACTTTTCCATAGAAATAAAAAGTTATCGATAACTTTTCTATAGAAATAGAAAGTTATCGATAACTTTTCTATAGAAATAGAAAGTTATTCATAACTTTTCTATAGAAATAGAAAGTTATTCATAACTTTTCTGTAAAAATAGAAAGGTATCGATAACTTTTCTACAGAAAAATAAAGTTATCGATAACTTTCCTATAGAAATAATAAGTTATCTATAATGTTTCTATAGAAATAGAAATTTATCGATTAATTTTTTTAGAAATATAAAGTTGTCGATAATTTTTCTATAGAATTATGCAACTATTGATAACCTTTTTATGAAAAATAAAAGCTATCTTTAAATTTTCTATAAAAGAAAAAAAGTTATCGAAAATCTTTCTATAAATTTTAAAAGTTATCGATAATATAGAAACAGAAAATCATCGGTAAGTTTTCTGTGGAAATAGAAGTTTATCAATAACTTTTCTATAAAAAAAATATAGTTATCGATAACCTATCTATAGAAATATAAATTAAGCGATAACTTTTCTGTAGAAAACTAGAGTTACTGAGAAACTTTAATTTATCGATATATTATTTTTATAAAAGCTAAGTTATAGATAACTTTCCTGTAGAAAAGTTGAGTTATCGATAACTTTTCTCTTAAAAAGGTAAATTATCTATAACTTTTCTGTAAAAAAGAAAAATTATCGCTAACTTTTCTTTAGAAAACGTGGTTTATGGATAACTTTCCTTGGAAAATATAAGCGATCTATAAATTTCCTTTATAGGAGATTAATTGTGGATTATTTTTCTACAGAAAAGTTAAGTTTTTGATAAGTTTTCTTCAAAAAAGTTGAGTTATCGATAACTTTTTTATAGAAAGATTATACTGTCGATAACATTTCTTCATAAGAATCTTGTTATAGACAACTTTTCTATAGAAAAGTAAAGTTATAGATATTTTCTTATGAACAAATAAGTAATCGACAGCTTTTATTTAGAAGAAATGTTAAGTTAAAGATAAATTTTCTTTAGAATTAAATGTATCGATAACTTTGCTATTAAAAAATTAGGTTGTCAATAGCTTTTCTTTGGAACGGTTTAGTTATCGCCAATTTCTCCTTAGAAAAGTTAAATCATCGATAACTTTTCATTAGAAAAATTTGTTATCGAAAACTTTTCTTTAGAAAATTTTCTTGGGAAAAGTTAAATTATCGAAAACTTTGTTTAGAAAATAACTTATCGGTTACTTTTTATATTTTTGAATCCTTTAAAGTGTTTTTAAGTTTGTATTTGGCAATTTTTTTCCCGACACATTTTATTTAATTTTTTTTTTAAATTTCTAAGCAATACTTTTGTCATGAAACAATTTGTTGTTTATAATTTTTTTTAAGTTCTCTGATTTTATTTTAGTTTTTATTTAGATTATATATATATATATATATATATATATATATATATATTATATAATATTCATTTTTTTCCGACTCCATATCGTTTTTGGTTTCCCCAAAGTGTAATGCATATGTGTGTGTAAATGTATATGTATATGTGTGTGTTTTAGGATTGATAAAAATTTTAAGCTGCTTTTCAGCTTTTAGTTTTGTTGTACGTTTTTTTATTTTGTTAATGTTACTTTTTTGTCTCCCGTTTTCAATCCTTCTTAAAAGTATTATTGAGTATATGAGTGTCTATGTATGTGTCTCGAAATAAAAGTATGATGAATATTTTTTCTCGGTTTTTTTCTACATTTAAATTCATTCAAATGAAATCATTTCAATTGTTTTTTTTTTTTTTTAATATCTTACATACAAGTAAATACATAAATGTATTTGTATGTATGATTTAAGTGTAAATGATGACGAAGTGGATTAGAAAGATTTATTTTTTTTTTTAGATTTTTTTAAAACAAAAAAATTTAAATAAATCAGAATATGTTGAAAGAAAAAAAAGAAGAAAAAAATTTGTTAAAAGTGTTGAATTTACAAATGAATAAGCAACAATCAGATTAAAATTTAAATACGATTGAAGGATGTCGATGAATGAATGAGTGAATGTTGTTCAATTTTAACGATTGAAAGACCAAATAAAGAAAATTATAAAAGTGTTAAGAGAGAGAGAGAGACAGAGTGATGGCGAAAATTAATGGAATGGTTTAATGGATATACAGTTTAGCTGTAATCCTAAGTAAAATATTGTATAATTTTAAGGGTGTTCATTTTTTCTGATGGAAATTAGTTAAATAAGAAACTATAACATGTATTTGCTATAATCATAATGAAGGAATTTGAATATATGAGAAGTGTTTTTTAGGGATTTGAATTTTTTCTAAGGAAAAAAGTGGTATAAAATTGTATTTATTTTTTGTTTGTTTTACTTTTCCTTTTTATACAACAATTCTTACCTTTTTATTACTATTTCATTAAAAAGTTAGCTCTATAATTAGTAGCTATTAAAATTTAAGTTTTTGTTTTAAGGACCAAATGTAAAATATTAAAAAATTCAAAAGATTACTTTAGGACTTTTTGTTTGAAAAACATAATAAAATTTATACGTGACCTAAATTGTTTGGGAACTAAATATGCATTAAAATAAATATGTAAATATATTTCTTTTGAATTTATTTTATTTAAAAATACAATAATTAACGAAAATATTGTGGGTTTTCATTATTGTATTGCTTTTTTTTTTGCTTTGAAAATCTGATTGTAATACCACAAATTTAAATAGATAGAATATGCCATTGCATACTTTTGGGGATATTTACATCAAATACATATTTTAACATAAATATTTAAAAATTAAATAACAATACATACATACATACATTCGGAAAAAACAATATTTAAAATTTCCAGAAAATAAAGTATTAAAAATAAATAATAAAATTAAAAAAATAAAACTAATTAAAAATACATAATAAATAAAAAAAGACATATCAAACGAAAAATGAATGCATAATTAAAAAACCTAAGTTTAATGATATTACACGGAGCTGTTCTATTCTTAATTATTTAAAAAAAAATCCTAAATTTGCACATATTTATATATTTACAAACGATTTTCAACTTTATTAAAATTATTTCTATATTTCTTACGCCTTTCTCTTAATTACAGTCTGACTCTAAGTAGCTTTTAATAGTAGTAAAAAAAGTAAAGCATTTCTATAAATAAATATCCGCAAATGTCCACATTTTTCAGTTTTGCATAAAACTAAAACTAAAACAATATACAAAAGCCATAACATTAACATTAACTAACCGTATTTTCTATTATGAATTACTCTAGCATACCTAAAGGTGTATGCAAAGAAACAAATCATCAATATGTTACATATTTTTAGGCTTATTAAGCAACGAAATATTTGTAATCTATTTACCAGTAAAATTTATCTAAATTTATTTTGCCTCATTTAAGGCATATTTTTAATATTTGAAAGGAAACAAATTGAATTGAAAAATTTCAAAAATTAATAACCAGTTTTGATGTAAAATATGTAAAGTATTCAAATTTTTTAAAATAATTCTGCAATTCCAACTATCACTTATCAAAATAAATTCTTCCAATTTAAATACTTCACTCCATTATATTAAGTGTAATACTAAATGAAATTAGTTATTCTTAAATAAGTTCATAATTAAAAAACTTAAAAAAATGGACAAACAACTAAAATTCACAATTTAATATACTTTGAATACATATAATAAATACTACCCAAAAATATGCTATACATTTTGTTTATTAACTTATCCTAAAACGATGCAATGTTTTTAAAAGAATAAATATTTTTAATATTAAAAATTCCTTTCAAACTAACTCAATAAATACTTAGTAAAATATTCAACTAATAACTAAAACTATGCAATGGATGAAATTAAGAAATATTTTAATTTATTAAAAATTTTTGGTAACTAAAGAAAAAAATCTATTATAATTTATTGAATTTTATTGAAACTCTTGATATTTAAAGAAAATGGTAACTATAAAAAGTATTTTTTTTTTTAATTTCTTATAGTGTAATTTTTAGAAAATTTCCTATGCTATAGAAAGTAAATTTCTAGAAAATTTCCTATAAAAAATTATACATTCTTTAAAAACTTCCTATCAAATATAAATGTTTGAAAAATGTACTATAAAAATAAATTTTTAAAAAATTTCTCTCTTCAGCGTCCCACCGTGGTGTTCTGTTTAAACATCATCTATTTAACTTACAACTTTTCGGAAAATGGTATCCGTAACATATGTTATTAAGTAAGACGAATGGTTTACGATGGAGTTTTTCAATTATTATTGTTTATATGCTTAAAGCTACCAGTTAGGTACTAAATTCAAGCAATATATAATTGTTATTGTTTAGCCACTTATTAAGTAGCAATGAACAATGTTGCTGTTATTTGATTTGTTCCTTCTTTTTGTTTTCTATTTTTAGAAATACTTAACAGTGGAGTCAAGTAACACTTTTTTTTAGAAATTTTCCTACTGAAATAAATTTTTAGAAAATTTCCTACTAAAATACATTTTAAAAAAATTTTCTTTAAAAAGTAAATTTTTGAAAAATTTCCTATAAAATGAGTTTTTAGAAACTTTCCTATAGAAATAAAATTTCTAGCAAATTTTCTATAAAAAGAAAATTTTTAGAAAATTTTCTATAAAAAGAAAATTTTTAGAAAATTTTCTATAAAAAGAAAATTTTTAGAAAATTTTCTAGAAAATTTCCTATTAAAAGAAACCTTTTAGAAAATTTCCTATAAGAAGCAAGTTCCTAGAAAACTTCCTACAAAAGCAAAATTTCTAGAAAATTCCATACAAAAAGTAAATTTATAGAAAATTTCCTACAAAATGAAAATTTCTAGAAAATTCCCTACAGAAAGTATATTTTTATAGAAAATTCCTTATAAAAAGAAAACTTCTAAAAAATTTCCTATAAAAAGGAAATTTCTAGCAAAAAAAATATTTTTTGGAAATTTTCCTATAAAAATAAATTTAAAAAAAAATTTCATATAAAAAGTAAATTTTTAGAAAATTTCCAATATAAAAGGTAAGCTTTTGGAAAATTTCTTATAAAAAGTAAATTTTTTTAAAATTTCCTTTAAAAATTATTTGTTTTTTAAATTTCCTATAAAAGTAAATTATTGTAAAATTTCCTACAAAAAATAAGTCTTTGAAAATTTTTCTACAGAGTAAATTTTTTGATAAATTCCTATGAAAGTAAATTTTAAAAAAATTTCAATAAAAAGCTAATTTTGTAATTTTCGATAAAGAAAATTACTGAAAAATTTTCAGTAAATAAAGCGTTATATAAATTATTGAAAAATGTCCTATTTAAAAGAAATTTTAGACAAATTTCTTATAAAAAGTATAACAATATTTCTCGTAAAATATAAAAATTTTAAATATTTCCTGTAAAAATAAAAGTAAGTTCTTGAAAAATTTCTATAAATCCAGTAAAAACTATATACCATGTAATAATTAAGAAGCTAACATAATGATTATTCACTATTTAAAAATTAGCTGAAAAACTAATTATTTTAACATAGTTATGACATTAGAGGCAACTACTTATCCTATATTATGACAAGTAGACATTTCAGAAAGTCCTTATTCAAATGTCATTACTATAACTAATTACTTTCAAGCTGTTCAATAACTCATTGATTTCAAAGCATTACCGAAGTCGTTATAAATAAAAATAGAAACTAGTTACATTTTAGTTTACAAATAACTAATAAAATTTCAGAACATAAAAAATATTTTTTTTATTTTTATTTTAAACGTAAAAAAATTCTATAAATTTTAATTTCAAAAACTTCACAATAACAAAATAAAAAAATTTTAATAAAATAAATATGATTGAAACTATTTTGTATTAAAAAATAATTCATAAGTAAAGTTTGAATTTTCATAAATATATGAATTGGTGACCGAATTAAAAACTAAATAAAAAGTAGTAATTTAAAAATTAATAAATAAGTAATTAAATACCGGGTTATAGATAAGTAGTTACCAAACAAATTCTATGTAATGCAGACAGTATGTTGTTGTCATTGAAAAGTAACTGCATCGGTAACTACATGCTATTATGTTCATTATATATATATATATATCTTCTTTAAAATTCCCTATAAAAACTAACTATAAAAAGTAAATTTCTAGAAAAAAAATTCTTTTTTGACATTTTCCTATAAAAAAATAAATAAGAATGAAGCCTTTTTTGTAGATTCTTCTTTCGAAACTTTTAAATAGCTAAATTTCTTTTTTATAATCTCCTATTCCTTCATCTAAACAAACCACTTGTTACTAACTGTATTGTATAAATATTGGCTAAGATTTTCAGTTCTACAATCACATTTTTATAAATCCTTTCAATAGTTTATATAATTTTTTTTTTCAAGAAACAACTATCTACAACTTGTTAGCAAAATGTTGTTGCATACTTTTGCTTAAGAAATTCTTATATTCTACTGATGATGATAATCTCAATGATATTCCAACTTAAAAAGAAATTCATATAAGCAGAGCCCTATAAAATTAAATTCAGTTAACAGAGAAAAAAAGTAGGAAAAAAAAAATAAAGGAATAAATACATTTCTATTGCCCTATCACTTGTGACCATAACAATGTCTGGCAAACTTCTTCATTAGTCTTATCATATAATAGTAATATATAGATAGATATCTTCTTTTTCTTCTCCTTTGGTATCACAAACCAAGTTTTCATAAGCAGCCAGTTGTTACACACATACATAGAAAATAGACTATTCACTATTATCATAAACTAGCACATACAGGCACTTTATCTAGATTCTTTTTTTTCGCTTCATGATGCAATACACTTTTGACTAGATTGAGTCATGAGAGGAGAGAAGAGTTAACAAAGATGATACTAACGAAAAATCATACTTACTTACGTACTTAATACCTTGTTGTGTGGCACATCATGTGGAATAAGGCATAAACAAGTTGATCTATTGTAACCACAAAATAATATATGTTTTTGTGGTCATTCCATGGACCGCTTTAACTCTTCTTCCTAAGTCTCTCTTCGATGTTTTCTAAGTTCACCTGTATTGCATACTTTTAGGTACGTTTTTATGTACTTTAAACTAATGCCTGTTGTACATGCTAGACATGAGTTTTAAAATGTAGTTGTGTCGTTTTTTATCTGGTTTTGTTGTTATTGTAGAATTTTAGTTTTTTTTTTCCTGTTGTGCTAATGCTGAAATATAACATTTTGAAATGTTTTTGTGAGTTTTACAGATTACTGGAAAAATGTCTAATGATATCACAGCCAGCCAGAGCAAAAAAAAAAAAGCAAGAGAAATACAGAAAGGTTAGAAAAAATTATACAACTATTAAATTAATGCGAAAACACAAGAATTAAAGGCAAAAGTAAAATGTAAAATTAATATTTACCTAAATATCGGTAAAATTTTTAAATTGTATGGGTAAAATTTACTTTTTAAGTAAATTTCTCAAAAAATTTACTTTTTATAAAAAAATTTTCCAAGTATGTACGTTTTATAAGAAATTTTATAAAAATTCATGCTTTTATAGAGAATTTTTCAAAATAATGGGTGATTCAAGTAGAGATACTTTTTTCAATAGCTTTTTTTTGACAGATCACGTGTGAGTCGTGTCATGCTGTCATGTTATTTTTGTTTGGCATTTCATAATGGAAAGACTTACGCCTGAACAATGTTTACAAATCGTTCAACTTTATTATGAAAATTCACGTTCTGTGAGGAATGTGTTTCGTGCACTTCGCTCAATTTATGGTCAACATAATCGGCCTACTGAGCGTACTATTCGCAACACCATCAGCCATTTTAAGACCCAGCATTCATTATTGGATAATATTCGACCGAATAGACCACGTCCACCACGCTGTGAAGAAAATATAGCGGCCGTAGCTGAGATTGTACACGAAAACCGTGGAGAGTCGATTCGGCGCCGTTCGCAGCAACTCGGACTAACGTATGGAACGACTTGTCGCATTTTACGTCGAGATCTTAAATGGAAAGCATACAAAATACAGCTTATGCAAGAACTGAAACCAAATTGACGCATTTAGGACGAAGAGCAACCTGAAGAGATTCAAGAACTGCCACTTCATCAAGAAAAAATAACGGTTTGGTGTGGTTTGTGGGCCGGTAGAATCATCGGTCCATATTTCTTTAAAAATGATGCCGGTGTGAAAGTAACCGTCAATGGCGACCGTTATCGTGCCATGATAACCGACTATTTTATGCCTGAAATTGAAGCTCGTGATCTCGGCGACATTTGGTTTCAGCAAGACGGCGCCACTTCCCACACATCGCAATGGATTTATTGAGAGAACACTTTGGTAAGCACATAATTTCACGTTTTGGGCCGGTAGATTGGCCACCAAGATCGTGTGATATCACACCGTTAGACTTTTTCCTGTGGGGATATGTAAAGTCTAAAGTTTATGCGGACAAACCCGCTTCGATTCAGGCCTTGGAGGAAAACAGCACGCGTGTCATTCGCCAGTTACCAGTAATACTCGAACGAGTCATCGAAAATTGTACTCAATGGATGGACCATCTGCGATGTAGCAACGGCCAACATTTGGTAGACATAATCTTCAAAAAATAAATGCCAAATAATGTTCTTTGAAATGATAATAAACATTGCCCATTAAATTTGAATTTTCTGTATTTTTTTCTTTAAAAAATTAGTTAACCTTGAAATGGATCATGCTTTATTACTTTTTTAGTAAGAAATTTTTCAAAAATTTACTTTTGTAAGAAAATTTTCCAAAAATTTACATTTTATAGGAACTTTTCCAAAAATTTAAGTTTTATAGAAAATTTTTAAAAATTTTCGAAAAATTTCCTTTTTTATAGCGAATTTTAAAATAATTCATTTTTTATAAGAGATTTTGAAAAAAAAATGCTTTTTATAGATTTTCAAAAAATAAAGTTTTCAAAAATTAACATTTAAAAGAAAATTCTTCAAAAATTTGTTTTTTCCTAAGGTATTTTTCATATATTTTTTATAGCAAATTTTCTAAAATTTACTTTTTAAAGGAAAGTTTCTAATTGTTTACATTTTATAGGAAATTTTCTAAAATTTTACTTTTTATAGGAAATTTTTCGAAATTTTTCATTGTCTTGGAAATTTTCTAATAATTCACTTTTAATAGGATATTTTTCAAAAGTTTATTTTTTATAGGAAATTTTCAAAAAATTTACTTTTAATATAAACTTTCTGGGAAAATTTCTTTTATAGGAAATTAATTTTTATAGCAAGTTTTTCATTCTTTTATAGGAAATTAAAAAAAATATAGGTTATTTTCTAAAAATTTTTCTCTCATAGAAAATTTTTAAAAAATTTTCTTTTTATAGGAAATTTTCTAATAATTCACTTTTATTGCTATAAACTTTAATACCCAGTGCAACATCCTCGGCCGAATCAATTATGTAAAAGTGAAATAATCTTCAAAATTAATTCAATTTTGTTAAATATATAATTCTAGTATAAATAATATAAAGAAAAAAATGAATAAAAAATTTAGTGCATGAATGACAATTATAAAAAACATAGAAATATAATAGTGTGATTGACACTTGAATTGTAGTAGAATTGTAAAGGTTACCAACAACTATTTTTAGAGATTTATTTTTTATTGGAAATTTACAAAAAAAAAAAAAAAAAAAAAAAAAATAAAGGAAATTTTCAAAAAAATTTCTTTTTATAAGAAATGTTCTAAAAACTCACTTGTAATAGGAAATTTTTGATAAAATTTCTTTTATAGAAAATTAAATTTTACAAAAAGTTTTTCAAAAATTTGTGTTTTTTTTTAATTTAAAAGATATTTTCCAAAACTTTACTTTTTAGGATATTTTCTAAAAATTTTCCTTTTATAGAAAATTTCTTAAAAATTTTCTTTTTATAGGAAATTTTCTAAAATGTTTCCTTTTATGGGAAATTTTCTAAAAATATTCCTTTTATAGGAAATTTTCTAAAATTTTAGCTTTTGTAGGAAATTTTCTAAAATTTTACTTTTATAGCAAAATTTCTAATAGTTTTATAGGGAGTTTTTTAAAAATTTGTTTTTATAAGTAATTTTAAAAAAATTAGTTTTTATAGGTAATTTTCAAAAAATTTACTTTTTAAATTGAATTTCATAAAAAAGTAGTTTTTAAATGAAACTTTTGACAAACTTACTTTTAACAAGGAATTTTTGAGAAAATTTGTTTTATAGGAAATTAATTTTTATAGGAAGTATTTAATTTTTTTTTTTTTTTATAGAAAATAAAAAAAATATAGGTTGTTTCTAAAAATGTACTTTTTTTTGGAAAATTTCCAAAAAATTTGCTTTTAATAGGATTAAAAAAATGTTTTAATATGAAATTTACTAAAACATTGCTTTTTAATGAAAATTAGTAACATTTTTTCCTTTTAAGGGAAATTTAAAAAAAAAATACATTATACGGAAAATTTTTGAAATATTTGTTTTCTATTTTTTATATTTTTTTTTTTTTTTTTTTTCTTTTAAATTTTCTTTGCCTCTTATTCATTTTTATTTAGAGTTTTGACGAAGACCTATTTTATTTTTAGAACAAATAAGAGATTAAATTACTCAAGCTAAAACTGTTTAAGTAAAAAAATATTTTTAATGTTTGTGGTTTGCCTTTATTGTTCCAAATTGTTTAAATTCCAAAGAATTAGAAACATATTTTTGTTTTCCCCTGCTTAAAAATTAAGCTAGACATTTAAAAATTTCTTTGAAAGCCTTTTGTTTCTTATCTAATCGCTAAGGTTTCTTTAATTAAAATTACTTAAACTTAGCAAAATATACATCAAACAGCTATAAACGTCCTAAAAAATGTTAACAATTTACTTCCTCGAATTCACAGAAATTTACCAAAAATTCCTTAGAGTAAATATTTACAGGGTTTTTACCTTTTAAAATCTACACTTTATTTCCAGTTTGAGGTAACTTGACATTTTGTTATTTTTTTATTTTTTCATTTTTCTGATTTTTTTATTTTTATTTTTTTTTTATAATAAAAAGGAATTTTATGTTGAAATTGTCAGTAACAATTTATTTAACACAACACCTTAACATATGTTTTAAATATTTATAACAGCAAATTTCGGGGAAAAAATAAGATAAAAATTAATAGCAAAATGAATAAAAAAAATTCCTTTAAATAAATAGGACTTTACCATTTAATATGTTTGTACTTTGTTATAAAATATTTAGCACATCTACAACCACTTGTTCTCACAACCCTAAAAGTATGCCTTATTTTTTCGTTTAACATATGTATATTTCTTTGTGGGTTAATAAAAAAAATTCATGTAAACATTTAAAAAATACCCAAAGAAAATCTTTAATCATTTTTTCTACCTAGAAAACATTTACATGTTGTACCCCAGCATAAGAATTTGTGTTTTTTGTAAATTCGATAAAAATGTTTAAAACAACAATGTTACACTTGCATGCTAAAGGGTATGAATAAGATAAATATGTGCCTAAAATTAGACAACAGTTTCTCAAAAGAAATTGAAATAACAGTTTAAACAAGGGTGACATTTAAACAATTTGTTGTCATATAATAAGGGGAATTTCTTTAAAATAATTTTAAACATTTTTAACAAGAACATTAAATCAAAATAACCTGTTGTTGTTTGTATGTGTGTAAACATATGTGTGTAAACTTATGTATGGATATATATATATATATATATATATATATATATATATATATATATATATATATATAAGGGAATAATTAAAAATAATACATTTTATTATGAATTTTTTTTTTTGCAATTAAAAACATATGATTCCGACAATTAGACTAAAAATATGCGATATTTTTTATACTTTACGCCGAATCCTGTTCATCCAGCATGCTGAATTTTGGAAAAAATTGTTTCTTTTTTATCGATCAATATAAAATATCACTCGAGTTTTATTATTATTTTAATTTATTGACGATATTAAATCAAAAAATACATTTAAATTGATTTGTCACTAAATTGTTTCCCGCTCGGTCAAAATTGAATGGAGAAATGTAGATTTTATGAAAAAGCCAATTAAATTAAAATTAGCATAATATTTTCACAATTATTCCTTATGTAGTATATAAAATAAATATCAAACTTTCACTTTTGCAAAAATCATTTAAAAAGATTTACAAACCAATTTTTGGCAATTTTTCAAAAATGAACTGATTCCTGCTGATTCACCATCGCTCAGCCCAAATGCCTGAAGCTAGAGAAATGAAATTCGGACGGTAGGTTGGTCTCTCATCAAATAGAACCACTAAGATTGAATTTTAGGAAATTAGGGAATAAAAATGGTTAACCTTATATCAACTAAACCAATAGAGATAAAAAAGTTGAATAGTTATAGTTATTCATTTAAAAAATAATCGGACAGATATCTGGAACTTTTGGAAAATCAACTCTTTTAGAAAGAAAACGCGTAAAAACTGTGTTCTGGTACTTTTTTTTTTTTTTTTTGGTCCTAGGCATCTTTTAATCCAGTAAATGCTGAAATAAAATTTACATCGTATTCGTGAATTATCAAAAATTGGTATTTTTTGGAAATTCGAACGTTTAAGGAGCGTTTTTTTTTATTTATTGACATATACATATAGATATTTTATTATGGGACTCCACTGTACTTGTGAAATTCATTGGAATACAACTTTGGCCACATTCATGGCACCTACCAGTCTCAGGAAATATATATATATATATATATATATATATATATATATATATATATATATATATATATACATATACATATAAAATATATATTATATATATAATATATATATTATATATATATATATATATTATTGATTTTATTAAATGATAATGGATTATGAAAACCTTAGAAAGCTCACCTTATAATATTCACATACATGTATACTGCTCATCATTCGCCATAGGAGCATATTTGCCATTGCCAGTTATCTTCAGTTCCATCTTTCCTATTAAATTATATTTTTTTGTTTGTAAATAAAATAAACTAATTGGCCTTATTTTTATTATTTTTCTTTATAGCAAAAATTGTTTAATTTTTAAATATTTGTACATTTTATTATGATTTTATTTAATTTGCTTAATATTTTTTATAAAAAAAAGTATTTGCCTGTTCTTTTTGTACAATATGCATGTATGTATGTATGTACTAATTATACCCTACACCACCATAGGTGGGGAGGATTTGTTAGTGCTGATATTTATAACAGCTAAAAATATTTATCTAAGATCTACCATAATGAATAGCAGTCGGCTCAAAAGCACTTTTTGGGTCGACTGTCCGTCCGTTCATGTAAACTTTGCAATAAAACTACAGATCGTAATTCTGAAAATAATTTAGTAGAATTTAGTGGCACACAGGTCTTTTATGGTATGGTAAGGCAAAGTTAATTGAAATTGTTTATGATCGGTCCATTATTTCTCATAGCCCACAAAAGAATGTCCTCTCGGAATGCTGTTTTGATGCTTATATATAAATATATATCAATATTTTAGTGAAATTAGTTATAAATAAGTTGTATATAATCATAAATCAGTATGTTAAATTTAATGCTGTGCCGTCCAAAATTGGCCATAGTTCCCATATAGGGCCAACTGAAGAAAATCACTTTAATGACCATAACTCCTAAATAAATGTTAATCTATATCATTATCTTAATATAGAAAAGGCGTATTTCGACTTTTCGTTATTTTACAAAAAAAAGAAAAAACTGAATAAAACCTAAGAAAATTTAGATAAAAAAGTGTTCAGTTTTAATTCAAAAAAAGGAGAGAAGTTAATGTTGACTATTATTTTTGAATTTTTCTATAACTTAGGAAGTTATCTTAGATAGGTCTTTTTGTTCTTGAAAATAAATGGAAAGTTAGGGCTTTTTTCAGTAGTTTAAAATTGGAATAAACTAATGCTATTATTGCACATTACTGAAAAAAAACTACAAATAAACTTTCATAAAAATTATTGCAATCTGGTAGCAGGATGGTTTTAAAAATATTTTAAATAATATTATTTTTTTATTTTTTTAAATACAATCAGGGGAGATATTATCAACAGTATTCATTAGCGATATTAGTTTTGAAATAAATTATTCCAGCACTTTTTCCAGAAATTTGCGATAATGTTTTTCATATATATTTTTTATAATATATATATATATATATGTATATATATATATATATATATATATATATATATTATAAAATTTATTCAGTGTTTTAGAATTTATAAGCAGTAAATTTTGCTACTAATACAAATTACTAAACTCTCCTGTACTTTATTTCCCATGCTTATCATACAACTTTCTTAATTTAAAGTAGTATCATTATTATTATTTCTTTACCACAACAAAAACTTTTGTCACAATATAATAACAATAAATTAGAGTCTTATTTCACTTTTAATTGAGAGAGTTGAAAGAGAGAAGTGTTAAACAACATTGATAATAAGTTTAATACTTTCACATGTTTTATTTGTTATTTATTTGTATAAGAAAAGCCATGATGAATTGCTTTTTGAACCGTTTATACCGTTCTTTTTCTATTTTTTGCAAATTCGCATTTTTAACAAAATTTTACTTATTTTATTAACTTATTTTATTATTCTCTTATTTTAAGATATTCAAATCAGGGTGCGTATTTGTTATGATTTTTCTCATAAAGTCAGAGGATAACAGTTATTTTTTTCACTTTCATATGTTTTGAGCAAAAATAATAGTTATTTTATGATTTTTATTTTTTGTCTGGGTAATATAAATTATTTTTCTAATTTTTATTTATAATACTCTAAAACACCAAATAATCACTAAAACGAAAAAAAAGAAAAAGTACCAAAACGGGGAAAAAATCGTTTAAAAAATCGCCAAAACTAAGAAAATGCTTATATAAACCAAAAAAAAGAAAAGTTGACTAACCGAGAAAAAAAATCGGATAAACGAAAAAGAAAAATCTCCAAAATGAAAGAATCTCTAAAATGGGGAAAAACGCCTAAACGAAAAAAGTAAAACGAATAAAAACCGACAAAACGAAAAAAATCGCCAAAACATAAAAAGTATTCAAAACTGAAAAAAACGGGTAAAAAAAAACGCAAAAATAAAAAAATATATTGCCAATATGAAAAACGCCAAAGTCAAATATATATATATATATATCGGATAAACGATATATATAAAGAAGTCGCCAAAGCAAGGAAACCGCCAAAACGAAAGAAAACGCCAAACGCAATTTCTTTTCGTATTGTCGCTTTTTCGTTTAGGATTTTTTTTGTTTTGCAATTTTTACGTTTTAGTTTAGACGATTTTTTTCTCTGTTAGTCGATTTTCTTTATTTAGGTGTTTTCTTCGTTTTGGCGATCTTTTCGTTTAGAGAAGATCGAAAAGAATCGACAAAGCAAAAAAACACGAAAACGAAAAAAAAACGCCGAAATAAAATAAAGTGATTGCGCGAAAAATATTGTCACAACGAAAGAAACTGCTACAGTAAAAAAAATCACTAAAACGAAAAAAAGACTCCAAAAACGGAAAAAATCTTAAACTGAAAATTTTCAAAAACGAAAAAATGTACTAATGGAAAAAAATTGCCGAAATGAAAAAATCGCCAAAGCGAAAGAGAATTATTACAATTGCTTGGAGTTTTATTTGCTCTATCTGCATTAAAAGATTTTAGGAGAGAAAAATGTTTGAACAATTTAAACTCGCAAGTGTTTTCATTCTTCGCGTATTTTGAAGATTTTGTTTTTTTTTTTAGGAAAACCAGGATCTATAAAATTTTAAATTAGTAAAGAATATTAAAAACAATAGATGTTGGAAAGTTATTAAAGTACTTTACAGATTACAATTGCTTCAGTATTAGATTATGTATTTATTTATTTATTTAATAGCCAATGAAATTACAATTTCTTACAGACTAGCATATATGTTATTCTTAAGGCTATTTACAATAAAATATTTTCATAATCATTCAATAACAAAAACTTATTATTTAACTAAGTTAAAAATACTCCTCTTAATGTGGATTGGATTTAATGGGAAATCAATATATGGATAGAAACTATTGAATTGATTGCTTATACGTCTCATGGGATCAAAGTTGGTTCGAAAATATTTTATTTTTAAAGGAGTATAATTTCTAGGTGGACGATTTGGATTACGAATTCGATCTTACGAAGAAGGAACTCAGAATTAATTGAACCGTTTACTAAATTAATTACAAATGAAATATTCATATATTTTCTACTACTTTCAAGAGTAGGGAGATCAATAAGCTATACAATCGTTAAACGTACTAACATTTTTTATTAGATTGTTCTGAAAAATGTTGTAGATCAAAGTTTATGATTTTTGTTTAAAGTAAAATGAAAGTTGAGCACCTCAGGTGTAATCTAGTAACAATATAATATTTAACACCAATAAGTTTTATGGAAGTTAAAGTCTTGTATTCAGATTCCATAAGAATCGGTCCATTCGTCCAAAGGGTATCATATGGTCGGACATAGCCAATTATAAATTTCTTATTTGTTTTATGTTTTTTTCCTCCCTCTCTTTTTTTGTCGCCCATCTAAATAATATTATTTAATTGTTCAATTTATTTACATTCTTGTTGTCGTAGTTTTGCTTTTCATTAAATAAAAATCATGGCAAAACTCTGGGGCTTTGTTAAGAATAAAAATGATATTTTTTTTTCTATACACTATTTTGCTACAACTACTGTCTACTTGTCAGGCAAAAAATACACAAAATAAATTGAATTAAAAAAACAAATAACACAATTTTTATTAAAAAAAAAAAGATAAATAAAATATACCCAACAAATACTAAATAATGGCATGTAGTTACGGATGTAGTTACTTTTCAATGACAACAGCATACCGTATGCATTATATAGAAGTAGTTTAGTAACTACTTATTTATAACCTAGTATGTAATTACTTATTTATGATACATTTTTTAAAAAATTCTACTTCTTATTAATTTTCTAATTCAGTTTACCAATTCATATATTCATATAAAATTGGCTTATGTATATACAAAAGTAAATTAAAACTTAAAATCTTAAAAGTTTTTGAAATTTGTTATTCTAGTTTTTACAGTTTTCTTTTTATATTGAAAATAAAAATTAAGAAAAAGAAAACTGCTTTTTATATTCAGACATTCATTTAGTTATTTGTAACCTTAAATGTAACTAGTTCCTATTGCTTTCACTAATAATGATTTCTGTGACACTTTAAAATCAATGATTTATTGAATACCTTGCCAGTAATTAGTTCTTGTAATGACATCTCAGTAATGACTTCCTAAAATGCCTACTTGTAATAGTATGAGGTAAGTGGTTGCCTCTAATGTCATCACCGTGCTAAAATAATGGCTTATTCAGTTGATGAGTAAGTAGTGAAGAGCCTTTATATTATCTTCTTAACTCATTACATGACAACCAAAGTTTTTGCTGGGTATAAAAAACAACTAAACAATTTCTAAAAAAAAAAAAAAATCACAAAACAGTAGTTAAAAATTTATACAAAACAAAACAGTTTTTAAATAAAATCTTTTATATTTAAATCTTTTCTATAACTAAATTTTATTTATTAAGTAGAAAAGAAAAATAGAAAAAAGAACTCAACCACAAAAATTCATTATCAAAAACATTTTTCCCAATAAAAACCTAAAAAATAAAATAATGTATAATAAAAAAAAGGAAACAATTTACTTTTTGTGTATTTGTTTATGCATATGTATGTTTGTATATATGTATATTAGACTACACCAGAAATTTATCGACCGCAACTCCCCCTAGCAACGTTCTTTGGATTGTAAAAAAATATTGTTTGAAATCTAAGCGAAATCGGATATCGTTAAACCATGCCGCATTGGCCCTGAAGTTTGTATATGGAAAAATATTACTTTTTTACAGTTTTTAGAAAAATTTAGCTATTAAATGCTTTGCTTTGTAACAAAATATTAAAGAATCATAATTTAAACATAACTATCTATCAAATAAGATATAAAATGAAAACATCGGTTAAAAAATGTTTAAGTTATTACGAATTCCCCATTTTTAGACCATTTATGTGTGTGTGTGTGGAATGTACAACAAATTTTAATTAAATTTAAAACATGATTACTAAAAAATAAGTTTTTTCTTTACCAGGATAATTTAAATCTCTTTCCATGCAAACTTGATTTGTTTAAGACTGTTCCAAAACTTCAATTTCGAACATTTAAAAAATTTTGTTAAACAAATTTCAAGAAGATTCAAATGGAACTATGCGGGTTTATAGACAATACTACAGGAAATAAAATTAAAAAGGAACTAGATCAATTCCTTGTACAACAAAGCTGTACCTGCGATTTGAATTTTTGGGATTTCGGCAAAAAGGCATTTTTTGCGGGTTTTTATTTTAGTTAAAAGGAAAATTTTTCAGAATATAAAAGAATATAAATATAATCTGAAATTTCTTAAAAAATTGGACAAGGATTATCTTTAAAATAAGTAGGTCAAAGGTCAAAATTGTAAACATTTCAAATGTTAAAGGAAAACAACACGAACAAATATTTTTTTTTTGGATTTAGATAAAATTTTATGGAAATATAACTGAAAGGTCTTCGTTTATATGAGTAGTAAAAAATGAAAAGTTAACTCTCAAGTGAGCCTGGGGTCGCATATTCTTAAACATTTCCAAAGTAAATTATATTAATTAATATCATGGAGATTCTGACAAGCAAAGATATGCTAAACCATCAAAATTCCTCACAGAAATCTTTACATACAAATCCAGTTAAAAAAAGGATATATATTTTTTCGTGATGTTTTTCTTAAAAATTTTAAATATTTAAAATTTTTGACATTTGACCTTTTTACTTTGAAGGCAATTCTTATCCAATTTTCTTAAAAACTGCAGAATATATTTCCCAAAATATGGTAAGAATTTTGTTTAATCTGAATATCAGTTCAAAAAAAAAAAAAAAAAATTGACTTCATAACTAAAAAAATTGCCTTTTTGCCGAAAACAACAAAATTCAAATCGCAGTTACATTTTAGTTATACAAGGTGTTGACTTAATTCTATTATATTTTTATTATCTGTAGTGTTGCCTATAAACCTGCATAGTTTTGCTTGAACTTTTTTGAAATTTGTTTAACAAAATTTTTGATCAAGCATGGAAAGGGGTTTTAATTATCCTAGAGAATCAATAACGTATTCTTCAGTAATTAATTTAATTAAAAATAGCATTTTATTTAAATATTTCTCTAAAAATTAAATACTTCTTGTACAGACCACTTGTGCGTGGGAGCACAAGTGGTCTAAAACACATTAAGGGTTTGTGGAATCCGTAATAGCTTAAATATTTTTTAACCTATTTTTTCACTTTATGCCTTTTTTGATAGATAATTATGTTTAAATACATTGTGTTACAAGCAAAATATTTAATAGCAAAATTTTTCTAAGAACTGTAATAAAGCCATATTTTCCCCATATGAACCCACCAAACAAACTTCCGATGCGGCACGAGTTAATGATATGTGATTTCAATAATATTTCTAACGATATACTTTAAATACCCAGTGAACGATTCTAAGAAGAATTAGGGTCAAAATTCAAAAATCTACAATTTTTGCAGTCTAATGTATATATATAGTATATTCACATTTTTTTTTTTTTTTTAAATATTTGTATTGCGTACAAAAAAAAGAAAAAATAAAAATAAATTTGTTTTACATCACACATATAATTTCCAGCTACCTTTTTTCTATTTAATATCTCTTACTTTTCTTTTTCTCCTGCCCCTTCTTTACTACTTTTAATAATGCTTTATATTATTTTGTTTGGCAAATGTAAATGTTATACTAAAAGTTGCACAGTGGGCCCTAAGGCATAATAAGGGATTGATTTGTAGACACAACCCTACATTTAAGTTATGAAGATAAATAAAAATCATAGGCAATTCTTTTTCCTTAAACTATATAAGTAGTAAAGTTTATTTAGTTTATTTAGTAGTGAAACTCCCCCTTTTGTTTTAGTTTAAAGATGATAACTTAAGGCTGTTCAAGCTGAAATGAAGGGATAATAATACTAGAGGCGTTAAGCTACAAATAGAACGAAAGGGCAAGAAAAAAAATCACGAAAAAGGGGGTCATTAAAAGACAAAAAAAAAAAGTTAATAAACAAATTTCACATAAAAATAGTAGTATTATATATAAACAGTAGAAAAAAAAAAAATAAAATAGCAGTTTAAAATAAATTAATGCACATCTAAAATTAAACAATTATAAATAACAATCAGCTAAATTGAAAAATCAGTCGAGAAATAACATAACTATAGACCCTTTTGAGGACATCAAAAAATTCCAATATACCCTACACAATTTTTTTTTTAGCAACATTTAAAAAATGAAATTTTTACAAAATTTTTCTAGTTTAACTGGAATTTATTAAAAATGTTTCTATAAAAGCCTACACGATTAAACAAGTTTGTAATCGTAAATTGCCTTGTTGTCTCTGTTTGTTGGTACCAAAGCAGAGTTTGTGGACTATAAATAGACACCTGCAGAATGGAATACGTATTTTCTGTGCTGCTACACACTTCATCAGCATTCGTGGTGTCTTATCCATTTTTGTTTCGTTGAAACCTAAAGAACGATGATGTAATATTTATGATTGTGTATTCTTTAGTTTACGAAGAAATGTTTTGCTTTCTAGTTCATATATGAATTATTAAATTTAATAAAAAAAATTAAAATTTAAAAAAATTAAATTATAAAATAAAATTATACCGAAAAAAATTTAAATTCAATTTAGTTAAATTTGCAGGGATTTCATATAGTGGTCGAAAGTACACTAAATTGTAATAATATCTAGTCAAGAAATTAATTCGCACTTTGGCAGAACCGTATATGCTAAATGAACAATAAAAATTATTATACTGAAATATGGACAAAATAATTACGTTTTTTAGAATACTTAGTTAAGGGATAATTAAGATATGGATTAGCTCAGCATTAGGTATTAAAACTCTTAATCAGATATTGGAAGCGCATAACATATATTGGTTTTTACTCTCAAATTAACTGTTTTTCGGATCAAATTAAATTATTTTAAAATCAAACACAATTGGTTTCAAAATAAATTAAACTTTATATAAAACAAATTATACTATTTCCAATGTAAATTCAATATTTTGCATGTCTAATACAATTTCTTTAATTACGTATTCATTCATTTTAATTTCAAATTAATTTTTTTTTTTCATATCAAATTAAATTCTTTTTTAACTAAGTTTAATTTTTCTAAAGAACTTAATATGTTTATTTCATATTTTATTATTTATAAAATTTACTAAATTCTTATCAATATATTTTATTTAAATACTATTAAAAAAGTGATATTTTTATACATATGGATCTGAAAGCATATTAAAGCTTAAAAGTTAATTTTTTTTAACTTTTGATTGCTTTTCTCTTACTATCTTCTTTTTATACCGAACTGGAAAATATTTCCAATATTCTCCCGTGAAATAAGTACATAGAGCTTTGCACTCCTCTAGCATATACAAATTTTCCGTTACAATTGCGAGAGATCTGAAAAATGAAACGTTTCTATTGGAATGACCATACCATATTGTTTGTTTTATTATCTAATCAAATGAAATTGTTTTTTTAATTAGGAAGAACGTAAAACTGGTCATCTTGTTTAAACCTTACTGTTGAGATTAGCGCAAATACGTGTTTTACTAGTTATTAACTTGACGCAACGTTTGCGAATTTCAAAAGTTGGACGGCGTGAATATACATTTGAAATATGTCATCTATCGCAGAGAGTAATTGTAGCTCATATTCTGTTGCGAGAAATACACGAAATTATCATCGTATTCAACTTTTAACAGATAGCTCTTCAGAAGAAAGCGTATCGGAGATATCAACACATGAACGTCGTGGTATCAGACGTGGAAAATACGATCATATAAGTTTAGATAAAAAGAATATTTTGATAAAATTTTACGAAGAGGGAAGAAGCATAGTTGACTCCGCGGAAATAGCTAGTATAAACAAAAACACTGTTACGTCAATTATTAATCGCTATAAGAAGGATGGGTGCGTTGTCACAAAAAACCGTGGTCATTTCAAATTGACTACAGAAATATTGAGGTGATAATCGAGAGCAACCCTTGTATAACATTAAATGGCATTCGTGAAAAAATTCGAAACACATACAATGTGGAGTTAAGTGCAACAAGCATACACACTGCATTAAAAACTTTGAAAATTACACTAAAAACTGCCACAATTAATATAGATAGTTTAAATAGTGAATCTACGATTCAACGACGCATTCCGTATGCAGTGAATTTCGCTCAAAACGCTCCAGAAATAAGAGAAAAAATAATATTTATTGACGAGTCCGGTTTCAATTATCACTTCCGAAAAAATAAGGCGAGATCTAAAAGAAATATTCCAGCACATGTCATTGTTCCCACTGTTAGAGGACGAAATGTTTCCCTCATCGCAGCTATGAACATACATGGCATTTTACACCAAAAAGCAATTGCAAACTCCGCAGTTAATTCTAAAATTTTTGTATCTTTTCTTGATGAACTTTTCGACAAATTAGCTGAATCCAATATCACAGGTGCGTAGCTTATACTAGATAATGCTCAGATACACAAAACGCAGGCAGTGAAAGATAAAATTGCGGAGTCTGGTCATATTTTAGTTTTTCTTCCTCCATACTCTCCTATGCTAAATCCCATAGAAAAAGTTTTTTCAAAAACTAAACTCTGTGCTCGGAATTTGCTTTCGGATCCAGAAAATAATAATGACTTTGTTACAATTATTAAACGTTCCGTAGAATCTTTAACACCATTAGATTGCAATAATTATTATGTTGACATGACAATGAATCTACTACTAGCTGCTTCTGGAGAGCATTTGCATTAAAAAATTGTCATATGTATAAAAATATCGCTTTTTTAATAGCATTTAAATAAAATATATTGATAAGAATTAAGTAAATTTTATAAATAATAAAATATGAAACAAACATATTAAGTTCTTTAGAAAAATTAAGATTAGTTAAAAAAGAATTTAATTTGATATGAAAAAAAAAATTAATTTGAAATTAAAAAGAATGAATACGTAATTAAAGAAATTGTATTAGACATGCAAAATATTGAATTTACATTGGAAATAGTTTAATTTGTTTTAAATAAAGTTTTATTTATTTTGAAAAAAATTGTGTTTGATTTTAAAATAATTTAATTTGATCCGAAAAACAGTTAATTTGAGAGTAAAAACCAATAATATACTCTCTAACCTTAAATACTTTAAAGTATACTAAATATAAAAGATAAAACCAAAATTTCTTGCAGATTTTATAAGGAGGCAAGATGTAGTGCCATTTTGGGGTACATTGTTCCCACCCTATTGACTAAAATTCTGTCAGACTCCTTGACAGATTAGTATACTATTTTCTGAAACCTGTTCCTCTAAATGATATGTTTATTCTACATACTTACATATATCTTTGTCATGTCTATTCTTCCCTTATTAAAAGATTTAGAATTTCCTTCTTATAAAATTAAAAAATTTCGCAGTGTATATAAATTTTCCGTGAGAACACCATTGAGACAGTCTATTGGAAGCATCGTTAAGTAAAAACAAATTAACTGCTTTGGCTGTATATTCTTGTACATTATTAAAGTGTACTGTAAAAAGTGTGTAATTTAAGTGTGTGTGTGTGTGTGTGTATTAGAACACATAGTGACTATTTAAACTGTTATTGTTGTACACTTTAAAATGAAATAAAGAGTCGTTATAACTTTTAAACTACTAAACTGCTTTTATTTGCAATCAAAGTACCGGTTTATTTAAAAGGAATTAAACTACAGTTTTTTAAAAGGTAAAAACGTAACAATATTTTTTTGGTTATGTTTTAATATTAACAAATGCAAAGTTATTACGTAACTTAGAGGAAATTAGATATGCATCTAGCAATGTGATGACCACGTGCACCTAACGAACCTTGTCCAAGAGTAGTTCAAAATCTTAGACTTTATGGACGTTATGAGCGCCAACAAACTTACAGCCGGAATTGGTTTTATACAAATTTATTCTTTTGAATATCTCTGGTTAGGTGGGAAACAATATGTTAAATAAAATGTGTTAAATACAAATCTAAGATAATACCTCTTCTTATCTTAAGGTTTTTGCCAATTTTAAAATATTGAAATATTTGTTGAGATTACCAAAATAATTTAGTTCAAATCTTGTTACATTTTAATAAATTTCCCAAAATAATAATAATAAAATTGTGACATACTTTTTGTTTAATTATTTTTTTTTTTATTAATAACTGCACTACTTTACGGTAATACACACAATATATAAATAATTGGAGATGATTATGATTGGGTTTAAGAAGTGGTGTAATAAAAAGAAATATAATTACGCAGTAAAATTAATCAATTGTTCAAAATTATGTGTTTAATAATAAAAATATAAATTTCTCATCTAGTGCAAAAAAAAAAAACTGATATAATCTTAATCATTTTTGAGTGTAACTCTTTGAACAATTTACATTTAATATGTATGCATATGTGTGTAGTACTACTTAGGTTTCTATCATTACTAATGTTGACTATTTTCTAGCATGCTAGATAAAAGGGAAAGATGCCAAAAGTGAGTATCGCATCTAAAGGTAAACAATGAAATTATTAAATTGTAGGTTTGTAATTAAATAATTGTAAACAATGTAATTAATAATAAAAGTTTATGTATATATTGTAGTATTTAAATTAAGACAGTTGAATAATTAGATTTTATCCAAATACAGTGCAAACTCGATTTTCACGACTAAAACCAGACCTATCGCGATAACTGAATTTTCACGATAACAGAACCCAAATTTTTATTAAAAAATTTTATATAATTTTTGAAATTAGAAGTGTTTTTATTGTTACGAGTATATTTACAATTTAAACATTTTTAAAGAAACTGGAAATTTTGCGTTGCTTTTTTGACAAATTATTTTTTAAAATAACAGCTGAATCAAATAGTTCATATAGTGCTGTTGTCGTCTTACCATTTTCCAAAGCCCATTGTATGCATATACAATTGTCCACTTTAATTTTATTTTCTTCATGACCACTATCGTATAAATCCTTCGATTCCATATCTGATAATTCCATTTGCTCCTTTACAAACCACTTATAAACCATATTTTCCATTCTTGGGTACTCAGCTTTCTTTAAGGTGCAACGTTTGCCAGGATCACTTTCTATTGTACATACGAAATTTTTTAATGAATTTTCTTGCTTTATAATGTAGTAAACCGAAGACTTGTGCAACTTGAAGTTCAAACAAATTGAATCTATAGAATCTCCACTTTTACACTTTTTTTTTAATCTTTAATTTTTGAAAAATATGTTGAACTTTTCCCATATTAAGAGATGTATTTACACAACAAATGACAAAATTGAAGATCACAATCATCCAAAAAGGTTAATATACCAAAAGACGAGGATTTCCCTTTTTTGGTTATAGACATTGCACAGTGGGGCAGAATCGAAATTTTTTGGAAATAAATCTGTAACTTGTGATCGGCTGGTTGGATTTTCATGAAATTTAGTACAGGCATAGCGGAGGAGCGTACAATGTTAAGTTTGGAAGGGGGGCACAACAAACCCCCCAGGGACGGAGCTAAGGGGGCTCAAATTTAGGTACCTCTGACATAAAAAAATTGTTAATCGCTTGCCAAATTTTTGTTTCTCGTCCGATTTCAAATATTTTTATATATTGTTGTAGGCCCTGATAAGGCCTATAAAAAACATGCTTACATGTCCTGTCTCTTATAGTTTTCAAGTTGTTTGAATTTGAATTTTTAAGCACCATAATTTTGTATGTTCTTGGTCCAGTTTTTTTCATATATATTCTAGTATTTCCGACCGATTTTATTAGTTTTTTTCCTATCTAGTTAAAGAACAAAATTATCTATTAAATAAAAAAAAATGCAGTCAATATCTTTACCGAGTCCAAAAATAAACGATTTTGAATTTGAAAATTCCAAAAAAGACGACTTTTTGTGTTTTTTTAATCGAAAAAGTATCTACACTCTTTTTTATCTAAAGTAAAATTTTCTTTAGCAACATATAACAATTTTACACTTTTCTGAAAGGTAACTTCACAGAGATTGCTTTAAGATAAAAAAAACAAGCCCAATAACTCAATTGGTCATGGTACACACCCTTCCGAATTCGACCCATTTTATTTCATTAAGATATCTTTATAAATTTCTTTATAAATTTTCATTAAGATACCTTTATAAAATTTCGATACAAAATTGGTCATCTCGGATATGCAATTTTTTCTAAGAATCGCCAAAAATTTATTTATGATTTGACAGATAATAAATTTTACATACAGTCCTTGTAAATCGTCACAAAAATATGCTTACATGTAAGAGTTATCCCTTTTAGTTTAAGAGATATTTAGGTCGAAATAAATTTTCACTCATTTTTAGCCTCGTTTTTCAAGTTCTTTTAACTTGCCTCCTAATATTTTTCTAGGATATTCATTGGATTCCCTACAAAATTCTAAATAACATTAGTGCAAGAATTATATATATACAGGTTAGATAAAAAGATATATTAGCCTGAAGTTAGAACTTTAAAAGAATTTCATATTTTTTAGGGTTTTTTTTCTTTTTTCAAAAAAGGTGGCAATATTTTTTTTTTATTTTTAAAGTTTGCTTTTTGTTCTGGCCTATATATTTTTTTAATATTTTTAAAAGCAATCATAATGTAGATGGTTGAAAAGCAAAAACGAAGGCGCTTTTTTTTCAATTTGTTTGTAAAAGTCTCAAATCGCTGGGATCAAACAAAAGTTATGTTAATTAAATACCTCCATATATTGGGAACGTACACAAAAATTATTTTCTAACGGACAATTCTTATAACGACAGCATGACCATTTAAATGGGAAACAGTCAATTTTTAAAACACTTTTTTACCGGGTTGGGAGTTTGAGTATTTTGGTACAAAAGATTGGGTGTGTTTTTAATTCTCTCATTTCAAGGCAAGTCTATATATATTTTGACAAAATTTCATTTGAATATCTCTACTCGTTTAAATTTTATTTGGGTCCAAATATCAATATTATTTCTAAAAAAATATACTTAAAATTTAAATTTACAGGTCATGGTGCGACCGAAATTCAAATGGATCTTTGCAAAAATCAAATCGTGCGTAGTAAATGTGTGCGCCAAAAAAATTTTAAACTTTTATTTTAATATAAAGATTCCACAATTTCCAAATATGTTTAAAAATCAAAAATTTTAAATGGCATGTTTAACAAAAATACATTTAAAAAATTCAATTGCATTAAAATGCAATTTTTAAACATCTTTTTTTTATTAATTAAATATTCGTATTGAAGCTGATGTAATTGCAATTCAAATGTCATTTAGATCATTGAATTAAACAAAGTCTTTCCAGAAATATTGTTATTTAAAGTTATATACTTTTGAATTTTTTTATTTTTTTGTTTTTGAGAAAGTGAAAAGCGAAATAAAATCACGAGTTTTCGCAAGTACTCGTAACTGAAGACAGAAATCGATAAATGATTTAATAAAGTTTGTGTTTAAAAATTGCCCCTTTTCGAGCGTTCTTTTATGAAATTGTCGATATAACTTTTGCGGTCTTAAATTAATATTGTAGAAATTACAAACGCAATGACAAACTTATGTATACCCTTTACTCCTGTGGTGAAGGGTGTAAAGGTTATATGAGATTAAGTTTTATATTGATATTTTATATTAAGATTTTGATGATTTAGCTGGCCTAAAGTTGGTTTTTTATTATTAACTTTAAAATGTCAAATTATTCTTTAAAACATCAAAACATTTTAATGGAATCGAATTTTTCAATAATTCTTTTTCTGTGATGTGATGTGAGTTTTCAGATACTTAAAATTTATTTTCGCTGAGTTTCATTTGAAGCGATTCTGAGGAGAATGATTTATAAAGACTATAGGCTGAAATATGAAACGATTTTTTTTCTATTCAATATATTGATTACTATATGTATTAAAAGTATTTGGAGCAAATTCTAACACACTAAAATGCTTTGGCTTAATATGAAAAAGTATTATCTCAATTTTTTCGACATCGACTTCCCAAATACCACTCCCTTAAAACATGAAGCAATACATTGTTACAAATACTGAATTAATAAAAACCACAAAATATATAAAGTATTACAGATGTTACAATAGGAAAAAACTTATTCCATTCACATGCAAATTTTATTCATATAAAATATTTTTTTAAACTTATAAAATTAATTTGAATTTAAACTTAAATTATATTAATAAAACATAACAGGAAATTAACTTTATGAATATTAATCAGTAAATAAATTTTCCTAAATTTCCCTTTAAATATTTGTATTGTAATACATATGTTTTTTAAAATAAAATATTATTTTTAAAACCATTTTTTTTGTGTTTAAAAACCCGGTTTATTCGGCATTCGATCCGATAGTACACAAATCGAAAAAACCGATTGAAAAATCGCATCGATCACCCTAGTAGATACTCATCATCCTCTACAACCAACACTAGGTCACTCTAAAAGCATTTTGCCTATATTGTTATTCGAATAATAATTTTCATTCGTTCGAATAATAAAAACATTTTTAATAATGAATCGATCACTAGAATAAAAATAAAATTACGAATTGTATTAAATTAAAGTTTGTAGTCTTACAGAAAAAAAAAAATCAAAAAAATTTACTTCAAAGATGAAATTTTGAAAAAGAAAAGGAAAACAAATTTAAAAATGTTGAATAATTCATAACTTTTTTCTACAATATGAATACATATATAAAAGATTTAAAAATAGTTAAAAAGCTACCTTGTTCTGTTTTCTTAATCAATTTAAATATCTAAAATTTACTTAAAATGTAGGGAGCTATGATATATTTAATGTAGACATTACCCTCAAAATAGATTCTTCGGAATATCTCAAAATTAAGATAGCAGAGAAAAATCCCTCTATATATACATGGGGATTTTTTTCAAATTCATTTACATTTAGCGTTAGAAGAAATTTGATTTTTTTTTAATGACACATCAATACTATTTAATACCAATATTCACTGATTTTCATGAAACACAAATCTGTTCGTGTAAATCACTTTTCGCGGACGACATCAGTGTTATGGAGGTTTAAGACAAAAAGTTAAAAAAAAAAAATGTCAGAGTTCTTTTCTTTCCATTTATAATTCTATAATGATCCCTCTTCGAATTTTGATATGCATACACAATTATGTAGAGTATCATATGGTCGGGCTTGACCGACTATATCTTTTTAAATTGTTTTTCTACTCTAATATTTTGTTATACCCTACGCCACCATAAGTGGTTGGGGTATTATACATTTGTAACGCATAGAAAAAGTTATCCAACATCCACCTTAAAGTATACCAATCGACTCAGAATCACTTTTTGGATCGATCTATCTATGTCCGTCCGTACGTCCGTCCGTCTGGCTTGTCCACAAATTACAGGTCGCAATTTTAAAGAAAATTCAATCAAATTTAGCACGTGGGACATGACATTATAAATTAGTTATGATCAGTCCATTATTTCACCTAGCCCCCATACAAATATCCTCCCGGAATAAGGGATTAACAATCATAAATGCCTTAAATATAGTAATATTTTAATGAAATTCGGTGTAAAGAAGTTTTGGTATAAGTTTCAATCTTTGTGCCAAATTTTATGAAGATCGGTCCATAATTGGCCATAGCTCCCGTATAAACCCCTCTTCCGAAAATCACTTTAACGTGCATAAATCCCATACGAATGTTAGTATCAAGTTAATATTCTATACAAATAAGTTTTATATCAGTAGAAACAAAATTGCTAAATTTTATGAGAATCGGTTCATAATTTAACATAGCTGCCATATAAACCCAATTCCAGGAATCGCCCTAAAGTGCATAAAATCATCTTGATGTTAGTAGATAGATAGATAGATAGAGAAGGTAGATGTGATACCAGATAGTACCACATCTCCACCCAGAGACCGATCCCGGTCCATTGTGAGTCCCTTCAACAGAATAGTTGTGAAATAAGAGTATAGAATATATAAAATTGAAAATACAGAGTACAGAAAAAGTAAAGTGAAAGATAAAAAGGGAATAGAAATGTAGCGAATCACAGAGGGGGACCAGCAATGCCACCAATCCCCCTAGGGTTAAACCCCTGATTCTCCCTCAAGCAGCCAATTCCCATGACGAAGCCTATGACGTCAACAAGATCCACGTCCCGAACGTCACCTAGCCCGTCGAGGAACTGTCTACCCAGCCACTTCATCCTACGATGCTGTAATCGCGGACAATGGCACACAATGTGCTCAATAGACTCGGTCTCATCGATGTCCTCACACAGTCTGCAAAAATCAGAACTGTTAGCGTCCATTCTAGACCTCATCTTCCCTATCAGACAGTGATCCGTTATGGCCCCTATCATGACCCTCAAGCTCTTCCTATTCATGCCCAGGAGAGTGGTAGTGTCTGCCTTGTCCAATACCGGCCATATCGCCCTCGAGACCTTGCAGTCCTTCCTACTTTCCCAAGCCGAATTGGTTCTGACCAAGATCCAATCATTGATCTTCCCATAGAAGAAACTTAGTGGTGGTTTCACATATGTCTCTCTCTCCGAGACGTTCCCTGCCGCACCTTGCCTTGCCAGTTCATCAGCCAATTCGTTGCCTGAAATATTGCAATGGCCAGGCACCCAGCAGAGTCTCACCATGTAGTCCTCCATCAACTCTCTCAGTGTCTTCCTACAGGCAGCCACCAGCCTGAATCTCACTAAATGTGTCCCCAAGGCCTTTAGAGCCGCCTGACTGTCCACATAGAGAGTGACCTCGGTACCTCTCGCAATGTTTTGCCTGATCATCTCCGCGGCCTTCAGGATGCCGAGAATCTCAGCCTGAAAAACACTGCACTCATCAGGGAGTCTAAAAGAGCCCTTCAAATTCGTGCCCATAATATAGACCCCGCCCCGGTACCCTCGACCATCTTTGATCCGTCCGTGAACACTGCGCAACCCTCATATAGTCTCTCAGTGCCGGACCAGACCTCCCTATCAGGTATCACCACGACAGGACCTACTCCAAAGTCCGATTCAGTGGCCATGTAATCTGATGCCCCCGCAGAGCTCAGATTAACCTCACCGTAACTGATCTCGTAAATGACCTTGGAGTGACCTGCTCTTGATGAGCCTAATAATCCCAATTCCCTAAGTCTCAGTAGAGTCTTTGCTGCCATACCCCTCACAAACTCTTCAATAGGTAAGAGATGAAGTATGACATCCAGAGCCGCTTGTGGTGTGCTTCTCATTGCACCTGTAATGCCAATCGAAGCACACCTTTGCGCCTTCGACAAAAGGCTCCTATTGCTCTTGCGTTCCAGTGCCTGCCACCAGACAGAACAACCATATGAAAGGATTGGTCTCACCACCGAAGTGTAAATCCAATATACAACTTTCGGTTTGAGTCCCCAACTCTTACCTATGGAGTTTCTACAGGTGTAGTAGGCATTGAGGCCACGCTTGAGTCTTTCCTGAACATTCCTCTTCCAGGTCAGTTTGCTATCAAGGAACACCCCCAGATATTTCGCTGAGTCTGAAAGCTTCAGTTCAGTCCCACATAGTACCGGTAGTCTGAATTTCTCTACCTTGTACCTCCTAGTAAACAGAACCAACTCTGTCTTTTCCGGGTTCACTCCCAACCCCTTATCAGCAGCCCACGAGGACAGCTCACCCAGCGCTGACTGCATGATCTCACTGATTGTGGGAAGAAATTTTCCCTTTACCAGTATGACCACATCATCAGCATAAGCCACGATCTTCCGCTCTCTACTGTCGAATTGACGCAAAATCACATCGACAGCCATTAGCCACAGCAGGGGTGAGAGCACTCCCCCTTGCGGAGTTCCCCTAGTCACTAGTTTTCTTAAGCATACTCCACCCAAGCTTGAATTGATAATCCTGCTGCTCAGCATGAGGATTATCCATTCGATCAAGAAGTCATGTACCTTAAGATTCACCAGCGCCTGCTTGATAGCGTCAATCTCAATATTATTGAACGCTCCCTCAATATCCAAGAACGCGGCCATGGTGTACTCCTTATACCGAAGCCCTTGTTCTATATAACCCACCACATCACTTAGCGCACTCTCCACAGATTTACCTTTCAGGTAAGCATGTTGAGCACTACTCATGATGCTGGAGCTACCAGACGATCTTAAATATAGATCTATCAGTCTCTCTAAAGTCTTCAAGAGGAAAGACGATAGGCTGATAGGTCTATAATCCTTGGGTTTCGAGTGACAGGTCCTTCCACCTTTCGGTATGAATATAACCCTAACCTCTGTCCACCCCCTTGGAATATGTCCATGTATTAGACACCCCTTAAAAATCTCAGCCAGTAGTTTACGGACCACCAACGGTGCATTCTGCAACATGGCCGGAAAAATACCATCCGGGCCTGGTGACTTATAAGGCTCGAATGAATTCACCGCCCATGTAACCTTCTCCACCGTTATTAGGTCTCTTACCACTGTTCCAATCATCCCACTGGTGGACTCCGTGAAGAAGTGTTCTCCCTCACCTGATTCCTCCACCAATGGATCCCTGCAACCCGGAAAATGGGTTTCCAAAAGTACATTAAGTGACTCAGAACTAGACTCCGTCCATGAACCATCTGATCTCTGGATACTCCCTGGAACGCTAGGGTCCTTTGACAGTATCTTCCTGAATCTGGAAAGTTCATTGACCGAGTCAATGGCCTCGCTGAACCTAATCCACGAGGCTCTTTTAGCTCTTCTAATGTCCTTTTTGTACTTATTGAAACACACTCTATAGGTGCCCCAATCCTCGTCCCTACCAGATCTATGGGCCTTGTTGTACAGCCTTCCAACTGTGGTCCGTTGAGCCTTCAACTCCTCCGACCACCAGACTGGCTGTTTCCTTTTACCCGGATAGCTCACCGAGCAGTTAAGCTCATAGCTTCTGTTAATGGACCCTGTTACCTTCCCCACTATTTCGTCAAGATTTTCCCTCGACAAGATCTCCATCGGAGTTCCAGTCAATCTTGACCCCAGATCCCGGCCGAAGGCGTCCCAATCTGTCCTCCTAGGATTCCTGAAAGGTTTCCCCTCAGAACCTCGGAAGTTCAGACTAAAGGTTATCCTACCATGGTCAGAGAAAGTACATCCCATGGCTACCCTCCAGTCTTCAACTAGGTCTCTCGAGTTGGTCAGTGTGATGTCTATTACTGAATTCCTATCCTTCGTTCTGAACGTAGGAGTATTACCCCTATTACAGATTAAAAGATCATTTGCAATAATAAAATCAAAAGTTGACTCACCTCTCTTATTAGTATCCCTGCTACCCCATTGACTGTGGTGTGCATTAGCATCGCAACCGAGCAATAGACGTACTCCATTCCGTCTTGCGTACTCGGCTAAAGCCCACACCCTGTCATCTGGTGGTTCCAACTCCTCATAGGGCATGTACACCGAGGCCAAGGCCAGTTTACCGCCTCCCAATGCCTCTCCTTGGACGACCGTTAGATCACCATAACTGAAAGAGTTAAGAAGAATTACCTGAAGATCATTCTTCACCAAAATACAAGTTCTCACCTTATCCCCAGTGGACGGCTTGAACAATTTGTATCCTTTGGCCCTTAAACCACAGACCTGGTTATCATTTAGCCAAGGCTCCTGGATTAGGGCCACGTCCACATTGGTCTCACTGAGGTAGGTTATCAATTCGGTCGAGGCCGCTTCACAATGATGCAGATTTATCTGCACCATCCGCAACCTCTTTGGCTTTATCATTTTTCGCGTAGCGAAATTTGATGTAGCCAAGCCCGAACGTAACAACCCCCCCAATGAGTCCAATTTCCTAATAGATTCCCGATCCACTGCGAATCGGAAATCTTTACCCTGGTTCTCTTTACAAGTCAATAAAGAGACAAGTTTCCATTGACTTGTATTGATCCCCCTATTTTGTCCCTCCAATATTCCCAGTATGACTTCCACCGGCTTAATGGGTGGTGGAATCCATACCGTGACTATTGGTCGCAGAGGCAATTCCGACGCTGGTATAACCTCCAGTTGCGCATCTGGGCAAAGGTTGCCACATCTGTTGATCGCGGCTTTCAGGAATTCAAAAGTTCCTTTGTTACCGCAACCAACAGTCTTGACGCCCCTTGTCCAGTCTGCACCCATGAAGGCTATTTCACCCGGCCTGTGCCTTGCCTGGAAGATTTCGTTCATAAGTCTGTCCTCAATCAGCCGCCACATTTCCGTACTGATTCTCCCATCTGGATCAGCACGGTCAATGACTGCTGCTTGAAGAATGTCCGACTTGGACGAATCCTTCCCCTTTTTGGACGATGAAGGTTGCACGACACCAGATACTACCCGCTTCACTACTCCCTTATGAGAGTTTTTAAGCGGGCCACTTGGTGCATTGCCAACCTTCTTCGCAGACGGAATCTGCTGGTCATCCCCCGACCTCACTCTTTTTATGGTCCCCTTAGGGGGACCTTTAAAAGAGTCATGCGGAATATGACCAGCTTTCTTAGAGGTAGAGGGTATCTCATCTCCAGGCAGAGCTCCCCTAATTGACCTTATTTGAGATCCTTTAGCGGGGCTCGCAAAAGCTTGATTTACCCTTTCTACTCTCTTCTCCATGAGTTTTTTCTCACTACCAATCCTTGCCGACCTATCGCTGATGTTAGTATCAACGCATTATTCTGTATTTGTATATTTTCTTTTACATTTACTAAAATTGGCCACAGTTATAATATTAGTCCCCTTACAGAATTCTTATGCTCGTACATAATAGTGTAGGTTATCATATAGTCGTTCCCGACCGACTATATCTTTCTTTCTCGTTTTTATTTACATTTAACAAATTTTCACACAATAATAATCTTTTTAAATGATTTATAACCAAAACTATGTGAACCTTTGGCCAAATGAAAGATAAAAAATCCAGGAAAAAAATATTCACTTTTTCAGGATTTTTTAAGCTTTTTTTTTTCCCGCCTTGCTATGGTTGCTTTAAGAGGGGACTATAAATAGCCTTTATATCGTTTTTCTTTAACACGGTGGTGAAATAAAAACCCAAAAGCTGGGAGGAAGTAATATCCTTTTGCTTCTCAAAAGTTTTTGTTACTTTACTTTTGATTGCTGTTGTTTAAACAGGGTGTTGTTGAAACAATAAAAATATAAAACTTAAGTAGATAAATATTCAAATATTATTATGATGATGATTTTAATAATTTCATTTGTAATATTTTATGAAATTATTTTATATGTTTTACGTTCTATTATGTGATTGCTGTTGAAAAAGTGTGTGTTTAAAATACTAAACAGGCAATTTCTATTGATCTTAACTGAAAATATTTTTTTCTGATAAAAGAGAAATAAAAAAATAAAAACAAAAACTATTAGAAATATTTGGAAGCATAATAAAATAAACTACTTTTTAGGGGTATAGTTAAATACACTCAGAAAATTTAAGTTTGTTTTTTTTTTAAGATTCTTTATATATGTAGTTAAACATTTTTTAAAAAGTAACACATCATAATTATTTATTATTTATTGTTTAAAGAAAAAAGTTGTTCATTAAAAAAATCATATAAAATTCATTAGTTAGCTATAAATAGCAACATGTTTTTTTTTTTTTTTTTTTTGTATTTAATACAGTAGCACACCCTATTTTTAGCATGATATTAATGAAATTAAAATTTTTAATTAATATTTACTTAACAATTTATACAATGGCTTTAAAAAAGCCTTGGTAAAATGACTAACAAGCCCATTTTTTTTTTATAATTGTACACAAAAATTTTCAAAAATCAAACTAAAATTACTAACAGTAGACAAAATATAATAAAAAGCAAATGATAATATAGAACCTTTTTAAATAAATAATGGGTTTTAGTACAAAATAACTTTAAAACTTTTTTAAATGCATTTTTTTTTTAACCCAAAAATATAAAAAAAACATATAAAATCAAGTAACAAATCCTATTTTTACTACGAAAGTATCTTGGTAAGATAAGTAGCACACCCAATTTATTATAATTTTTCCCACAAAATTTTTAAAAACCGTTATAGAATCACTAATAAAAGGCAAAATAATTTTGCAATCAAAAATAATGGTAAAAGAATTTTTATTTTATTTATTTTTTAAAGTAGCACACCCTAATATTTTAATGATTTTCTATAAAAAAAAGTCTCTTACAATTATAAACGAATTAAAATTATTAATATTTCATTATGAAAACATTCATGATATATCTAAATAATTTTTTTCGTCAAAAAAAAAAAAAACAATAAAAAAATTTTTATATTATATATATTTTATATTTATATTTTATATTTTTGTAAAGATTTTAAAGAAATTACCATTTATAATTAAAGTCTAGTTAATGGTTCTTGCAACCGCTTTCAAACAGTCTTAGTAAAATAAGTAGCACACCCATTTTTTAATAATTTATACTAATTTCAAAAACCGTTATAAAATCATTAATAAAAAGCAAAATATAAATTAATAAAAGGCAAAATATGAAAAATATGAAAACATTCATAATATATTTAAATAATTTTTTTGAATAAAAGAATTTTTTATAATCAACTAGCACACTCTATTTTGGGAAAGATTTTAAAGAAATTACCATTTATAATTAAAATCCAGTTAATGGTTCTTGCAACCGCTTTCAAACAGTTTTGGTAAAATAAGTAGCACACCCATTGTTTAATAATTTTTACCAAATTTTTCAAAAACCGTTATAAAATCACTAATAGAAGGCAAAAATATTCATTTTGGAATTAAAAAAAAAGAATATTTTTAAAAGTAGTACACGCCAATTTTTTAATAATTTTCTATAAAAAAGTCTCTTACAATTAAAAACGTTTCAAAACTTGTTATTTGGTATTATGGAAATGTTCATAATATATTTAAATAATTTTTTAGAATAAAAGAATTTGTTATAATTAAGTAGCACACCCTATTTTTGAAAAGATTTTAAAGAAATTACCATTTATAATTAAAATCTAGTTAATGGTTCTTGCAACCGCTTTTAAACAGTCTTGGTAAAATAAGTAGCACACCCATCTTTTCATAGTTTTTCCTAAAACGTTTCAAAAAATTGCTCTTTTTCATAATAAAAATGTTCATAATATATTTAAATATTCTTTTAGTAAAAAATATTACAAATTTGTATAAAATCAAGAAGCACACCCAATTTTTTTTTCAAGATTTCAAAGAAATTAATATCTGTAATTAAATTGTAGTTAATAGTTTTTTTCTTTGAAATAAAACAACCTTGATAAAATAAGTTGCATATATATTTCTTTCGTATTTATTAAAATTAATGAAAAAAAATCAAGAAATATTTTCAATAAAAATAAAATAATTTTGTTTTTTAATTTATACTTTCATCAAGTTGCACACCCAAATTTTTTAAAGATTTTATACAAAAAAAAAAAATGCTCCAAAAGCAAACAATAATTATTATCGGCAACAGCTTTAAATAATTATAAAAAGAAATCTTACAAAATCCATGTATAAATTAAATAAAGAAACAAATCTTATTTTCAATCAAGTAGCACACCCTATTTTTAGAAAGTTATTAATGAAATAAACATTTAGAGTCAATATGTAATTTATAATTTAGGCCGCTACACTGAAATAGCCTTCTTGAGATAAGAAGCATATCCGGTTTTTTCAAAATTTTTATATTAAATCGACTAAAATATTTTCAAACAATTAAGAAAGATATAATCGGTCAAGCCCCACCATATGATACCCCACACCATTGTGCATGTTCATGAAAATTCGTGGAGGGGTCTTATATTAGACATGTGAGCAATTGCAGACCGATACTTTTACTAAGTGTACAATAAAATAAACGAATACAGAATATTACGTTAATACTAACATTTATATGAAGTTATGCACTTTAGGGTAATTCACGAAAGTGGGCTTATATGGGAGCTATGGTCAATTATAGACCGATCTTCATGACATTTGGCACAAATATTGAAACTTATGTAAAACTTCCTTACACCGAATTTCATAAAAATATTGCTATATTTAAGGCATTTATGATCGTTAGGATTCGTCCTTGTAACTTGAAAGCCAAATTTCATCGAAAGTGTACAATGTTAAGTTTGGAAGAGGGGCACAACAAACCCCGCAGGAGCGGAGCTAAGGGGGCTCAAAATTAGGTACCTCTGACATAAAAATTTTTTTAATCACTCGCCAAATTTTTGTTTCTCGTCCGATTTCAAATATTTTTATATATTGTTGTAGGCCCTGATAAGACCTATAATAATTTTTAAGCACAATAATTTTGAATGTTCTTGGTCCAGTTTTTTCAACTAGTTAAAGAACAAAATTACCTATTGAAAAAAAAACTTGAAGTCGTCATCTTTACCGAATCCAAAAATAAACGATTTTGAATCTGAAAATTGTCTTTTTAGCTGAAAAAGTATCTACACTCTTTTTTATATAAAATAAAATTTTCTTTAGCAACATATAATAATTTTGCACTTTTCTGAAAGGTAACTTCACAGAGATGACTTCAAGATAAAAAACGAGCCCAATAACTCAATTGGTCATGGTACACACCCTCCCGAATTCGACCCATTTTTTATCAAAGTTTTGATTTTAGACTATATTTTCTCAAATTTTAAGAATCTTCAATATGTTGTTAAAAGTTTTAAATCAAGATCTACGGGACTTCGGAAAAATGTGGATTCTATAGCCAAAAATGTAAAAAATTCAATTTTTGGGAATTTCATAACTTTTTTTGAGAATTCAGGAAAACCCTACCACTGATAGAAATTTAGTTAACGCGCTTTTCTTTATATTAATAAGATCCATAGTTCCTGAAAATTTCATTAAGATATTTTTATAAACAAATATGTTATTACAATTAAAAAATTTGTATTTTATCCAAAAACCCCAAATTGGGCCCTTTGTTTGGTTCATTTCATGCTTTATAGGTCTTATCGGGGCCTACAACAATATATAAAAATATTTGAAATCGGACGAGAAACAAAAATTTGGCAAGTGATCAAAAATTTTTTATGTCAGAGGTACCTCTGCTACGCCTGTACGAAATCCAACCAGCCGATCAGAAGTTACAGATTTATTTCCCAAAAATTTCGTTGTTGCCCCTCTGTGTGCTGGTGTCTAATTATAGTCCACAAACTCTGCTTTGGCAAACAGACACAACAAGGCAATTTACGATTGCAAACTTGTTTATGGTCCTTCGAACCGGATGTGACTACTGACACCACATCTATAACAGCGTTTACGACGCTAGGTTCAATCTCTCTTTTACTTGCCTCAAACGCCTGGCGCTGCTAATTGAGTACCTCAAAATTGCACCCAGTGCAAGGTGGGCACCATGTTTAAGTTTCAACGAAACTAAACTGGATATGAAACCACGAATGCTGAAGAAGTGTGTAGCGGTACAGAAAATACGTGTTACATTCCGCTGGTGTCTAATTATAGTCCATAAACTCTGCTTTGATGCTACCAGACAGAGACAAGGCAATTTACGATTACAAACTTGTTTAAGCTTTATTGCAAATGGCTTACCAGATCAAAACTTTTTTCTACAATTTTGATTTTTTTTTTTGCACGATATTTATCTGCTTCATTACCCATAAAATATGTGACTTGGAATTCCTGATCAGTATGTATTAAAAAGTTCGACAGTAAGTACTTTATATTGCCCTTTAGACGCATTCATATTTTTGGAAAAAAAAATCACAATAATTTTCGTCCTCCCCTTTGCCACCACATTTTTTTCTAGCATTTCTATTAGGAATCTTTTTTTCTTTGTGGGTCTTTCAACTGAAATTTTTCATATTTTTTTGATAAAAGATAGAGAGCAATTTAATAAATGAGTTCATCCAGAGATAAAGAAATTTTCTCATAAATTAGATGTTATTTTATCTGCAATTCTATGGTCTATAAATCAATTCTTTCTTCGGTTATTAGGGTTTCTTTCGGTGCTTATAAAATCTTTGTATTTCTTGTCAGTCAAAAAATTACATTTTCCAATACAGCTGCACTACTAGCAGTCGTTTTATATGGTCGACATGTATTTTGGTTATAAATTAGAATTACGCGTTTGCTTGAAATTTGTTAAAATTTTCATTTTAAGAAAAAGTAATTATTTTATTAAAACAAAATTTAGCACATAAATACTGAGAATAATAACAAACAACTTAACCGTCTAACTTTTTTTAAGTAAAGTAAAAGTTGTAAGCTTTAAAGTGTGCACGGATTTTTTTGCGTGCAGTACTTATTTAACTTACTAAAAACAGTCTTAGCGAAATAAGTAGCACACCCAGTTTTTTCTTAAATTTTTATATTAATTAAAAATGTTAATAATACGTCCACTTAAATACTTTTAAAATTCAGAGTAAATAATTATACCCTACACCACCATAGGTGGTTGGTGTTTGTAACGCATAGAAAAAGTTATCCAATACCCAGCTTAATGTATACTAATCGACTCCGAATGACTTTTCGAGTCGATCTAACGATGTCCGTCCGTCCGTCTGAATGGCTAGACGGCTGGTTATCCATGTAAATTTTGTGTACAAATTACGGGTCGCAATTTTAATGATAATTTAATGAAATTTGGCACGTAGGACTTTTATGATAGAAGGACGAAGCTTATTGAAATTGATTGTGATAGGTCCATTATTTTACCTAGCCCCCATACAAATGTCCTCAAAAATACTTTAAAAATAAGAATATTTTAATCAAATTCGGTGCAAAGAAGTTCTGTACAGATATCAATTTTTTCACCAAATTTTATGAAAATCGGTGTTATTAATCTAAATTTTTCTACTTTATCTACTAAATAGCACATCTTTAAAATTTTCTAAAAATATATATTTAATATTCTATAATTAGTAAAGGTTTAAAATAATCTTTAACAAATATATTAAAAATATATAAAATCAAGTAGATGATACAAAACTAAATAGATGTTTTTGATTTTGACTTAGTAGCACACCCTATTTCAAGCAAAATCATTAAAAGAAAAGTATTTATAAAGAATAATTACATCATTTTTTATAACATTGCACAGTTTTGCGGCATTAACTAAACCCCTTTTTTGGCCTGTTTTAAAAATTCTTGGTTGAAATTAATAGCATAACTGAAATTTACTTTGGTTTACTAAAACCGAAAATAAAAAAGTGTTTTATAAATTTTAAAATGTGCAATATCACGTTGGCCATTATTTAACCAAATAGCATACCCTAATTTTTTAAAGCTTTTTTCGAAAAATAACTTGTAAATGATGAACTCGGTCCCGATTCATTATTCAGGTATATAAAACTATTAAATGTTTTTTTTACCCAAAAATTTAGTGTAAACTAAAATCCAATTTAATTTTTTTATAAGATTGTTAAAGTAAAAGTAAAAAATTTTACAAGATCTTGGTGTAATTTTTTTTGTGGGATTTCAAATTTTTATTGCTTTGAATATTTGCTGATAATCATAAGTAATAAATTTTTTTGCTGTCTTTTGGCTTTATTTTTTTTTTACATTTTTATTTACTCAAATGTGATAAGCAATTTTTAACGAAGTAATCTATAAGAAAAGAACGTTTAAAGAAGAAAATAAAAACTTTTCTTTTTAAGACATTTATTTGACAAGTAAAAGTAACATCTTTATTATGGCAAGAGTTTTGTAATAAATGAAAATGTAATTCAATTGTTATTTTCTTTAAGAAAATTTTTAAAATGACAAGAAAATATAGCTAAATTGGTAATTTGGAAAAGAATTTAATGAAACTTGAGAGAGAAACTTGTTATATCCTTCAGCAGAGGTGTATATAAAAGGTATGTATAAGTTTGTCATTCGGTTTGTAATCAACAAGATCGGTCAATTAATGGCCAAGAAAAAAAAAAACGCAAAAAAAAAAAAAACGTATATGTTCTCGACTTTTCTAAGCCCTTATATAAGCTACCGACTTCGCTTTTGCACAGAAAATTCAGGATCTTTTTTGGAGAATTTTTGCGTAAAAAATGAAGAAAATCGTTTCAGTAGTAACTGAGATATCGATCAAAATGGATTTTTGGACTTTGTGAAGTTTTTAGATAAGCTTTAGTATTTATTTTAGTACAAATCTCTTGTAAATATTTTTCTAACATTTTGGTTTTTTGAATTAACCATATCGGTCCATAAACAAACGAGTTATAGGTAAAAATCTGTTAATAAAATTATTAAAAATATACACACACAAACATATATAAAAAGCATTGCAATGACTTTTAGTGTTGTTGTTTTTTGTATAAGCAAGCATTAGTTATTGTTTGTATATGCACACAATCATTTTTTTTATGTATGTTAGAAGTTTTTTAGTTCGAGATAGCAACATTGCAATGACTAAGTGTTGTTGTTTTTTTGTATAAGCATGTATCTACATACAAACATATGTATTAAATTTAATATTCATCAGATGCTATAAGTGTTGTTTTTCTAAAGAAGCAACGCTTGCTATGATAGTTTAATTTTGTGTTTTCATTTTTGTAGTTTGAAGAAAAGTAGATTATTTTTGTAAGTGTAAATGTGAAAATAGGAAGCATACTTAAAGGCATACATTTTATTATTTGTAGGTAAGGTGGTGAAGGGTATAAAAGATTCGGCATAGTCAAATATAGCGCTCTAACTTGTTTTATTCAAAACACAATTATTACTGAAAGTACAGAAAATCAGTTTGAAAATGTTCTCTAGGAATACTATCATTCATAGATTTTTTTTTAATATTTTTAATGCTTTAAAAAAAACTTATTGCCTTAAAAAATATTGTTGCTAACCTTTTCATTTATTTCTCTTAATATTAAACAATGAAAAAAAAAAAAATGTTGGTTTTACTTCTTTAAAAACCTCAAAAAATTACTTGTGTGTAAAGATTTATCACACTAGTATTTTTTTATATGTATATTATTTTCTTTCGAGTTAACACATAAATATGTTTTATTTCTATCTGCTTAGTTTGTCTTTTTTTTAAATTATAACCATAAATAACTGAATATAAGTATATATAGTTCAAAAGGGAAATATAAAAACTTAAAATTTTTTATAATGGTTAAATGTTTGTTGTTCCTTATCATAAAAACATACAAGTGAACCCCTAAATAGAATAAAAAACAAAAACATATGGAAATTATAAATAAAGCAAATATTTTTTTTTTTGTAAATGAATTTATTATTTGTCTCTAACATAAACAACTTTATTAAATTATACTTACTATTTACTTAATATATTAATAAAATTAAAATTTATAGCATACTTTTAGGTGCTTTGAAAAAATATATTAAGAAATATTTTCATTTTATTAATTTTTTTTTTATAATAAAAAATGAATTATATAAATTTTGTTGAAATTATTGCAACTATAAAAGAAATTATAAAATAGATTTTTCTTTTATACTAAAAATTTCCTAAAAGTATGCCCCAAACAGAATAATAAAAAAGATTTTATAAATTTGTTTAAAAATGTTTTATATTATAAATCATTTTTAAATAAATATTCCCTCTAACTAAAAAATAAGTTTTTAATTAATTTATACATTTTAATAAAATATGTATATTATCTACTTTCAGGTAAATAAATAAAATTAAAATAAATGGCATATTTTAAGGTAAATCAATATTTTGAAAATTTTTAAATATTACATTTATCATTCACTTTATTAAAAAAAAAAAGAAAAAAAACAGTTAGTAGTTTTATGAAATACTTTTTAAAATTTTTAATTTTAGATTCAGTTTCATCCATAAATCAGTATTAAATATCATTTTAATTTGCTTTAAATTGCTTTTAAATAAAAATAAATATTATTTTATTTAACATATTTCTTAGAAATTTATCTTAAAATTCATTTAATTTAAATAAACTTCAAAATGCATTTCCCATTTTTGTGTGAGTAAATATAATTAAAATTGATTGCATACTCTTAAGAGAATATATAATTTAATATACTAAAGTAAAAAAAAAGCAAATAAAACAAATAATAGGTATAGCAAGATATAAAAGAAATCATTAAATAATTTTAAATTTTAAATATATGTATAACAAAAAATAAAAAAATAAAAAAAAGGAACATATTTTTTCTGTGGCACGGGTTTTCCCGTAATTCAGTATTTAGACCAAAAGCCACTTCTTTGTACTATCAGTTAATTGTAAATAAAGTCGAAATTCCACCACTGGTGTAAAGCGTACATATAAGTTTGTCATTCCATTTGTAATTTCTACAGTATTCATCTAAGACCCCAAAAAGTATATATTTTCTGGATCCTTATTAAACAAGTTTCTAATCGTATATTGCCTTGTGGACTATAATTAGACACCAGCGGAATGTAATATGTATTTTCTGTACCGCTACACACTTCATCAGCATTCGTGCTGTCTTATCCATTTTGGTATCGTTGAAACCTAAACATGGCGTCCGCCTTGCACTGGGTGAAATTTTGAGGGACTCAATTGGTAGCGTCAGTCTTTTGGGGCAAGTAAAAGAGAGATAGAACCTGGAATGACATCTATAAACGCTGTTATAGATGTCATTCCAGTATCTGATTGGAAGGATCAGTAAAAAAAGCGTACATATAAGTTTGTCATTCCATTTATAATTTCTACAGTATTCATCTAAGACCCCAAAAATTATATATTTTCTGGATCCTTATTAAACAAGTTTGCAATCGTAAATTGCCTTGCTGTGTCTGTTTGGCAGTATCAAAGCAGAGTTTGTGGATTATAATGAGACACCAGCAGAATGTAATACGTATTTTTTGTACCGCTACATACTACATCAGCATTCGTGGTGTCTTATCCATTTTAGGTTCCTTGAAACCTAAACACTTATTAATAGGAAAATCGATATATCGATGACTGTCTGTCTATTAAAATCATTTTTTTGAAAAGCCTATAAGTGGATATATATATGTTTTATATATCAAATTATAGGGAAACACACTAGTAAAATTTAACAAAATCGGTCCATTAATGGCCGAGATATCGTTAAAAAACCGAAACGATTTATTTTCGACATTTCTAAGCTTCTGTACAAGCTAGCTACTTCATTTTTGCACAAACAATTAAAAATCTTTTTCTGGAATGAACAAAATCGGTTTACTAGTAACTGAGATATCGGTCAAAATGCATTTTTAGACTTTGTGAAGTTTCTATATAAGTTTCGGAATTGTTGTTTTTTGTATAAGCAAGCAGTAGTTATTTATTGTATATGCGTACACACAATCATTTTTTCTACATGTTTCCAATGACTCAGTGTTATTTTTTTTTTTTTTTTGTATAAGCATGTATCTACATACAAACATATGTATATAAATTTAGTGGTCTTCAGAAGCTATCAGTGTTGTTGTTGTTTTTTTTTTAAGGAAGCAACACTTGCATTGATAGTTTAATTTTGTGTTTACATATTTTTAGTTTGGAAAAAATATAGATTATTTTTTTAAGTATAAATGTGAAAATATGAAAGTATACTTTAAGGCGTATTTTTTTTAACTTATCGGTATGGTGGTGAAGGGGATAAAAGATTCGTTACAGCCGAATATAACGCTCTAACTTATTTTTTATTTTAAACTTAAAAAGATTTTGTAAATTCAAATTTCATAAACTTAACAATAACCAAAAATATAATATTTTTATAATATTTATAGTAAGTAACCTGACTACTACCATAATTTTTGGAAAAATACACGTTGTGCTTAAAATCAAATATATACATAGAAAGTATGTAAAATAAAAAACTGCAAGTTATGTATAATTTGAAAGGAGCCTCCGGTTACCCGGGTTTGCATTTATTTAAATTCTACTCTTGTTCCTTTATTACTTATTTTTTTCACTTTATATATTTTTTCCACAAACTTCTTTCTTCTTTGAGTTTATGAACCGATTTCGCCAAAATTCAATATAAGACAATTATTTGCGCCAAACCTCGTCCCCATAGGTGGTTCGTCGCGAGCTCTATCCTATTTTCAACAGACAGACAAACGGCCGACCATAGCTAGATCCACACAGAATCTTACCAGGACCCAGAAGATATATATTAAATCGGATTTTAAATGATTTTTTCGACATTTTACATAAGGAATGACAAAACCTTCTTTTTTGATGGTGGTTGTAAAAGTAATTAAATTTTTCCAAAGAATATCTCTGCATCATTTTGTAAATTTTTTTTTTAGTTAAATGCAATTTATTTAAATTTAATTTTTTGTTTTTTTTTTCGTTATTATTTTTGATTGATATCATTATAATTGATGCAATTAATTATCAAACTCCTTAATATATGCTATAAATTATTTAAATTTAATAAACCTTAATGATATGCTAAATAATACAAATTGGAATTATGTAAGTGCATTATAAACTTTGAAAAGAAGAAAACACATACACACACTCTAACAACTTTTAAAAGAAAACCATGTAAATCTCAAAAGAAAACCTTGTCATATTAGATGGAAAATAAAATTTTCTAAAAAATAAAATGAAAAAAAAATATGAACATTGATTGGAGAAGAAATTATTTTTAATGATGACAACAAAAAAGCACAAGAAAACAAATGAACAGCAACAAAATTAAATGATTGAATAAAAAAAATGACAGAAAACAACCACAAACAATTTATATTCTTACTAAAGCTAAGTTCACACTACGCTAATATTTGACGATTTTTGCAAATATTTGTTTTGTGTAATGTGAATACGAAATATTGTTACGTTTCAAGAAAGATAGCATTTGATTTTGGACAAAACTAAAATTATTCGATCTTAACTAAAAATGCCGCTAGTGTGAAAATTGTGTAAACACAATTTGTAAAATATTTGCCACTATTTTGAGCGAATTTTTGTTTGATCTTACAAGATAAATGTACTATCAAATAGCGGCAAACAACAGCTGATACTTCAAAGTTCAAGTGATATATTTTACTACTTTATACCTGGGGTGCTCCGCTACCGCTCTATCGCTTTGAAGTAAAACAGTTTAGTGTAAATAAAATTGATTTTCAGTATACAATATCTTGTAGAATATATAACGCGTTTATTAACAAACGTTTAACGATTTTAACAAATTAAATAATATAAATGTATCTATAGAAAAAAAACTGAGAAAAATCATGAAAAATAAAATAACCAATATAAAAATAAATAAAAAATAACTGTTAAAGACAAAAACAAAACCAAACCCTCTCCTAAAGCTTTATAAAGTAGAGAGGGTGAATAAAGCTCTAAGTCAGGGTTGTCAGATTTTTTTTGGTCTCTATCGCAAAATTGATAATCAAAAATCGCCAAATATAAATTGTATTTAGTTTTTTAAAGAAAAAATATAAAAATATGTAGCTAATAATAATTTAAAGAAAAATTAAATTATAATTTAAAATGCATTTAATTATTTACATACATACATACATCTCTATTTTAGGGCAACAACCTTAATTTTTTTTTTTTTTTTTTTTTTTTGTTTTGATATTTATTTATTTAAAAATAATAATAGTAATAATAATAATAATAATAATAATAATTCTAATATTGTATAACAACCCTTGTTTTCTTAAACTTATAAATTATCTCAATGAATTAATTTATTCATGAACGTTTTCATTTTATTGTGACAGATAAAATCATTAATATTCTTTATACGTTTTAAAAATGGTGGAAAACAAATTATCAAACATTTATAACATAAGTATTGTTATGTGTATTTTTGTGGGTGAAATTTCTCAATTAGTGTTGCCAGGAGATGAGAAAAAAGAAGCTAAATTGAACTTTAAAAAAGGTCAAAGAATTAGCCTCAAAAAGTAAGACCAGAAAAAAGTTAAAATTTAAATTTTTCAATTAGTGTTGCCAGGAGATGAGAAAAAATAGGTCAAAGAAGGCTAAATGCCTCAAAAAGTAAGACCAGAAAAAAGTTAAAATTTAAAAAACAAAGCTTAGAAAATTATTTCTTCTTATTCTAATTCTCATTAAGTTTTGAAATTTTTCTAAAGAAATTGTAAAAAAATCATAAATAACATTAAGTTAAATGACTCAATGTAGAAAATTACCTAATGTTTTGAAGTGTTTTTTCGTTATTTTTAAACTATAATTCCTTTTTGACTGAGCATTTCCAAATTTTTGGTTGATTTTTCGCACTGATAACATTTTTTTAAATTATTTTCATAAAATAAAAATTAATAAAAAAATTTTATGAAAAAAATTAATTAAAAAATAATTAATAGCAAATAAGAAATTATTTTCTTCTTTGTTGAAATAATAACGTTTTAACCTTTTTAAAGCAGTTTTGAGAAACAAAAAAAGCTAGAAGTTAAGACGAAAATTTGAAGTCTAAAATCAAAATAAAAAAGCTAGATTTAGCTTTAAGAAAGCTAAACTGGCAACTCTGTTCTCAATCTAAGTTGAAGCTATTTATAAATTAAGGCCCTACGTTTTGTTAGATAGGCAAATACTGACAATAGTGGATTGCTAATAAGAAAACGTAATTGTTTTTCTTTATAAATACCTAATTTATAAAAATTTTAGATTTTTTCTATTTTAGCGACTTTTTTCCCTTTTGGCGATTATTTTCTGTTTGGAAGATTTTTTGTTTCATTTTTAATTTTTTTCGTTTTAGCAATTTTTTCCGCTTAGGCAATTTTCCTCCGTTTTTTGGCTATTTTTCCGTTTTCTTTGTTTTTCTTTTCTTCTTCTGATTTAGCGATTTTTTCCCATTTTAGCGATTTCTTCTGCTTTGGTGATTTTTTACGTTTTTTAGCTTAAGCCTTTTTTTTTCTTTCAGGCGACTTTTCTTATTTTGTTTTGTTTTTTAACAACATATTGAAGATTCTTAAAATATATTCCACTTGTCGATTCGTACTTTGGGAAAATATGGTCTAAAATCAAAACTTTCATATAAAATGGGCAATTTTTTCCGCTTAGGCAATTTTTCTCTGTTTTTGGCTATTTTTCCGTTTTCTTTGTTTTTCTTTTCTTCTTCTGTTTTAGCGATTTTTTTCCATTTTGGCGATTTCTTCTGCTTTGGTGATTTTTTTTACGTTTTTTAGCTTAAGCGTTCTTTTTTCTTTTAGGCGACTTTTCTTATTTTGTTTTGTTTTTCGGTTTTACAAATTTTTTAATTTTTGCTTTGTTTTCTTTTTTTGTGCAACATTTTTCGTTTTGGAAATTTCTTTTATTTTAGTAATTTTTTCATTTTGGCGATTCATTCGTATTTTACAATACTATTAATAACAATCAGAAAATAACACATTCCTTCAAAAAAAATTAAAAATCGCATAACTTTTATTCTGGCTCAAAAAATATAAAAATGAAAACATAATCCTCTGACTTTTATAATAAAAGTCATAACAGTTACGGTCTTTGATTTAAAACACCCTTCAAAAAGCAACACAATTTGTTCACTTTTTTTACTTTGTTTCTCTTAAGAATAAGACTCAGAAAAATATAAACAAAATAATTCAAAGTATTAAACTGTATTCCATTTTGTTTATTACTTCTCTCATACAAATCTCTCAATTAAAATTGGAAGAAAACCTTAACTCAATGTTGTTATCAGTATTGTCTACTATTCGTAACCGAAACGTAAAGAAAAAAATCCAAAACGCGCTAAAAACCCACAAATCAAAACAAATCTTGTGGTTTCGTTTCAATTTAGTGCATTTAGCTTATTTTTAAAATTTAGGTTTAAATTTTCATTAAGAATAGTACTTAAACATTACAAGGTATAACCTTGTTATTTTTTAAATATTTTGACTTCAGCTCAAATAATGGATTATATTTCCAATAAAATTTAAAATTGTTTTTTATTACAGAATTTCAAAATTTATGTCCACTTAAAATTCCAAATTCATAACAGAATTTTGCAAAAAATTTAAATTTACAAAACTTTTTATCTCGTCCAGATATTTTTAAATCTTAATGCAAAATCTTTGACTTAATCAGACCAATTTTTTTCCAAAAAAGACAATTCCTAAAATCAATAGGAACATGCTTAGAAGAATCTAGAAACTTGCTAGTAGTTTATTCAATGGGTTCGGGAATACGGGTAGACATCTCAAATGACCATATGAAACAAAAGAATTCTGATGGTGTATTTTGTCGATTCGAAATGAAATGAAAAACTCATTTTAGTTTTTGGTGAACTCGAATATATTAATAATAATAATAATAATAATGTTACATATATGGTAGAAAAGGTTTTTTCTCTTAATTCTGTTGTGTAAAATTTATTTATAAGATTTATAAGATATTAACAAATTAAAATTTTATCATTAAAAAATTCAAAATATGTAAACAGAAAAAGACAAGTGATATGAATGAACAAATTTTAAATTTCTTGCTTGCATTTTAAATACATTCTGGGAATCGACATTTAATCATTTAATAAAGAATACGTTTGTCAAAAATTCTTCTAGCTTTATGAGCTAATAAAATTTTGTTCACCTCATAGCTATCCAAATTTTACTAAGAAGAATGATTTTTATATCCTTTAAACAGGCATTAATATACTATTTTTTATTAGTTAATAGGGACGTAAAAACGTGGGATCACGTTCGACACACAGAATATAACTAGAAGGTTATGTGAGAGTAACGTCAAAGAAAATTTTTAAAAAATTACTCATTTTTTAGAAAACACAAAAATAATATATATGTAATATTGTAAGGGTATTTTGATGAATACCCTGTCTCAGTGAGATCTTCAATATAAAACACAGCTACACTCTGAATTAATCATAATATTTATTTATTTACACATTTAATAACTTAACATTAACACTTTCAAAATAAGAAGTTAATCGTTCGCTTCAACAAATTTTAAGACACTTAATGATCCTTTGACACTTGATCTCTTTGACAATTGATCACTTGATCTCTTTGACAATTAATCACTTGATTTCTTTGAGAATTAATAATGTTTCTGCACTTGATCTCTTTTATATCCCTGTCCCGATTCCGCCATGTTCCATTCTCTTAAACACAACACACTAAATAAAAGTCAATCCCTAAATTGTCAACCTAAGTGATCTTCAACCTTTCCCCTCATTTCCTACATATATATATATATATATATATATATATATAGATATATATATATATATATATATATATGATTTCATATTGGTTTTCATGATAGTTTATTGCGTGCAAACTGTCAAGCATAATGTAGCTTTGCCCGCTTTCATCCAACAAAAATTACTTTGTATTTTGTTGTTGAGTGAATTAGGATTTTAACAATTGAATGAGTTTTTTTTTCTCACATAACTATCTATCATTAATCTATAAACTGACTTTGGTTCATAGATCAATGAAAGTAAAACTCACCAATTTATCACTAATAAAAACAAAACGCGCTAACAGAAAAAATACTACTTTTGAGTTGCTACAAAGCGCTAAATCTACCTCAAAAAAAAAAAAAAAAAAAAACACTGAATTGGCAATTCTAGTTCTTATATTATTACTACTACTAGTTTGTTTTTGTAAAGAAATAACAACAATGACACTGCTTTGAATTGAGAGAGTTGTATAATAAGCATGAGAAATAAAATGGAGAACTGTTTAATATTGTCTTTTGTTTGAAGCATATACACAAATGTATATGTGAGTTTTGTGTATATGTATTAGTAGCAACTTTTACGGCTTATAATTTTTAAAATACAGAACGGATTTTAATAAAATTTATATTCTGCACATTTATAAGAAAATACCTTTGGAATGGTATATTTTTTTTTTACTAAAATCGGATTTATAGTGTGAGCGTAAAAGGGTTTACAAAAAACGTGTTCGCCTATTAAATACACAAATATATTAAAATATAGTTTTTTTAAATAAAACTTTCAACTTATTAATATTTTTATTGTTTAACCAAATGGCGTGCAAAGAAAACAGTGTTGTTTTGTGAAGACAGGGTTGTTTTTTAAATGACAAGAAAAGAAAACAGAGTTATTCTTGTGTGTAAATGTAAATTAATTGTAAAAAAAATTAAGCTATGTCCGTCTGTCTGTCTGTCTGTGCGAATCACTCTCACGTTCAAACTACTAGCTTGAATTAAATAAAATTCACCTAGATTGTTTTCCTAAGCAATTTGATATTTAAAAACAGCAATATCGGTTATAGAACTATATCTGAAAAAAAAAAACTCTAAGACTGATGCTTTTTCATTAAAATTTTATAATTTAATTAAAAAATTTTAAATTTTAATTTGTGCACTTCACATTACCACAAAAAATTACCTAAATTGGGCTAGTAGAATCAAAGTTATATACCAAAATATGAACATTTTTATGATTTTACCACAAAAATCGCCATCGTTTTACTTAACCACAATATACGCAACAACATTTGTTTATGAGTGCCTGTATGTGTTCGCTTTAATGTGAATGTTGATCAGGAATGCAAAATCGAAATCAATAAATTTCAAATATCAAAATAAATTTCAAATTTTTTTACCCTCAGAGTAATAAAATTAAAATTTTTTTTCGGTATTTATTTATTTTTTTAATGCAAAACTCAAAGAATATAATTTGTATATATTTAAAACGAAGTACTAGTATTAAATACGATATCAAATCACTAAATTATTTTATCCAGATTAGATATTATAGTTATTAAAATAAACTTAAGGAGAAAAAAGTCCAAGATCAATTGCTTAAAATCTGAAGTCTTTAAAATTTGGAACATTTTCACTTCAATTTGCTTTAAAGAGTATAAATCTGCAAAATTAACTTTTGAACATTGTATAGTAAAATTATATATAAATATAAATACATATGTATCTATTTAGGTATATATATATATATTTACTTACCGAATCAATGGAAGTGTTTTCTTCAAGTCCACGCTCTTGCAATCTGGAGAGATCTGTACAATAATTTCGCTTTAGATATTTTTAAAATGTAAACAATATATTATACGTAAGTACTAACGCTAAACTGCGTATATAGCAAAGTCCAAACCGTTGCAAACCACCAACATTTTATAAAGATTTATTAGCTTAAAATTTTTCAGTGAAAGAACAGCATATCCAAATATTTATTGATTGAAATTTTGTGAAAGTTGTCACAATTAAAATAATTAAACAACTTATAACAGAATTTTAAAATTGTTGCTTTTAAATCCAAATGTGGAATATCCAGCTAATCGTTTTTCAGTATCAAATGACTCGAATGCTAAATAGTATCAGTATCAACATTACCATCCCTGGTATATAAATATGTTGTGTTTGATCGTAGAGTGTTTGATTTAAATGCAACATGTAGCAATATTTGTAACTAAACTTAATGTTTATGGCATAGAATACAATTAGAAGTTTATGTGAGAGACAAAAACTTAATTCAGTTATCAAAAATCTAATTCATGCAACAACAAAATACATGTAATCACATATATTCTGTTTTTATGTTTTGAAAAAAATTACTTAATTTTTTGAAAATTTAGTTCAAATTGCCTTTCACATAAACTTCTAGTTGTATTCTATGGTTTATGGTATGATGTGTTTCATACTTTAAACATGTAGAGAAGAGAATAGAGATATTTATTAAAAGTCTAATTATTTACAAAAAAAAAAAAAAACGAGAAAGAAAGATTTAGTAAGTTAAGACCGACTTTATGATACCCTACACCATTGTGTACGAGCATAGAAATTCGGGAAAGTGACTTATATTACACCTGTGGCCAATTTTACTAAATGTAAAATAAAATATGAAAATACAGAATAATTCGTTGATAGTAACATCTAGATGTATTTAAGCACTTTAGGGCGATTCCTGGAAGTAGGTTTATATGGGAGCTATGGTAAATAATGGACCGATTCTTATAAAATTTAGCAATATTGTTTCTACTTATATAAAACCTATTTATGTCGAATATTAACTTGATACTAATATTCTTATAGGATTTATGCACATTAAAGTGATTTTCGGAAGAGTGGTTTATATGGGAGCTATGGTCAATTGTGGCCCGATCTTTATAAAATTTGGCTTAATGATTGATACTTGTACAGAACTTCTTTATACCGAATTTAATTAAAATATTCTTATTATTAAGGCATTTTTGTGTGTTTAAACTCTATTCCGGGGGGACATTTGTATGGGGGCTAAGTGAAATAATGGATCGATCACAACCAATTTCAATTGGCTTCGTCCTTATAACATAAAAGTCCCACGTGCCAAATTTCATTGAATTATCTTTAAAACTGCGATTCGTTCTCTGTGCACAAGGTTTACATGGACCAGCCTTCTAGCCAGCCAGATGGGCGGACGGAAGGACGGACATCGTTAGATCGATTTAAAAAGTGATTCTGAATCGCTTGGTATACTTTAAGGTGGGTGTTGTATAAGCGTTACAAACATCAGCACAAATTCATAAAACCCCAACTACTTATGGTGGTGTAGGGTATAAAAAATGCTACTGTGGTGGATTTTATATATATCAAATGAATTTTATATTTTCTGGTTTTCATTAGCAGATTGAATAAAAAGTATACAAATTTCATTTACTTTGTAATTTATTATAGTTTTCTCCACTTTTCGAATTTATAAATTTTACTATTTATTTTAATATTTTTAAAATGCACTTTGCTTTTTTGGCATTTTCTTAAAAATATTACTTAAAAATTTTGCAAAATTTGAACAGAATAAAATATTTTGAAAATACTACTAAAATTTAAAAGGTCGTAACATCAACTTCATAAGTAAAATTATAATAAAATTTGTTTTATTTGAGAAAACAACAACAATGTTGTACAATGAGGTAAAATTAATTAATTAAGTTAATTGAATTATTAAAGCATTGTTTTTCAAATAGTTATTTCTAAAAAAATAAAAAAATAAAAATAAAAAAACTGTGTGATTGGTGGAGGTCATTTAAGGTTTGGTATAGACTAATATGGCACTGTCGCTTATTTAAACTAATATTTATTAATGTGCATACTTAATCTTGCAATTAATCGATTAATAATATTTCATACATATTTCCTTTATTATCAAAATATATCTCACTTTTTAAATTTCAAAAATATTTGTATTTAAAATATTTACATTAAATAAAAACATTACCTTGACATCCACATATTCCGAAATTCTCTCAGAAAATTGTTCTAAATTTGTTTAGGTTTCGACGAAACCAAAATGGATAAGACACCACGAATGCTGGCGAAGTGTGTAGCTGCACAGAAAATAAGTATTTCATTCTGCTGGTGTCTAATTGTAGTCTACAAACTCTGCTTTGGTACTTCCAAATAGAGACAACAAGGCAATTTACGATTGCAAACTTGTTTATAGTCCTTCGAACCGGATGTGTCTAATTATACTCCACAAAACCCTGCCTTGGTATCGCCAAACAGAGACAACAAGGCAATTTACGATTGCAAACTTGTTTAAAATTGTTTAAAATGAAGAGTAGTTCCATTTTAAATTTAAAAAACATTTTGACTCTTGGTTACCGATTTAGATAATTTTTGGTGCATGTGTAGAGGAGGATACATAGGCATGTAAAATGAACTTTGACAACTCTATAGCTTTGAAAGTGATCAACATATTTATTTAAATGACCATAACTTTTGTTATATAAAATATATCAAAATAACTTTTTTTTGAAGTGGATTTGTATCATAAGATGCCATATAAAAATTCTAGACATATTTTTATTAACATATTTTTTTGTAAGAATTTTCTTTAGTGAAGTGTATCTAAAAAAGTCCATCTATAATTTTTTTATATTTTTTTTTTTTTTCTTTTTGAACAGAGAAAATTTCAAAAAGTTCAAAATTTTTAAGCTCGTTGTAGTGAAACAGACAAGAGTCTCTGGTGGAAATCGAACACACAACCCCCAGACTGACAGATTAGCGCACTACCAACTAGGCCATCAGGGCACCCAATTCTGAGTTAATAATTTGCATCTAAAATATTTTTCCCTTTCTCATATTTTACTATAATTCATAGCTGTTTCCTCAAAAAAAAAAAAAAAAAAAAAAAAGAAACAACAAAAAACGCCAAATAACAACTCTGTATTTACTCGCAAAAATTGCGGAAAAACGCTATGACATATTTCTTGTCAAATATTTGCGTACTCTGAACTTAGTTTAAGACAACGGTGGGTGTAGATGTTTTTCCCTGTCACCTAAAATTATACTGAAGTATTATTGACAATTTGGCAAGATGGAAAAACAGCAGCAGCATTTAAAAACAATTTAAAATACGACAAAGACAAAAAATAAAAATCAAATTAAATGCTAATGTTGAAAAAAAAAAAAAACAAAAAAATATATAATAGAATAGAATAAAGAGAAGCACTTTTGAACCACAAAATTTTTTATTTTTTTCTTGATACTGCTGTTTATTGGAATTATTTTATAATTCAATGAAAAAGTGTATTGATACCAAAAAAAAAAGTGGAGAAAAATGAAATAGAGGAATACAATCTTCAAAATTGAATTAAAATTTCAAATTCATGACAAATCATGTCATGTTTTTTATGTTAGACTTTTTCAAGACTAGCAAAAGTTCGAAAAAGCAAAAAAGAATGATTTTTTTTTCTTTATTTTTAAATAAAAACTATTTTGTATAAAAATTGTATTAAATTATTATTTTTTTTCTGTTACTAGTATTCTGGCTTAAAATATAATTTTTATTTTTGTGTTCATGTTTACGGCGCGAAAGCATGAAATGAATTGTCAAAAAAAAAAAAAAAACAAAAATTGTTACTCCAACAAAACAAGAATTCTAACAAAATATACAGCAAACAACCTATACACATGTATAACAGCCAATTCTCTAACCCACACCCCACAAAAACCAACATAACTTCAAGTAACTGAATTGTAATGAAATGCCAACATTTCAAGTCTTCTCTACCAAGTGAACAAACGAACGACAAACAAGCGAAAAGTCTAAATAAAAAAAAAAATATGAGAAAAATTTAAAATTCAGATTTGGAAAATTATCGAAGTGGAAAATTTTTATTGACAGCGAAATATCTTACAAAGTTAACACGCCTTAACACTACCAAACTCTATGGCCAAATGTCGTTGATATGTATATACATATTTCACAAACAGTAGCTGTCACTTTAGACGAAAAAAAAAAAAAAACGAAAAAGCAAATGAAACAGCAGCAGCCTCTTTCTATATAAGAATCTTAACAAACAAATGCTGCTCAAGATGAAAATGATAATTTTGATTATTATTATTATTATGATGTTTTCCTCCTTCTTTTTCTTATTATTATTTACAAAACAGCCAACTGCCGCTTTTGAGTTTGTTGTTTAAAATTATTTAAAAAATACAATTTCTTTAGAATTTAACATTTAAACAGTTAAGGTCTGTAAATTTAATATGCTGTCTAATAATTTGCTTATATATTTAGAGCTATTAAGAATTAGTGGCTGAAAATCAAAAACATTCTATCCACCACCTTTTACTCCCTTGTTTCTTTTTTTTTATTCCCATGTTTTCCTTCTGATAGACTAACAAGTTTTATAAGTTTAACTCCTGCTCCAAAAATATTTAAATATACCCGTCATCAAATAACGAGAAGAAAAAAAAAAAAAGAAAACAAAATGTCTCATATAAATAATCATAATAATAAAAATAATAATCAAATTTAGGCACAGTGTGTGGTAATGCTACTTGAAAAAATTAATAATAAAAAAAAAAGAAAAATAATAAAGGAAAAGAAGATAAGAATTTTTAAGGACTATTCAAGCGAAATAAAAGTTAGTTAAAGGCCTTAACTCAGGATAATAGAAATGAAACGTACGAATGGAACGCTTGCGATATCGCTAGAGGAGACATATGAATTCCTCATAGAGACTCATTTTCTCGTATCCATTACCTTTATCCACGAATAGATCTTCTACTTAGTCACCTTTGATGGCCAATAGAAATCTAAAACTTGGGGTTAAGATCTTTGCGGAGGAATGTGTGAGTTTGGCTTTATAAAAGTTTAGCCCCTTCAAATCTCCAGAGTCTGATGATATTTATCCATGCCGCATTCAATAAGTATGCGATATAATAGTCTCTAAGTTTTCAAGGCCTTTTAGATCTAGTTTACTGACTTGTCATGTACCGGAAGTCTGGCGTGGGGTCAAGATTGTTTATATACCTAAGGCTGTAGGTAAATCTAAATAATTGCCAAATTCCTATAGACCCATTTTTTTCTGAAAACAATGGAGAACCTACTGGGCGTTCTATATCAGGGAAATCTATCTCGTGATGTATCTAATTCATCATCTAAAATTTGCCTATCAGACGGGCAAATAAACTGTGACCGTAATTCATCACGTAACGACATTGATTGAGAAAGCCCTAAGAGCTAAATAAATAGCTCTATTTTCCTTTATTAACATTTAGGTAGCTTTCAATAATACTTCCTATAATGCGATCGATTATGCTCTAAAAAGGAAAGACATTCCTTTTGTTATTAGGAATTGCATCCAGGGTTGTTAAGCTGGATCTGTACAGTTCATCGAAGGCAATTAGGCCAACTAGAGGCTGTTCACAAGGTAATATCCTATCGTCTCTCCTATGGACTGTGGTCATTGATGAACTCCTCGAAAAACTTAATAATCTAAGCTTCTGCGCTAACGATTAAGCAGACGATCTGGTCATTGCTGTAACCGGCTGGTATGATGTAACGATATCGGAACGAATGCAACTAGCCCTAAATACAAACATTAATTAGTGTAAGGAAAGAGGGCTTACCATTAACCCGTCTAAAGCTATTTTTTACCTTTTGAGAAACATAAAGTTCTGTAACTCAGAGAACCGACAATAAACGGCTCAATCATCAAGTTATCTAATGAGGTAAAACATCTTGGAATCATTCCAGACAGAACACTCACTTGGAACCATCACTTATCCTAAGCTTGTCAAGGGTTTTTTAGAAAAACGTGAAGACTGAAACCTAGGATGATATATTGGTTTTTCACGACCATAATTACACCAATTCTGACCTATGCCGCTTTAATATAGTGGATGAAAACAGATCAGGTCAATGCAAGAACATTATCAGATAAGGTCTATTGCTTTAGTTGTGTATCAATCACTGGCACTATGAAGACCTGTCCCACATACGCCCTTGGGGGCCATTCTACATATTCTCCTATTACACATTTTGGTTAAGGAAGGTGAAGTGTGGTAAAACCACCTGGGATCGCCATGTTAAAGGCTAGGGCATATGCGGATACTTCAACCCTTTGAAAATGACCCTTCCATTATAGTCCAAATGCTCGATAGAAACCTATGACAGAACTAATCTTAGTGGCGTGAAAATGCAAATTAAGTTTGATTCACGGATGTTTTCAAACAGGCAGATGGTGACACAGGAGCTGGTGTGTTTGGCCCAAATTTTCAAAATACCAATGGCTAAATACCCGACAATCTTTCAGACAGAAATATACGCCCTATTTGTATGTTCTTGAGAATGAATAAAGAGAGGGTTGAGGGATCTGAGCATTTATATCATATCTGATAAAGGCCATATCCTCTAAAGGGATTAGGTCTGTGGTGGTTAAGAACTGTTTAAGAACATTGGACCTGAACCCTTTTTCAGTACCTTCGTGGATTATGCCAGAGAAATAATCGGATCGTGGTTAAAATACCAATTTATCCATTATTCGAATTCGATAACCGGACTCAAACAGGCTAAGCTATTCATCACACTGAACAGAAATAAATCTCAAAAGCGATTTAAGAGTACTAAGGGAATTATTCACCGGACATTGTGGCTTGAGGTATCACCAATATATCGTAGGCAATGTGGTGACGAAGCAATGTAGATTTGGCGAAATGCAGGACGAGACTTCTGAGCATATTTTTTGCGATTGCCGGCTTTGGGTGTACAAAGGAAAACTACTCTGAGGAATTATATTTTGTCCGCAAAGTGGTGTTTTCGGATTCTCAACTACTAGAATAGTTAGCTTCATTCCAGGATTAGATCTAATATGGTGAATTTCAAGACCCGACTGTGTCACAGTGCGCTAACCCCACCGTATATAATAATAATAATAATAATAATAATAATAATAATAATAGTAATAATAATAATAATAATAATAATAATAATAATAATAATAATAATAATAGTAATTGTTAAGAGTTAACCTACTGTAATGAAATTTAAGCCATAGTCATGCAAATTATGTTAAGAAAAATTCCATCAATAGGATTGTAGTATTCCTTCAATCGGGCCTAGGACACATATATCAGTTATATATAATTTTTTTCAAAAATAATAAAAGTAATATTTTTTTGTTTGATAGTGCACTTTAGTAGTGTTTATTTTTGAATTTACAGAAAAATATATATTTTTTATTAAGTACTATTGGATTAAAAAAAGCTGTTTTTATGACAAAAGGGAAAAACACAATTTCAACCTTTTTTGAGATTTTTAATATATCCAAAAGTATAGCGCAGATTAAAAAATGATATGAGCATAACTTAGAGATAATTTGAATAAGAATTTTTTAGTATTTTATTGTATGTGCAGCCTCATTAATTATCTTGAGAGCTAGATAATTATAGTTCGACCAAATAATACCCTGGTGAATGGAGTTTTAAGTGATACTTAAGATAGGACCTTCATAGCCCATTATAAATCGATATATCTGAAATTTCATAGAGTGATTTGTACCTATAAAGAAGCAAATTTTATACAAATTTTGCTTTTCTAAATGATTTTCATCAGGGGCACTTATAGGGGAGCTATGATCACTTATGGACAATCATTATGAAATTTGGTATTAGTAGTGATGTATAATTGCCCAAAGGTTATTTATCTAAAATTTTATCTGGATATTAACATTTATGCGATGTTTATTCACGTTTAAGCGATTTGCGAAATAATGCACCTATTATCACCAATTACAATATGCTTCGTCCTTGTAGCATAAAAATCATAATTTAAAAAATAAACTATAATATTTCACAAAGTTTTAAGAAATAAAAAATTATATTTTCTTAATAAAGTAATTAAACATGCAATTAAATAACATATTATCCAACAATCCGCAAATAGATTTATCTGATATTGAACAGTCAGAAATAAAATATTTTCAAGATTTTTGGTACAAAATTGTGTTCACTTATTATCAAACGTTTATACCCTACACCACCATAGGCTGCGAGGGTATTATGCGTTTATGCTAATATTTGTAACACCCAAAAATATTGATCTAAGAACCACCATAATGTATATCAATCGGCTTAGAATCACTTTTCGATTTAACGAAGTCCATCTGTTTGTCCGTCCGTCCGTCCATGTAGACTTTGCAATCAAACTGCAGGTCGCACTTTTGAAAATAATTTAATGAATTTTGGCACATATGTCTTCTATGATCCCATAACGAAGCCTATTGGAATTGGTTATGATTGGTCCATTATTTCACCTAGGCTCCACACAAATGTCCTCTAGGAATAGGAGTTTAACAATCATAAATACCTTAAATATAGCAATATCTTAATGAAACTTCTCGTATCTAAGATTTATATAAGCATAAATGTATTTGACAAATTTCAAGAAGGTCGGTCCATAATTGATCTTAGCTCAGATATAAACCATTCTTCAGAAAATCAATTTAAAGTGCATAAATCCCATAGAAATGTTTGTATTAATTTCATATTTGGCACGTATAAGTTTCATATTAGTAAAAATCACAATGCTAAATTTTATGAAGATCGGCCCATAATTGACCATAGCTCTCATAAAAGGCCCACCCACCAGGAATCACCATCATAATATGTGCATAAACAACATATTCACTATGCTTAAAAAAAGTATCGGTCCACAATTGGCCACAAGTCTCATATAAGACCCCTCCCGGAATTTTGATGCTCATACATAATACATAAATAGGGTATGATATGGTCGGACTAGACCGACTATATATTTCTTACTTATTTTTAAGTTGAAATTTGTAACCTTAAGCTTAAAAAATTGCAGACTTATGGTCAGATAATGTCAAAAATTTCATATTGTGTAGTGTTTCCCTGTCCTTTTCTTGATATACTTTTTTTTATTGATACTACTTATACGCTAATGCTGCACAAAAAACTTTTTAGGGGAAAAAAATTAAAAAAAATAAAAAAAAAATATTTTAGAATTTAATAACAAAATTTACATCAAATGATAGCTAAGATTTTCAGCATTAAAAATATGTTTCGCTTTTTATGGTGCATAAAATTTTAGGTAACAATAAATAATATAACAAATAAAATATGGCATATTTATTTATACACTGTAAAAAAATTTAATTTGTAACTATGGCCAGAATATTAAATATTTTCCAAAATATTGTCATCTTTAATGGACCCTCAAAAAAAAAAGCAGAATGGAAAAGAACCTAAGTCTGAATGGTATTCAATAGTTTGAAGTGTTTTCTTTACATGTCTTTTCTATGCCAATTAGTTTAATTTTAAAAATTCTCCATATTAAAGAATTTGTATTAAACGTATCAAGTTTTTCAATTCATATATTAAAATCATAAGAGTTACAGCAGAGTATTAAAGATACGAGGGCGGATCAATAAGTCCGTGACTTTTCGAACTTCCCTCGTAGTTATATGAAATGCAACACTATTCCCATCAAATACCACCTGTAATTGGACTACTGTCAAATTTTGAGCAAGTGTCGTCATTACTTTGCGCATAAAAAATAGGATTTTTCGAGGTCCTTAAGATATGCATAATTTCATTGTTGGAGCTAAATCTCTTTCCACCAAGCCATTTCTTTAGGGTTGGAAATAGGAAGTAGTCACTAGGTGCTAAATCCGGAGAATATGGTGGATGGTACCAATTCGTGGCCCAATTCATAGAGTTTTGCCATTGAGACTGCACACGTGTGCACCCGTTAATCATCTTGATGAAAAAGAACTGTTTTCTTGGCTATATGGTGTCGTTTTCTTTTTAAATCCTCATTAAATCGGTCTCATAAGTTGGCATAATATTCGCCATTTATTATTTTCCCTTTTGAAGGTAATATTATTGATCCGCCCTCGTAAATAATTGTTAGGAATTAATTCATAAGACAATTTAAAATGTCTTTGTAAAACAACCAAGAACAAATGTGATTGATGGAATTCCTAATTGCATTTTCATAAACTGTGTTCAAGCTTTATCCTTCCCACTTACTATACTTTTCAATCCCTCAATCGAAATTGGCTACTTTCCCAAAATATGGAATGAGTCATTTATCATACCATTATTTAAATCAGGAAACAAGTCAAACATAAGTAATTATAGACCCAGCAAAAAACTTTTTGGTTTTCGGTAATGGCAACTACTTACTAAAGTAGTTTCTCAGTAATGAGGTGTCATTGTTATTTACCTACTCTGTATTACATAAATAAGTACTCTATAGTATAATAGCACGGTAAAATAGCAATCACGTGGATGAGTTGACTAGAGCGCTGGATTAACAACCAGAAGGTTGTTGGTTCAACCCCATTCTGATGCTGTTAGTTTTCGAAAAGCACACTCAACAGCAACTAATTTATTATAACTTATTACATCAATAAATGTTATATACACTGACTTCAGTAACGCGTTCAATAGAGTTAATCACGTCCTACTATTAAGAAAATTGTTCTTAATGGGATTTACAAACAGAACCTTAAATTGGGTAAAAATCATATGTGACAAGTCGACAACAACGCATTCGTTTTAATAATGCCCTATCTAAAATCATATATGTTAAATCCTGTGTACTGCAAGGCAGTCATCTTGAGCCGATTTTCTTTTTACTGTTTATTGTTAAATTTTCCAACTTACTAATGTATCCAGACGACGTTAAAATTTTTATAAGCTCAAGTAGTCCACTTAAACAATAATTTTTACAAATGGATTTAGATAGCCTTTTTATATGGTGTAAAGAGAACTTAATGGACCTTAATATCAGAAAATGCAAACAAACCTGGTTCTTATGGATGTTTCCATCTTGGGGAATATAAATTGGAGTCCGTAAAGGAATTCCTGGATCTTGGCGTACTATTCGATCCAAAGTTTATATTTAATAAACACATTAATATGTGTAAAAATAAGGCTCGTGGCATTCTTGGGTTTATTAAACGATGGGCTAAAGAATTTAATGATATGCTAGTATAACAAGACAGCTATATACTTCTTTAGTTAAACCAATTCTGGAATACTGTTCTTTTGTGTGGAAGTCGAAGAACTATGTAAAATACAATTTTCGTTATCAAGCTTATCTCTGGCAGCATCGAAGCAGAATTTCGTATGAATAGAATAAATTTTTATGTATCTCAATGTCCCTCACGTACACAGAAAAAAAATTAAAATTGATTATATTAATTAAAGTTTTTATCGATTTTGTACCAATCACAAAAATGATAATATTAATTAACTGATAGTAATTAATTTATATTTAAATTTATATTAATATTTTTAATAGATTCAATAACAATTATAATCCAAATTTCATTTAAAATCAACTAAAAGATTTATTGATTTGATTCTGAAATTAATTAAATATCTCTATTGCACAGAAATGTTGCCATTAAATAATTTCATCTACATTATTTATTTATTTATTTTTTATCTTTTTTATTTTATTATTACAAATACTTAATTCAAAATTGTTTTACAATAATAATGCAGGTAAATAAATACCATTTAAGTCAATACAAAACCTGTGCCTGGAATCTGACACGATACTTGTTACTCTTTTTGACGAATGATGTGAATAATTTCAAATTATTGATTTTCATAAAAAAAATAGTATTGAAAATATTGTTGTTTAAGAAAGGACTCAATACGAAAATCTATACAATGTATTGTATATAATCAGCATAATATATTTATGAAATATATTGAATGTATCTGTGTGAGTGTGTTCTAAATATATTTACTACATACTTATTCTTGATTCCCGAGAAAATTCATATTAATAGCGGTCATCTCAACGGAACTATCCAACAATTTTTTTTGAATTGCCTCCAAGTAAACTTTACAATCTACACGTTAAGAAAAAAAAACATAGTTGCAGCATTACCTCTACAACAATATTATGTTCTCATTGTTAATTTTATTGAATTTTAATAACTCTGTGTTCATGATAACAATGATTTTGATTCAATTTTGTCATTTAATGTTTACACTCAATAAAAATTTTAATATGGTTGAGTGCAAAAATTATATGTTTTTAAATACTTTTACCAGAAACAAAATTTTTTTAACATTAAACATATCATTACTTCTACAACCATTAAATACTTGCAGTCTTTTTCCTTGTTCTTAAACCATATTCTGTTTTTAAACCATATTAATATTAAATAACCATATTAATATTAAATAACAATAAAATGTTAGAAATAAATATAGTACTTATCCTTTTCACAAACTAAGTGGAAAACTTCAATACTTGTTTGCTTTTAAATATATTTATTTTTCATATATTTGTTTTCTAACTTCAATGTAATTCTCATTTAGTTTATATATGAATAAATATAAATAGACAAGGTTTGATTCAAGCAATGTGAGATATAAAATCGATTACAATATGACAAAGTGGAATCATAATAATTATTACTTATAATCATTTCTATTTTTCGCTGTGATCATATGTTCCAATCATAATATGTTGCTCTTAGATTATAGTCACTACAACTATATTTTTTCTCTGCGTGTAAGAACGATATAACAATAAGAAATAAACAAGATATGGCAGTCTGTCTGAATAATTGCTAAAAGTAATTGATATAAACTTTATACCTTTATACATGAATATTACTCGAAAAAGTATCCTAACATAGCTTGTATATAAACTTGAGCCTGGACGAGAACAACTAAGTACAATAATAACGAAACAATATTATTATTTTTTTATAGATTCCAATAAAATCTTCAAAACTTATGCTTACCGAATAATTCTATATTCAAGTCATCTTTGGCACCTCAGAAAATCTTCACAATTTGCATTACTCGGTATTGTTTTTTTTTTTTTTTAGTAAAGTCCAATCGGAAGTCTTCTATAATTGTGATAAAATTATATTCTGTTTCAAAATTTGTTTATTTTATTTTGTACTTTTTTTTTACGATTTATGTCAAAAAATTTAAATCAATTTGAATATTAATTGCATTAATAAAGAATTTTTATTATGTTTCAATTTAAAACTAGATAACTCTTTAATTGAGAAATTTTATGGAATAATTTTTGTCTGTGTAGCTTTTAGCCATTATTTATAAAATATTTTCAACAAAACTATGCTAATGCTGATCCCTTCCGTAAATTATGTTTAAACTTTAATGAACTTTGTAATGTTATAGATATGTCTGTCTCTAAATGTAAATTTTATTAAACGTAATTTAATTTTACTCTTAAATAATTTGTAACAATTTTGTATTTTCTGTCTGTAAGGATTTTTTCCATAGACTTAGTAAATAAATAAATAAAAAAAGAAAATGAAAAAATATATGTATTAGAAAAATTAGCAAAGAAAATATTAGGGTATCCAATCGTTTAACCGCCATTCAGTTATCCAATTAATTTTGGTTGATTGACTGTTCGAAAAATGTAAAATTGAAATTAAATTTTCTGAAATTATGTTAGAAATTTTTTTTATTTTTATGATAAATTTATGTCAACTACTTTTTTTTATCGCAGAAAAAATATTTTTTCTTAATTTAATATTTTTATTTTCACGGCTCTGTATATCTAATGGAATTTGCCAGAAAGCATCTTTCAAATCTACCCTAGATATGTAGTGCGTATCACCCAGTCTACAGAGCAATCCTTCTATATGTGGGAGTGGATAGTAATCCATTCAGCGTTATCATTAACGTTATTAGTGTTTAAAAGCACTGAATCAGCATTACAGATAATAACAAACAGTATTATCGACAACGGCATTATCAACAAGAGCGTAATTAATTAATCATTAATTTGTACAGATGATTTATTAAGATTATTATTAGACACAGATGCAATATTATAGGCAGAGGTCCAAGTCGATTAAAAATAGTCGGCAGTGGTGGCTGAACAAAAAATAGCCGGCGGTGGCTGTAAGTCGGCTGAAGCCGATACTTAAAAAAAGTACATAATAAAATAAATTATTAAAAACAATAACAGATGGAGCCACTGCATTAACTACTTTTTGCATTGAATTTCAATGAAAATTTAAAAATATCGGCGGCTGATTTTAAGTCGGTGTGAGACGACCAAATCCGACTTTGAACCGGTCGGTTTGTTTCTCTGAGTATAGGCAGGTTGACATTTAGAATCAGTGTGATCAGGTGCGAAAGAACTTTTCAGCTAAATTGTGTTTAAAATAAAGCTAAAAAAAATGCTAGAAAATTATTTTATGCTAAAAATAATGCTAAATTAATAAAATACTTTTTTGTGGTATATTTGCATTTCGTGTTAATTTTACATAATTATGACCTCAATATTATTATAAAAAAAGAATCGATTATAAAACAGAAGAAGGAAAAGACGACATATGCAGAAGCATTTGTTGTTAGACCAAAAAGAGTCATAAGCAGCTATAAGAGGGATCTTCCAACAGTTGTTCTCCTATCTGCTGCCACCAAGTCATTCAATTCACATGATGAATCGCACAATATTCTCAAGTTTTCAGTTGTATTTATCACCCAATTCGTTGTGTCATTGCGTTCCCAACCATCTAAATCAATGATGTTGCAAACGTGACAGTGGCAAATTACGTGTTCCACTACTTACGTTTTCTCAACATCCTTACTTGCGTTTCATCCTAACGTCATCATTTCTTCAACAGCACCCAAAACCCTTGACACCTTGCATATGGAATAGTAGAACAGATATATTATTTTAATACGTCCATGTCTGTCTCAAACTTTCGGAAACATTTATTTAATATTTTTGAAGTTCATCTCAAACCTTCGGAAACATTTATTTAATATTTTTGAAGTTCATCTAATTTAGAAATTAAGTTGTAATATTTGAATTTTTTCCTTATAAAAAAATGCTAGAAAATGCTTCATGAATTATTAAACAATGCTAAATAATATGCCAACTGCTAAATCAAAAATTTGCGGTTAAAACTGAGTAAAAAATGTTAAATTTAGCTGCAAAAATGCCGAAATGGTCACACTGTTTAGAATTAGTATTCAAAGAGATTGGATTATGTAAAGAATTAGTTGGAGGCGAAATACAATTAAAACTAGTATTAGTAACGGGCCAACTGCAATGAGAGCTTGATTTTACATTGTTATTTAAGAATTGAGAGAACAACAATTTCAGTTGTTCAATTTTATAAATTAATAAACTAACTTTTTTTACAAGTTGACAATTATTGCAATTATAAACTATAGAAGAACGTTAGATACATCCTCACTTTTCACTTTTGCAAAAATATTATGAAATTTGCATTTATAGATTTTGTAAATAATCTCACAATTCAATTCAATGTTTTTAAACCACTATCTAACTTTTTAAACGACTAACTAACTTTTGAATATTCGGAATCGTATAAATAATGTTATTTAATAGTTTAACACTATTCTGGTGTCAATTATATACCAATGCGGTATTAATTTCTCATTGTTGATTTTAGCATGCTGTGTTAGTACACTATTGACAGTGAAAGGTGTGATTTTTTTCACGGATATGGTCGATAGAAAGAGTGTCAAAGAGAAGGAAATAAAGTATTCAAAAATGAATTTAAAAAAAATTAAATCTAAAGCAGCCAAAAAGGCTAATATTGGCCATAAAACAAGCTATATTTCATTAAAAACAATTGATAATAATGTCGTGTGCACCCTGTGGTGATAGAATAAGTGTAAGTGGCAACGCGAGCTAGTAAAAGGGACAGAAGTATAGATATTTAAAGAAAAGATTTTTAACGAAGGTAGCAAGAAGAAGAAGTAGCAAAAGTAAACAAACAAATTGCTGAAAAGTTTAGACAGGAAAATAACCCAGGCAGACGTATTTTCTGAAAAGAGGTTTCGTGGGAGGAAAGTTGCGAAAAGTCTTTCCTTTTTCCTTTGATTCCCGATGATGGTGAGACCTGTGGCTACGGAGCAAGAAGAAAAAAATGAAATCAACATATTGAGTGGCAAAATTTTTTTTATATATACACAAGTTACGAATTTGCAATTTTTTATTTTTTATATAATAAAAAAAAAGGAAAACTACATTAAATCAAAGTTAACTTAAATTAAAAGTAAAACCAAAATATATATAAAGCTAAAAAAAAATAAAACACCAACCACAACGATCTCCGTCAGTCCTGCCGCCATCTTCATCAGCCACTTGCCACAGATATCTCACCCAACGTTGGAGTAGCTGCTCAGCACCTCAATGCCTGTGGTGCTTTGGTAATAAGGTTTTTTGTACTTGACCCGTAAGTTCGCACTCGGACAACTAGACGGACTAAACAGATTAGAAAATACCTTTTCTGTAAGAAAAAAAAAAATAAATAAATAAATAAAAAAATATAGATAAAAAAAAGTTTTTATAAAAGCAAAATAAAAAAGGATAAAGAAAAAAACAAAGACATTTAAATTAACATAATTTAGGTTAGGAAAAATATTTTTTTTACTCGATACTCCCTCATTAAATAATTACTTCTATTTTAGGAAATTTTTAGGAAACTAAAAAAAGTAAAAGGCTATTTTTTCCTGAAAAAGAAAAGAAATTTTGAAAATAATACTTACCAGAACCCTGGACCTATACGGGCGAAGAAAACCTTAACCTCCTTCACAAGAAATTTCTCCAACCCGCAATATATCTCTGACATCAGCTAAATAAATACAGTCACCTGTGAAATAAATTAGATGCAATCTACAAAGGCGTAAAGGAATTAGTATTTTGGTCGTACCTACAATTATTCGCCTCGAAATTTGAAAACTGGCAATAGAACAAGAGAATAAAAAAAAATATTAGATTAAATTTCACATTATCACATTAAATTTCAGAAATTTTTCTTTATATATTTAAAAAAAATCTAAATTTTGCAATTTTTTAATGTGTAATATATTACCTTTTAATTTTAAATTTTTTATTTTCTTTATTTGTAAAATAGTTTTTTCAATTAATAATAAAACATAACTTTTATAATGTTGAAATGAAATTTTATAAAGTTTTCTCATTAATATGAGTGAATAAATAAAATTAGCAGCGGTGAGTAATAGGGGGAGAGCTTGAGGGTAAGGTGAGAGACGTAATCGGGGACATTTTACAAAGATTAAGAAAATGTCAAGGAGAGATGATTATCTCTATTGGGAGGGTACCAATTTGGCAAAACAGCAGCTAAACCATTGAATTTCTTTTTGTGTGTGTAATTTAGATAGTTGAGTTAGATATCTTCACTTCGGGCTCCCAAAAATATTATTACTTAGATAAAGGATTCCCAAGCTGGTATGATTTTTTTTTTTTTTTTTTTTGTAGGTGGATAACTTCTCAGACCTGGCGGCAGGAACCACCCCATCCGGCGAGCTTCAGCCCGGCAATCAGCGAGCATACCAGCGTCGCCGTCAGTCTGGCTACACTATGTGCTGGTAAGCAACCAGCTGTTTATTTTTTTGTCCCGTTCACTCACTACAATAATGGACCTTATTCAGTGAAGGTTTCTTATTTAAAAATTATACAAGAAATAATACAATTATTTTCCAAAAAAAAAAAACATCTATAGAAGTTACGAAAATTGTTTTTATTAAGATAGAATCACCTAACTGTGAATAGAGTTAACATTTATAAATTGATTTTAATAAAATATAGGTTATTTATTTTTAACATATTAAGCTTTCTTACAAAAGAGAGAAATTACCATTTTTAGCCTTCTCCTATTTTTTACGCTTTTTTAGTAATAAGAAATTCAATTTTTCCAACATAACTTTTGTAATATCCCCAAAAATATTGAGCAATAATATCTTTTACAAACAACACTTTATATTCAAATTTCGCTTCCGAGAAATGAAGTCGTAAGTAATGTAAAAATCAAGGGAGTTTTAAATCTTTGTGAAAAATCTTAACTGATCTTGAATTCTGAAAAATATCAAGTTATCATTTCTTTATTGCAAATATTTTTTTTTTTTTGGATATCTAGACACTGTTATTCCAGAGTGTGGCTGAATATCATCAGTTATTAACATAGTGTCTATATTAGACAATTTTTCATCAAGACAAACATCAAAATCAACGCGATTTTATGCAAAGTGGAAACAATTGTGCAAAAATAAAAATAAGATGAATTTTTATATACGCAGTTTGACATCTGTAACAACAAAAAATAGTCGATATTTGTCTTGATAAAAATTTTGTCTAGTATAGACACTGCATAAATAAATAACTGTCTCATACTCGTATTATTCACTGTTATTTGGTTGCTTATTACAGAAACAACATTATCTTTAGTGGTGTGTAAGACATTCATTTTTTATTTCATTTTCAGCCTCGTCTTTGTATTTTTCTTCTTCATCATCCTCGTCGCTGTCGTCAATTTCATCACCGGCATCATAGTTAATAAAAATAAAAACCAACGATGTGTGAAAATTTTAAACGTATAAAGACTTAAATTTATCTTTTTCTTGGTCTTCCCCTTAAAAACACCTACATATTTGGAAAAAAACAAAAAACAAAACTGTTGACAAAAAAAAAAAACGAGTTAACAAAATAAAATATTAAAAAAAGGAATGAAAAAATTAAAGGCATAAGACAAAAAATATGTAAACAAATCTTATAAATATTTAATATAATAAATGACAAAAAAAAATTTTTTTATATGTATTTTTCTCTAGCTATTTTTAAAACGTAATAAAAGAATTATTTAAAAAAATGGTTTTGTTAAAAAAAAAAATAGTAACTTTGAGATATTGTTTTTTTTTTTTTTTTTTGTAATGTAGGCTTAGAATGGAACAGCATTTCAATGAAAAAATAAACATCATAAATTTTTACTCATTAATCTTGTTTTAAAAATTAAGCAAAATTATATAAATTCACCCTTACTTTTTTAATTTCTTTCATTCCTCTTTTCTCTAGTGTCTTTTGTACCATTTATTAAAATAAAACAAAAAAATAAAAAAAACTAAAAAATTATGCAATAATAAATAAGTTTATAAAACGAAAAGTTTTCTACATATTTTTTTTCATTTTTAATTTTCCATATAATAGCGGTGTTTTTAATAATATCGAGAGACAGTAGGATAGATAGCTAATGATACAATTTTAGCTCTTAAGTTAGATAAAGTCAAAATAGCTACAATTTGTCGTATACTGCATACTTAACTCTGTTCGTCATCAAATAAAAATAAATAAAATGCCCTAGATCCACTGTAACTTCGTTATATATTCTTCTCTAGTGTAGGTAATTCTACTTGTAAATGTATTTGTATATAAAAGTGATTATATGAGCGCGTTGTACGAGCAGAAGTATGTGAAAATTTTTGAGTAAAAAATTGTGTTAAATAAAATACTATTATAAATGAAACTTTATTGTTTTGTACATTTTTCCTGTCTTTTTTATACACTTTTCTTGTAAATTGTATTTCTTTATATTTTGCAGCACAGCAATTTTTCTATATATTTTTATTTTTGTACCAATAGCAAAAAAAATATTGCTAAAATTTTTTTCACACTGAATTAAGTAAAAATAGTGTGATCATTATTGTTGCAATGTAATAGTGATAGTTATTAAAAGAAATGAAGTCTGGAAGAGGATTACAGTCAAGGAGAGAAAGAGAGAGAGAGATAGAAAAATACATTTGATGGATGTTTATTAAGTAACAAATAGACTATAGAATACAGTGTAGACTATATGCAAGATTGTAGAACAGACTATGTACTGGATTATAGAATGCATTATAGACAAAACTATATACAGGACTAAAGACTAGACTTTAAGCTAAACTATAGACTATACTACAGACTGGACTATAAACTAGAAAATATACTATATTAAAGACTAGACAATGAACTACAATATTGGCTAGACTATAGACAGGGCTATAGAATAGAGTCTAAATTAGACTGTAGACAAGACAATAGACTAGGCTACAGATGAGGCTATAGAATAGGCTATAGACTGGACTATAGACTAGGTTATAGATTAGGCTATAGACTAGGATATAGATTAGGCTACAGACTAGGATATAGATTAGGCTATAGACTAGACTATAGACTATTTAGCATATAGACTAGCCTATAGTCTAGTCTATAGTCTAGACTATTGACTAGATTATAGACTTGATTATGCACTAGACTATAGACTAGACTATAGACTAGACTATAGACTAGACTATAGACTAGACTATAGACTAGACTATAGACTAGACTATAGACTAGACTATAGACTAGACTATAGACTAGACTATAGACTAGACTATAGACTAGACTATAGACTAGACTATAGACTAGACTATAGACTAGACTATAGACTAGACTATAGACTAGACTATAGACTAGACTATAGACTAGACTATAGACTAGACAATAGACTAGACTATAGACTAGACTATAGACTAGACTATAGACTAGACTATAGACTAGACTATAGACTAGACTATAGACTAAACTATAGACTAGACTATAGACTAGACAATAGACTAGACTATAGACTAGACTATAGACTAGACTATAGACTAGACTATAGACTAGACTATAGACTAGACTATAGACTAGACTATAGACTAGACTATAGACTAGACTATAGACTAGACTATAGACTAGACTATAGACTAGACTATAGACTAGACTATAGACTAGACTATAGACTAGACTATAGACTAGACTATAGACTAGACTATAGACTAGACTATAGACTAGACTATAGACTAGACTATAGACTAGACTATAGACTAGACTATAGACTAGACTATAGACTAGACTATAGACTAGACTATAGACTAGACTATAGACTAGACTATAGACTAGACTATAGACTAGACTATAGACTAGACTATAGACTAGACTATAGACTAGACAATAGACTAGAGTATAGACTAGACAATAGACTAGACTATAGACTAGACAATAGACTAGAATATAGACTAGACTATAGACTAGACAATAGACTAGACTATAGACTAGACTATAGACTAGACAATAGACTAGACTATAGACTAGACTATAGACTAGACTATAGACTAGACTATAGACTAGACTATAGACTAGACTATAAACTATATATATATACATACTAGACTATATATATATACTATACTATAGATTACTATATACTACAGACTAGACTATAGTCCAGACTATAGACTAGACTATAGACCTTCTATTTTGTAACAAAAATTGTAAATTTGGAAGCCAAATTAAAGAATTTAGTAAAGTGTCACTTTATTTTGTTGCACAAAATCTACTGCTAATAGAATACATTTACCCAAAACACGAAATGTATATAATTCAAAAACTTATTTTATTAACTAAACTAATCAATATATAATAACAAATATCTGGAAAAGTATCCCATGATGTAGCTAGAAGACAATTATGATGAAGTAAATAGTAAAGATAGGATACCGCACCTTATTTTGTCCAACAGCGTACATAACAACGAAGAATAAAAAATAAAAGTTTATACTATAATTTGTGTGATAAATAAGCTATTTACCGCAATAAGTATTCCATAATACAACAACTACAACAATATAAAATACCTACAATAACATTGAAAATTGTATCATCAACACAAAGAATATATATATATATATATATATATATATATATATATATATATATTTATATAGATATATATATATATATATATAATATATATACGAGTATAACAAAATTTATATACATATATTTTATGAAACATAACATAAATATTTCTTTATTTTTTGGTTGTTGTATTTTTATATTGGTGTTGTAGGTATTAATCTTTGTATGTATGTATGTATATATGAGTTTTTTGTGATGCCCTTAAGCACTTATAATAGTGGTTTCTTACACATAAATATAGCAACTGAACATTAGCAGAAGTTTTTACCCTTTAGTTTCAATTTTTTAACAAAAAAAAAAAAAAAAAAAAAAAAAAAACTTTTTTTCTCCCAAAAATTTCTATTATTATTGTTGCAAGTTAATGTGATGAAAATAATATGAACAGAATGAACATCAAATTTTACCAAAAAACAAAAAAAATGCTTACCATTTTTTTTCTTTCTGTTAAAAGCATTATGAGATTTTAAAAGTTTTTAAAATATTTTTTAGAAAAAATACAAGAATAACAAAATTGTTAAATAAAAAATAAGAAACATATTTTTTCTTAGACAAAATTAATGTTTCATTTTTTTTATTTCTTATGTTTCCCTATGATTAAGTTTTGTGAATTTTTAAGTTTTATATTACATTTTTTTGTTTCTTGTATTTTTCTCTACTATATTAAATTTCTCGCGGTTTTATTTTGTTCCTAAATCTATAGAAGCTCTAGGATAATATTTCATTCAATGTTTGTTAAGATTATTTTATGTAAAGTTTATAAATCTGTTATTGTTTGCTATTTTTAGTTCATAGCATATGAGGCGTATGAATAATATTTGTGTTACCAAAACTAGATTATTATTAGTCATACGTTCAGGGGGCTACAAAGGATACAAGAAATTGTAGTATATTTGTAAGGAATAATAAATAAGAGGCCAGATTATAGACTAGACTTTAGACTAAAATATAGACTCGACTATAGACTAGAATATATTCCAGACAATAGAATAGACTATAGGCTACATTATAGACTAAATTATAAACTAGACAATAAACTAGATTATAGACTAGGTTATGAACTAGTCTATAGACTAGACTATAGAAAACTATAGACTAGGTTTTAGACTAAACGGTCGACTAGACAATAGACTAAACTATATATCAGGGGATAGAATTGGCTTTAGACTAGACTATAGGATAGACTTTAGACTAGAGTATATTCTAGCCTATAAACTAGATTATATAAAAAATATATACCAGACTATAGACTAGACTATAGACTAGACTATAGACTAGACTATAGACTAGACAACAGACTAGACTATAGACAAGACTATAGACTAAGCTATAGACCAAACAATACACTAGACTATAGAATAGACTATAGGCTATACTGTATACCAGATTATAAGCTAGACTATTAATTAGACTATAAACTAGATTATAGACTAGGTTATGAACTAGTCTATAGACTAGACTATAGAAAACTATAGACTAGGTTTTAGACTAAACGGTCGACTAGACAATAGACTAAACTATATATCAGGGGATAGAATAGGCTTTAGACTAGACTATAGGATAGACTTTAGACTAGAGTATATTCTAGCCTATAAACTAGATTATATAAAAAATATATACCAGACTATAAACTATACTATAGACTAGATTATAGACTATACTAGATTATATACTAGACTATAGACTAGACTTCATTTATCCTTTCAAAAGATTTTAATTTGCCCGCGGACTCCAAGACATGTCTGAATTCTTTAATAACACAAATGTAAAATGAGTAAAAAAAATGTTTTCACGGTCGTCAAGAAAATATATTAGTATATGCATAAATTCCTATTTCTATCTATCCTATTACTTTTTTTAATAAAAAAAAACAACCCACTTTTTAATTGGTCGCGCAATATTACGCCCAGCATGGTCATGATGGAAAGTAATAGGCTCGTGTCTTTTTGCATATTCTGGTAATTTTTCGTTGAAGCTCCTTTCGTACTAATCAAATGTGTTCAGTACAGGTCTCTCGTGATCGTTTCAACCTACTTTAGCAGCTCGTAATTGATGACACACTTATGATTCCATTACATACATAGCAGTATTTTTGTGGTTACTTAGCTTTGGTGTCGATTTTCCTGGTTGGACGGGTTTTGATTATTACAGTGATTCTTTTTCTTCATCGGCCGTAACAACTTGATACTTTTGGATAAATACAAGTGCTTTTTAAATCTTTAAATGGGTACGTGATATTATTACTTTGAAAGCATTTCTTGTATTTTGCATAAGTCATTATCGTGCAAAGCCTCCAATTCTTCATTTCTGAACTTTTTTCTCACATCGAAATCGCTACTTTTAAATCGTATAAGTTTTTTCAACTAAAGCACCAAAATGCGATGGCTTTCCGCATCACCTTTTTTTAAAAAAAGAATATAATTTTGAAGTGGAATTTTTCAATCAGGCTACTACTCCTCGGGAAACACTCAGGAATTCTAGACAATATACATAGGACTTAGTGACTTTATTAGATATTTTAATACCTCATTTGGTTCTTTGATCGCCGTCGTTCTCTTACTACTCTTCTTATTCACTACACCACAATATTTTAGATCCGCGGACCGCCAATTGTTGAGAACCGGTGGACTAGATTAAAGTCTATAAAAACGGCTGTTAGTTAGACTACATTGTAGACTATACTATATACTATACCATACTATACTATACTATACTATACTATACTATACTATACTATACTATACTATACTATACTATACTATACTATACTATACTATACTATACTATACTATACTATACTATACTATACTATACCATACTATACTATACTAAACTATACTATACTATACTATACTATACTATACTAAACTATACTATACTATACTATACTATACTATACTATACTATACTATACTATACTATACTATACTATACTATACTATACTATACTATACTATACTATACTATACTATACTATACTATACTAAACTATACTATACTATACTATACTATACTATACTATACTATACTATACTATACTATACTATACTATACTATACTATACTATACTATACCATACTATACTATACTAAACTATACTATACTATACTATACTATACTATACTATACTATACTATACTATACTATACTATACTATACTATACCATACTATACTATACTAAACTATACTATACTATACTATACTATACTATACTATACTATACTATACTATACTATACTATACTATACTATACTATACTATACTATACTATACTATACTATACTATACTATACTATACTATACTATACTAAACTATACTATACTATACTATACTATACTATACTATACTATACTATACTATACTATACTATACTATACTATACTATACTATACTATACTATACTATACTATACTATACTATACTATACTATACTATACTAAACTATACTATACTAAACTATACTATACTATACTATACTATACTATACTAAACTATACTATACTATACTATACTATACTATACTATACTATACTATACTATACTATACTATACTATACTATACTATACTATACTATACTATACTATACTATACTAAACTATACTATACTATACTATACTATACTATACTATACTATACTATACTATACTATACTATACTATACTATACTATACTATACTATACTATACTATACTATACTATACTATACTATACTATACTATACTATACTAAACTATACTATACTATACTATACTAAACTATACTATACTATACTATACTATACTATACTATACTATACTATACTATACTATACTATACTATACTATACTATACTAAACTATACTATACTATACTATACTATACTATACTATACTATACTATACTATACTATACTATACTATACTATACTATACTATACTAAACTATACTATACTAAACTATACTATACTATACTATACTATACTATACTATACTATACTATACTATACTATACTATACTATACTATACTATACTATACTATACTATACTATACTATACTATACTATACTATACTATACTATACTATACTATACTATAGTCTGGACTATAGACTAGACTATAGAATTTGTTATGACTTTTAAACTATAAAAAATATTTGTTTAAAATTCTTATAACTTTAAATAAAATATAATTCATTTATTGTTTCCCTTCAACAACGTATGATTAATATTTATTTAATATACCAAAAATAATAATAATAATACGCCACCATTAAAACAAATGAAGTATAATACTGCAACTCTATTGATTTCAAATATTTAGAAATCTAGCTGTTTTTGTGCCACTATCAAATATCGATTAATTTGTCATTTATTTTCCATAAAAAAATATACTGAATTTATTGAGTTTCATGAGGAATCAGAAAATAATAAAAAAATAAATTAAAAAAAACCTTAACAACCGTAGTACTTCACTTAAAGCCATATTTATTTCTATGCTTTAGCGAGTAGTCGAAGAGAGTCGTAAGGATCTTACACACAGTTTGCACTTTAACACTAACACACATACACACGGTTACTACAGTCATACATGCAATGTCAGACGTTTACCAACTAAAACTTATCATTAGTCACAATTGTAGTTTGATTACGATGGCGAAAATATAGAAGAGAAGCAACATAAATGAAAATGAGAAAAACTTTTACGATTTTTGCCTTGTTAAAATTTCTTATTATTTCTTATTTTCAGTATTATTTTTTATTTTTTTTTTTACATTTTGTTGCTTTTTTCATGGTATATATTTATGTGTGTGTATATGTCTCAGGCAGCGTATTTTTCTTAATGTACCCAGTCTCTGATTGTATGAATGAACATCTGAGTCTTTTCCAATAGACCCGCATGATGGAACAAAATACAAACGTACAAAATTACAGAAAAAAAATTGTTTTTAAATAAAACCAAAACAAAACTAGAATAGTAAAAGATTTAAATCTACAACGTCACATGAATTGAATAAAGATATCAGTTTATCAGTTGTGGGAAAGAGTCCCAAAGGAAATCAAAAATAAGAGAAATATTAAAAGAAAAATTGAAAAGAGTTTAGAGAAAACAGAAGCAAACTGATTGATTGAAGAAGAATTTTTTATTGAAATATTTTTTGTTATGATTGTGTATGAAAAATATATGATAAATTTATAATCAGACACATACGATAGTCAACCGACTATAAATTTAATTGAGAAAGAGATATCAAAGCTTTCTTTCGACAAGAAAATGTGGGAAAATTTTACATATTTAGGAATTCTTAGAACTTGATTCTTTAGGACTTATCCGACAATTTTTTTTTTTCTTAGATGATCACATAATTAATTTGTCGAGAAACTCTTTAGTCGTACAAAATAAAATTATTTTTTTCATATGATTTTCCATACAATATTTAAGCAAGTAATTATTAATTTTTATCGGTTTGGGTTATAGCAGACATTTCTAAGTCATTGTCAGACAAAAATTTGTTTAGGGCAGCATTTTTAAAGTTATAAAAATAGCACTTGTAAAATTTCATTTTATTTTTAAAAAAATGTTTAAACATTTTTGTCTGATGATATACTCAGACAAAAAAAATAAAAAGCTTATTAGTGCTATATTGGAGAGAAGGAAATAAAATTTCTGGCTATAGAAAATTTTTTTTTCAAAATCTATAGCCAGACAAAAATTTTTGTGTGATGAAACTTTAAAAATAATATGGATAATTATATTTGCTTATATATGCGTTCCTCATATATTTGTTAGCCAACTGTTAAATTATTTTTGTCTGAATAAGCGGAATATTAATCATACAAAAACAAATTCGTAAGATACCTACTAAAAAAACCAGATATAATATCATTTGCTTTCAATAGCGGTTTTTCACAGATCTTCCTTAAAAACTAGAAACTAAATTTTGTCTGAAATCTATTGTCATGCAAGAAATTTGTATGGCAACTTTTTTTAAGTACAGGAAGAACACTTTTGGGCTATCCAATGTATCTGTTGTATATTTTAAAAGCAATTATATGGAAAATTTGTCTGAAGTTTATAATCAGACAAAAGTATTTGCATGAGGAATTTATTCATATAACGCAAAAATAATTTTGCTTTTTTTTACATATTTTGAGAGAATTTTAGAAAAAAAATATATTTCCTGAAGTTTCTAACAGACAAAATATTTTGTTTGATTACTATTAAAATAAAGAAAATTATAATTATTTCATTAACTTTTAAATTTTTCTAAGGTATTTTCTGATAATCTCTTATCTGAAGTTATAAGCTGATAAAAAAGATTTTGTATGAAGATAACTGCCGATATTTCAAATTTTTGTCATAATATTTTTTTCTTTATTTAACTTGACCTTATGTTTAAATTAAACTTAAGGTATACGTATAACCCTGAAGGAAGCACTGATTTTATGTCACGCCCACTTTTTTAAATAAGGCTTACTTTGCTTCCTAGTAAGAATCAAATTTTCATTAAAATTTTGATGATAGTAATAACAAAAGTGGGCGTGGTATCCATAAAAATTCAATTTTATAAAATACAGTATTTCCTATTCCTTCTGTATATCAAATTTTATGTGAATTGACTTAGTGGCATTATGTAAGTATAAAAATTTATTTTTACTGAAAGTGGGCTTAAAACTGGGCGTGGCATCTAACTTATATTTTAGCGCATAGTTTTCTGCACAAAATACTTAGTACATGTGCTAAATTTCATTTGAACTTTCAAAAAAAAAAATAATAATAATTCTTTACAAAACCTGGGCGTGGTATTTTTATTAATATTTATACGTAAAAAAAGAGGGGAATTTAATAAAAATCTTTTAGAATATTTAAGAGAAGCTTTGCATTCTATAAAACAATAGGTAAATATACTGAAATTTACTGATTTAAATATTTTCACACATAATTAAAAAAATGCTTCAAAATATCGGAAGTATAACTGCAAAACCCTTTAGAGATTTTATTAATCTGTTGTTATATTTTCAATTGAGGCAATATTTGATGATCCAAAAATTGTCGCATAGTGTTATATACAAATTATTGTCTGATTATAAATTTTTATACAGATTATAGATTGTGTTACTGAATTTAATAACATTTTTTTAAATGTTTGTTCTATACATAACTCTTTCATCTGATGATTGTTATCATACAAAAAATTTTGTCTGATTATAATTTTTTTTCTTTGTTATTTGAAATATTTTAAATAGTTTTTATGTTAGTAATGTTTTTGTGGAATCTTTTAAATAATATAAATGTAACTAGGTTTGTCTGATGATTTTTGTCATACAGAATTTTATTGTTTACTATACTTAACTTTTTTGAATTAGGAAAATAAATTTATGATATTTGCCATACAAAAAATTTTGTCTGATTATTATTTATTTTTTTTTCTTTCGTTATTTGAAATATTTTAAATAGTTTTTTATTAGTAATGATTTTGTTGAATCTTTTAAATAATATAAATGTAATTAGGTTTGTCTGATGATTGTTATCATACAGAATATTATTGTTTACTATAGTTAACTCTTTAGAATTAGGAAAAAGAATTATGATATTTGTCATGCAAAAAGTTTCATCTGATTATAATTTTTTTCAGAATTTTATTTTACTAATTCTATTAAAGTGCTTGTTTTAAAAATTATTTTAAAATAAATAAAAAAAATTTATCTCATTATTGTTTTTTTTTTTCTTTTCTTAATTTTAATTTTTTTTTAATTTATATTTTCAAAGTTTTTGCCTTTTTAAGTTTTATAGATCTAAGTTAAATTTCTTACTCTATAAATATATTTTATTTATTTATAGACATGTTTATTGAAATAATTCGATTTCGTTTTAAATACTTTAATGAATTTTAGAAACATTCCCTTTATGGCCGTTAACACAAAGTACTATTTAGTTAAATTTAAAAACAAGTGTCCTAATTTCCGTTTAACATTAAATTAAAAATTATCATTATTTTTTTTATTAACAGTAATGAAAAGTTAGGTAACCTTACAGTTAGTATTATTTTGAATTTGTTTTGTATCTTAAAGTCAAAATATTTAAAATAATTTTATTTGTGTTTTGAAGGACAAAACACACACGTACACACTTATACTTATATATTTATAAGAAATGTTTACATGGAATTTATTATCTCATTACCCTCAAAAGGGAGTTATGGTTAATTATGAACCATTTAATTTCAATAAAATATATTAAAGGTTGGGACTTGTATTTAGTTCATAAAGTTTACATGAACAGACAGTGGACAGACATCCTTAAATCCCACATATGTATGTATATATGTAAATAGAAACATTCTGAGTCTAATACTTTATTGTGGGGGTCTTAAAAAAGTTTATATATATTCGAGGACCTCCTTAAATGTTGCAAAGGACCGCCATTTGAGAATTGCATTTAAAGGCGTCCGCGAGTAGTTCCAATAATTAATAATTAATACAAATAATCAATTCATTCTGATAGATACACTCATTAGGAATAAGAGTGATGTTCAGGAATCTGGGCATAGTTGAGTTCAAAATAGGTCAAACGAAAATAATTTGTGGCAAGTTTTACAACCAAGTATTAAATTTATTGGAAATACACGAAGAGAAAACATATAGTTGTAGTGACCATAATCTAAGAGCAACATATTATGATTGGAACATATGATCACAGCGAAAAATAGAAATGATTATAAGTAATAATTATTGTGATTTTATGGTTTGTTTTTTCATGTTATGAACACTCTTATATTATATTATTATAGCACATTGTCATATTTTGATTCCATTTTATCATATTATGACCTCATTTTATCATATAGGTATCAAATCTTATCATATTATTATTCCATATCATTATTATTCCTTATCATATATTATTAAAATTATTATTATTTTTATAACATTTTTATTGAATATATATATATATATATATATATATATATATATATATATATATATATATATATATATATATATAATGCATTTCATCTTATATTGCTTGAATCACACCGAGTATAACCAAACCTTATCTTTTTATATTTTTTCATATATGAACTAAATGAGAATTAGATTGAAGTTAGAAGACGAATTAAATATAGTTAAAAACAAACAAGTATTGAAGTTTTCCACTAGGTTTGTGAAAAGGATAAATATTATATTTATTTGTAACATATTATTGTTATATTAATAATAATATTGAAATTGTTTAAAACCAGAATATGGTTTAATAGCAAGGAAAAAGCCTGCACATATTTAATGGTTGTAGAAGTAATGATATGTTTCATATTAACAAAATTTTTTTCTGATAAAAATATTTAAAAACTTATAATTTTTACAGTCAACCATATTAAAATTTTGAGTGAGTGTAAACATTAAATGACAAAATTTAAACAAAAACATTGTTATCATGAACAGAGAGTTATTAAAATTCAATAAAATTAACAATGAGAATATAATATTGTTATAGTGGTCATCCTGTAACCAAGTTTTTTCTGTGCGTGTATGAACATTATTTTTGGGAGTGGAACAAATATAGAAGATATGGTCAACTGTGGATCAATCTGCGCGATATCAATTGCTATAATGAATTCTATATAAATGCGGTATGTGTAAAACATTTAAAAACCATTCCAAAAGAACATTTTTATGATGGTTATTTAAAAAAAAAGTTTAACCAATACTTTTTATCAAAATGTGCCATTTCAAAAAGATGTTTTGAGCCGAACTTTGATCTCAAGGTTAACATAGACATTTTCGTATTGTCCTCTTAATAAATATCTGGAACCATGTAAACGTTTGTTTCATATTGCACATATTTTTTTTATTTTATTTTTATATTAACTAAAAATTAAGAAAAAAAAACTACAAATATTTTTTCGTTTAAATTTAACCTAAAGTTAGTGCTAACTAAAACTTTGTGTTAATGAATTTATTTTAACTTTTTGTTTAAACTGAAAGTTAGTATTTAATTTCCAGTTATTGTTTTATTTTTAACGAGTCTTAGGGTACTTTCCCTTTTTGCTATACAAAAATAATTGAAACAATAACGCAAAAAAGAAATAAAAGAAAGAAATCTTATGATTCGACTTTTTAGCCTGTATTGTAAGTGTAAGTGTGTCATTATGTGTATGTGTTAGTAACTTAAATTTTTTTCTAACATTTTCTGACTGACTTTTTGCCAGTTAACTGTCAGTATTTTTGTAGTTTATACTTTAACATTTTGTTATTATTTCAGTTCTTTGTTTTTTTTTTTTTTCATATTCTTTGTTATTTAAATGTAAATGTAAGAAGCGGTAATATTGAGGTGTATGCCACATTCATACTCCTAAATTAAGTAAATGGTATGTATGTGTGTATGGTATCTATGGTTGCTATGTTAGAAAAAGCAGCAGCAACCTCCACCATATCTGTCTCATTTACCAGTTAGAATACAAAAATTATAATGATGTTGTCTAATATTGCTTCTTTAGTTGCTGGTACCGTAGGTGGCTGTGTGCGTTTGCCATTTTTGTTTTGTTTCTTTTTAGATCCTTTATCGTCTTAAATATTCCCTGCGGTCATAGTAAAAATTTTCCAAGATTTTCAATTCTTTTTTTTCTATTTTCTGTTATTTCATGCTTTAATAGGAAATACACAGGAGTTAGTAGGTGGTGTTTTTGTGGTAACTAGTAGTTAGGTAGAGGCCATAAAACAAAAGCTTATATTACAACTATACTTAAAAATACACGCAAACATTCTCATTTTTATTAATGAACGTAAGAACCCAACAGTTTTGTTAAGACTAAAAAAAGTAAACAATGCAAAAGCTCTTCAAAATAGTCACTTGTAAAAGAAAATAATTAGTTCATTTAATAAAGCTAATAAAAAAAAAAAAATTTTTTACATAAAATTCTGGAAAAAAAAATCTGTAAGCAGATAAAAACTTTTATAATCAGACAAAATTGTTTTGTGCAATATGATCCAAGATAAAATATTTTTTTTTTTTTATTTTTATTTAAAACCTCTGGAAAAATCTTTAGAAATTCATTTAATCCATTTCCCACCATTATCCGATCTTGTTGAGATAAATTAACAAAATTTGGTATGAAATCTATTTTAGTAACTGTGACCAGAGAATCAAAAGATTTATGTACTTAACTATTTTAGTTTTCGAGATATCTGTTGTTGCAAAAATGCATCAATAGTTAATCAGAGGTATGTTGCTGCGCACATATAAGAAGCAGACATTTTAACAAATTTTATGGAAAAATTAGTTTTATTTGTCATTTAAATTTAATTTTATGATTATTTTACAATTTTTATCTTAAAAATATTTAGTGTGAAAAAGAAAAATTAGAGATGGACCATTCCAACGGCTTTAAGAATTTGACGGAGTAAGATCAAATAATTTCTTATAACATATCTAGCTAAAATGCAAGCTAGGATATTACATACTTTATGTAATGTAGAATATAGCTCTACATGTATTCACAAACTTTCTGACAAATTTCAAATCAGTTGCAGAATTAAAAATTCTCTAGCCTTTTATATTGAAAGAAATTCAAATCATAGCCTACCTGATTAATATTAAAAGAATTCCTTATTCAAGTGACACACGAAATAGTACCACAGAAATACATGTCTTTCAATAAATGCATAATTTTAGTATAACAAAATATGTATATTTTTTTATTTCTTCAGGAAACTAAAGCCAACACTTTGGAATTTGGTTGCGCAAAAAATAATTTTTTTTCTCAACTTTATTTTAGGAGATATACTTAATTAAAGTTAAAAAAATGTGATTCCTTATTCAAGTGGCAGGCAGTGTATGTATAATGTATCTAATAATTCTTCATGGATTTTCTATTTGCTTACCTATCTAATACTAAACATTAGTATTAGTTTAGAAGGTATTTAAATTATGTTTAATATTTAGGCAAATTTAAAAGCTAATACCTCCTTTACACTCTAAAAAATGCATGTAAAAAATTACTGCTATAGAGTAAGCAAGTTTTAATTTAAAATTAAACGAAATGCATAAATTTATATTTAGGCACAATATGTGTATCAAAATCAATCCCCATAAACATTTGGAAGATATCTTCCGGAAAGAAATTTACACAATATTTTCTTTTTTTATTATTTGAACGAAAATCATCAAAGCAATATTTTTCTAATATTGCATTTTTATCATTAGGCAATAAACAACAAAAAATATAAAAAATTAATTTTTTTTATTATTTTTATCCTCAAAATATCGCCCTCTTTTCAGTAAGGTGATTATCACCTCCGCAATAAATTGATGATATCCCATTGTAATCATTTGAAAGAAATTAATGCAATACATTTATTTTTCAGTCACAATCTTTTCAGTTGTAAAAATATTAATTTGTTAAACATAATTTATTAATTTGTTAAACATAATTTATTTGTTTGTCTTTTAGCAAAAAATTAATATTTTAACTGAGCTTTTCAGTTTTTGTGCTTCATGATGTAAAAGTTTTCTTTATTGTATTATTTAAAGATTTATTTGATAACAATTTTTCTAAATATTTATTACATCTTCCAGAAGATTAACTGGCGATATCTTCTTTTTTTCATCTAGATGATTATCAAGCAATATTTCCTATTTTTCTTTCGGCCGTATTGATTTCTTATTGCTTAGATGTGTCGCCTGTGATGTACAAACTCTCCTGTTGGGGGAAACTTCCGCGATACGAATATGATTATTGCGGCGAATATGATTATTGAGTAAAATAGAGTGTCAAAAATATTTTTTATATATTTTTTTTTAATAAAAAAAGATTGAAAATTCTCAAATAAATATTTCTTTAGAAAAATATTTTAAAATCAATACAAAATATTTCTATAGTGCGATAAAATAGTATCCTGTGGTATCTGTAAAATCTTAGTGTATACGTGTTATATGTGCAGAAAAGGAAATCAAACAATTAATAAATATACATACATTTATCTATGTTTATTTTTACATATATTTTCAATCACTTTTATACAAAAATAGTTTAAATGCATAAATATTTGAAATGAAACACAACATGTATTTTTACCCTAACTATAGAAGAAGTTAAATTACCTACTATAAATGGAGTAAATTTACATGAAAATTTACCAGAGTGTACATCATATTTCAAAAACTGCTTTAATAAAAAACATTTAACTAGTTTCTAAATCTTCATGATTTGTTCCTACAAGTCAAACTCCTCAGTGATTTTTAATAAACCTAGAAGATATCTTTTAAGATAAATTTTAAATTAATAAAATTGTAAATAAAAAAAAAAATTTTTTGAAACTTTAATTTCTTTGTATAAATCACAAATCAAATTTGAAAAACCATCCCATAAGATATAAAAAATTATCTCATTATGTCAGAATATGCACTAAAAGGATTAAATATGCCCTAAAAATTATAAAAAATATGCCAGAAATATGCTTTCAAAATCGCTATATGCAAAAATATGCCGTTAAGTGTGAAATATGCAAAAATATGCACTTACAAATCGATGCCAAAATGTTTTATTTGTTGCGCAATGGATAAATATTCTTTCGATTGTTTCATTTATAATATTTTGGTCCATAACTTCTAAACTAAATAAGTGTCCACCTTGAAAATTTACAAGAGTAGGGAGGAGAACTATGTAGGCCAATATTATATAATTTTTTAGAAATTTTTAAATACCGTTTTTGAGATATAATGGTTTAATTTATATATTTCCAACTTTGAAAATAAATTTAAAAATGGTGACTAATTCATTATTTAATTTGAGTGTACATTAGGATAAATAGAATTTCCTACAAAAATTTTTTAATCATACAAATAATAGACTATAGTTTATTTATGTCTAAAAATCTTTAAGAAGTTTAACAAAATCCGGTTTGTTACAAAAAATATATAAACAGACATAAACAACTTTTTTATGTCAATTAAAATCAAATAAAAATTGTTTGTAATTTTAAAGTTTTAAAAGATACTAGAAAGATCTATATTCAGACGAAACTTTTTGTATGGTAACAACCATCAGAAAAAAAATTTCCATATTTGAAAACGCTTAAAGATGCACAAAATTAATTAATAAAACTAATTGTTTTGTAGCAAAAAAATTTACAAACAGACAAAATTTTTTGTTGGATAAAAAATACCACAATTTTTTTACAAATCAAGTTTCCTTAAAATCAGACAGTTTTTTTTATGATAGCAAATATCCGACAAATTTATTTTTATTTAGGAAAAACCAAACAAACTACTTAGATAAAAACTAACTTAAAATTTTAAATTAATAAGAAAAATTTTTGATTACATTATTTTCAACAAAGAAACCTATAATCAGACAAAATTTTTTTTCTGGAACAACATCCAGCTTACAATTTTTTTTTTTTTTTTACTTAAAGCTTTAATATAAAACCAAAAGAATATATAAAAACCGAAAAAATCAGTAAAATAAAATTTTTGATATATTTGTAATCAGACAAATTTTTATTCTATAGTAACATCAGATAAAAAATTTTTTTCGATCTAAAAGCCTTTAAAATCCAAGAGAATTTATTCCAAGATAATTTTTTTGTTAAGTTAAACTTAAAAAGTGTCTTCATAGAAAATGTCTGTCATTTGATCACAATAGCCGACAAAAAAATTTCCTAAATTCTCAATTTTTCTTTTTTAATTATTATAAAACTTTTTGCCAGAATAAAATTTAAAAAAACAATTTTCTTAGAAAAGCATCAGCATTTATTTTGATTGAATTTCTTCATTACGTGACCTAAAAAATTATCTTCATACAAAATATTTTTTTATTTGACAAGAAACCTTTATAAAATGTCTTTAAAACTTATGAAAATCTTAACATTCTGAGCACAATTTTATTTCCAATAATTATGAAAAGAAAATTCTTTGTCTGTTTATAATCTTCGACAAAAGTTTTCTATAAAATACCTTAGAAATGTTTAAATATCTTTATTAAGAGAACAAAATTATATTGCAAATATTTTTAAACAAAACTCATACAAAATACTTTTATGTCTGATTATAGCTGCCGAAAAAATTTGAAAAAAAATGCTTTAAAGATTTATTAAATTATCATTTAAATGCAATAAATTTCATTTTCAATTCTTTTTAGAAAATTTTATATAAAGTTTTTTGTCTGATTATAATATCCGACAAAAAAAGACTCATAAAATAGCTTAGAAATTTTTATAAATAATTATTAAATTAAGGAAATTAAATAACAAATACCTTTAAATAGCCTCCGTACAAAAAAAATTTATATGGCATTTATTAAAAGTTCTTTTTAATAAATGCCATATAAAATATTTTGTCTGATTATAGAATCCGGCAAAAATTGTACAAAAAAATTCTATAAAAATGTAGAAAAATTTTACCAAATTAACTTAATTAATTTGTTTGTTGCCTCTGAATAATCTTCATATAAAATATTTATATGTCTGATTATAACTTCCGACAAAAAATTTGGATAAAATGCCCTGAAATTTAAGCAAATTTTAATGAAATGCAAAAAATAAAATTGCAAGTACTTTTTAACAAATGTTATTTGATTATAGTATCTGATAAAAATTGTACAAGAAAATCCCCAAAAATGTAAGAAAAACTTAACTGATTTAACAAAAATATTTTTTTTAATACCTTTGAGTAGTCTTCATAAAAAATATGTGTATGTCTGATAATAAAAAAATGTCTATTAAAATTCCTTAGAAATTGATAAAAGTTATTAAATGTAAAAAATAAATACTTATTAATAAATTTTATTAAAAAAAATTGGTTTGATTGTAGTATAGGAAAAAAATTTTACAAAAATGTCTTAAAAATACAGAGAAATCTTACTAAATTAATGAAATTAATTTTTAATGGCTTAAAAAAGTCTACATACTAAATATTTTTATATCTGATTATAAAAACATACGACAAAAAAAAATTCAAAAACTTCCAAAATTGTCAAAGGTTTATTAAAATATTATTTAAATGCTAAAATATAATATAAAATGCTTAAGAAATTCGTATAAATAATTATTCAACAGACAAAATTGAATTTTAAATACCTTTAAGCAGTCTTCATACAAGTTATCTTTGTTTTCTGATTATAACTTTCGAAAAAAAGTGTATTAAATGTTTTAGAAATTTATTAAAATCTTAAGAAAGACAAAATTTTAAATACTTTTTAATATACGTTATTCAAAAACTTTTGTCTGATTATAGTATCCGACAAGAATTATGCATAAAAATTCTTTGGAGTTTATAAATATTTATCAAAATTTTAATATATATAGGGAAAATAATTGTTAATACTTTTAAGTAATCTCCATAAAAAATACATTTTTATCTGATTATAATATCTGACAAAAAATATAAGTAAAACACCATACAAATTCTAATTTAATACAATATTAATTAAAGTAAAAGAAAGTACTTTTTAATAAATATCATACAAAAATTTTGCCTGATTGTATTATTCGACATATATTGTACAAAAAAAGTATCTTAAAAATTTATAAAAATCTTACTAAATTGAAATACAGCAAATTTTGAATACCTTTAAATAGTCTTCATACAAAATATATTTATGTCTGATTATAACTTCCAACAAAAAATTTGTAAAAACTGCCTTAGAAATTTATTAATATCTTAATGAAATGGAAAAACTAAAACTTTAAGCACTTTTAGTTAAAAGACATACAAAAAATTTTTTGTCTGATTATGGTGTTCGACAAAAATTTTACCAAAAATATTTTTAAAATGTATGAAAATCATACTAAAATGACAGAACTAAATAAAGTTAAATAGTCTCCCTACAAAATGTTTTTGTGCCTGATTTTAGCTTCCGACAAAAATTTGATATAAAATGCCTCATAATTTAATTTCATTAAATCCCTAATAAAATAAAATAAAAATTTTAATACAAAAAATGTTTTCTGATTATTCTAAATTGACAAAGTTAAATATTTAGTTTTAAAAAGTCTCCAAAGAGAATTAATTAATTAGATAGTTAATTAGAGCATTAATTAATTTAACCTAAAATACGAAGGCATAAATCAAGATTACCAGCAAAATTGACTTTTAAATAATTTTGATAATGATTCAGTAGCATTTTTATTTGTGATTAAAGCAATGTAAAAAATTTTGCCCGCTCTCTCTTAGTTTACGAGTTATGGGTACTTGAAGTTATAATATAAAAATGAAATTTTCTCCTTCCTCCTGTAATGAATATGAACAATATGGGTATCATAGGAAAGGTCTTGAATAATCCTTTCGATTGATATATAAAATATGCCAAATCATTAACCCATGGTGAGACAATATGATATTTTATTACTTTTTATTTTGACTTTTTTTACAAAAGTACCGTTATCTCAAATTATTTAGAGAACATTTGAAGCTTTCATATGATTCCCCTGTCACACCCCTAGCCCATTAAATAACAAAAATATAGCACTTTAAAAATTAATATTTAGAAAAAATAATCGATTCTTACTAGTAATATATTTGTTAATATCATAATTTAAAAATATATAATAAGTCTTATTTCTTTATCATTTTTACAATTTTGTGAAAAATTAAAAATTATTTAAAAAGAATACCGGTACTTACAAAAATTTTTTGATTTCCAAAAAAAGTATATTCAGCGAAGCCGGTGTTCGACATGCATAGAGGAGAATGTTGTTTAGCCCGGCCGAAGGCCGGCTACACGGAAAACCCTTTATTTACATTAAAAAATATATATTTTAATTCCAACTGTGCTGGTAACCTTGATTTGTTCCAAACATTTTTTTTTAAATTTTGTTTTAATTTTTTTATCTATAATTCAAATAAAAATGCAAATTAATTAATATTTACTCAGAATTTTTTTTTTTTTTTGAGACTTAGAGAGCTTTCCAATTATATCATTATTATATATATGACTATATGCTTTTTCAAGACCTTTCTAATGATATCCATATTATATATATAGTCATAAATTATAATATTAACAAATATATTATGAGTAAAAATCGTTTCATTTCTCTCAATATTAATTTTTAAAGTGCTATATTTTTGTTATTTAATGGGCTAGGGGTGTGACACGGGAATCATATGAAAGCTTGAAATGTTCTCTAAATAATTTGATGTAAAGGAGAGTACCGTTATATCGATATATTTTTGAGATAACGGTACTTTTGTAAAAGTCAAAATAAAAAGTAATAAAATATAATATTGTCTCACCATGGGTTAACAATTTGGCATATTTTATACATCAACCGAAAGGCCTTCTCAAGACCTTTCCAATGATACCCATATTGTTCATTTTCATTCAAGGAGGAAGGAGAAAATTGCATTCTTACATCATAACTTAAAGTACCTATAACTAGAAAACTAACAGAGAGCGAAGAAAAATTTTTATGTAACTTTTTTTAACCAAAAATAGTGCTTTTGCCGAAAAGAAAATTTGTTAAAAAATCAACAGTGCCGGTATTCTTGATTTGTTCCAATAAGCCTATATAATAGTGTCACTTTAGGAGCAAGCTTCCCTCTCCTGTCAAATCATGCACAAAATAATTCTTTTATAGGCCAGTCAATTAAGTAAAAATAATCTATAAAGAACTGTTGGGCATCATTATTGAGGCCTTGTTGTTCTTGATTTTTTTCTTTATTTTTAGAGGTTGGGCTGCCTAATAAATATTGTTGTTGTAGTTGTATCACTTTTGTATATTTTTTCTCCTGCTGCTGTTGTTATTGTTATTGTTGCTTTTGTGTTAGCACTCATTATGATTAGCATCGAATGAAAAACCACAGAATTAATTAAAATTAATGATTTGAAAACCAAATTTGTGGCACATTAATAAAAAAAAAAAAAAAAAAACGTAACTCCTCTTACCACAATAAAAACCTTTTTTTTATAATAATCATTATTAATCAGCTTCTTATTTTCTACAATAATATTACAGAGGCAAATACACATATTTGACAGATGAAATAAAATTTTCATAAAAACAAAAACTTTTAAACTTAACTAGAAACATTTTTTTATTTCTTTTGGTGGGACAACAGAAAATGAAATATTTTTATTATTCAAAAGTATTAAAATGTCTTAAGAAGTCATAAAGTATAAAAAAATAAATTAATTTTAATATTTAAATTTTATTAAAATAAAGCACAATCACAATAACTTGTCCATCCCTGCTTTAAACTACTTGAAAGCTACGAAAAGAAACAAAAAAAAAAAAAAACAAAAACTATTAAAATGTTAACGGTTTAAAAGCACGAGTTAGTGTGTGTGTGTGTGTTATTTCAGAGTAAAAAAAACTCTTGAGAACCTCTAAGAGAACATTTGTTTAAAAAATAATGGTCTTTCGTACTACCTCTCCTTAAAGCAAGTATAATAAAATGAGGTGTTAGTAAGTGTATGCAGGGCTGTCAATGTGACGATTTTTCGACAAATATGGTGATTTTTAATTGCTTTTGGCGACAGAATTTTCTGTTTGGCGATATGTCGAATTTTTTGGCGTTTTATAAAGAAGGTGGCGTTTATTTTTTTTTTTTTTTTTTTTTTTTTTTGATAATTTTAAAAATTTTATTAAAATATAAAAATAATTAAAACATGTTTTTGAAAAAAAAAAACGATAAAGAAAGTTCGCTTTTATTTTATTTTTTATAACGTCGAGATTTTTTTCTTAAGCTGCACAAGTTAAAAACAAAACCTAAAATTTTTTAACTCTTTTGGAATTGAATTTATCATTTATTAAGATTTAACCAAATTAACAGAAATTTTATTTGTGCCGCATATCCTATACTAAAGCACAAATAATTTTTATTTTCTATCAAGTGGGTCAAAAAAGTGTATTTGTGTAAATTAATAAAAAAAATAGGAACATAACACAATTATTCATAAAAGATGCCAGTCGAAGCAAACATGAGAACCTCAATTTACAAAAAAAAAGAAAAAAATATTGGCGTTTAATATATAAAATATTGTTTAATTGCAAAGTTTGAGCTCATATCTTTTAATATATACGAGATATCCAATAATGGATTGCGGATTTCAAAAAACAGGGAATGTGAGTTATAAAGGGTGATTCAAGTAGAGATACTTTTTTTTTTGACAGATCACGTGTGAGTCGTGTCATGCTGTCATATTATTTTTGTTTAGTATTGTTTGACATTTCATAATGGAAAGACTTATGCCTGAACAACGTTTATAAATCGTTCAACTTTATTACGAAAATTAACGTTCTGCGATGAATGTGTTTCGTGCACTCCGCTCAACTTACGGTCAACATGATCGGCATACTGATTGTACTATTCGCAACAACATCACCCATTTTGAGACCCAGCATTCATTATTGGATAATATTCGACCGAATAGATCACGTACAGCACGCTATGAAGAAAATATAGCGGCCGTAGTTGAGAGTGTACACGAAGACCGTGGAGAGTCGGTTCGGCGCCGTTCACTGCAACTCGGACTGACGTATGGAATGACTTGGCGCATTTTACGTCGAGATCTTAAATTGAAAGCGTACAAAATACAGCTTGTGCAACAATTGAAGCCGCTCGACATTCCCAAGCGACATAATTTCGCTCTATGGGATCTTGAAAAGTTGCAAGAAGATCCGACGTTTTCGAGGCAAATTTTGTTCAGCGATGAGGCCCATTTCTGGATCAATGGGTATGTAAACAAACAAAATTGCCGCATTTGGGACGAAGAGCAACCTGAAGAGATTCAAGAACTGCCACTTCATCCAGAAAAAACAACGGTTTGATGTGGTTTGTGGGCCGGTGGAATCAGCGATCCATATTTCTTTAAAAATGATGCCGGTGCCATGATAACCGACTATTTGATGCCTGAAATTGAAGCTCGTGATCTCGGCGATATTTGGTTTCAGCAAGACGACGCCACTTCCCACACAACGCATCAATCAATGGATTTATTCAGAGAACGCTTCGGTGAGCACATAATTTCACGTCGGCCGGTCGATTGGCCACCAAGATCGTGTGATATCAAACCGTTAGACTTTTTCGTATGGGGATATGTAAAGTCTAAAGTTTATGCGGACAAACCCGCTTCGATTCAGGCCTTGGAAAACATCATGCGTGTCATTCGCCAGTTACCAATCGAAATGCTCGAACGAGTCATCGAAAATTGGACTCAACGGATGGATCATCTACGACGTAGCAATGGCCAGCATTTGATAGACATAATCTTCAAAAAATAAATGCCAAAGAATGTTCTTTCAAATGATAATAAACATTCCGCATTAAATTTGAATTTTCTGTGTTTTTTTTTTTTTTTTTTTCTTTAAAAAAATAGGGAACCTCGAAATGGATCACACTATATATAACCGATATCTAACTCAATTTTATGAGGAAATTTATTACATTTTCTTACTGCACCGTTTTAGGTTTAAATTGAGAAAATTCAAGTTGTTTCGGAGAAAAATAAATTAATTAAAAAAAAAACAATTGAAATTAAAAAAAACCAAATTAATATTGAGAAAAAGTTGATGATAAGAAAAACAAAATAATAATGAGATTTAATAATAATTAATTTAAAAATTAAAATTAATGTTAAGTATATTCGAAATGAAATTAATAAAAATTAATTAATATTGAGAATAAAAAGTTGACATTAAGAAATAGGAATTGTTTTAATATTTCTTAGTTCGGATTTGAGGTTTACCTTAAATTTATATGATTTTCGGTCACAAATTAATATTGAATTCTATGTATATCTATCTAATTATAACAATAATGATATACGTTATAATTATTATAAATGTGAAATTAATACATTAAATATGTTTATTAAAAATGCCAATTGTATTGACTTATTAGAAAGTAAAATTGTTAGTATATGTTATGATGTTTTTTTTATCAAATGTTTTTAATATTTTTCAAAATAATATTCCTTTAGCAAATCCTAGGGTATATAGGCTTCCATGGTATACCAAAGGATTCAAAAAAATTATAAAACCTTAATAATGACTTAAAGTACAATCCAAAATGATTTTGGACTTTTATAAATTCTAAAAGAAATTGTTCTTACATTCCTTTATGTATGAACTATAATAACTTAACTTCAAATAATCTAATTGATTCACTGAACTTGTTCGCATTCTGTTTTAAAACCAATTTTAATGTTGAAAGTTTACACTATGATAATTTTGATTTAAATGAAATAAACACCATTATGGATTTCGGTAATTTGCAACTATCTGAAGAAGATATTGCAGAAGGTATTGTAAGGCTTTCTAATTCATTTAAGGATTATAATGATGGTTTACCAGCTTTATTAAAAACGAAATGTTCTTCTTCATTGAAAATTATTTTTAATAAGTCTTTACGCAATAGCTAATTTATTAAAAAGTGGAAATTTACTATAATTTTGCCTACTTATAAATCTGGTGATAAAAATAATGTCATTAATTATAGACCAATTTCCAAATTAACCAATATTTCAAAAATTCTTGAACATATTGTTTATCATAAGCTTTTCTTCAATGTAAAGAGACATATTTCTCTATCTTAACATGGATTTATGACTGGAAGATCAACCTGTACTAATTTGGCTATTTTTAACAAGTTTTGTGTTGATATTTTTGAAGATCGATTGCAGATTGATGCGATTTACATGGACTTTACTAAGGCATTTGACCGAGTGAACCACATGAACTTTTATTATTAAAATTATACAAATTGGGCGTTCATTCCCGAATGTTATCATGGTTTCGTTATTACTTGTCGGATAGACAATCCGCAGTTTCTCTTGATGGTGTTTGTTCTACATCATTTACTCCTACTTCTGGTATTCCGCAAGATAGTGTTTTGGGTCCTCTGTTATTTAATATATTTATTAATGTTTTAGAAAGTTTCATTATTTGTTGCATGTTGATGATTTAAACATTTTTAAAACAATTTCTAACGCCAATGCCGTTTTTAACCTTCAGAAGGATTTAGATAGGGTGAGTTCTTGGTCAGTTTGTAATGGTTTACCTTTTAATTTAAACAAATGTTTTTCTATGACTTATCATAGATGTTGTAACACTGTTATATCTCGATATAGAATACATAAACATTTTAGACTTAGGGGTAATGTTTAATAGAAAATTATCATTTAATAATCACTTAAATTATATTAAATCTAAAGCTTATTCAATGTTAAGCTTTTTATGCCGTTATTCGAATAATTTTGATCATTACACAAAAAAAGTTCTATATACATCCTTTGTGAGATCTAGATTTGAATATGCTCCATTTATCTGGAGCCCTTGTACTCAACTACACACAAATAGAATTGAAAAAACTCAAGCAAAATTTATAAAGTTTTCTCTTTCATTTTTAAATTTTTCATTTGTAAACCCTCAACTTTCGATTCCTACATACCCTGATAAATGTGCCTTGATTTCTATGAAAACTGTAGAATTCCTATATTCTCTAATTCGTAGATTAGTTGATTAGCCTGAATTGCTTCATACCATAAAACTATATATGTACCTCCTAGGCCTCTAAGGCAAAATAATTATATCTTTTATATAGATATTGTACGCACTATAGAATGTGTAGTCCAAAAATCCGTCCATGTACAATAGTAGGAAACTTGAAAACTAGCGAGGTAAGCCATAAGAAGCCCCATATTCGAAAAGTGATTATAAAAAAGAGATTGGATTACTCTATCGATATCTTTATCAATATTTTTTATTTTGAGATCGAGTTATTTGCAGCGATGAAAGTAAATACAATGTTTTTGGTTCTGATGGAAAAAAATGGTATGGAGATATCCAAATACTGAAATAGATCCGAAGCATTTGACTCCAACCGTAAAGAACGAAGGAGACAAGGATATGGTTTGGGGTTGCATGGCTTCATCTTATTGAAAGCACGATGACCAAATATGCATAACTTAATACGTTAAAAGAAAACTTAAAACAAAGTGCAGAAAAATTGAGCTTGAGACATTTGTATTGCTTCCAATGAGACAACGATCCCAAACATACCTCTAGATTAGTAAAGGAATGGCTCATTTATCATGTTCCTAAGCAATTGTTTAAAATTGATACGAGGAAAATGCTAATTGAAGTTCAGAAACAACATAAAAATAAATTGCAAGTATTTTGATTAAAAACATAAAATTTTACAGTAATTCACCAAAAAAGCCTCCGTGCAGTTAACCGTTTTAAGGCCAAAAATCCCAATATTAAATAAAAATGTATCTAATATGTCGTAGGTCTTCTTTTCTGAGCAATTAAAGCATTTAAACGGCTATGTATGGAATGCACCAGCTTTGTTATTATCAGGGAATCAATTTAATTTCACACTTCCTTAATAACGGATTTTAAATGATCCTTACTCGTTATATTATGCTGCCGAATCTTTCATTCCAAGTGATCCCACAAATGCTTAATCGGCTTGAGATCAGGTGACTGAGCTGGGTGATTTAATTTCTTAGGAACATTATAAATAAGCCATTCCTTTACTAATCTAGGGTTTGGTAACGTTTTCTCATTGGAAGCAATACAAATGTCTCAAGCTCAATTTTTCTGCACTTTGTTTTAAGTTTTCTTTTAATGTATTAAGTTATGCATACTTGGCCATCGTGCTTTCAATAAGATGAAGCCATGCAACCCCAAACCATATCCTTATCTCCTTCGTTCTTCACGGTTGGAGTCAAATGCTTCGGATCTATTTCAGTATTTGGCTTTCTCTATACCATTTCTTTTCCATCAGAACCAAAAACATTATATTTACTTTCATCCCTGCAAATAACTCGATCTCAAAATAAAAAATCTTTATCAATATACTCGATAGCGTAATCCAATCTCTTTTTCTTAATCACTTTTCGTATAAGGGGCTTCTTATGGCTTACCCTGCCATTGTATACATTTCGTTTTAGAGCCTTTCTTATAGTTTGGGAGTTAAATGTTATTCCATCGCTAGTTTTAAAATTTCCTGCTATTGCACATGGACTGATTTTTTTTTTTGATTACATTCTACAGTGCGTACAATTCTTCTTCCTAGGTGGTTTGTTTGCGATTTTAATGGTTTTTGTGCATTGCTGAATAAGGTATTGATTGGAAGAACGTTGCCTTTTCACAATATCACTGATTTCACTTAGACTTTTTCCTTCATTTTTCAGATTAATAATAACTTTCTTTGTGTCCATTGAAATTTGCTTATTTTTGCACTCCATAATTATTTAATTTTTTTTAATTTTCACTTTAAATAAAACAATATTGAATTTAGCTACCAATTACTTTCGACTTACACAAATCCGTTGTCAGGCAGTTACGATGTAAAATCAAAAATTTTATGCAGACTTTTTTGAATATGTGTTGCCACATATGAGTGCTTTTTCATGGCCATCTCTTCAATTTGGCTTGTAAAGATGACGCATTGTTTTTCCCTTTTATCTCGATATTAAGTTTAAAAAGTTTATATTGGCAATATTTTAGTTTTTTAGCTAAATATATTTGATTAATTAAAAATAAATTTACTGCATGGAGACTTAGTTGATTCAGTGGCATATCTTCCAACTCAATTGCTCTCGGGTAAAATGTTGTGGAATGTTGAACTCTTCTGGCACAATCACCGGATGTAATAGTGGCTTTAGCTTCAACGATAATATTTTCGGAATAAACAAGATTTTGTTCAAAGATACCGGGTGGAGATTTTGTTATATTAAATTGGGATTTTGCATATGCTTTTATTTTTTATCATATATACTCAATTGGATTTAACGTTGGACCTCAAGAGGATAACCGAAGTTGAGAGTTGCTGATGGGTTTTGGTACTTCTATGGCAAGGATCATTATCGTAACCAACAACTAAGTCTTCTAAACGACTTCCTAACACTTCCCAACGATTCATCAAATCACTTAACCATTTTCTGGTGTACTGCGGCTTAAAAAATCCATATTTTCTGGTCATTAAAATAACCCTTTAAGATGATATTCCTCGGATGAACATTTGGGCCTTGAGAAGTTGGTACTTTTGTTATGGCTTTTGTACCCCTTCCAGACCATCCACGTGTTCTTCTACACAACATATTGAAATGTGTTTCATCAATACATATTACTTGTCTTCCGCTTCGTATTAAACTTTTAAGATCTTCTACATACTTTAGCTCTTTTCTTTTTGTTTTCCAAGTTGTTCATCGTTACTGGCTCGTAGAGTAAAGATATCATTGTATACATTTTGCCATTAAGGTTATTTGAAATGCAATTGCAGCTGTTGTCCATTTTTGAAACTCACTTTGTATTTTTTCATTCAGTTTCTTGAGCGTAATTGATGGCTTTTCCTGCACCTATTTCAACATTATATTTATTTAATCTTCTGATAGAATTTTAGATTTTTTGCCACCGCATGCAAGTCATTCCAGTCTAACATCCATAATCCAACGATGAGCAGTTTTACAGTTTTACTTCCAATGTTTCTGCCAATGTCTTCTGCTCCCCGTAAAACTGCTACAACCAATCTCTATCTATCATGGTTGTTATATTTGCTACGAAATATCGGTGTCTGTAAATAAATTTCTCTTTAATGGATATATAAAAAAAGGAATTGCAACTGAACTAACTAATCATTAATCTCTCCTCTACACACTGAGTTTGTTCCCTTATAGGAATAAAACATCTATTTATTATGGAGCAGCTGATTACATGGAATAATCTTTAAAATTTCACCTCTTATCATTTATATTTGACAAATGCAACAATTATCTTTAGATTCCATTTTGCAAATACAGTGCCGAACAAAAGTATTCACACAGCAGCAAAATAATGTTTAATTATTTATATACTTTTTAAGGAAAAATTAATTCTAATTGCGTTACATTATAAGAAAAAAATAATAATAATAATGTATTTCAAAGTACGTGTTTAAATTAACAAAATTATTCACACAATATCAAATGTTTATAAATATTTTTCTTTGGGGTATATAACCGGCGACTGCGGTTGAGTTGATAGAATGTGGGAAACATGATGAATTATCCACATTCGGACGTGATTGGCTATAGGTTTTGTGTCGTTGTCCTGTTCAAAATAGAAATTGTCACCAAGACCCAGTTTCACGGCACTTTCTTTTAGGTTGTCTTTGCTGCAACCATACAACCCCACACCATAACCATGCTTAACTGTACTTACTATATTGTTTTTCACCAAATTCGATATTTGGCTTTCTTCAAACTCTTGCTCTTCCGTCCGATTGAAAAATATTAAATTTACTTTCGTCGGAGAACAATATGATATCCCAGAACTTTTCAGTTTTATTAGTGTATTCTTTTGCGAATTTCAACCTCTTTGACTTGTTCACATTCCTTATAAGGGGTTTTTGCCATGCAACTCAAGAGCTATAACCGGCTCGATGCAGGGTTCTGCGGACAGTTTTTGAGCGCATTTCTTAACCCATCTCTTCTGCAGTGAATTCAGTTGAAGTTTTTTTATATTTTTTTATATTTTTCTAATTATTTGAATTTCTTCTCTGGCGCTAAGCTCGCGTGGCCGACCAGAACGGTTGAAACTTGTGAAATCGGATGACTCTTTAAAGCGTTTAACAAATAGTAAATTTTTCTATTCTATTCTATTACTAATTTTTCTATACCTGCATAAGATTTATTTTGTTTAGCTCCAGTATAATTTTTCTCTCGTCTTCTGTTGTTTCCTTCTATTTTCGTCCCATTATAAAAATATATGCTCTCAAACAACACTTTTTTGATTGAAAATGAACTTAATAATTTCTAAGGTTACTTCTTCATATTGTGATAAAGGAATATTGTCACATTCGCAAATTTTACCCGCGCTTTTGAAATTTTTATTCTACAAACTAAAACTGTGTGAATAAATTTGTCTGCTTTTCAACATACGATGGCGGATCAATATGTCCGTGACTTTTTGAACTTCTCTCGTAGTTATATGAATTGTAACACTATTCCCTCAAGTACCACCTGTTAGTAGACTACTATAAAATTTTGAGCAAGTGTCGTCATTTACTTTGCGCTTAACAGCTGTTCAAAACATACAACCTCGTGTATTTTTCCAAAAATGGAAAAAACATTATTTTTTGCGAAAAAAAAAACCGTTAATCAAACCAAGAAAAAGCTCGATAAATACTATGGCGACTCTGCACCATCGATTTCAATGGTAAAAAAAGTGGTTTACTGACTTTCGTTGTGGTCGCACAAGTACAAATGACGCTGAACGTTCTGGACGGCCAATTGAGGTTAGTACACCCGAAAATCTCGAACAAATCCATGATATGGTGTTAGCCGACCGAAGAGTAAAAGTACGTGATATTGTTGATGCCATAGACATTTCATATGGCAGTGTGGTTTCGATTTTAAATGATCAGCTGGATTTAAGAAAGTTGTCTGCAAGATGGGTACCATAAACGTAAAAGTGTGACAACTTCAAAGAATTGTTTGGAGTTGTTTAACCGCAATTGTAACCATGGATGAAATATGGATCCATTACTGTACTCCAGAGACCAAGCAGCAGTCTAAACAATGGGTTTCTCAAAGAATTGTTTGGAGTTGTTTAACCGCAATTGTAACCATGGATGAAATATGGATCCATTACTGTACTCCAGAGACCAAGCAGCAGTCTAAACAATGGGTTTCTCCGGTTGAACCTGCTCCGAAGAAGGCAAAGGTAAGTTTGTCGGCCAATAAGGTGATGGCAACAGTTTTTTGGGATGCACGCGGGATAATCCACATCGATTACCTTCAAAAGGGAAAAACAATAAACGGCGAATATTATGCCAACTTATTAGACCGATTCAATAAGGATTTAAAAAGAAAACGAGCCCATATGGCCAAGATAAAAGTTCTTTTCCATTAAGATAATGCACGGGTACACACGTGTGCAGTCTCAATGGCAAAACTCTAAGAATAGGGCTACGAATTGATACCTCCTCCGCCATATTCTCCGGATTTAGCACCTAGTAACTACTTCCTATTTCCAAACCTAAAGAAATGGCTCGGTGGAAAGAGATTCAGCTCCAACGATGAAATTATTGACCAAATAAATGCCTATTTTAAGGACCTCGAAAAATCCTATTTTTTACGCAAAGTAAATGACGATACTTCCTCAAAATTTGACAGTAGTTTATTAACAGATGGTACTTGATAGGAATAGTGTTGCATTTCATATAGCTACGAGGGAAGTTAGAAAAGTCACGGACTTATTAATCCGCCCTCGTACTTTTAGTTATATATTTAAATTTTTCGTATTATCTATCATAATAAATATTAATTTCTTTTTATTTTCAAATATGTAATAAACGAATAATTAATTTTTTAGTATACCGTATAGAGCTATAACTTTTCACTTAAAAAATATAAATGATTAAATCTTGATCCCTGTATGAATAGTTATGTCCGTTACTGTAAAATGTTTTATTAATATTCATAATGAATAATATTTGATATTTGATTCAAAACTTTTTTGATTTCTTTCAATTATTTATTACCAAATGAAAATCAAGTTCATACATTTTAAAATAAAAATTTTAAAATTTTGAAAAAATTTAGAATTATGAATTTCTGAATTCCAATTTATTTATTAGTTTTTTTTTTTTTTATAATTAATTTATATTTTCTTAATTTCAGTTTGTATTTCCCCAATATTAAGTTCGATTTTTTAAATTCGTTTCGTTATATCTTAATATGAATTTTGATACCTTGTTTTTAAATTATCCTTTCTTGATATGAATTTGATTTTCTTATTTTCAATTTATTGCTTCGCAACACCTTTTTATTTTCTTGATTTAAATCTACTAATTCTTAATATTAATATGAATTTCTGATTCTCAATTATAATTTTCGCAATATTAATTTGAATTTCTCTATTCCAATGGAATTTTTCGTAACATTAAATTGATTTTCTGGATTTCGATTTGTTTTTGTTCAATACTATTTTCGATTTTCTCAATTTAAACTTAAAATGGTGTTTTAACTTTGTTTAAGAAATTCTAACCACAAAAAAATATATAATGAATATCAATACATTTTTAAAATTTTTGACTTAAAATTAAGCTAAAAGTTAAAAAAGTGTATTGGGCGATTCCATATCAAAACAGTTTTTTTTCAGATTTTAAATCTCCGATTTCAAAGAAATCCACCACATGTTTTGTTTACTGGAAATGTTGTTTTTTAAAGCATAAAATTTTCTGGTTCAAAAATATGACATTTTAAAAAACGAGGAGAAGCTAAACACTTCACAAAGGCTTGTTTAATTGCTAATAACTACTAAACTATACGTGGCAGATATAGCATTTATAACATTATGTATAAAATTTACTTGTATCAAAAGTTCAAAGGCCAAAATTACACATATAACAATTAAACCATTATAACTCAAAAAACGATAATTTCAAAATTCTTAAAAAAGTATATAATATTGATTTAACTCTTATCCTTACAATTAAAAAAGTTCAAGATCAACACTTATTTAGAAATCATTCCATTTTAAGTTATAATTTTATTGTTTAGTCAATTACTATTAGCTAATGCACTTATCATTGGCTTTGTTCAATCTCAATTTATATTCAAAATAAAATTTAAAATAAATAAAATTTAAATTTGGTAATTTTTGGCGATTTCTGATTCAAAAAAACCTAACATCCCTGATTCCACGTGCTTCCTTTTTCTTAACCCTCCCACTCCGTAAAAACTTTAAGTTTTTATTTTCCACCACTACTGCTTTTTTTCCAAGTATTTTATTTTTTTTAATAAATTTTTTATGTTTGTGGTAAATTTTTGTAAAGTTTTTATATGTTCATATTTATGTGTGTGTTTCAAACTATAAAATAAAGAAAATGTAATTTTTTAAGGATTTATTTCCATAATATTTATATGTGTATAATATTTTTATTAATACTGCTTTTCCTTTTAAGATTTGTTGAATTTTATTAGTAAATGACACATAAAACTTACAACGTAATAACAAGTAGTACGTTTGTTTACAAACAAACGTTAACAATTAACCCATCAACGGTATAAGAAAATAAAAATTGTGGGATAATTTTTTAAAAATATAAAAGTTATCATACCGATAAGTTTGATAAAGTAAAGGTATGGATAAGTTTTCTATAGAAAAGTAAAGTTATCGATAAATTTTCTATAGAAAAGTAAAGTCAACGATAACTTTTTTATAGGAAAGTAAAGTTATCGATAACTTTTGTGTAGAAAAATAAAGCTCTCGATAGCTTTTCTATAGAAAAGTAAAGTTTTCGATAACTTTTCTACAGAAAAGTAAAGCTATCGATAACTTTTCTATAGAAAAGTAAAGCTATCGATAACTTTTCTATAGAAAAGTAAAGCTATCGATAACATTTCTATAGAAAAGTAAAGCTATCGATAACATTTCTATAGAAAAGTAAAGCTATCGATAACTTTTCTATAGAAAAGTAAAGCTATCGATAACTTTTCTATAGAAAAGTAAAGCTATCGATAACTTTTCTATAGAAAAGTAAAGCTATCGATAACTTTTCTATAGAAAATTAAAGCTATCGATAACTTTTCTATAGAAAAGTAAAGCTATCGATAACTTTTCTATAGAAAAGTAAAGCTATCGATAACTTTTCTATAGAAAAGTAAAGCTATCGATAACTTTTCTATAGAAAAGTAAAGCTATCGATAACTTTTCTATAGAAAAGTAAAGCTATCGATAACTTTTCTATAGAAAAGTAAAGCTATCGATAACTTTTCTATAGAAAAGTAAAGCTATCGATAACTTTTCTATAGAAAAGTAAAGCTATCGATAACTTTTCTATAGAAAAGTAAAGCTATCGATAACTTTTCTATAGAAAAGTAAAGCTATCGATAACTTTTCTATAGAAAAGTAAAGCTATCGATAACTTTTCTATAGGAAAGTAAAGCTACCGACAACTTTTCTACAGAAAAGTAAAGCTATCGATAACCTTTCTATAGAAAAGTAAAGCTATCGATAACTTTTCTATAGAAAAGTAAAGCTATCGATAACTTTTCTATAGAAAAGTAAAGCTATCGATAACTTTTCTATAGAAAAGTAAAGCTATCGATAACTTTTCTATAGAAAAGTAAAGCTATCGATAACTTTTCTATAGAAAAGTAAAGCTATCGATAACTTTTCTATAGAAAAGTAAAGCTATCGATAACTTTTCTATAGAAAAGTAAAGCTATCGATAACTTTTCTATAGAAAAGTAAAGCTATCGATAACTTTTCTATAGAAAAGTAAAGCTATCGATAACTTTTCTATAGAAAAGTAAAGCTATCGATAACTTTTCTATAGAAAAGTAAAGCTATCGATAACTTTTCCATAGAAAAGTAAAGCTATCGATAACTTTTCTATAGAAAAGTAAAGCTATCGATAACTTTTCTATAGAAAAGTAAAGATATCGATAACTTTTCTACAGAAAAGTAAAGCTATCGATAACTTTTCTATAGAAAAGTAAAGCTATGGATAACTTTTCTACAGAAAAGTACAGTTATCGATAACTTTTCTATAGAAAAGTAAAGCTATCGATAACTTTTCTATAGAAAAGTAAAGCTATCGATAACTTTTATATAGAAAAGTAAAGCTATCGATAACTTTTCTATAGATAAGTAAAGCTATCGAAGACTTTTCTATAGAAAAGTAAAGTTATAGATAACTGTTTTCTAAGAAAGTAAAGTTACCGAAAAGTTTTCCCTAGAAAAGTAAAGTTACAGATAATTTTTCTGTAGGAAATTAAAGTTATCGAGAACTTTTCTTTAGAAAAGTAAAGTTATCAAGAACTTTTCTATAGAAAAGTAAAGTTATCGAGAACTTTACTATAGAAAAGTAAAGTTATCGAGAACTTTTCTATATAAAAGTAAAGTTATCGAGAACTTTTCTATATAAAAGTAAAGCTATCGATAACTTTTCTATAGAAAAGTAAAGCTATCGATAAGTTATCGAGAACTTTTCTATAGAAAAGTAAAGTTATCGAGAACTTTTCTATAGAAAAGTAAAGTTATCGAGAACTTTTCTATAGAAAAGTAAAGTTATCGAGAACTTTTCTATAGAAAAGTAAAGTTATCGAGAACTTTTCTATAGAAAAGTAAAGTTATCGAGAACTTTTCTATAGAAAAGTAAAGTTATCGAGAACTTTTCTATAGAAAAGTAAAGTTATCGAGAACTTTTCTATAGAAAAGTAAAGTTATCGAGAACTTTTCTATAGAAAAGTAAAGTTATCGAGAACTTTTCTATAGAAAAGTAAAGTTATCGAGAACTTTTCTATAGAAAAGTAAAGTTATCGAGAACTTTTCTATAGAAAAGTAAAGTTATCGAGAACTTTTCTATAGGAAAGTAAAGTTATCGAGAACTTTTCTATAGAAAAGTAAAGTTATCGAGAACTTTTCTATAGAAAAGTAAAGTTGAGAACTTTTCTATAGAAAAGTAAAGTTATCGAGAACTTTTCTATAGAAAAGTAAAGTTATCGAGAACTTTTCTATAGAAAAGTAAAGTTATCGAGAACTTTTCTATAGAAAAGTAAAGTTATCGAGAACTTTTCTATAGAAAAGTAAAGTTATCGAGAACTTTTCTATAGAAAAGTAAAGTTGAGAACTTTTCTATAGAAAAGTAAAGTTATCGAGAACTTTTCTATAGAAAAGTAAAGTTATCGAGAACTTTTCTATAGAAAAGTAAAGTTATCGAGAACTTTTCTATAGAAAAGTAAAGTTATCGAGAACTTTTCTATAGAAAAGTAAAGTTATCGAGAACTTTTCTATAGAAAAGTAAAGTTATCGAGAACTTTTCTATAGAAAAGTAAAGTTATCGAGAACTTTTCTATAGAAAAGTAAAGTTATCGAGAACTTTTCTATAGAAAAGTAAAGTTATCGAGAACTTTTCTATAGAAAAGTAAAGTTATCGAGAACTTTTCTATAGAAAAGTAAAGTTATCGAGAACTTTTCTATAGAAAAGTAAAGTTATCGAGAACTTTTCTATAGAAAAGTAAAGTTATCGAGAACTTTTCTATAGAAAAGTAAAGTTATCGAGAACTTTTCTATAGAAAAGTAAAGTTATCGAGAACTTTTCTATAGAAAAGTAAAGTTATCGAGAACTTTTCTATAGAAAAGTAAAGTGATCGAGAACTTTTCTATAGAAAAGTAAAGTTATCGAGAACTTTTCTATAGAAAAGTAAAGTTATCGAGAACTTTTCTATAGAAAAGTAAAGTTATCGATAACTTTTCTATAGAAAAGTAAAGCTATCGATAACTTTTCTATAAAGAGGTAAAAGTTATCGATAACTTTTCTATAGAAAAGTAAATTTATCGATAACTTTTCTATAGAAAAGTAAAGCTATCGATAACTTTACTATAGGAAAGTAAAGCTATCGATAACTTTACTATAGGAAAGTAAAGTTACCGAAAACTTTTCTCTAGAAAAGTAAAGTTACAGATAACTTTTCTAGAGGAAAGTAAAGTTATCGATAACTTTTTTATAGAAACGTAAAGTTATCGATAACTTTTCGGTAGAAAAGCAAAGCTATCGATTACTTTTCTGTGAAAATAAAAATTACCAAACAATTTTATGTAGAAAAGTTGGATTATCGAACAAATTTTTGTACAAAAACCAGCTTATCGAAAATTGCGATTATTCTGTTATTTTTAGAAAAATTTTTAAATCTTCAAAACAATTTTCATATCAACATTCTTATACGCCTTCAACCTGTAAACCTTTTCCTATTTGATTATCTTTTACTTTTATTATGTTTTTCTGTCATTACTACAGTTCTGGTATTTTTCAGTAGTTTTTTCTTTATGTCTCCCTTAGTTTTCTTTAGCTTTTTATTTTATTTTTGTCAAAAGGTATAATTTAAATATTTTAAGGTTTTAGTGGTCTTCAACGAACTCCCCAACCTACAAATTTTTATAGCTCTTTTTCCATTACATCTCAGTTTCAACACTAACTCTTCGACTCTTACTTAACCACCCACTAACTATTCACCACCATATTAAATATATTTATGTATGTAAGTATGTATTTGTGTAGATTTAATTTCGTTTTCAGTGTTGCCAGAAAAATTTTGCCTAATGTCCCCAAACTGAAGCTCCATGACCCTAAAAATCTCCATTTTTTAAAAATTAACCACAGTTAGCTCCCCGAAATATTTTAATACAAAATTTAATAGAAAATTTCAATTTTTTTATAAAAAATAATATTTTTTTACAGAAAATGTACTTGAATTTTAACGTTAATTATTTTTAAAATAATTTTCCTACTCGCAAAAAAGAAAATCTATTCAAAATTTTTCTATAAAAAGAAAATTTGTCACACATTTTTAATAAAAAGACAATTTATTAAAATTTTCTATAAATAGAAAAGAAATTAATATTTAATATTCAAAATAAATAAATAATCAAATCAAATGAATGAAATTTTTACCAAAAATTTTCTATATAAAAAACTAACCACAATCTTATACTTTTTGAATTAAAATTTTTGAATATTTTTTATTATATTATTATTATTTTTTAATATAAAAATTAAAATACCCACTAGGAATTAATGTATTTACTTTACAATTAGCTCCAGATCGCTTGAAATTATTATTATTTTTACCTTTTTAAACTGCCATTTGGGAACCAGCAGTTTGATCAGAAAACTGATGACAAAGTAACACAGAACTAGTTCTTAACCAAAAACATTATTTAAAACCAAATTAAAATCATAGTTATACTCCATCAGTGTTAGAATCGGTTGGGACACTACTATTTCTAAGGATGTTATTAAAGAATCTAAAGTAGTTCTAATTACGTTAATTACAACAAGTTCCACCATTGTTCCTTAAAAATTATCTCGCATATCATAAATATATATATATATATATATATATATATATATATATATATATATATATTAATTAAAAAATGCCCGTATTCCCCACTAAAATCTGCCCCTAAAAAGAAGTTCAAAACCCCAAATTGGAAAAAAAATCCTTTTATCTGGTACCACCAGTCGTTGATGGTATAAGTGAGTTTTTGTTAAGTTGTTAGAGCGAAAAAATTTCAAAAATCTGTGTATGAAATCTTTAACACTCAAAATTCTTAAAACATTCTTTTAGTGGTAAAAATTGTTTGTGTGCATGAAAAAGGTCTGGTTGGGGAATATCTTTTACATGCTTGTCAATATATTAACACACATACATAATATCTTTAAAAGGTGGCAAACAAATACATTCATATTTTCATATGTATATAGACATAATAAAACTTAAATTAACCCATTAAGAGGGTAAAAGGATGCTGGGAGAAAACTTATAAAAGTAAAGAAAGTTAATGAAAATAAATATTCATTAAGTTTAAAAGAAAGAACACAAAAACGAAGATTAATGAATTTTAGTAAAATAAAACAAATGGAAAAATAAATATGAAAATAATTTCAATATTCTAGGGGAAACTAATCGATAATTATTACTTTCCAAAGACAATCTAATGATCATTTATATTTTCTATTAAAAATTAAAGAAAATCTTATTTTCCTGAAGAGAAGTTATCGAAAACTTTACTTTTCTATCGGTAATTTTCTTTTCTATAGAAAATATGACTTTACTTTTCGAAAGAAAAGCTATCGAAACTTTACTTTTGTAAAGAAAAGTTATCGATAACTTTACTTTTGTAAAGAAAAGTTATCAATAACGATAACTTTACTTGTCTATAAAAAATTATCCATAACTTTACTTTTCTATAGAAAAGTTATCGATAGCTTTACTTTTCTATAGAAAAGTTATCGATAGCTTTACTTTTCTACAGAAAAGTTATCGATAGCTTTACTTTTCTACAGAAAAGTTATCGAGAGCTTTACTTTTCTATAGAAAAGTTATCGAGAGCTTTACTTTTCTATAGAAAAGTTAGAAAAGTTATCGATAGCTTTACTTTTCTATAGAAAAGTTATCGATAGCTTTACTTTTCTACAGAAAAGTTATCGATAGCTTTACTTTTCTACAGAAAAGTTATCGATAGCTTTACTTTTCTACAGAAAAGTTATCGATAGCTTTACTTTTCTATAGAAAAGTTATCGATAGCTTTACTTTTCTACAGAAAAGTTATCGATAGCTTTACTTTTCTACAGAAAAGTTATCGAGAGCTTTACTTTTCTATAGAAAAGTTATCGAGAGCTTTACTTTTCTATAGAAAAGTTATCGATAGCTTTACTTTTCTATAGAAAAGTTATCGATAGCTTTACTTTTCTATAGAAAAGTTATCGATAGCTTTACTTTTCTATAGAAAAGTTATCGATAGCTTTACTTTTCTATAGAAAAGTTATCGCTAGCTTTACTTTTCTATAGAAAAATTATCGCTAGCTCTACTTTTCTATAGAAAAATTATCGCTAGCTTTACTTTTCTCTAGAAAAGTTATCGATAGCTTTACTTTTCTATAGAAAAGTTATCGATAGCTTTACTTTTCTATAGAAAAGTTATCGATAGCTTTACTTTTCTATAGAAAAGTTATCGATAGCTTTACTTTTCTATAGAAAAGTTATCGATAGCTTTACTTTTCTATAGAAAAGTTATCGATAGCTTTACTTTTCTATAAAAAATTATCCATAACTTTACTTTTCTATAGAAAAGTTATCGATAGCTTTACTTTTCTATAGAAAAGTTATCGATAGCTTTACTTTTCTATAGAAAAGTTATCGATAGCTTTACTTTTCTATAGAAAAGTTATCGATAGATTTACTTTTCTATAGAAAAGTTATCGATAGATTTACTTTTCTATAGAAAAGTTATCGATAGATTTAATTTTCTATAAAAAAGTTATCGATAGCTTTACTTTTCTATAGAAAAGTTATCGAGAGCTTTACTTTTCTATAGAAAAGTTATCGATAGCTTTACTTTTCTATAGAAAAGTTATCGATAGCTTTACTTTTCTATAGAAAAGTTATCGATAGCTTTACTTTTCTATAGAAAAGTTATCGATAGCTTTACTTTTCTATAGAAAAGTTATTGATAGCTTTACTTTTCTATAGAAAAGTTATCGATAGCTTTACTTTTCTATAGAAAAGTTATCGATAGCTTTACTTTTCTATAGAAAAGTTATCGATAGCTTTACTTTTCTATAGAAAAGTTATCGATAGCTTTACTTTTCTATAGAAAAGTTATCGATAGCTTTACTTTTCTATAGAAAAGTTATCGATAGCTTTACTTTTCTATAGAAAAGTTATCGATAGCTTTACTTTTCTATAGAAAAGTTATCGATAGCTTTACTTTTCTATAGAAAAGTTATCGATAGCTTTACTTTTCTATAGAAAAGTTATCGATAGCTTTACTTTTCTATAGAAAAGTTATCGATAGCTTTACTTTTCTATAGAAAAGTTATCGATAGCTTTACTTTTCTATAGAAAAGTTGTCGATAGCTTTACTTTTCTATAGAAAAGTTATCGATAGCTTTACTTTTCTATAGAAAAGTTATCGATAGCTTTACTTTTCTATAGAAAAGTTATCGATAGCTTTACTTTTCTATAGAAAAGTTATCGATAGCTTTACTTTTCTATAGAAAAGTTATCGATAGCTTTACTTTTCTATAGAAAAGTTATCGATAGCTTTACTTTTCTATAGAAAAGTTATCGATAGCTTTACTTTTCTATAGAAAAGTTATCGATAGCTTTACTTTTCTATAGAAAAGTTATCGATAGCTTTACTTTTCTTCAGAAAAGTTATCGATAGCTTTACTTTTCTACAGAAAAGTTATCGATAGCTTTACTTTTCTATAGAAAAGTTATCGATAGCTTTACTTTTCAATAGAAAAGTTATCGATAGCTTTACTTTTCAATAGAAAAGTTATCGATAGCTTTACTTTTCTATAGAAAAGTTACCGATAGCTTTACTTTTCTATAGAAAAGTTATCGATAGCTTTACTTTTCAATAGAAAAGTTATCGATAGCTTTACTTTTCTATAGAAAAGTTATCGATAACTTTACTTTTCTACAGAAAAGTTATCGATAGCTTTACTTTTCTGTAGAAAAGTTATCGATAGCTTTACTTTTCTATAGAAAAGTTATCGATAGCTTTACTTTTCTATAGAAAAGTTATCGATAGCTTTACTTTTCTTCAGAAAAGTTATCGATAGCTTTACTTTTCTATAGAAAAGTTATCGATAGCTTTACTTTTCTATAGAAAAGTTATCGATAGCTTTACTTTTCTATAGAAAAGTTATCGATAGCTTTACTTTTCTATAGAAAAGTTATCGATAGCTTTACTTTTCTATAGAAAAGTTATCGATAGCTTTACTTTTCTACAGAAAAGTTATCGACAGCTTTACTTTTCTATAGAAAAGTTATCGATAACTTTACTTTTCTACAGAAGAGTTATCGATAGCTTTACTTTTCTATAGAAAAGTTATCGAGAGCTTTACTTTTCTATAGAAAAGTTATCGATAGCTTTACTTTTCTATAGAAAAGTTATCGATAGCTTTACTTTTCTATAGAAAAGTTATCGATAGCTTTACTTTTCTATAGAAAAGTTATCGCTAGCTTTACTTTTCTGTAGAAAAATTATCGCTAGCTCTACTTTTCTCTAGAAAAGTTATCGATAGCTTTACTTTTCTATAGAAAAGTTATCGATAGCTTTACTTTTCTGTAGAAAAGTTATCGATAGCTTTACTTTTCTATAGAAAAGTTATCGATAGCTTTACTTTTCTATAGAAAAGTTATCGATAGCTTTACTTTTCTATAGAAAAGTTATCGATAGCTTTACTTTTCTATAGAAAAGTTATCGATAGCTTTACTTTTCTATAGAAAAGTTATCGATAGCTTTACTTTTCTATAGAAAAGTTATCGATAGCTTTACTTTTCTGTAGAAAAGTTATCGATAGCTTTACTTTTCTATAGAAAAGTTATCGATAGCTTTACTTTTCTATAGAAAAGTTATCGATAGCTTTACTTTTCTATAGAAAAGTTATCGATAGCTTTACTTTTCTATAGAAAAGTTATCGATAGCTTTACTTTTCTATAGAAAAGTTACCGATAGCTTTACTTTTCTATAGAAAAGTTATCGATAACTTTACTTTTCTATAGAAAAGTTATCGATAGCTTTACTTTTCTGTAGAAAAGTTATCGATAGCTTTACTTTTCTATAGAAAAGTTATCGATAGCTTTACTTTTCTATAGAAAAGTTATCGATAGCTTTACTTTTCTATAGAAAAGTTATCGATAGCTTTACTTTTCTATAGAAAAGTTATCGATAGCTTTACTTTTCTATAGAAAAGTTATCGATAGCTTTACTTTTCTATAGAAAAGTTATCGATAGCTTTACTTTTCTATAGAAAAGTTATCGATAGCTTTACTTTTCTTCAGAAAAGTTATCGATAGCTTTACTTTTCTATAGAAAAGTTATCGATAGCTTTACTTTTCTATAGAAAAGTTATCGATAGCTTTACTTTTCTATAGAAAAGTTATCGATAGCTTTACTTTTCTATAGAAAAGTTATCGATAGCTTTACTTTTCTACAGAAAAGTTATCGATAGCTTTACTTTTCTATAGAAAAGTTATCGAGAGCTTTACTTTTCTATAGAAAAGTTATCGATAGCTTTACTTTTCTATAGAAAAGTTATCGATAGCTTTACTTTTCTATAGAAAAGTTATCGATAGCTTTACTTTTCTATAGAAAAGTTATCGATAGCTTTACTTTTCTGTAGAAAAGTTATCGATAGCTTTACTTTTCTATAGAAAAGTTATCGATAGCTTTACTTTTCTATAGAAAAGTTATCGATAGCTTTACTTTTCTATAGAAAAGTTATCGATAGCTTTACTTTTCTATAGAAAAGTTATCGATAGCTTTACTTTTCTATAGAAAAGTTATCGATAGCTTTACTTTTCTATAGAAAAGTTATCGATAGCTTTACTTTTCTATAGAAAAGTTATCGATAGCTTTACTTTTCTATAGAAAAGTTATCGATAGCTTTACTTTTCTATAGAAAAGTTATCGATAGCTTTACTTTTCTATAGAAAAGTTATCGATAGCTTTACTTTTCTATAGAAAAGTTATCGATAGCTTTACTTTTCTATAGAAAAGTTATCGATAACTTTACTTTTCTATAGAAAAATTATCGCTAGCTTTACTTTTCTCTAGAAAAGTTATCGATAGCTTTACTTTTCTATAGAAAAGTTATCGATAGCTTTACTTTTCTATAGAAAAGTTATCGATAGCTTTACTTTTCTATAGAAAAGTTATCGATAGCTTCACTTTTCTATAGAAAAGTTATCGATAGCTTTACTTTTCTATAGAAAAGTTATCGATAGCTTTACTTTTCTATAGAAAAGTTATCGATAGCTTTACTTTTCTATAGAAAAGTTATCGATAGCTTTACTTTTCTATAGAAAAGTTATCGATAGCTTTACTTTTCTATAGAAAAGTTATCGATAGCTTTACTTTTCTATAGAAAAGTTATCGATAGCTTTACTTTTCTATAGAAAAGTTATCGATAGCTTTACTTTTCTATAGAAAAGTTATCGATAGCTTTACTTTTCTATAGAAAAGTTATCGATAGCTTTACTTTTCTATAGAAAAGTTATCGATAGCTTTACTTTTCTATAGAAAAGTTATCGATAGCTTTACTTTTCTATAGAAAAGTTTTCGATAGCTTTACTTGTTTATATAAAAGTTTTCGATAGCTTTGCTTTTCTGTAGAAGGCTTACCGATATGTTTTGTTTTCTATAGAAAAACTATCGATAATTTATTATTTTTTTAAAAAGTTTTCGATAACTTTCCCAACATTTTCTGCTTAATTTTTATTTTTGTTTTGCTTTCCACTGCAGAAGTCTCTTTCTCTTTGCTTGTTGTTACTTTGTGTATCAGAGTTTGCTTTAGGGAAATATTAATTTCTTAATAACTAAACAAAATTGTATTACCGCAATAACTTAAAATGGCTTTTGGCTACTGTCGAACATGAACATGAAGAAACCGCACAACTAACAGAATAACAAATAGGAAATATACCGAAACAAGCATACAACCAAAAATAAATCTGTTTAATTAAAATAAGCTGCTTTAATTTTCTACTTATAACACTTTTTTTCTTATAATTGTACTTTATCGTTTATATTTGATTTTTTCCCCCTAAACAAATTTTATTTATAGAAAATGAATTTTCTAAGAACAAAGATTTACTTCACTTACTTTAGATTTTTCTCTTACGAACAATTATAAATTCTCATTAAATTTTAAGGAGAATTAATTTGCATTTTCTCTAAATAACGGCTTAATTTGTTTTATTTTATTTTTTTTGCTTTGTTGTAGTTAGAGTTCAAATCTCTTTATTTTTCATTTGTTTTATTTTTTTAGGCTTAATTATTTTTGAACAGCCTTGTGAACTATTTATAACGAAAACGAGCAGAAAAAACCAAAACGCGCTAAAAAGCGCCGAATTTAAAAGAATTTTTTTAGCTCTTTTTTAAATTAAATTCTAATTTTTATTTAGAATAACAACTTAAACATTACAGGGTCCGTAGTTGTTATTTTATTTTTTTTTTTAAATATTTTAACTTCAGCAAAAATAGTTAATTATATTTCAAATTAAATTTAAAATTGTTGTTTTTATTAGAGAAGTAAGCGGTAAATTTTATGTACATTTAAAATTTCACATTCATAACAGCTATTTTCCAAGAATTTTAATTTATACAACTGTTATCTTCGATTGGATTTTTTTTTTAATTTTTAGTGCAATACTTTTGCTTTAATCAAATCCATTTTTCCATCCAAAATCCAAAAACGCAATTTCTAAAATGAATATTCGATGGGAATGGGAAAACGGATAGAGATCTCAAATTAAACACTTTAAATATAATAATTTAGAATTTATATTTCGGCATTTCGAAATAAAATGAAATGAAAAAATCATTTTAGTTTATGGTGAACTCGAAAATTAATAAAAATAATAATTATGTTCTATGGTAGAAAATGTTTTTTTTTTTTTTTTTCTTATATGAAATGAAAGCTTTGTAAAATATTGAAAAATTAAAATTTTATTATTAAAAATTAAAAATGTGTATACAGTAAAAAACAAAAGATATGAATGAACAAATTTTAAATTTCTTGCTTGCATTTTAAATCCATTCTGAAAGTCACATTCTATTTTAGAAATGGGCATTTAATAATGAATATGAAATATTTTAAAGAATGTAATGTGATGAAATCAGAAGACATAAAATTTAATGTTAATATTTTATATAAATATTTTACAACATTGAATTTTTTACATCAATTTTAAAACGTTGAAAGTTTATGCATTTTTGCCAAAAAAAAAACTCTACTAACCTTATAAGTTGTCCAAAATTTACTATAAGTAATAATTTTCTACCTTTTCACACAGGACCTAACATAGTGTCTACATTATAGAATTTTTTTCAAGACAAACGTTAAACTTAACCCGAATTTGTGGAAGGTGGCAACAGTTGCACAAAAACAACAATATGGCATAATCATTATTGGTTTTTATATATGCAGTTTGATAACTGTAACAACCAAAATAATAATTAGCTGTTTAACTAAGGTAACCTTGTATATATTCGCACTGATTTTGACGTTTGTTTTGATAAAAATTTGCCTAATGTAGACACTAGGTAAGATATTATTTTTTTATTAGTTAATAGGGACGTAAAAACATTTAGCGCCAGTTTTTTTGAATGCTCTTAGCACAGAATACAACTAGAAGTTTATGTGAGGGATACTTCGGACTAAATTTAAAAAAAAAAACTACTCAATTTTTCCAAAATTCAAAAACAAAATATGTGTGACTACACGTATTTTGTTGTTGCATGAATAGTTTTTTTGACAATTGAATCAGGTATTTTTCTCTCACATAAATATCTAGTTATAATCGTACTCTCACTCTCTCTTTTTAAATAAGTTGTAAATAGGGCTGCCAGATTTTGGGATTTTGAGCCGAAATTTGGAAAATTTTTGTTGCAGAAAAGGATGAAAATTTTGGTATGGGGATTGAGAAATTCGGTCACGCAGTATTTAATAAGCTAACAATCCCTACAAGCAACGCATGTATTTCGAAGGAGCATGTTGTATGAACTACTATTATATCCACTGCACTAGATTGATTACAGTTCATTATTTTTACTGTTATTTTTGAAGTGTAAAGAGTTGCAGTTTTTTTTCCTTTCCTTCCCAGCAAAAACTTTGCTTTCCTGGTAAGCTAGCAGGTATAATTGGAAACAAAAATAAACTACTTATTCTTTGTCTGAATAACTAGTTATTTTTGTCCGACTTGTCCACAAATTCATGTAGTTATTTTTTGACTCTAGGGGTACTCAAAAATATATACCTAAACGAAAACAAAAATAAAAAATAAACAAAAAAATTTTGCCGTCAGTGAGACTCGAACTTGGACTCACACTAACCATTTGTTTTTACTGAGTAACGTCTTACTCAGTACATCAGCTCGCACATAGCATCCTAAGCGACAAAAACTCTATTTAGTTTAATATATTTTTTTAGACATTTTGTCTAAAAAATAATGACGCCTCATTACCAAGAAACTACTTTAATAAGTAGTTGTTGTTACCGAAAACCAAAAAGTTTTTGCTGGGTTCTTATTGAAATAAGTATCAAGGAGTGATTTAAAAGTAATAAATAATATTACTGACAATATCAGAAAGTTGTTTATGAATTTTTACTCTTTGAGAAAAAGAAGAAATCATGTAATTTTGCAAATTTCTTAAGTTTTCGTATTTCCTAATGTTCTTTTCGAATTTGACTTTTTTTGTAGTAATATGATGCTTTATTTCTAAAATATACGATGTATAAGTGATTTCTTACTTATTTTTTGTAAAACAAATCGTCCTGGAAATTCTCAAATAAATAGAGCCTTAGAAATATTTTTTTAATATTTAATAAAATCTAATATTTATAAAATCTGTTGCCAAGGATTTAATCAAACATGTTGAATAATTATAATTCTGAAGTTATTTCTTTGATTTAGAAGATGGTGAATCTGAAGTTTAATATATAATGTATTTTTTCCAATACATATGTTATGGAAAAATATTCATACAGAAATGATCTCTATAAGAAGAAAATACTTAAAAAAAAATTAATTATTTTGAATGATAAAAGGTCTCTTTTATTGGGTGGGGATTATTGGAGAAATATTTTTAAAATTTTGGGGTTGGCGAAAAGAGTATCTGGCAGTCCTGATTGGCAGTAAAAAAAAGGTAATAAATCTGTATTTCCTAAACTGCAGTTGTACAGGAGGATCTAGAACTTCAGAAATATTATCTTGCAGTCACCCTGTTATAACACGAGATAAGTTACAGGATGTCAAAGCTGACTACATCGAATATGTAAAAGTTGAAAAATTGTAACTTATACAAGTCAAATTTGATTTTATATTTTTTTAAAGTTCTTGTTAAGATAAAGAAAAACACGCTAACTGACCTAAGTTATCTCTTGCAGTTAAGAAGATATTTACGCTTGAATTTTGAGCTATTAATTTTTTGCCTGACTGTATTAGTTTTTCGGAAATTAGTCCTGAGATATATGTAGGACAATTTTTTAAAAATATTTCGTAATTTCTAATATATTCCGAAATAATATGCGGAAAAAATTTTTGGTTTATTTTAATTCGTCTAGTAGTGAAATATGTTCAAAATCAGCCCTCTGAAATCAGTATGAAAAATATATATAAAATTAAAAAAATATAATTTTAATAAAACCATAGTACAATACTTTTACTTTTTTCTCAAGATTTTTTTTTTTTAATAAAAATTTATTTGGTTTATCTCGAAAGAAATTCTAAATCGATTTAGATTTGCCCTCACATCCAAATACATCCAAAATTGCTCAATTTTTTCTTTATCTTGCCAAGTACCTTATGGAAATATAAAAGTCTTTGAAATGGAACTTGAATTTTGATACTCTGTAGCTTATCTTGTATTTTCAAGGGGTGACTAGAAGATAATTTTTCAGTAAGGTTAGATCCTAGTCTACAACTTTTTCATACCGTATTCTGACCCTGAGATTTCAAAATCAGAATTTTTTCTTTTTCAGAGTTATTAAGAGCCTTACCACGTCCCATTTTATATAAAAACTATTTAAAAACTATCAAATCAAAAATTCCGTAGCCGTTTATATTGAAAGAAATTCAAATCATAGCCTTCCTGATTAATATTAAAAGAATTCCTTATTCAAGTATAACAAAATATATATACTTTTTATTTCTTCAGGAAACTAAAGCCAACAATTTGAAATTTGGTTGCGCAAATAATTATTTTTTTCTCAACTTTAGTTTAGTTTAGTTTACTAAATTAAAGTTAAAAAAATATGATTCATTATTCAAGTGGCAAGCAGTGTATTTAGAAATTTAAAGATTTATTCAAAACTTGAATGTGGTGATTTCGAAAATGCTGTAATTGTGGGAGATAGCGGATATCCTAATAAAAAATATATTATGACCCCATTATTAAATCCAAAAACTCCAGCAGCAAGTTTATATAACGTATCGTAAATAAGAACGCATTCCTGTGTTGAACGTAGCTACGAAGTTTGGAAAAGACGTTTTCCAATTCTTTCTTTGGGTATTCGTTTAAATATAAACAGAAAGTAGTTAGGAAAATAATTTGGCCCGCAGAGCTCTAATAAAATTATTGTAATTAAAGTTAAAAGTTAAAAACTATTTTCTTTAATCTTCTTTAATCTCTTTTTTTTTTATTATTATTATTAAGATATGAAATTAATCTTATTTTGTAAACCACTCCTCCAAACTACTCACTTTGAAATTTCATATAAATTTTTTTTGTTTTTAAAAAAATTTTATGAAAAAACTTTCAAAGTAAAGTGAAGGGGATTGAAATAGATTTTAAATAAAAAACTAAAACAAAAACATAAACATTCTATTAAAAATATCTATTCAAAAAACTAAATAATAAATAATAATTAAAACAAAACAACAAACATTGTACTTAATATTACTTTTTATAGAATGAAATATAATGATCTTATCTATGACGACAAATATTAATTACAATCATTCTGGTGTAAGGAACTTTGAGATCATATTATTGAATTTCATTTTTTTAGCTTAAAATTCTTTTGGGTATACCCGTATTTTGGAACAGCATTCTTTTTAAATTTTTTGTTTTAGCTCTTGAATTTTCAATTTAACCTCTTCTTCAAATACTTTCATTTTTAGTTCCTTTTATTGTCAGTATTTAATGCACTGTATTTTGGTATTTTCAACATTTGTAAGTTATATTTGTCCCATTTAGCTTCGTCAGTAGCACTAGCTTCCTTTATATCGTCCTGAAGACTGTCATCTAAAACGGAAAATTTTATTTAAAATCTTTGTAATACCGGGTGCTTCAAGTAGAGATACATTTTTCAATAGCCTTTCTTTGACAGATCACTTGTGAGTCGTGTCATGCTGTCATGTTATTTTTGTTTAGTATTGTTTGACATTTCATAATGGAAAGACTTACGCCTGAACAACGTTTACAAATCGTTCAACTTTATTACGAAAATTCACGTTCTGTGAGGAATGTGTTTCGTGCACTTCGCTCAACTTATGGTCAACATAATCGGTCTACTGAGCGTACTATTCGCAACACCATCACCCATTTTGAGACCCAGCATTCATTATTGGATAATATTCGACCGAATAGACCACGTCCAGCACGCTGTGAAGAAAATATAGCGGCCATAGCTGAGAGTGTATACGAAGATCGTGGAGAGTCGATTCGGTGACGTTCGCAGCAACTCGTACTGACGTATGAAAGATCTTGAAAGCGTATAAAATACAGCTTATGCAACAACTGAAGCCGCTCGACCTTCCCAAGCGACATCACTTCGCTCTATGGGCTCTTGAAAAGTTCCAAGAAGATCGGACGTTTTCGAGGCAAATTTTGTTAGCGATGAGGTCTAAATGGGTATGTAAACAAACAAAATTGCCGCATTTGGGGCGAAGAGCAACCTGAAGAGATTCAAGAACTGTCACTTCATCCAGAAAAAACAGCGGTTTGGTGTGGTTTGTGGGCCGGTGGAATCATCTGTTCATATTTCTTTAAAAATGATGCCAGTGCGAACGTAACCGTCAATGGCGACCATTATTGTGCCATGATAACCGACTATTTGATGCCTGAAATTGAAGCTCCTAATCTCGGCAACATTTGGTTTCAACAAGACGACGCCACTTCCCACATATCGCATCAATCAATGGATTTATTGAGAGAACACTTCGGTGAGCACATAATTTCACGTTTTGCGCCGGTCGCTTGGCCACCAAGATCGTGTGATATCACAACGTTAGACTTTTTCGTGTGGGGATATGTAAAGTCTAAAGTTTATGCGGACAAACCCGCTTTGATTCAGGCCTTGGAGGAAAACATCACGCGACAGTTACCAGTCGAAATGCTCGAACGAGTCATCGAAAATTGCACTCAAAGGATGGATCATCTGCGACGTAGCAACGGCCAACATTTGATAGACATAATCTTCAAAAAATAAATGCCATAGAATGTTCTTTCAAATGGTAATAAACATTGCCTATTAAATTTAAATTTTCTGAGTTTTTTTTCTTTAAAAAAGTAGGGAACTTTGAATAAACTGATAAGGAATAAGTAAGTGTTCTAGCATGAATGTACGTATTGCCCACCAATAAATTAAATGAAAACAAAGTTTTTTTTTTTTTTTTTGGAACATACATTACCAATTTCATCTAGAACAATTATTTGTGAAACGTTTTGTGGTTCCATTTATAAAAACAAATTCAGATATGAATAAAGAGTTTCCAGCAAAAAAAATGCATATTACTTACGATCATCGTCATATATAGATTGATGTCCTTGAACTTGTTCTACTTGAAGAATTTTAATGATGTTTTCATCCATGGATGATATATGGAATTGTGGTTTTGGGCCACCACCAGTTTTATAAGTTTCCTTCTTGTCCAGCGCATAGTTTTTCTTGGCATTTTTCTTTAGGTTATCGTATTTTATTTTTAAGATTTTCTGTGACCTATATCCATCAAATTGGGAGTTGAAAATATTTTCAATTTCGTTCCAGAATCGCATTTTTTCCTCCCCGGTTGTTCTAATTGTTTTCTTACATTCTATAATATCTCTTTTTTTCCTCCACGAATTTAATTAAGTATTCCACTTCTTTTGTGGTGAAATATGATGATCTTTTTGTTTGATTTTCCATTTTTTTTTTTTTGTACCATATTTTACTCTTATTAATTACTAGCGGACCCGGCGAACTTCGCCTCGCTCCAATTTTAAACCTTCAGACAAACTTTAGAGTAATATAATATATATAAAAATTATTCCTTCACCCAAAGAATTTTCTATTTTTTCATTTGAAAAGCCATTAAGGAATAATTCCACACAAAATTCCATAAAAAAAATCTATTTTCGATTTTTTTGATAAATATTGCACTGAATTTCAATTGATTGTAATACTTTTACCGTATATGGATATAATGCGTGATGTACGATAATCCAGAATCAGTTTAACAATACACAAAACTCGTATAAATTGCAGCAGGAAAAATAGCACATTTACAATGCCAAAATGACACCTGTCACATTGCGCATCTATCGGATTTTGGCAGAGAACTTTCTATTTTTTCATTTGGAAATGCATTAAGGAATAATTATTTATTTATTTAAGTTAAAAATACTCCTCTTAATGCGGATTGGATTTAAGGAAAAATCAATATATAGAAAGAAACTGTTGAATTGATTGCATATACGTCTCATGGGATCAAAGTTGGCATAATTGGTTCGAAAATATTTTATTTTTAAAGGACTATAATTTCTTGTTGGACGATTTGGAGATTACGAATTCGATCTTACGAAGCAGGAACTCAGAATTACTTGAACCGTTTACTAAATTAATTACAAATGAAATATTCGTATATTTTCTCCTACTTTCAAGAGTAGGGAGATCAATAAGCTGTAATCGACTTTCATGTGATAGCAAATTAATATTAAGATTCCATGAAAGATTACGAAGACAAAATAAGAGAAATTGCTTCTGGACCGATTCAATTTTTTTTATATGAACTTCGTATTGAGGATCCCAGACCACGGAAGTATATTCCAAGATTGGTCTTACAAGAGATATGAATAATTGCTTGGAAACGTAAGGATCATTAAATTCTCTTCCCCAGCGCTTGAGGAAACCTACAACTCCTTTTGCTTTATTAACGATTTGCGAAACGTGGGAATTAAAGGATAGTTTACAATCAAGCAACACAATCAGATCAAGAAATTCTTCGACTAGATCAAATTGATATTCATTTATTGTGTATCTACAGAATGCTGGACTTCTTCTGTAGAACATCATGTGTTTACACTTTCTTAAATTCAAATCCATTAGATTCATCATACACCAATCATAAAGATTGTCAAGATCTGATTGGAGTAAGGAACATTGATAGGATTAGTTAAAGCTATGGAACAGCTTTACATCATCAGCATACATTAATATTCTAGAATTCTTAATGCATGCTGGTAAATCATTTACATATAAATTGCACACAAAATTTCATACAAAAAATCAATTTTCGATTTTTCCAATTTTCCGCATTTCGTATTTTCCGCAATTTTCCATGTTTTACACCAAGAACTTAATATTTTGTCATTTGGAAAGCCATTAAGGAATAATTTCACACAAAATTTCGTAGAAAAAAAAAAATAAATTTTCGCTTTTTCCAATTTTCCGACTTTTGCGGAGGGATTTTCCAAAATTTTCTTCCGTAAAAACCTTCTCCTCGAAAATGCGAACAACTAACAAAAATTTTTACAGAAATCGGCCCAGCCTCTCATTTTATGAATTACTATACATTTTTTACACCAGTTTTATATATATAGATTTTACTTTTCTTCTTCTTCTTCAAATTGATTTGATGACAAATTGTGACATTTGCCAAAATTAGCACACTTATAAAAAAAAAATCGGATATTTTTTATTACAATACTACAAAGTTTAAATAAGAACTCAGAAACACAAAAGCGTGTTAATTTAAGATTAAATTTATTTTAAGATTAAAAAATCTAATTACTAATTGGCATTTAATCTAGAAGTGAAAAACTGGCTCTAAAAGGCTAAAAACCAAAAATTACTTAGAAAAACAAAGCTAACAATCCCTCTTAGTATTTCTCTTTCCCTTAATATTGTCTTACTAATAAAGTCTCTTCATCTTCGTCATCATTAATATATTGTGGGTGTTAGATTTAATATTGAAAATAATTTATTAAACTGAAATGTGTGGTCTACATTCGTTCTGTCTGTCCGTCTCACTAATCATTCAACCTCCTATTATAAAAACAACAACTTTTTATAACGTTATAATATTAAAACAGTGATTGTTTTACTGTTTTTTTTTTATTATAAATTCTTAATACTGTTGTTGTTGTTGTTGCCACCAATAACAATTATAATAAAAATCGGATATATTCATTAATTCATTCAATTCATTTCACTCATCCACTCAATTTCTCACACTCTAAAACAACACAACAAACAAACAAACAAACAAACATTCATTCATTAAGTTCTCTAATAATGTTCGTTATGGTGGTTAATAAAATGATGAGGACGATAAATACATTCATTCACATACACTCGTATTTAACAACAAACAAAAAGAGAGTGAAAATTGTGAGAAATAAGACATTTGAGAAAACATTTAATAGAATGTTTGTTATTGACATTTCGTTTGAATGCTGTTCGACAAATGAAAAAAAAAACACTAGAAAATGCTGCCAGAGGGAAATGGAAGAAGAGCAGAGTTGAAAAATATTTGATGAGTTGGTGTTTTGGAATGTTAACGGTTTTAATGGCATCTCTTTAATGTTTTTGTTACAATTAAAGCTGTATATTTGTGTGTGTGATTGTGCTTTCTTGTACATAATGAAATAATTGTGGTTATTTCTAATGACTTTTAAGCCGCCATTTATTATTGTTATTAGTTGTTATTAGTATGATTTTGTGGTTGCGATTGTTGTGGCCTTTTGAGTGTATTTATATATATACGGATTTTCAAATCGGTTTTCGATTTTTTTGAAGCCTCTATATAAACTAGGGACTTCGTTTTTGCAAAACAAAATAGGAAAATTTTTTCTGAATTTTTCTGCTGAAGAAATGAACTTAGTGGGTCGGTTAGTTACAGAGATATCGAACAAAACGCATTTCTGACCGATATCCAAATCCTCAATAAGCTACGCACTTGTTTCTTATATAGACCGATCACAAATATTTTTCTTGAATTTTGGTTTATCGAAGCAACCAAATAGGTTCATAAATAACCGAGTTATTACCAAATCTCTTTTCTTATTTATTTAATGTCTGCTTCCCTTATAATTGTTGTTTTCATAGGTTCTGAGAAACAATAACAACAATAAACTAAGGCATATTTATTTTTTCAACTTTTTGAATTATCTATGTAAGCTGGAGACTTCGTCTTTCCCTGGAAATCCATTTTCTTAAGAATCTTTGTATTGAAAAAATGAACTAAGAAGATCCAGTATTAACCGAGTTATAGGCCAAAATGCGTTATTAGATTCTCATTCTTGCATAAATCTATTACAAATATTTTTTTCTGCACCAAAGTGATGATATCTTTCTTAAATATGTGCGAACTTTTGTGAAATTTCAAAGTATTAAATGTGTTATTTACCAGCCTTTACCGGTGCACTTTACTATTTGATGCCATAACTAATATTTACTTTTTATGGGAGCTGCTACTCCCCCTGAAACTATTCATTCTATTCGAAATTTACGAAATACGAAAATTACTTTTAAATTTTTTTTTTAAGACTTTTACTGTAATAGTCCTTTAGATGAAAAAATTTATATTTTCTCTCTATGGCGGCATTTCTCAATGCGTTATAATAGGATATATAGAGAAGTGAAGTGATACCACATCTCCACCCACACACCGATCTCGGTCCATTGTGAGTCCCTTAATTGAAAAGCCATAGGATATGGAATACAGAAAATAGGAAAGTAGGAATGGAAGAGGAAAAGGATAGGAATAAAAAGAATCATATAAGAGGATTGGCAATGTTGCCAATCCCTCTAGGGGTGTACCCCTGACTCTCCCTTAGACAGTCGATTCCCATTGCGAAGCCTATGACGTCTACAAGCTCCATGTTCCGAACGTCACTTAGCCCGCCGAGGAATTGGCTGACCAGCCAATTCATCCTACGATGCTGCAATCGTGGGCAATGGCACATAATGTGTTCAATAGACTCGGTCTCGTCGACGTCTCCACACATTCTACAAAATATATAATAGGATAAAGTTACATGAAATTTGAGGGCTCTCACTGTAATAGTACCTTAGATGTGCCATAATGAAGATTTGTTTTATATGGGGGGGACACTGCAGCACCTGCTGCGATTAATTAGATAATTCGTTTGAGATTTTTAAAAGAAGTGGTCATAAAATATGGGTGTGGCATCCGATTAAGATCCAACAAAGCTTATACATTCTACGCACTATATGTGCGACAAATTTCATATAAATAGCTTCACTAGTAACGTGTAAAATTGAAAAATAGATTTTTTAAGTGGGCGTAAAATGTGGGTGTGACGTTCAAACGAGATCTAACAAAGCCTACAACAACCTACAGCACTGATACTATCTGTGTGTAAAATTTTGTGAAAACGGTCCAGCCGTTTAGACGTGATTAATACACAAACAAATAAACTTACATCATTCATAAAATATTCATTCAATTTCAACTTTATATGAAAATGCAAATTATTTAAATTTTTTTTTTTTTACATAGATATAGATTAAGTAAATATATCTTTAATTACATCTAATATAATGTATTCCACCTTCATATAACACATCTCAACACGAATGAAGGGTATATAAGATTCGGCACAGTCGAACACTGTACTCTAACTTGTTCTTTCTGTTTTTGTTTTAATTTTCTTTGCAATTGGTTTTATGATTATCATTATTTGTGTTTGTTTACACAGATTAATTTTTGTTAAAATTGTTCTTTGAAATCGTAATTAATTTACTTATAGTCATGGCTTTTGGCGTATTCCATCTGTCTGTTTGGTCATTTATTTTAATTGAATGCCTTAAAACTATACTTAATTTAAATCGCGTAAATAATCTTTAAAGTAGACTAAAATTCTTTAATTTTTTTTTTTTTTGCGATTGAGTGTTATTTTTTGGAATTTGTGGCTTAAGGGTATTAAATTATTTTGTCAGAAGTTTACAAATAATACAATTTTAAGGGTAAAGATAATTTAACTGAAAAATATTTAAATATAAATCAATGGCTTATTTTTTTCTGTAAAGAAAATTCATTGATACCTTCGATATTCTAAAGAAAAGTTTTCGATAACTCCGTTTTTCTAAAGAAACGTAATCGCCAATTTAACTTTTTAAAGAAAAGTCATCGATAACTTTTTTTTTCTTTTTTGTTAAATCATAAAATGTTTTTTATTTCCTTACACTATGGTTATCACACAATTTACAGAGTTTTAGTTATTTAATAACTTTTCATGTAAAAAAATTTATATATATTATATCTTTAAGTTCAAGTTTTAATTTCAAATTTCATTTTTCAGAGAAAAATTTTATAAGAAAAACCTCTGATATAATTCCTTATTAGTATAACTATATATTATAACTAAATACTATAATATAATATATGTTATTCTTCACATACATGAGTATATTTTATGATATATGTATATATGTAACGCTTACTAAATCAAGTAACAAAAATTAATTAAATAGACTACAAATTAGTGGGTTATTAGATTGCCCACATACTAGTATAAAACGTTCTTTCATGATGCGTATTCTGTCGCGGATCATATTTATATTATTTTCGTTATGGAGATTGTTAGTGGAGAAATGCCAGGATAAATTTAGCATCATTTTAAGTAATTTGTTTTGACAAATTTGCAATTTACTAATGTGGGACTTTGCACATACCCCCCAAACAGGACAAGCGTATAAAATAATGGATTGGAAAACTACTTTGGCTAAAATTATTTTATTCTCGTCACTTAAAGTCATCGATAATTAAACTTTTGTAAAAAAAAGTTATCTGCAGTACAATTTTTCTAAAGCAATATTAAACATAACTTGAATTTTCTCAAGAAAAATATCGACAAATTAACAATTTTTAGGTAGAGATTGAAAAAAAGTGAAAAGTCAGGTTGACTTTTTATATCCAAGATTCTATAGTAGCGTTATAGATAACTTTTCTTGGTCTGAAGAGGCGTTATCGACAACTTTAATTTTTATAGAAAAGTTATAGACAACTTCACTTTTCCATTGAAAAGTTATCGATTACTTTACATTTCTATACAAAAGTTATCGATTACTTTACTTTTCTATAGAAAAGTTATCGATTACTTTACTTTTCTATAGAAAAGTTATCGAACTATTACTATTCTATAGAAAAATTAACGACTACTTTACTTTTCTATAGAAAAGTTATCGATTACTTTACTTTTCTATAGAAATTTTATCGATAACTTTACTTTTCTATAGAAAAGTTATCGATAACTTTACTTTTCTACAGAAAAGTTATCGATAACTTTACTTTTCTACAGAAAAGTTATCGATAACTTTAGTTTTCTATAGAAAAGTTATCGATAACTTTACTTTTCTAGAGAAAAATTATCGATAATTTTACTTTTCTATAGAAAAGTTATCAATAGCTTTACATTTCTAGAGAAAAGTTATCGATAATTTTACTTTTCTAGAAAAAAGTTATCGATAACTTTACTTTTCTATAGAAAAATTATCGATAACTTTACTTTTCTAGAAAAAAGTTATCGATAACTTTACTTTTCTATAGAAAAGTTATCGATAACTACTTTTCTTTAGAAAAGTTATCGATAACTACTTTTCTATAGAAAAGTTATCGATAGTTTTACTTTTCTATAAAAGAGTTATCGGTAACTTTACTTTTCTATAGAAAAGTTATCGATAACTTTAATTTTCTATAGAAAAGTTATCGATAACTTTACATTTCTATATAAATCTTATCGACAAATTTAATTTTCTTTATTTTTTATACAAACGTTAACGAAAATTTGACTTTTCTCTAGAAAGGTTATCGCTAAGTTTATTGATAGCTTTAATTTTCCATAGAAAAGTTATCGATTACGTAAATAGTCTCATGAGAAGTTGACCATAACTTTTCCAAAAAAATATTTAGCGACAAAGTTATCAAAAACTTGTATTTTCTGAAGGAAAGTTTAGGTATAACTTTTTCAGTTTACTTCACTGAAAGAAATTATCGACAACTCAAAATTTCTAAAGAAAAACTATCGATAACAATTTTTCTAATTATCGGTAACTTTATTTTAGATTTTATAAAGAAAAATTATTGATAAGTTATCCAAAAAGTAAAATTCATATAGAAAAAATATCGATAACTTTACTTTTCTATAGAACTTTATCTCTTCTAGTAGAAAATTATTTTTTTTCTTAGATGAAATTATCGATAATTTTTCTATATGAAATTTTGTTTTCTATAGATGAGTTGTCGACATGTTTTGGTTTCAGTTATTCTTCAAAAAATTTAGTTAATAATTTATTTTTGTTGTTGTACTTTTGTTTTCTAAAAAGTTTAAAAGAGTAGGGAACTAAATAAAGTGAAAACACATTTTTTTTTTTTTTTTTTTGTTTTATTTTTTTTTTATTTTTTGAAAGAACAAAATGTGTTTTTATTTTATATATTTTTGTCTTTATAAATGAAGTAAAAGAAGCCATAAAGGAAATAAAATAATATTATTACTTTCTAGTCTCAAGGGTTCCTATCCTTCTACTTTTGCTAGATGTTTTTAATAAGAACAACAATTTTAAAATGCATGTGTAATTTTGTCTTATATATTTTTTAAAGAATTTTTCCCCACAACTTTTTACACTTATATTTTAAGCTTTCCTCTACTTAAGACAACAACAAATAAGGAAATTCAATCCTTTTTTATATGGAATTATTCTTTTATAAGATATACACGCATGTATGTTATTTTTTATAAATATAAGGTGTAAGATCTCAAACATAAGTGGTTACAGTGTAGGGCAAAATAAATAACATTTTTTTATTAAAAGATGTTATAAATATAGTTTTAATAGAAGTACTTCAAAAGCAATGAACTAGAAGCATAAAAGCGGAACCTCCTACCAATGACAACCGTGCGTTAAAAAAAGAGCTGCAGTACTTTTTCAGCACTAAGTACTTCCTTCCAATGACAACACAGTGTTAAAATCATGACTTTTTCAGTCCTTTTTCTGATTTTTTTTTTTTTTTTTTTTTTTTTTGTTGCTTGGAAAACAAAGGATTGAAAGTTTTCTTATAGTTGTATTGCTTTTTTATTCATTTTATTCCACTACAACAACCATTCCAATGTTTAAAGCATAAAAATAATAACAGTAACTTTTCTTTTGTCATTTTTTATAATTTACTAAAAGTTGTTGTTGTTGGTTGTTTATTTCGTCTGCTGTTGCTTTTTTTCTTTCAGTTTTATATAAAATATAATGGGAGTAAAAGCAATAACATTATTTTAAAGAAACAACAACAACAGTAGAAACTTCAACAAAAAAACTAGCAACAACAACGGATCCTAAAATAACAAATAAAATGTTAAAAGCGTTAGTAAAGAATAATAAAACAACACAAAAACCACAACAACAGCAGCAGCAAGCACAACAACAATATAAGAAATAATAATTCTTCCTTTTTTCTACCATATAATTTTTCCTTTTCTCTCTAGTTTCTTTTTACAAATTTCTTTGGAGCTTTGAGAAAATAATAAGTTTTTACAACAACTAGAAGAACTTACAAAAACAAAAACCCCAAAACAACAACTTATATAATAAATTACAATAATAAAAATAATAAAGAACTGTAGCAGTGTATTACTTTTACTTAAATATGTACCACAAAAAAGAGAAAAAGGATGAGGGCAAAAAAAAAAGGAACAGTGTGTATGAAAACCATTCAAAGAAAAAAGCCGAAAGAAAATGCCAAGTTATCGATATGATTTACAGATAAAAAAATTTCAATAAGATATTAAAAAAAAAATGAAAAGTTATCGATTAGTTGCGAAAGGAAACAAAAGTTATCAATAACTTTTTTATTGAAAAACCTTTCTATAAAAAAAGAAAACAAAATTATCGATACCTTTTCTATAGGAAAGTAAAGTTATCGATAACTTTTCTATAGAAAAGTTATCGGTAACTTTACTTTTCTATAGAAAAGTTATCGATAACTTTACTTTTCTAATAAAAAGTTATCGATAACTTTTCCTTCCTATAGAAAAGTAAAGTTATCGATAACTTTTCTATAGAAAAGTAAAGTTATCGATAACTTTTCTATAGAAAAGTAAAGTTATCGATAACTTTTCTATAGAAAAGTAAAGTTATCGATAACTTTTCTATAGAAAAGTAAAGTTATCGATAACTTTTCTATAGAAAAGTAAAGTTGTAGATAACTTTTCTATAGAAAAGTAAAGTTATCGATAACTTTTCTACAGAAAAGTAAAGTTGTCGATAACTTTTCTATAGAAAAGTAAAGTTATCGATAACTTTTCTATAGAAAAGTAAAGTTATCGATAACTTTTCTATAGAAAAGTAAAGTTATCGATAACTTTTCTATAGAAAAGTAAAGTTATCGAAAACTTTTCTACAGAAAAGTAAAGTTGTCGATAACTTTTCTAAGAAAAGTAAAGTTATCGATAACTTTTCTAAGAAAAGTAAAGTTATCGATAAATTTCTATAGAAAAGTAAAGTTATCAATAACTTTTCTATAGAAAAGTAAAGTTATCGATAACTTTTCTAAGAAAAGTAAAGTTATCGATAACTTTTCTAAGAAAAGTAAAGTTATCGATAACTTTTCTATAGAAAAGTAAAGTTATCGATAATTTTTCTATAGAAAAGTAAAGTTATCGATAACTTTTCTATAGAAAAGTAAAGTTGTCGATAACTTTTCTATAGAAAAGTAAAGTTATCGATAACTTTTCTACAGAAAAGTAAAGTTGTCGATAACTTTTCTATAGAAAAGTACAGTTATCGATAACTTTTCTATATAAAAGTACAGTTATCGATAACTTTTCTATAGAAAAGTACAGTTATCGATAACTTTTCTATAGAAAAGTAAAGTTATCGACAACTTTTCTATAGAAAAGTAAAGTTACCGACAACTTTTCTATAGAAAAGTAAAGTTATCGATAACTTTTCTATAGAAAGGTAAAATTATCGATAACTTTTCTATAGAAAAGTAAAATTATTGATAACTTTTCTATAGAAAAGTAAAGTTATCGATAACTTTTCTATAGAAAAGTAAAGTTAACGATAACTTTTCTATAGAAAAGTAAAGTTAACGATAACTTTTCTATAGAAAAGTAAAGTTATCGATAACTTTTCTATAGAAAAGTAAAGTTATCGATAACTTTTCTATAGAAAAGTAAAGTTATCGATAACTTTTCTATAGAAAAGTAAAGTTATCGATAACTTTTCTATAGAAAAGTAAAGTTATAGGTAACTTTTCTATAGAAAAGTAAAGTTATCGATAACTTTTCTATAGAAAAGTAAAGTTATCGATAACTTTTCTATAGAAAAGCAAAGTTATCGATAACTTTTCTATAGAAAAGTAAAGTTATCGATAACTTTTCTATAGAAAAGTAAAGTTATCGATAACTTTTCTACAGAAATGTAAAGTTGTCGATAACTTTTCTATAGAAAAGTACAGTTATCGATAACTTTTCTATCAAAAAGTACAGTTATCGATAACTTTTCTATAGAAAAGTACAGTTATCGATAACTTTTCTATAGAAAAGTACAGTTATCGATAACTTTTCTATAGAAAAGTAAAGTTATCGGTAACTTTTCTATAGAAAAGTACAGTTATCGATAACTTTTCTATAGAAAAGTACAGTTATCGATAACTTTTCTATAGAAAAGTAAAGTTATAGATAACTTTTCTATAGAAAAGTAAAGTTATAGATAACTTTTCTATAGAAAAGTAAAGTTATCGGTAACTTTTCTATAGAAAAGTGAAGTTATCGATAATTTTTCTATAGAAAAGTAAAGTTATCGATAATTTTTCTATAGAAAAGTAAAGTTATCGATAACTTTTCTATAGAAAAGTAAAGTTATCGATAACTTTTCTATAGAAAAGTAAAGTTATCGATAACTTTTCTATAGAAAAGTAAAGTTATCGATAACTTTTCTATAGAAAAGTAAAGTTATCGATAACTTTTCTATAGAAAAGTAAAGTTATCGACAACTTTTCTATAGAAAAGTAAAGTTATCGACAACTTTTCTATAGAAAAGTAAAGTTACCGACAACTTTTCTATAGAAAAGTAAAGTTATCGATAACTTTTCTATAGAAAAGTAAAGTTGTAGATAACTTTTCTATAGAAAAGTAAAGTTATCGATAACTTTTCTACAGAAAAGTAAAGTTGTCGATAACTTTTCTATAGAAAAGTACAGTTATCGATAACTTTTCTATATAAAAGTACAGTTATCGATAACTTTTCTATAGAAAAGTACAGTTATCGATAACTTTTCTATAGAAAAGTAAAGTTATCGACAACTTTTCTATAGAAAAGTAAAGTTATCGACAACTTTTCTATAGAAAAGTAAAGTTACCGACAACTTTTCTATAGAAAAGTAAAGTTATCGATAACTTTTCTATAGAAAGGTAAAATTATCGATAACTTTTCTATAGTAAGGTAAAATTATCGATAACTTTTCTATAGAAAAGTAAAGTTATCGATAACTTTTCTATAGAAAAGTAAAGTTATCGATAACTTTTCTATAGAAAAGTAAAGTTATCGATAACTTTTCTATAGAAAAGTAAAGTTATCGATAACTTTTCTATAGAAAAGTAAAGTTATCGATAACTTTTCTATAGAAAAGTAAAGTTATCGATAACTTTTCTATAGAAAAGTAAAGTTATCGATAACTTTTCTATAGAAAAGTAAAGTTATCGAAAACTTTTCTACAGAAAAGTAAAGTTGTCGATAACTTTTCTAAGAAAAGTAAAGTTATCGATAGCTTTTCTAAGAAAAGTAAAGTTATCGATAATTTTTCTATAGAAAAGTAAAGTTATCGATAACTTTTCTATAGAAAAGTAAAGTTATCGATAACTTTTCTAAGAAAAGTAAAGTTATCGATAACTTTTCTATAGAAAAGTAAAGTTATCGATAATTTTTCTATAGAAAAGTAAAGTTATCGATAACTTTTCTATAGAAAAGTAAAGTTGTCGATAACTTTTCTATAGAAAAGTAAAGTTATCGATAACTTTTCTACAGAAAAGTAAAGTTGTCGATAACTTTTCTATAGAAAAGTACAGTTATCGATAACTTTTCTATATAAAAGTACAGTTATCGATAACTTTTCTATAGAAAAGTACAGTTATCGATAACTTTTCTATAGAAAAGTACAGTTATCGATAACTTTTCTATAGAAAAGTAAAGTTATCGACAACTTTTCTATAGAAAAGTAAAGTTACCGACAACTTTTCTATAGAAAAGTAAAGTTATCGATAACTTTTCTATAGAAAGGTAAAATTATCGATAACTTTTCTATAGAAAAGTAAAATTATTGATAACTTTTCTATAGAAAAGTAAAGTTATCGATAACTTTTCTATAGAAAAGTAAAGTTAACGATAACTTTTCTATAGAAAAGTAAAGTTAACGATAACTTTTCTATAGAAAAGTAAAGTTATCGATAACTTTTCTATAGAAAAGTAAAGTTATCGATAACTTTTCTATAGAAAAGTAAAGTTATCGATAACTTTTCTATAGAAAAGTAAAGTTATCGATAACTTTTCTATAGAAAAGTAAAGTTATCGATAACTTTTCTATAGAAAAGTAAAGTTATCGGTAACTTTTCTATAGAAAAGTAAAGTTATCGATAACTTTTCTATAGAAAAGTAAAGTTATCGATAACTTTTCTATAGAAAAGTAAAATTATCGATAACTTTTCTATAGAAAAGTAAAGTTATCGATAACTTTTCTATAGAAAAGTAAAGTTATCGATAACTTTTCTACAGAAATGTAAAGTTGTCGATAACTTTTCTATAGAAAAGTACAGTTATCGATAACTTTTCTATAGAAAAGTACAGTTATCGATAACTTTTCTATAGAAAAGTACAGTTATCGATAACTTTTCTATAGAAAAGTACAGTTATCGATAACTTTTCTATAGAAAAGTAAAGTTATCGGTAACTTTTCTATAGAAAAGTACAGTTATCGATAACTTTTCTATAGAAAAGTACAGTTATCGATAACTTTTCTATAGAAAAGTAAAGTTATAGATAACTTTTCTATAGAAAAGTAAAGTTATCGGTAACTTTTCTATAGAAAAGTAAAGTTATCGATAATTTTTCTATAGAAAAGTAAAGTTATCGATAATTTTTCTATAAAAAAGTAAAGTTATCGATAATTTTTCTATAGAAAAGTACAGTTATCGATAACTTTTCTATATAAAAGTACAGTTATCGATAACTTTTCTATAGAAAAGTGCAGTTATCGATAACTTTTCTATAGAAAAGTAAAGTTATCGACAACTTTTCTATAGAAAAGTAAAGTTACCGACAACTTTTCTATAGAAAAGTAAAGTTATCGATAACTTTTCTATAGAAAGGTAAAATTATCGATAACTTTTCTATAGAAAAGTAAAATTATCGATAACTTTTCTATAGAAAAGTAAAGTTATCGATAACTTTTCTATAGAAAAGTAAAGTTATCGATAACTTTTCTATAGAAAAGTAAAGTTATCGATAACTTTTCTATAGAAAAGTAAAGTTATCGATAACTTTTCTATAGAAAAGTAAAGTTATCGATAACTTTTCTATAGAAAAGTAAAGTTATCGATAACTTTTCTATAGAAAAGTAAAGTTATCGATAACATTTCTATAGAAAAGTAAAGTTATCGATAACTTTTCTATAGAAAAGTAAAGTTATCGATAACTTTTCTATAGAAAAGTAAAGTTATCGATAACTTTTCTATAGAAAAGTAAAGTTATCGATAACTTTTCTATAGAAAAGTAAAGTTATCGAAAACTTTTCTACAGAAAAGTAAAGTTGTCGATAACTTTTCTAAGAAAAGTAAAGTTATCGATAACTTTTCTAAGAAAAGTAAAGTTATCGATAATTTTTCTATAGAAAAGTAAAGTTATCGATAACTTTTCTATAGAAAAGTAAAGTTATCGATAACTTTTCTAAGAAAAGTAAATTTTCGATAACTTTTCTATAGAAAAGTAAAGTTATCGATAATTTTTCTATAGAAAAGTAAAGTTATCGATAACTTTTCTATAGAAAAGTAAAGTTGTCGATAACTTTTCTATAGAAAAGTAAAGTTATCGATAACTTTTCTACAGAAAAGTAAAGTTGTCGATAACTTTTCTATAGAAAAGTACAGTTATCGATAACTTTTCTATATAAAAGTACAGTTATCGATAACTTTTCTATAGAAAAGTACAGTTATCGATAACTTTTCTATAGAAAAGTAAAGTTATCGACAACTTTTCTATAGAAAAGTAAAGTTACCGACAACTTTTCTATGGAAAAGTAAAGTTATCGATAACTTTTCTATAGAAAGGTAAAATTATCGATAACTTTTCTATAGAAAAGTAAAATTATTGATAACTTTTCTATAGAAAAGTAAAGTTATCGATAACTTTTCTATAGAAAAGTAAAGTTAACGATAACTTTTCTATAGAAAAGTAAAGTTAACGATAACTTTTCTATAGAAAAGTAAAGTTATCGATAACTTTTCTATAGAAAAGTAAAGTTATCGATAACTTTTCTATAGAAAAGTAAAGTTATCGATAACTTTTCTATAGAAAAGTAAAGTTATCGATAACTTTTCTATAGAAAAGTAAAGTTATCGGTAACTTTTCTATAGAAAAGTAAAGTTATCGATAACTTTTCTATAGAAAAGTAAAGTTATCGATAACTTTTCTATAGAAAAGTAAAATTATCGATAACTTTTCTATAGAAAAGTAAAGTTATCGATAACTTTTCTATAGAAAAGTAAAGTTATCGATAACTTTTCTACAGAAATGTAAAGTTGTCGATAACTTTTCTATAGAAAAGTACAGTTATCGATAACTTTTCTATAGAAAAGTACAGTTATCGATAACTTTTCTATAGAAAAGTACAGTTATCGATAACTTTTCTATAGAAAAGTACAGTTATCGATAACTTTTCTATAGAAAAGTAAAGTTATCGGTAACTTTTCTATAGAAAAGTACAGTTATCGATAACTTTTCTATAGAAAAGTACAGTTATCGATAACTTTTCTATAGAGAAGTAAAGTTATAGATAACTTTTCTATAGAAAAGTAAAGTTATCGGTAACTTTTCTATAGAAAAGTAAAGTTATCGATAATTTTTCTATAGAAAAGTAAAGTTATCGATAATTTTTCTATAGAAAAGTAAAGTTATCGATAATTTTTCTATAGAAAAGTACAGTTATCGATAACTTTTCTATATAAAAGTACAGTTATCGATAACTTTTCTATAGAAAAGTGCAGTTATCGATAACTTTTCTATAGAAAAGTAAAGTTATCGACAACTTTTCTATAGAAAAGTAAAGTTACCGACAACTTTTCTATAGAAAAGTAAAGTTATCGATAACTTTTCTATAGAAAGGTAAAATTATCGATAACTTTTCTATAGAAAAGTAAAATTATCGATAACTTTTCTATAGAAAAGTAAAGTTATCGATAACTTTTCTATAGAAAAGTAAAGTTATCGATAACTTTTCTATAGAAAAGTAAAGTTATCGATAACTTTTCTATAGAAAAGTAAAGTTATCGATAACTTTTCTATAGAAAAGTAAAGTTATCGATAACTTTTCTATAGAAAAGTAAAGTTATCGATAACTTTTCTATAGAAAAGTAAAGTTATCGATAACTTTTCTATAGAAAAGTAAAGTTATCGATAACTTTTCTATAGAAAAGTAAAGTTATCGATAACTTTTCTATAGAAAAGTAAAGTTATCGATAACTTTTCGATAGAAAAGTAAAGTTATCGATAACTTTTCTATAGAAAAGTAAAGTTACCGATAACTTTTCTATAGAAAAGTAAAGTTATCGATAACTTTTCTATAGAAAAGTAAAGTTATCGATAACTTTTCTATAGAAAAGTAAAGTTATCGATAACTTTTCTATAGAAAAGTAAATTTATTGATAACTTTTCTATAGAAAAGTAAATTTATCGATAACTTTTCTATAGAAAAGTAAATTTATCGATAACTTTTCTATAGAAAAGTAAATTTATCGATAACTTTTCTATAGAAAAGTAAATTTATCGATAACTTTTCTATAGAAAAGTAAATTTATCGATAACTTTTCTATAGAAAAGTAATTTTATCGATAACTTTTCTATAGAAAAGTAAATTTATCGATAACTTTTCTATAGGAAAGTAAATTTATCGATAACTTTTCTATAGAAAAGTAAATTTATCGATAACTTTTCTATAGAAAAGTAAATTTATCGATAACTTTTCTATAGAAAAGTAAATTTATCGATAACTTTTCTATAGAAAAGTAAATTTATCGATAACCTTTCTATAGAAAAGTAAAGTTATCGATAACTTTTCTATAGAAAAGTAAAGTTATCGATAACTTTTCTATAGAAAAGTAAAGTTATTGATAACTTTTCTATAGAAAAGTAAAGTTATCGATAACTTTTCTATAGAAAAGTAAAGTTATCGATAATTTTTCTATAGAAAAGTAAAGTTATCGTTAATTTTTGTACAGAAAAGTAAAGTTATCGATAATTTTTCTATAGAAAAGTAAAGTTATCGATAATTTTTCTATAGAAAAGTAAAGTTATCGATAATTTTTCTATAGAAAATAAAGTTATCGATAATTTTTCTATAGAAAAGTAAAGTTATCGAAAACTTTTCTATAGAAAAGTAAAGTTATCGAAAACTTTTCTATAGAAAAGTAAAGTTATCGAAAACTTTTCTATAGAAAAGTAAAGTTATCGATAACTTTTCAATAGAAAAGTAAAAACGTAAAGTTTTCGATAACTTTTCAATAGCAAAGAAAATTAGCGAAAATGTGTCTTTAAGTTATCGATAACTTTGCTATAGAAACTAAAATTTCGATATCTATATTTTCTCTATTTATTACTTTTTTAAATTTTTATAAAGATTATAGGATTGTAATACTTAGGTGTTAGTATATGTGTATTTGTAATTACCTTTCGTATGTTCGAAGAAAAGCGTCAACACGAAGGAATTTGCAAAAATGAGGAGGAAATCTTTCATCTCAAGTTTTTGAATGCTTGTGTATAAATAAGAGTCATTTAATATTTTATTTTCGTGTAAGTGTATGAGTAAGTTTGTTAATGGGTTTTTGCATTTTTATTTTAATTAAATTACAATATTATTTTTGTGTTGTACACTTATTTCTTTTTTTTTTATTTATTTATTTTCTTGTCGAAGGGACAAAGATTAAAGTATTTAGAACTATTTAAGACATTGTTATGTCTTAAGTGGCCATAACGGAGAGTTTAAGAGTTTCTCTATTGTTTTCCTAAACTATTTTTTTCTTTTTTTTAAATCCTTGTTGTTGATACTAGCTCTCACTTGATTACTTTTATTTTTGTATGGTACTTGTATGTTTAAGCTGTTAAATATACCTACTTTTAGTATTTAAAATGTATACAACAATAAAAACAAGAGTAAGAATTTGTTTGTTTATTTTATGGGTAAAGGATTAAAAGAGTGAGAGAAAGTGTTTGAGTGTGAGTTTGTTTGTGTTTGTTGGAATATGTGTGTGTGTTTAGAAAACTTAATTTTACAATGTGATGCATTGCAGCACATTAATTTTGTGCAAAACTTTAATTTTAAAATAAGTTTTGAATTTTAACCTTTTTTTTTTCTTTTTCATCTTATTTTTCAATGTTTATTACGTTTTTTTTTTTTTCTAACAAAAACTTTTGCACGTCTAAATAAGTCTTGAATTATTTAGAAAACTAAAATTCGAAAACTTTAATTGTTCTTGAAGAAAAGTTTTGCTTTATTTTTTATTCCAAACTGTATTTATTTTATTTTAAATTTTGTTAAAGGCCAAGCAGCAACAAAAACAACAATTTCTGAAGAAATGTTAGAAGTTTTAAATTGTTTTGTAATGAGTGTAGAAGGAAATGATGAAACAAAATAAATTTTAAACAAATAAAGTGTATTTAAAAGATTTTTTTTTTTTTTTTTTTGTATTTAATGGAATTTTTTTAAGAAAGTAAATAGTTGCTTTTTATTTCTTTTAACTTTTTTTCGTATTTTTAACGAAATTAAAATTATAATAAAATTAAACTTTTGTTTTTCTCATTACAGGTATGTTGGCAAACAAATTAAAGAAAATAAGGTAAAAATTATAAATCTTCAATATTATTTTGATTTCAAAACTGAATTATAGTTATTTGTTCTTTGAGAATAAATTTTTTAGAATATGATAGCACATTCGATTAATATTAACCCGAATTTATCAATTTATTTGCAAATTACTACTTCTTTCACCAATTATCGAATATTTTTTAATCCGATTTTTCGTGTAATCAACTAACTTCTGCCCTCATTTTAAGATTTTTGAATAATGGCTTAATTAGAAAAAAACCACAAATTTTGTAACGAATAATCGAATAATTTTTTAATCTGTGTTTTCGAATAATCTAATAATTCTATCCAATTATGTTGTTAATTATAAAATAACGATTTAAATAACAAGTAATCGATTTGTTCGAATAATGGAATAATTTTTTTACCCGCGTTTTCGAATAATTGTATAGTTTTAACTGTTATTTTTATTTAATAAATAAAATTTATGTTTGATTTTGCTCAAAATTTAAAAATATGACTTATTGTAACGAATAGTCGAATAATTTGTTAACGATTTTTCGAATAATCGCTTAATATTTTTCTAAATTTTCAACCAAACGTCCGAGAATCTTAAGGATTTTCATAAGAACGAAAAAATAAATAAAAGTTTTGTAACCTATAATTCTATCTTTTATTTTCATTCTATCCTGTATTTTCAATAATATAACAATTTAATTTACAAGAAATCGATTATATCGAATAATCGAATAACTTTTTAAACCGGGTTTTCGAATAATCACTAAATATTTTTCCAAGTGTTCAATCTTTATCATTTTAGTGGGAACAGTAAAATTTTTTAACGAATAATCGTTTAACTTTCTTACCCGGGTTTTAAAATAATATCATAATTCTATTTTATTTTCAATATGACTATTGACGTTGTGCATGCATATAAAATAGCAATATAAATATGTAACGAGTAATCGATTTTTTAAGCCGGGTTTGCGAATAATCGAATAGTTTTGATTGATATTTTTTTTCATTTAATAAATTAAATTTATATTTGATTTGACACAAAATTCGATCAATCTTTATACGAGTTTGCAAATAGTCACTAATTTTCAACTAAACATTGAAGAATATTTAAGACTTTAATGTCAATAAAAGAATTCGCAGTTTTTTTTTAACGAATAATCAAATATTTTTTAGCTCTGATTTTCGAATAATTGAATAGTTTTAATCGCGATTTCCATTAAATCAATAATTGTTTTGTTTTATTTAAATTTAAAGAATCAAATTTTTTGTAGCAAATAATCGATTAATACTTAAATTCGGATAATCACTTAATATTTTCAATAAATTTTCAATTAAACATCCGGAATATTTAATATTTTACTAAAAACCAAAAATTCACAATTTTCACAACGAATAATCAAATAATTTTTTAACCATGGTTTTCGAAAAAATTTAATCGTTATTTTCGTTAAATAATTAATAATCATTTCGTTATTTGAATTTAATAAAATCACACCACCTTCAAGAAATGATCGATTAATTCTTAAACGAGTTAGCGTATAATCGATTAAATTTTTCCTTAAATAAAAAATCAAAAAATTCTTTGATTGAAACTGTATAGTTTGAAGTTTTTGCAACAAATTAATTATTAATTTTAGACATAATCTAAAATTCTGAATTTTTGCTTTCAATATCCGATTAATTTTTAAATGAGCTTTCTGAAAACCTACCAATTAAAAAAAATATATATCGTATTAACGCCCAGGTATCTTAAGAAAATTTAATTAAAAGCGTAATGTTTCTTTCTTTTTTTTTTTTGAGAAAAAATCGAATTATTTATTAACCCGGGTTTTCAAATAATTGTATATTTTTTTTTAATTTTGATAATAAGAATGTTTTGAAAAAATATGGTAACGACAATTCTTTTCAAAGAATATCCGAATAAAACAGGTTTTCGAATAATTGATTAAATATTTATTAAAATTTTGAACTAAAGTTACAAAAATCCCTAATCGAGTTTTAAAATTAAAAGAATTAAAAATTTGTTATGAATAAAACAAAAAATTTGAATAATCGATTATTTAAAAATCTAATCGAATATAAAAAATCTGGGTAAATATAATTTACCCAGATTTTTGTATAATCGATGAGAAAACTTTTGGCTTTGTTAAAAATTGTATGGTTTCAATTCAAAATTTTGAATTCATTCAACCAATAATTGATTAATATTTATCACGCATTCCAAAAACCGCTTAATTTTTTAAAGAAATTTTACTAAACGCTCAATATTAAGATTATATTTTACTTTTAATAATATTAAGAAAAGATTTTTTTACGAATAATCGATTATTTATTTAACCCGGGTTTACGAATAAACGAATACAAATAATTCATTCAATCGATTAGCATCCTCTTGACATTGTTAAAAACTTGATAATCAAATTCTCGATCAGCAATTTTTTGGTTTTGTTTCAAATTTTAAAATCACACATTTTGTAACGTATAATCGAATAATTCTTAAACGCTTTTACGAATAATCGAAATTCAGAATAAATAATGTTATTTTTCGCAACGAATAATCGATTAATTACAAACTGTTTATTAAATAATGGAATAACTTTTACCAAAATTTTCGATTAAACGTCCCAGTGTTTTAAGAATTTTAATAACAGTGAAAAAAAATAGTTTTTTTACGAATAACCATTTAATTTTTTAACCCGGGTTTACGAATAATCGAATAAAATTTACTCAGATTTTTGTTTAATCAATTATCAATATTTTTGTTTTCTTAAAAATTTAACATCTCAATTTTTGCTAACGAATAATCGGTTAATTATTAAACTAGTAACGAATAATCGGTTAAATTTTTACGAAAATTTTCAACCAAACCTTATCTGAGCATTAAGATGAAAAAAAAAGCCTAAAATCTGTTTCGATTTTTTTCCCACGATTAATTATTAATTACAGTTTACAAATAATCGATTGAATTCTTGATTTTTTACTGTCTTAAGAATTTCTGTACTGTCTTAACAATTTTAATAAATAGAAATAAGAAAGAATTTTTTGGCGAAAAATCAACTAGCTTCAGACAAGGGTTTTCGAATAACCGTATATTTAAAATACACCAAGATTTGACTTTAATTAAACAGATATATATATTATGGATTTTTGATTCTTAAATATCAGCTAAAACTTTGTGTATAAAATAATGTAAAAATTTAATTTAAAAGTTTTCAATGGCTATCAAACATATTCTTGGAACTTTGTTCCTTTTTTCCCTTGTTTTGTTTCTTTAAATATAATTACCGAACAAATTTTTTTTATTATTCATTTATTGCAAAGACAAACTTTTTCCCCCTTTGCCAATAATTAATTTACAAATCCCCCTTTTTCTCCAAAATCCACAAAAATCGTCTAATTTTTTTTTTTTTTTTTTTTTTTTGTAGCCATTGCTGCTCCAACAATTTTTAATCACAATTACTTTTTTTTTCGTTGCACCTCTGCACAGTGGTGCCAAACATAAAATCTTTGATAATAAATCTGTATCTCCTAAACTAATGGTCGGATCGAATTAAAATGTATGGAAGAGTTGTATAGAAAGACCTAAGCTTTCAGAAAAATCACCTCCTAGTCACCATGTGATAATATGAAATAAGATACAGGGTATCAAAGTTGGCTATCTCGAGTTTGTAAAAGTTCCAAAAAATCTTAACTTCTGCAAAAGTCCTGAGGTATATGAGGGACGAATTTTTTTTTAATATTCTATAATTTGTAATATATTCCCAAATAATATGCTGAAAACAATTTTGATTATTTTTAATTTTGATGAAATTTGTACGAAAAACGGCTATTTTTATACAAAAACTTTTTTTTAATAAAAAACTTTTTCTTTACATATTTCAAAATACAAGGTTTCATAAATGGTTAATAAGGAAATCATAAATTGATTTACGTTTGCATTCTACATTCAGCATTGGTCGAAAATGGTGAATTTTAGAAAAAAAATTCATTTTCGTCGATTAATAAAAAAAATGCACACAATTTTTTTTTTTCAATTCATTAATGGCATTTATTCATAAAATAAATTCAGATAGATTTGACACTAAATTATTTGCCGCATGACCAGAAATGAATGCAGGAGTGCAGATTTTATGAAAAAAGAAAATATTTTAAACGACTTTTTTAAATTGCACAAAAAAGCATATTTGCATAATATTTTTACTATGCTTTCTTATGTGATATATAAAATAGATAGCAGCCTTTCATTCTTGCAAAAGTCATTGAAAAAGCTTTAGAAATTAATTTTTGGCAATTTTTCAAAAACAAACAATATAAAAAATCTAAAAATAATACTTTTTTAAAGCAAACTCCGTATATTTTTCAAAAAATCTTTGAAATATTACAAGAACATAAAAATGGACTTATGTCCCATATATATATATATCTACATATATATATATAATATCTACATATATTTAGACAGTTTATGCCGGATGAGAAGCAATTTCGTGTCAGATCGATCTAGATCTATTTTATGATTAAACATCGGTGAAAAATTGATTATTATTCAATAAAAATGAAATTTTTTTCTAAAATTCAACATTTTCGACCAATGCTGGATGTAGGGTGCAAACTTAAATCAATTTAAAATTTCTTTATTAACCATTGGCGGAGCCTTGTTTTTTGAAATATGTAAGTAAGAAGAATTTTTTTTTAACTTTGAGAAAAAAGTGAAAGAATAGTATTATATTTTTGTATAAAAATAACCATTATTCATACTAATTTCAGAGTGCTGACTTAGAACATTTTCCACGTCTAGACGAATTGAAATAATTCAGTGTATTATTTCGAAACATATTATTCCGTAATAGTTTTAACCAAATTTTCCCTTATATACCTCAGCATTTATCCCGGAAAACGAAATAAAATGCAGGAAAAAATCAAAAATTCAAAATTTAAGCGTAACTGTAAGAGATAATCTTTGAAATTGGACTTGATTTGTAAAAGTTACGATTTTTTTAAACTTTTACATACTGGAAGTAGTTAACTTTGACACCCTGTAGCTTATCTCGTATTATCACAGTGTGAATACAAGATTATTTTTCTGGATGGTTAGGTCCACCTCTACAACTCTTCCATACATTTCACTTCGATCCGACCAGTAGTTTAGGAGATACAGATTTATAACCAAAAATTATGCGTTTGGCACCACTGTGCTCTGTTTAATTTCTTCCTTTTATCCTTATAAAAATCTCATTTCATTTGTCAGTTTATAACTTTATTTGTGAATTCAACTCCATGGAGAGTTGAAGCCTGTATAAATAAATAGCAGAAAAAAGGAAAAATCTTAAAAAACTTAATACATGTTTTTTAAGGTGGAGAAAAAAATCTAAAATTTGTAACTACAAAAACAAAACATTTTTACAGATTTATGATATTGTTGTTGTTATTTTTGCTATTTAACAATTACCCCAATTGAACAACTACTAAGAACAAGAGAAAGGTATAAAAATTACAAATTTCTAGGGATTTTTAATTTTTCAGTAAATACAACAAATTTTTATTATGGTGTATATAAATGAGATTGTTTTATAAAATCTTGTAGTAGTGATGTTATTGTTGTTTTCATACCTTTTTTTACACACACACGCACTCTTAACAAAATTACTGTAACACTGTAATAAACCTAAACCTACGCTCTCTCACTCAAGCAAAAAAAAAAAAAAAAATATATATATATATATATATATATATATATATATATATATATATATATAATCAAGAAAACCAAACACCTTAAAAAAGAAGAATTTTTAACTTTAAATATTTGTACTCGTAGATGTGTGAACTGGTGGGAGTGTTAAGAAAGCTTTAACAATAGCAGCCTCTGCCCACTTTTCTCACATATAATGTAAACAAGAAAAATTTTGGTATAAGAGAAAGAGAGTGAGAGGATGAAAGAGTAAAAGTTACACTTGTTTAAGAAATAAAGTCTATTGTTAGACATCATTTTGTTTTTTTTTTTTTTTTTCTTTTTGTTTTTGGAGAAAATTTTTGGGGTTTTACATATGTTAATTTTTTTTTTAATATTAAAGTGTATTTGTATACGAGTATATTCGAAAATATATAAAAATCACTCAACCATTTACACAAAGTCAAAGGCGCAAATAATTGTTATTGTAATCAATTCTATAGATGTTAGAGAAATCACAAAACACATCTAAATAGGCACACATACACATGTATATGCAAAAGTAACTATATGTAAATAAACCCAAATGTAGTAAACTTATTTACACTTGAATAACTAAATAAATATTCGGAAATTAAATTTTGTTTTATGCTAGAAAAATTTAACAATTATTCGTTATATTCAAAAGTATTGTTGACTCTAAAATCCTGATTAAAATTATACGAAACCTTTTTTTTTTAATTTTTTAAAAATTTCCAATTCTTAGAAAAAAAAAATATTCAAATTTTTTTCCAGTGTTTATTTCTTTTAAGTTGTTCTCATTTAATGTTTTTCTATACCCTTCTATTAAAATTGCTCTTGTTGTTGTATTCATATATGTACACATGTCGGTCGATCTGGTTTTATGGTTTTAAATTGTAAATTGTTGAGAAACTAAATTCACTTTATATGCCTCTTCACAAACACCAACAACATAAGACAAGCTACAACAAACATACATATTCATACATACATACATACATACATACATACATTCATACATACATACATACATACATACATCTCATATAAAAATTCAAAACGAAATGAATTGAAACCACCATCGACTTGTATTAGATACGAAAAAAAGATTTTTGGTTTAAATGAAAATGAAGTGTCTATAAATTTAGATATGTATGTGTGTGTTTGAGCAAATGTTTGTGTATTTTGTTAGCAAAAATACTTCGACTTTATAAGACTAAAACCATAGCAAAAACCAAATTTACTTACAAAACGATAAGAAAAACGACCTCACATGCCAATAGACTTTAACAGATTCCACATTCAAATGCAATCAATGTTCGTTATAAATATAAACGAGTCAAAAAAGAAAGAAATTAAGACCCAATAGGAAACGGAAATCAGTAGTGGGTTAAAAGGGTAATGAACAGAGATTATCAGCTGAGGAAACTGAGTTTAATATAATTAAAATGAAAAAATAACAATAAATAAAAAATGCTGATGTAGTATTCTGACAACTATTTGAATATTTAGCGTTAAATTTAAATATTTATTTGAAAGGACGAATTAAAAAATAATCGGTTATTCGTAATAAAAATAACAAATTTTTAATTTTTAAAAATATCCAACGAGCTTTTGGTTCTTAAGTCGAAAATTTTGTTTAAAATAAAGCGATAACTCATAAACCCGTGTCAAAAATTAAATTATTATTCATTACAAAAAAAATCTTTCTAGTTTCCACATTTTGGTCATTTAATCGACAATCCATTATAAGTCTACAAAATAACGACTCAAAATTAAATATATTTTTAAAGATTTTTGGTCATCTAATAATAAATGCAAGTTGAAAATTAATCTATTATTCGAAAACCTGAGCTAAAATTAATCGATTATTCGTATCAAAATTTTATGTTTTTACATTTTTATAATACCAGCATATTTGTTGGCCGTTCAATCAAGGTTTGATTTAATCGAAAAATTCATACAAATTTACTAAAACTGAAAAGTCGTTATTTTCTTAACGAATAATCGATTAATTTTTTGAAAAAAAAACCGGGTTAAAAATTAATCGATTAGTCGTTAAGAAAATAACGACTTTTCAGTTTTAGTAAATTTTGTATGAATTTTTGGTCATTTAGTAAAAAATCCGGATAAAATTTAATCGATTATTTGAAAACCCGGTTCAAAATTAATTGATAATTCGTATGAAAATTTAACGCTTTTTCATTTTCACAATATTTGGTCATTTAACCGACAATCTATGTTTAATTTAATTGATAATTCGAAAAATCGGGTTAAAAATTAATCGATTATTCGTAACAAAATTGTTAGTTTTTTTATGTTTTTATAATACCAATATAATCTTGGTTGTTTAATCGAAAATCCGAATAATTCTTTGCGATTATTCGTACCAAAAAAAAGCTGTCGTCTCTTTTTAATAATATTAAAATAATTTTTGAGCAATAAATAAAAAAATCGATTTAAGAGTAAGCAAATATTCGAAAATTTGTGTTTAAAATTAATCGATTATGCGATAATAAAACAACGCCTTTTAAGTTTTAACAAAGGATTTTATGTTTTCTAATCGAAATTCCACCTAAATTTTAGGGCTTATTCGAAAACCCAGATTAAAATTAATCGATTATTCGAAATCTCGTGTCAAAATTAAACAATTATTCGTATCAACATTTATGATTTTTACATTTTTATTAAACCAGCATAATTTCTAATCGTTTAATCTAAAATCTGGTTTAAAAATAAACGATTAATCGAAAAGCCGGGTTCAAAATTAAACTATTATGCGTTAAAAAAAAAGAAAGACTTTTATGTTCTTAAACATTTTTTGTCGCTTTATAGGAAACCCTGTTTAGTATAAGGATTATGCGAAAAATCGAGTTAAAATTAATCGATTATTCGTTGCAAGAATTTAATTTTTTTCTTTATTTTTCATAACAATAGCATAATTCTTGGTTATTTAATCAAGATTCCGGTTATAATTTAACAGAATATTCGAAAATTCTTTAAAAAATCTAATTGATTAATTTTTAACTATTTATAAGTTAAAACAAATTGTCGCTTAATCGAAAATTTTTAAATCTGATTAAAATTGATCGATTATTTAAGAACCCAAGATAAAATTATTCGTTAGAAAAATTAAAGTTTTTTATTTTCTCATAACACCAGCATAATTCTAGTCGTTTAATACAAATTCAGGGTTTAACGTTAATAGTTTGAAAACGCGCTAAAAAAAACTAATCGATTGTTCGTTAACAAAACAATGATATATAAAAAATTTTCTAAGCTTAATCGAAAATCCGACTTAAGTTTATGAATTATTCGAAAATACGCTTTAATAGTTATCGATTATTCGTAAGCTCGGGTTAAAATTTATCAATTATTTGTATCAAAATTTTAGATCTTTCACATTTTTATAATAACTGCATATTTTTTATCGTTTATTCGAATAATTGGTTTAAAAATAAGCTACTATTCGAAAACTCGGGTTAAAAATTAATCGATTATGCGTTAAAAAACTAAATTTAAATTTAAATAAAATTTTGTAGATTCTAAGTGGTTTAATAGAAAATCCGAGTTACTTTAAGCGATTATTTTATAACCAGGATAAGAAATAAATCGATTATTCGTAACAAAAGTTTAAGATTTTTTATTTCTTATAAAATCAACATAATTTTTGGGCATTTAATAAACTCCGGGTTTAATTTAATCGGTTATTGGAAATGCGCTTGAAACATTAATCGATTATTTATAACAAAAATTACGCCTTGAATATTTTCTTAAACTCGGATTAAAAATGAATCGTTTTGTTAGCAATAACAACTGTTAAATTTCAATAAATATCTAAATATTTTTAGAAATAGAATAGTAGAAAACTCCGGACTATTTTTAGCGATTATTCAAAAATTCGGGTTAAAAACGAATCGAATATTTGATATCATTTTTACAGTTTTTTAATTTCTTAAAAATTAAAAGAAGTCCAAATCTTTTAGTCAAAAGTCTGAATCAAAATTATTCGATTGTTCTAAAACCCAGATCAAGAAATTAATCGATTAATCGTTAGAAAATTTGGAATGTTTAATTTTCATTAAAATCAATAGAAAATCTTTTCGCTTAATTGGAAAATTTGGAACATATTTTCGATTGATTTGCAAAACCGAGTTAAATATAAATCAACTATTCGTCAAAAAAGGGAATAATCGGAAAACTGGGTTAAGAATTATTCAATTATTTAATACAAAGTTTTTACAATTTTAGATTTTTAGTAATAAAAATATTTAATTGCTTAGGTAAAAATCGAATAAAAAATACACGATTATTCAAAAACCCGGGTCTAAAATCGTTTAGTTAAAAATCCGAGTTAAAATTATTCGATTATTCGAAAACCAGGTTTAAAAACTAATCGATTATTTGGCATTTTTTTATAAAAAAAATCAGAGTTAAAATTATTCTATTATTCGGTATATTTTTCATATTTTGAATTTCAAAAACTAAAACGAGTACTGATTTTTTTGGTCCAAAATCCGAATCAAACTAATTCGATTATAATAAAACACGGTTTAAAATTTAGTCGATTAAACGCTAAAAATTTTACTCAATAAGATACTTTTTCGTTAAAGTGAAAATCTAGTCAAACATTATTCGATTGATTTGCAAAGATGGGTTCATTAAAATGGGAACATTAATCGATTTTTTTAATTTTAAATAAAATCAAAAGGAGTTTTCGTAAGCTCAGATAAAAATCTAATAAAAAAAAAATTATCCGAATAATTTCTTTATTTCAAAAAAGTGATAATATCAAAAATTCTACTAAAAATTACTCCCTTAAACAAAAAACTGAGTTAAAAATGAATCGATTATTCGGTTTTTTTTTTCATTAAAAAAATTTATAAACTTTTAAATTTTTAGTAATACAAAAAACATTATCAAGCAATTTATTTTAGTCGATTATTTAAAACCTCTTCAAAAAATTAAAAAAAAGAATAAAAATATATATTTATTCATTTTTAAACTTTACTTTTTCATTAAAAACGAATTTCCCATCAGACCTTTAAAAATAATCATTAAAGTGTTTATATAAAAAGGAAAAACGTGTGAATTTTTCTTACCCACACTCACGTACAAACACAACGCACACACACATCACGAACTCATAGAGTGAGTGACACAATAACATGCTTACACGTTACGTACGTACCACCGTCCACAAATCCACATAAAAAGAAGTTAAAGAAACATTGTAAAAATAGAAAAAGTATCAGGGAATAGTTTGTTTCTCTGTACTACTGTTGGAGTTTTTCTCTAAAAATTATACGCTTCAAACGTCATACGAGTCGTAGAAGAGACGTCTCTTAATACATATACATAGAACTTTAATTTAATCTCAAGTTTTATTTTTACTATACAGAAGAGATGCACATACAATCATATTATGTACATATAAAAGCTTAGACTGAACACTTAAGCCCACAAATTCACTTGCACACATGTACGTGTACAACGAACACATACATATATACATGCACTTACATTCAGACACACAATAAAAAGCTACACGTTCATAGACCCTAAACAAATACTCGTACAAAGTTATAGTTTTTGTTTGTTTCATTTTTCTACAGCTCTTCAAAATCCTTTGAAAATAAACTACAACAACTACTATATAACTATATACGAGTATAAAAAAAACTACAAATAAAACTTCCTTACTCAATCATAAATACAACTTATATTTTGAACATTGTAAAATTTTCTTCCCAAAAATATGGGGGAAAAACAACATTTTTCCTATAATTTTTTTTTTAATTTTAGTTTTTTTTTTTTTGTGATATAAGGGAGAAAATCTATAAGTTTTTCAAAGTACAAAAGATCTTTACAAAAAAAATAAAAATAAAAAAAAATAAGTAGAAAGAGTTGCTAACAAAAAGTATACAACAAATATTAGCCTTTAATACCTTTGAGACTTAAAAATAAAGAGAAATAAATAAAAAATACTCCTACATACATATCATGTTTAAAGCTTTTTATTTTTTTTTTGTTTCCAAATGATTCTTAAAGTAAATTTTAAAAAATAATTGATCCTTATTAATATCTCAAGATGGCTTAAATCATGTCTTTATATATAGAGTGATCCATTTCGAGGTTCCCTACTTTTTTAAAGAAAAAAACATAGAAAATTCAAATTTAATGGGGAATGTTTCATTTGAAAGAACATTCTTTGGCATTTATTTTTTGAAGATTCTGTCTATTAAATGTTGGCCGTTGCTACGTCGCAGATGGTCCATCAGTTGAGTCCAATTTTCGATGACCCCTTCAAGCATTTCGACTGGTAACCTCCAGTCCTGAATAGAAGCGGGTTTGTCCGCATAAACTTTAGACTTTAAATATCCCCACAGGAAAAAGTCTAACGATGTGATATCAAACGATCTTGGTGGCCAATCGACCGGCCCAAAATGTGAAATTATGTGCTCAATTGTTCTCTCAATAAATACATTGATTGATGCGATGTGTGGAAAGGGGTATCGTCTTGCTGAAAACAAATGTCGCCGAGGTCACGAGCTTTTTTTCAGGCATCAAATAGTCGGTTATCATGGCACGATAACGGTCGCCATTGACGGTTACGTTCGCACCGGCATCATTTTTAAAGAAATATGGACCGATGATTCCACCGGCCCACAAACCACACCAAACCGTTATTTTTTCTAGATGAAGTGGCAGTTCTTGAATCTCTTTAGGTTGCTCTTCGTCCCAAATGCGGTAATTTTGTTTGTTTACATACCCATTGAGCCAGAAATTGTCCTCATCGCTGAACAAAATTTGCCTCGAAAACGTCGGATCTTCTTGGAACTTTTCAAGAGCCCATAGAGCGAAGCGATGTCGCTTGGGAAGGTCGAGCGGCTTCAGTTGTTGCACAGGCTGTATTTTGTACGCTTTCAATTTAAGATCTCGACGTAAAATGCTCCAAGTCATTCCATACGTCAGTCCGAGTTGCTGCGAACGGCGCCAAATCGACTCTCCACGGTCTTCGTGTACACTCTCAGCTACGGCCGCTATATTTTCCTCACAGCATGCTGCACGTAGTCTATTCGGTCTAATATTACCCAATAATGAATGCTGGGTCTCAAGATGGGTGATGGTGTTGCGAATAGTACGCTCAGTAGGCCCATTATGTTGACCATAAGTTGAGCGAAGTGCACGAGACAAATTCCTCACAGAACGTGAATTTTCGTAATAAAGTTGAACGATTTGTAAACGTTGTTCAGGCGTAAGTCTTTCCAGTATGAAATGCCAAACAATACTAAACAAAAATAACATGACAGCATGACACAACTCACACGTGATCTGTCAAAAAAAGGCTATTGAAAAAAGTATCTCTACTTGAATCACCCTTTAGTATTAAATCAACTTAAGTCTTAGGTCTACAAATCTGTTCCATCATAGGTCTTGATATAGTACCAATTTCGGTTCAATCATAGGTAATTCTCAGGTCTATATTCAGGTTCAAAATTTCCTGAATTGTAGCTCTTTATATCAACTAAAATTTGCTTTTTTTATCAATTCAAATTTTGCTTTATTCATACTGTTTATATGGTCTTATTTGCCATTTAAACTTTTGTCTACATTTCTACTAAGATGGGTTTATTCTTAGGTCTTTATATCGGCCTAAAACTAGTTCCAAGAGTGAGTTATCATACTGGACTATATCTTTCTGTATTGTATGTCCAAGTTTGCTTTATTTATAGGTGTTTATTTAGTCTCAAATACTACCTTAATTTGCTCGAAGCATAGGTCTTTATATGTAGTCCCAATTAGGTTTTAATATGGGCTAAAATTTTCTTAAATTTCAAATCTTTATATCGGCTCAAATTAGTTTCAAGTATAGGTCCTTACTTATATGGAAATTTTTTTTATTAATAGGTTTTTATATGGGATCAAATGTGCTTTAATCATGGGTCTTTGTATCATCGCATAATTGTTTTAGACTTGCTGTAACCGAGAGTTTTATATAATCCCGTTTTCAATGCAAATATAGGTTTTAATATAAAAAAATTTCGTTCAATAATAGGCTTATAATTGAATGTAAATTTGCCCCCCATCGTTGGACTTTATATGGACTTATATATTTTATAATCGTAGGACTTTTTAAAGGCTCAAATATGTTATTATATCAGCCAAATTTATTTTACATATAGATATTTATAACGACCCAAGTTTACTTTAATTTTAGGTCCTGTTTTTGGTCTAATTCTGTCCAAAATTTTTTTCGATATTAGGAGTGTACATCAGCTCAAATTTGTTTCAGTGGTAGGTCATTATATTGACCTAAATTTGCGTAATAATTGGTCCTCAAATATTACCAAAAATGCTTCACATTTAGGTTTCTATATTAGACCAATTTATCTTTATCCTGGGTTTTATTATAAGCCCAACCTTGCATCAGTCGGGGATCTTTATATCTGACCAAAATTACTTCGAGTATATGGTTTTGCATCGACTCAAATTTTCCTTAATCGTAAGTCTTTATATTAGTCGAAGTTATCTTTAAATGGATCTTATATTGGCACAAAATTTGTTCAAATTTGTTTAAATCCTAGGTCTTTATAACGAAAGTAGATCTTTATATCTACCTGAATTTGCTTCAATCGTGTATATCCATATCAATTCAAATTTGCTTTACATGTAGATTGTTATATCGACCCAAATTTACTTTAATCGTAAGTTTTGTATAGATTTAAATTTACCCAAATTTACTTCTATCTTAGGACTCTATATCGGCCCAAATTTGCTTCACTCCTAGTTTATTATATTGAATATAATTTTGCTGAAATAAATCTTACTTCAGCAAAAATTTAGATGGATATAAGGACTTACTATTTAAGCAAATATGAAGGGCGTTATAGAGATATAGGATTGAAGATCATTTGGGCCTGTAGAAAGAGCTACATTTGAAGCAAATTTAAGCCTATAAAGACCTAGGATTTAAACAAATTTAGGCCGAAATTAAGCTCAAGATTTTGATAAATTTTTGCTGAAATAAATCTTACTACTGCTGCAATTTTAAATGGGTATAAGGACTTACTATTTAAGCAAATATGAACCGATATCAAATAAAAAAAATGCTCCTATTTTTTCACCTGCAGTTGTGGGCAAATATAAAATCAAAAATTGAATATAACTTTGACCGGCATATAAAAGCCTAAAGTTAAAAAAAATTTGAACTGATATGGTGATCTACAATTCAAGTAATGCTCAACAAGCAATCATAGGTTTTCATAACGGACTAAATTTACTTGAATTGTAGATTTCCATTTCAGATCAAATTTGTTTCAAAATTTGGCTTTTGAATGCTTTAATCGTAAGTCCTTTTATTGGTCAAAATTATATTAAATTTCTGATCTTATGTTTGCCCACAATTGTAGGTTAAAATATGGGAGTATTTTCTTTAATCTGATAATTTGATATAAGTTGCTTATATCCATCTAAAATTGCTGCAGTAGTAAGATTTATTACAGCAAAAATTTGCTAAAATCTTGGGCCTTAATTTTGGCCTAAATTTCTTTAAATCCTAGGCCTTTATAGACTCAAATTTGCTTCAAATGTAGTCCTTTCTACACGCAAAAAATAAGCTTCAACCCTAGATCTCTATGATGCCCTAATTCTCCAAAACAAATAACTGTAAAACATAACTCTAAACATGGTTTTACCATACAAGATTTATTAAACATGTTCACTACCTTAAACAAATGTACTTTTTCATTACATTCAAAAGAACGAAAAATAAAAACAACAAACGAACAAACATTAATCTTTACCTTTCTATTTTCTTTCATACCTTGATATTGTGCTTTTTCCCCCATCAAGTTACTTTAACTAAGGTTCCAGAAACTTGAAGAAAATTTGCAAAACAACAACGATAATAATCCAACTATAACTTTCTTACTCTGTTTTTTTCTTCTGTAACTTTCTTTCTATTTCCTGTTTTGTTTCTTTGACAAAAAATAACAATAGAAATGAATCGAAAACAACAGCAACAACAACTACAACTACTATAGAAACTATTGAAGACGATCATAAAATACATACAACTTTAACTATTTTTACCAAATAACAATAACAACAACTATAACTATGAACAAAACTAAAAAGTGTCAAAGAACAAGATGAAGTTTAAATAAGAAAAAATAAAAACAAATATAATAAATGGAATTTAAAAAGAAGGAAGAAAGAAAAGTAAAAAGGAAGTATAGAAGCAGAAAAACAAATTATAGCCTTAAAAGTTAAGTTTAAAAACAAAAACAGAAAAAATATTGAAAGTTAAAAAACAAAATAACCATAAAGTAGAGAAATTGGAAGAGAATGTTTAGAAAAAAAAAAAACTTTATTCCACGCAAATATAGTCTAGGTGTTAAACACACACACACATACATATGTACATACACTGTCGGACAAAATAAAGTGCGCTTTCCTACTCTTGCTATTTACATCATAATATTTGCCTTCTAGATACATTCTGGGCTACTTTTTTTGGTGTCCAGGTGTTTGTCATTTTATATTGTTTAATACCCTACATCATCTTATTTGGTTGGGGTATTATACGTTTGTGCTGATGTTTATAACGCACAGAAAAAAATCATCCAACACCCACCTTAAAGTTTACCAATTGACTCAGAATCACTTTTTAAGACGATCTAATGATGTCCGTCCGTCCGTCTGGCTGGCTAGCTGTCCATGTAAACCTTTTGCACAAAATACAGGTCGCAATTTAGAAAATAATTCTATAAAATTTGGCACGTGGGACTTCCATGGCACAAGGATGAAGCCTTTTGAAATTTTTTATAATCGGTACATTATTTCACCTAGCCTCCTAGCCTCCTAGTCCTCCCGAAACAGGGATTTAACGATCATAAATACCTTAAATATAGCAATATTTTAATGAAATTCAGTGTAAGAAAGTTTTGTACAAGTATCAATCTTCGGTCCATAATTGACCATAGCTCCCATATAAAACCCTCTTCCGCAGATCACTTTAATGTGCATAAATCACATACACATATTAGTATCAAGTTTATATTCGACACCAAGATGAAGTTTAAATAAGTTTTTATAAGTAGAAATCACAGTGACAAATTTTATGAGGATCGCTCCATAATTTACCATAGCTCCCATATAAGCCCACTTTCGAGAATTACCCTAAAGTGCATAAATTCATATAAATGTTAGTATTAACGTAATATTCTGTAATCGTATATTTTATTTTACACTTAGTAAAAGTAGCGGTCCACAATTGTACACATATCTAATGTAAGACCCTTCCACGAATTTTGATGGACATGCACATTGGTGTGGGGGATCATATGGTCGGGATTAACTGACTATACCCTTCTTACTTATTTTTTATATTGTTTTAATTTAAAATAAAATGACACTTTAGTAAATTCTTTAATTTTGCTTCTAATTTTCCAACTTATTGTTACGAAATGGAAAGTAAATGCGATAGTAAATTAACGATAATTCCGGCCATAATAGTGTGAAGTCATTGTCCGCAATTCAAGAAGATTTCTTGATTCTAGATTTGGATAATGAAGTGAAATTAAGCTATTTGGCTTTAAAATGCAAAATATCTCTATATGAGGCTAAAAGAACTATTTAGTTGTGTAAAATAACAAATTTGAATGAAATTTATATAAAACTGAATGCCAGAAACCGTATTATCACAAAGTAAAATGAAAACGATATCGCAATTCTCGACAAAAGAGTATTGGTTTCATCATACCAAGAAATAAAGAAAGAAGTAATTATACCAATATTTAGACTTACTGTCAAGAGAAGTACCTATTCCAAGCAAAAGTGACTTCTACATACTGCTAATATAATAAAACGACTTGTAATTGAAAAATAAGCGTTAAGGTCTCAGAATCATTTCAAAATAAAGTTATTTGGATGAATGAATAAACATTTTTTTTTTTATTTATTTATTTATTTATTTAATAGCCAATGAAATTACAATTTCTTACACACTAGCATATATATATATATATATATATTCTTAAAGCTATTTACAGTAAAATGTTTTCCATAATCATTCAATAACAAAGTTAAAAATACTCCTCTTAATGCGGATTGGATTTACTGAGAAATCTATATATGGATAAAAAACTGTTGAATTGATTGCATATACATCTATCTCATGGGATCAAAGTTGGCATAATTGGTTCGAAAATATTTTATTTTTAAAGGACTATAAATTTCTAGTTGGACGATTTGGAGATTACGAACTCGATCTTACAAAGCAGGAACTCAGAATTAAATAAACCGTTTACTAAATTAATTACAAATGAAATATTCACATATTTTCTCCTGCTTTCAAGAGTAGAGAGATCAATAATCTGTAATCGACTTTCATATGAAGGCAAATTAATATTAGAATGCCAGAGAAGATTACGAAGACCGATTCAATTTTCTTTATATGAACTTCGTATTGAGGATCCCAGACCACGGAAGTATATTCCAGGATTGGTCTTACAAGAGATATGAATAATTGCTTGGAAACGTAAGGATCATTAAACTCTCTTCCCCAAAGCTTGAGGAAACTTAAAAGTCCTTTTGCCTTATTAACAATTTGCGAAACATGGGAATTAAAGGATAGTTTACAATCAAGCAACACATCCAAATCAAGAAATTCTTCGACTAGAACAAGTTGATATTCACTTATTCTATATCTACAAAGCACTGGACTTCTTCTGTAGAACATCATGTGTTTGCACTTAAATTCAGATCCATTAGATTCATAATACACCAATCATAAAGATTTCCAAGATCTGATTGGAGTAAGGAACATTGATAGGAATAGTTAAAGCTATGGAAAAGCTTTACATCATCAGCATAATTTATTTTATTATTTAGAGAATGTGTATCGAAAACCCAGGGTTGGTTTTCACATTGGCGTCTATTTTTAAGATATGTAGCAGAGCTGTTAATGAATCATTTATTTTTTAATTAATTCGCGAATCATTCATGCACTGAATTAGCAAATTTTGAATTAATTCTTTTCACACAAAAAGAAAATGAATTGAATGAAATTTGAGTCAATTTAAATGAATTTGGTAAAAATGAATTGCAATTCACTTCCAATTCAAATGAATTTGTAGAATGAATTGCAATTCGATTCTAATTTAAATTAATTTGTCAAAGTGAATTGGAATTCATTTCCAGTTCATTTGAATTGAGTTGATTATGAATTAATTCAAATGAATTAGAAAAAATAATTAGCAATTCATTTCCAACTCATTTGAATTGTATTGATTGATCATCACTGTCATTTTGTTCTTCAACTAATTTCGTATGTAAAATAGTTTGTCGTTAGGTGGTCGTATGTCATAAAATTTCAAAAATTATTAATTGTTTCTTGAATATTAAATGTGTTTTGTCGTTCAGTGTATTTCAAAATAAAAATCAGTTTTTCTTGAAGAAAAAAAAACTCCAAACACCATGTTTTATTTAATCGGGCGTGGATCCAAGACAAGGCTTTTAAATTTTTGTACTGAATATTTTTTCTTTTTGGTAGGAGAAATTTTCATTTTTCATTCCCCCTAGATCTGCTTTTGAATTTTATTGATTGCAACTCATTTTTCATTTCATTCATTTGAATTGCAATTCATTGTTCTAATTCATTTGAATGTATTCAAAATCAATTCAATTAAAACGAATTGGAAATGAATTGTAATTCATTTTGAAAAAATTCATTTCAATTGGAAACGAATTGTAATTCATTTTAAAGATTCATTTGAATTGAAAACGAATTGCAACTCATTCTACAAATTCGTTTAAATTGGAAACAAATTGAAATTCATTTCTGTCTAATTCGTTTGAATTGATTTAAATTTCATTCAATTCTTTTTTGTTGTGAAAAGAATTAATCCAAAATTTAGCTAATTCTTAATTCTTTATGAATCAAAAAAGAATGATTCATTTACAGCTGTGATGTGTAGAAATCCATTTAAGGAAAATGCTGAAATGGCGAAAGATAACATACAACTTGATGCTAAAGGATTTCAATAACTATCTTTTCGAAAAGTTTTGGAATAACACTTAATTTAGCAATACCTCTATAATTGGATAGTTGGAATCTGCTTCCAGATTTAAACAAAGGTATAATATAAGATTTCCACCAAACTTCAGGAAAATAACCATTAAATATTGATATGTTGAATAAGTAGGTTATTGTAGATATAAGAGAATGTAAACATTTTATAAGAACACAGCTTGGAACAACGTCAGGTCCACATTTATCAGAATATTTTAGATTCTATACAGCTCTCAGTACCGTCGATATATCTAGTATTAGACAATTTATTAGTTTATTATATTTATTATTAAAAAAAACTCTAAAAAGCGAAAATAGTTTGGAAATATATATCCATGGAAAAGGCAAAAATTTTTGTAGGTAACATTTTCTTATCATTGGTGCTTTTGAAGTGCATTTGTTTGAATATTGCCTGGACAGTTATGGTAGCAATAATTAAAATTGCTTCTTCCTTTATCACTCCGCTTACGTTAACGAGTTTCTTTTAGCGAGAATTGCGATATCGTTACGTTTTTACTTCGTAGTCTTGAGGTTTTTGCATCCTCAATTTCTTCTAATTTTTTATTCTAAATTGTCATTTTTCATAACTAAATGGTTCTTTAGATGGATATTTTGCATTTTGAAGACAAACACCTTAATTCCACTTCATTATCCCAATCTGGAATCAAGAAATCTTCCTGGATTGCTGTTGAAAACTTCAAAATAATATGGGTGGATCTATCCTTATTTTTCAAATGTAATAATAGTTTGAATAGATTTTAATGAATAGAATGTTAAAAATGAATATTTTTAAATCATATACCTTCCGTTTTGTAACAAAATATTTTTTTAAACTCAAAAGCCAAATTAAAAAAATTAGTAAAGTGTCACTTTGTTCTGTCGCACACAATCCACGACAAATAATTCAAAAACTTCTTTTATTTATTAAATTAAACAATATAAGATGACAAATATCTGGACATCGAAAGAGTAGCCCATGATGCACCTAGAAGCCAATTATTATGAAGTAAATAACAAGAGTAGGAAACCACACTTTCTTTTGTCCCACAGTGTATATAAGAAGGTTCAAAAATAAGGTAATTGCAAAATTTTGTTGTTTTGAATACCTACATATGTATGTATAATTGGAGAAATCTACGATTAAAACAATTTAGTTTTACAAATATATATGTAGTTACCAAAGATATGAGATTGCAGCTAAATCTCAGTTACCAATAAATTTTGGGAAAATCAACCGCTAAACTTTAACTAAATTTCGTTCTATTCAAAACATTTACTACTGTAGGGAATTTTAACTGATCTAAGGACAAGCATTAGCATTTATTATATTACTATATCAGCCAAATTTATTTCACATGTAGGTTTTTATGTCAATCCAAATTTACTTTAAATGTAGATCCTTTTATCGGCTCAAATTTTTCAAAAATTTGCTTTGATATTAGGGGTGTGTATCAGCTCAGATCTGCTACATTTTTAGGTCGTTATATTAACCTAAATTTAATAGGTCTTCAAATAGGATGATTCACACCTAGGTTTCCATATTGGACCAATTTTTCTTTATCATGGGTTTTATTACTATCCTAACTTCACCTCAATAAGGGGTCTTCATATCTGACTAAAATTGCTTCAATTATATGCCTTTCTGTCTACCCAAATTTCCCTTAATCGTAAGTCATTATACAAGTCATTAGTACAAAATTTCATTACCATCCATCTGTTGAAACATAGTTCTAAAATAGAAAAGTTTATACCTAAAAACAAGTTTTTAAAGAAATTTCAAACTTCTTTAATATTCTCACTTCTTTAATACTCTCAAACGAATGAACCGATTAGCTTAAAATAGATCGGAGCAGGGAGTGTAGTAGCCCTCCATATAGAGTAAATATTTATTATAACTTATAAGAAACTATTACAGTCAAAGACCTCAAATTTCTTGGAAATCTTTATCTTATCATATCACACTGATGAAATGAAAATTGGAAAATCAATTTTCTCATTTAAGAATTATTACAATGAAAGTCTGAATGAAATGTTTTAAAAGTAATTTTTATATCATATTTCGATTAAGGTGGATAGGTCAATGGGGATCAGTGGCTCCCATATAAAATAAATATTAGTTATTGCATTAAATAGGATAGCGAAGCGCACCGGTAAAAGCCAGTATATAATGAATTTAATGATTTGGAATTTTTATAACAGTTCGCATATCTTTAACGAGGATATAATCAATATAATATTTTCTAAATGTAAGAAAATATTAAATTAAATGACAAAAAAGATATAGTTGGTCAAGACCGATTATATCTACCCTACACCATTGTGTACGAGCATAAAAATTCGGGAAAGGGACTTCTATTACACCTTTGGCCAATTTTACTAAATGTAAAATAAAATATACAAATACAGCATAATGCGTGGATACTAACATCTAGATGATTTCATGCACTTTAGGGCAATTCCAGGAAGTGGGTTTATATGAGAACTATCGTAAATTATGGACCGATTCTCATAAAATTTCGCAATGTTATTTCTATTTACATAAAACTTATTTGTGTCTAATACTAACTTACAAACGCATGGAATTTATGCACGTTAAAGTGATTTTCGGAAGAGGGTTTTATATGGGAGCTATGGTCAATTGTGAACCGATCTTCATAACATTTGATACAAAGATTGATACTTGTACAGAACTTTGCATCGAATTTCAGTAAAACATACTTATTTTAAGGCATTTTTGAGTGTTTAAACTCTATTCCAGGGGGACATTTCTATGGGGACTACGTGAAATGATGGACCGATTGAAACCAATTCCAATAAGCTTCGTCCTTGTATCATGAAAGTCCCACTTGACAAATTTCATTGAATTATCTTTAAAATTGCGACCCATACTTTATTAATAAGTTTTATATGGACAACCAGCCAGCCGTCCAGCCAGACGGACGGACGTACGGACGGACATCATTAGATCGATTTAGAAAGTGATTCTGAGTCTATTGGTATACTTTAAGGTGGATATTGGATAACATTTTCTATGCGTTACAAACATCAGCACAAACGCATAATATCCCAATTAACTATGGTGGTATGGGGTATAAAAAGGGTATGGTTGAAAATCTATGGGTCAATTTGACTGGTATAAAAACCGATTTATGCACCAACAAACTCTATAGCTTATACAGGAGCTTCAGAAAATCTAATGCCGTTCTTTGGCCTATAAAAAAATTTCCGAATTTTGTGTAAAAGAATGAAGTTTCCAGCTCATATAGGAGCTTCAAAAATTAAAAAAAAAACAAATATACCTTAGTTTATTGTTGTTGTTTTTCATTACCCATGAAAACAACAACAACCATAAGGATGCAGACTTTAAACAAATAAACAAAAAAATATATTTTCCATTAACTTTTTTGTTTATGAACCGATTTGGGTTGATTCAAAAAACCGAACTTAAAAAAAATATTTTTGATTCAGCTATATAAGAACCAAGTCAGTAGCTTGGATATCGGTCAAAAATGCGTTTTTGCCGATATCTCTATTACTAGAGGACCGACTAAGTTTATTTTTTCAGCACAAAAATTCAGAAAAAATGTTCCTATATTATTTTGTGAAGTCTAAGGACTTAGTTTATGTATGGGCTTCAGAAGAAAATCGAACACCGATTTGGAAATCCATTTTTTTTTTTTAATATCTCGGCTATTTTTGAACCAGCTTTTTCGGAATTTCAATAGAAAATTTTTGGAAAAAATTTCTGATTTTTCTATATGTATTTTATATTTTTATTATCGGAAGACTTCATAAACGCCATTTAAGCTATTTCTAAGTCAAAAAACTGGTTTTTAGACATATCTCCTCCATTTATGAACCGATCTTGCTGAATTTCAATAGCAAAATTTTCGAAAATATTTCTAATCGTTTAATATATATATATATTATATATAGCTTTCTAAACACCGTTTCAACGATGGACGAATGAATATCACCCTTTCGATATCATTTCTTATAAGGATACAGAAAATATAAACTTTTTTGCTCTCCGACGAAGATTATGAAAATTACAAACGGAATGACAAACTTATATATACCCTTTACAGCTATGATGAAGGGTATAAAAAGGATTTTTTTTTTCACAAGAATTGTGCAAAATATTATATTTCAACCTAAAGAAAATAATTTGTCATTTATTTTTCTTTCTTATCTCATTTTAAGTCTTACTCATTTCTTATTTTTTCCTTTCTATTCTGTAATAATTTAAATAATTTATCAACAAAATTGTCAACAAAAAATTATTTTATTTTATTTTTGGTATTTTCATATTGAAATATTTATTAGATTTCAGTAGATTTATCTCGTAATGAAGCTATCATTTGTCAACAAATTACAAGACATCACTCTTCTTAGACATATTCTGTAGTTCTTGGCTCTCTCTTCTCATGACTCCTGGGAGAGTGTCCAATTATGGTGATTTTTTTTATAGAAGGGATCAATTAAAATAAATTTTCATTTGAATTTATTTGTTTGGTTGTTTTTTTTTTTAATTTCTCAGCTGAAAGCACTTGAGTTATTTTGTCTTTTGTCCCCTTTACCTTTTACCACGAACACTTCACAGTGAAGCCAAACGAAAAGTGTTTGGTAATATAATAAATGTTTGGTGATAGATAAATTTTAATATTTCAAAAAGAACTGAATTAGTTTACGACATTATGTTTAACTAGTTTATTTTAACATTTTTTAAAATTTCATTTAAATGAATTATCTTAGAAATATTTTAAAACTTTTATTATTATTATTTTTTTTAATAAATATTTAAAAATTTTTAATTTATAATCAATACCGATTTCCCGGGAGCGAAAAAAGACCGGGAAAATAAAAACTCTACTCGTTACACAAACAAATGCGCCGGTATAATTGTATGCTACGTGTGCGCATATATGGAAATACACAGTAAAATCCCAGCAAAAACTTTGCTTTCCTGGTAAGCTAGCAGGTATAATTGGTAACAAAAATAATCTACTTATTTTTTGCCTGAATAACTAGTTATTTTTGTTCGACTTCTCCACAAATTCATCTAGTTATATTTTGACTCTAGTGGTACTCAAAAATATGTACCTAAACGAAAACAAAAATAAAAAAAACAAAAAAATGTTGCCGTCAGTGAGACTCGAACTTGGACACACACTAACCATTCGTTTTTAATGACTAACGTCTTACTCATTACACCATCTCGCACATAGCTTCCTAAGCGACATAAACTCTTTTTAGTTTAAAATATCTTTTTAGACATTTTGTTATAAAAAGCTAACAGCTTCAGAATGGGGTTGAACCAACAACCTTCTGGTTGTTAATCCGGCGCTCTAGCCAACTCATCCACGTGATTGCAGTATTACTGCGCTATTATACTATTGAGTACTTATTAATGTAATACAGAGTAGGCAAATAATAATGACGCCTCATTACCAAGAAACTACTTTAATAAGTAGTTGTTATTACCGAAAACCAAAAAGTTTTTGCTGGGATATTGTAAAATAGTGAATTTAGAGTTGAGTTGTCAGTTTTAGCCCTAATATTATATTTTCGAAACGACCTATATATACATGTTATATATCATTGAATTAGTAAATAGTCTGTTTTTATTCTAGTAATATTCTATAAGTTTTTGAAAAGTAGATGGAGTTTTGCTTAAAAAAATATATATTTTTTTTTTGGCTTTTATTTATTTATTTTTTTATTTTATTTTGGAAAAATTGCCAAAAATTAGTTTATAAAGTTCTTTAAATGATTTTTTCAGGAGTAAAATATTGATATTCATTTTATACACTACATAAGAAATAATAGTGAAAATAATATGCTAATATGCTTTTTTGTGTAATTTAAAAAATTGACTTTTTTCATAAAATCTGCATTCCTGCATTAAAAAGATTAGCATGATAATTTTTTATTAATCAATAAAAATTAAAATTTTTTCTAAAATTCACCATTTTCGATCAATGCTGTATGTAGGGTGCAAACATAAATCAATTTAAAATTTCTTTATTAACCATTTATGAAGCCTTGTCTTTTGAAATATGTAATGAAAAAAATTTTATGTTAAAAAACTTTGAGAAAAAAAGTGAAAGAACAATACTATATTTTTGTATAAAAATAGTAATTTTTCATACCAATTTCAGAGTGCTAATTTTGGAAATTTTTCACGTCTAGACGAATTGAGATAATTAAAGAATTTTATCAGCATATTATATCGGAATGTACTACAAATGACACAATATTTTTAAAGAACTTATTACCGAATAACGAAATAACGAAAAAAAAAATTTAAAAATTCTAAATTTAAATGTAAATATCTTTCTAACTGTAAGAGATAACTTAGGTGAGTAATTAAGCTTTGTGCAAATTACAATTTTTTGAAACCTTTACATATTCGCGATAGTCTACTTTGAAACCCTGTAGCTTATCTCGTGTTATCACAGGGTAATCATAAGAATATTTTTCTGAATGCCTGGGTCCATCTCTACAACTCTTCCATACATTTCAATTCCATATGACCAGTAGTTTAAGAGATACAGATTTATTAGCAAAAATTTTGTGTATGGCACCACTGTGCACTTTCTTTTTAGGGTTTTATTTTATTTTGAAAAGTTTATTTTTTGGTCTGTAAATATTTTCCCTTTTTCTTTGTTTTTTGATGGTTTGGTAAAGGTGGAGAAGTGTTCGTCTCATATTTTTGTTGTTTTTGGAGGTTATTTTTGTTCTTTCTATTTAGCTAGGCTTTGAACTCAAAGAATTCATTATAATGTTGATTTGTAATTTCTCTTGTTTTCTTTTAAGATTTTATTGTTTTTGTTATTTTTGGTTTATTGTTAGGGATTTTTGTGTTGTTTTGTATTGTTGTATGTATTCGTATTACTTTGTTTTGTTTGTATTTAACTGTTATTTGAGAAAAAAAAACTCTCTTTTCTTCTTTATTTCTTTTTTTGGTTATTTTGGTTCTTTGTGTATATTTTACCATTATTGTTGTATGTACTTTTACTGCTCCTATTATGGTTGTTGTAGTTGTTGTTGTTGTTGTTATGTTGATTTGGTTTTTGATTTAATGACTTTAATTTGTTCTTCTTTTTCAGGTGGTGCGTAAAATTGATTTATTACATGAAAAACAACAAAACTTCTATCTCTCACACTCTCTTATGTGTAAGTGTTTAGGTATTTTATTTATGTCTGTGCATAAGTATGTAAGAAAAGTTTAATTCAAACTTCTTATAATATAAGAATGAAAATTTATATACCTAACAAATTCAACTGAAAAGAAAAAAGAAAACGAAAACAAACCAAGAAATTTATTGTCGAAAAATTGTTACTACGTGTTTCATATACTTTTTTATTTTTCACAGACTTTTTTATTCATTTATTTGAAAAAATACTAAAGAGATTTTTTTATTTCTTAAAATCAGAATAAAGACGAAAAACATTTGCAAAAAGTTATAACATTTTCAAAGTGAGTGTGTATTTTTATAACTTAAAACACTTGTAAATCGTTTTCTAGTTCCCTTTCTAAAAAAAAAAGAAATTCCTTACCTGCAGTATCAATATCTTTTTCCATTTTAAGTACTTCTTTATTTCCGTTTTGAGCAGCTGAGGGAAGAAAAGCCTAAAGAAAATTTATAAAAAATTTGTTTTAACTGTGACTCATTTATGTCACACTTAGAAAATATACAACGGAAAACTTTGGTTTAACTGGCAAGTAAATTAAAAGAAAATTTTTGAAATTCCTGAAATACTGTTGAGAATAAAAATCAAGTTCAAAAGTCGTTTTAATAATAAATTAAATTGAATTTTGTTTCCCAGAACCATTTTTTATCAAAATAATAACACATGGCCACAAAAAAAAAGGGAAAATTTTTCTGTTGCACGGAATGTCTTATTCAATTAAGATATGCGTAACATTGTAACATATAAACAATTTTTTATCAAGATAAACCGTTAAATAGAAAATTGGTGAAGTTGCAACACATTGTAATATATCTCGGAAAAGAAATGATTGAATTGTTTTATTAAAATACCAAAAAAATTCTTATTTCGTATCTTCTCCAAGTTTTATTTTGATTATTTTTTAATCTGTTCAATAGTTTCGTAGATATTAAAAAAAATATGAAGAAAAAAAGTAAATTTCTTACAAAATTTAAAAAAAAAAGAAAATTGTTTACAAAAAAATCGTAAAAATCGTAAAAACTAGTCTATTACAATTAAAACGGATTATATTTTATTAAAATTCACGCATAATTGTCGATTTTATACACAATTAAATGATAGTATCTCATTAAAAAAATCGATTTGCCTAAGCCATATTGAAATTTTTTTCTTTTTTTTTTTTTTTTTTGTATCATTTTTGAATAAGACATCTTCAATAGTATTTTTGGTAGTTATATATATTAGCATAGTGCCACACAATCATATGTCCTATAATAATAGCATGAAAAATATAGTACTGTTGGGAACAACTCCTCATAATTTAGTATGCTATTTTGAATTTAAATCAGCCAAAAATAACTCAAAGTATATTTTAGATGCTGTGATGGCAGACTCAAGTAAATAAATAATATTTTTTTATTGGTTTTTGTATAAAATCATTTCTGCTGATTAAATACGACAGCATAATAAACACAGCATACAAAGACACTTTTTGTTTGAAAAGCAACAACAATATTTTTAAGCCATTATAAATTTTTAGAACATTTTGACAATATGACATGATAACACACTTTGTGAATCCTCCAATTATATATTTTTTAGAAAAACAATTGATTATCTCCGAAACTCTTGAACCTGACTTGAAGATAATCCCAATTACAATATTTTATAATTTTACTAAACCAAATCAAGCAATTCATTTTCAAGATATATCGCTATATGTGATGCAACTTCATCTATTTTCTAAATGCACCTATAAAATAAATCTTGTACTGTCAGGAATTCGATGCCTATAATAAATAAAATTGATTATGTCGAATATCTCCGTAACACATACATATGCAGAAAGATATATGTAGAACATGACTCAGTCATAGAATCCGTTATACAACTGGAAGTGAACCCTACAGTAACTTCAGTTGTCCGGAAGTTTCTTAACTTTAAGCGGATCGAGTTCACTATAGTTGCCCCAAATATTTACAAGGTACGAGGCCTACCACAAAAAGATGTATTATTTCCTCTGCTTTGGAGTCTTAAGCCACGAAAAAGATGTATTGTAATACAATTTAAAATGCTGATGACACACAATAAACTGTATAGTGGATAAAAGTCTAAAAATTTATTTTAATAGCTAAGACTTGCAGCATTCAAGAAATGTCTCGCTTTTTATTATATAATTAGTCTGTATATAATAGGATGATTCTAAAGTCGAGAAATTTTTCAAGTATTTTTATAATTTTGGGTAACAAAAAAATTGGTTTGGAAAAAAATCTAAAAAAATTAGGTTTTGGATATTTAGCTGTTTTTACTAATTAGATGTATAAAAAATTTTACAAGGAATGCAATTACAAATTAAAATATGAAATATTTACTTCTACACTGTGGAAAATTTTTGTAACTTTGGCCAAAATATCAACAATTTTCTAAAATTTGTGAACCAACCAAAAAAGGCACAGAATATCTTCTCGAAACAACTTTGTTCTTGGTTGATTTTATTAGAAAGAACAGAAAAGAAAATACGAATGAAAATCAAATGATCAAACTTTTAGTTTCACCCAATCCTGCTGTAACACTTCTTCGAAGCATAACAAATCAAAACAACAGTATTAATAACTATTACGTAACCAGTAATTTCGCATTAAACTATGATTTCGCATATTGTTATACCCTACACTACTATAGGTGGTGTAGGATATTATTCGTTTGTGGTTTTGATAATCGTTTTTGAATAAAAAAAATTAAAAATATATTTTGTATCACTAAGCGGTACTTGCGATTTTAATTCAAAAATTTTGTTTTATGGACATTTTGAATAGAGAATATTTTATATTTTACATTTTATTATATTAGAAAATCATTCAAATTATGCCTCGTCCACTATGAACTATATATTTGCTTATATTTGAAAAAATGCCAAAAACTGGTTGTAAAAGCTTTTTAAATGATTTTTTAGCATGAATGAAAGATTGTTATCTATTTTTAAGAAAAAATAGTGAAAATGCTATGAAAATATGCTTTTTTGTATAAATAAAAAAAATCGTTTAAAAAATTTATTTTTTCATAAAAGTTGCACTACTGCATTTGTTTTTGGCCAGACGGGAAGCAATTTAGTGTCAGATCGATCTAAGTCTAATTTATTAAAAATATCTTCAAAAAAATTTTTAAAAATTTGCGTGATATTTTTTATTAATCGATAAAAATGAAACTTTTTTTCTAAAATTCACCATTTCCGACTAATGCTGGTAGGTAGGGTGCCAAGGCAAGTCAATTTAAAATTTCTTTAATAACCATTTATTTATAAATATGCAAATTTTTTATTAAGAAAAAAAAAACTGAAAAATAATTTAACTAATTTCAGAGTGCTGTCTTTGAAAATTTTTCATGTCTAGACAAATAGAGATAATCAACAAATTTTTGTCAGCATAATATTCGAAATATATTACGAATTACAGAACATTTAAAAAAGATATGTTTCCTCTTACACCTCAGGACTTATTGTCGAAAAGCGAAATAAAGACCAGGCAAAAAAATTTAAAATTTAAGCATAAATTTCTTTTTAACTGTAATAGATAGTAAAAAAGTAAGTTTACTTTTTCTTTAACTTGTCAAGGACTTTACAGAAATATAAAAATCTTTGAAATCGAACTTGATTTGTAGAAGTTATGATTTTTTGAAACTTTTACATACTCGAGGTAGTCAACTTTGTTACCTTTTAGCTTATCTCGTGTTATCACAGGGTGACTATAAAATAATTTTTCTGAAAGCTTAGGTCCCTACAACTCTTCCATACATTTCAATTCGAATCGATCAGTAGTTTAAGAGATACAGATTTATTACCAAAAATTTTGCCTTTGGCCTCACTGTGAATCTTTAGGAATTTTTAAAGTTGTTTAACTGCACTGAGGCCCCAGTCTAAATCATTAATGGGAACCTGAGAATTGCAACGTAAATCGAATCACTTTTTTTCTATGTACTTACACTGTTTTCTTAATAATTGATTCCAGAATAAAAATATTTGAATATTTGTGAATAAAAATAAAAGGATAGTATTTTTTTCACAAAAATGTGAAATTGATAAATTTATATAAATTCTATTTTGATTTGAATTTAAAAACAAAAGCTATGAATCAATTCGCATACGGTTACTTAAGTTACTTTACCTTTACAGAGAAATGGTATTCTGTATATAGTGACGCAAATCGAAATCATAAAGACGCAAATCGAAAACAAAACGATGCAAATCGAAATAATGAAATTTGAAACAGTGGCACAAAGCGAAACGATTCAAATCGAGGACTGTTTACAAAAAAAATTAAATTTCTTTTGCTCGAATTATTAGCTTAGAATATTGTAAATTATTAATTCTTTTTTTTAATTTTTTACTAGTTTAATTGTTTATTTAAACAAATTTTAATAAAAAAAAAACAAAAAACTTTAACTTTTTCTTTCAATTTTAAATTCTTTTACATCACTGTTCTCATTACAATTTTTTTGACATAATCTGACACAATCTGTGTTTTTGTTATTTATACTTTTGTATTAAGAATTTCTCTCTCACCCTTAGCAACACCCTTACCACACTTCACAATTCTCAGCGTAAAAAGTAACATATGAAATATTGTAATATGCCTGTTTTGATAAATCAATCAATTTATTTATTTTTTTCTCAGTTTTTTCATTATTTATAAAATTTAATGCAATACTACATATTTCAATTTATTTCAGTGGATTTTTTTTACAGTTTCTCACAAATTTTTTATATAAAAAAAAATCTGCTACAAAATAACTGATATCATTGAAAACAAAAAAAACAAAAAAAAAACAAAAAAACATACATAGTCACTTACACATGGAGAAAATATAAATAAAATAAAAAAATAAGCGTTAAAAAACAAGCCATTATTTTAGATGAATGTGTAAAAGTATGTGTGTGTGTGTGTGTGTGTATGTGTGATGGAGAGATCTACTACCATCAGTGTGGGGGGGTTAAAAATAATGTTAGTAAAAATGATTGAGTATTGAGTGTGTGTAAAAGTATGTATGCTGAACATATTGGCTTAGTTTTATGGTTTAATATAAATTGTATACACTAACGCATACATATGTATGCAGGCTGGCAAACATAGAAACGCACATGCATAGAGTATTGTTCTTTTGCAATGTTATTTCTATTACTAGTTGTTGGGATAGGAGTGTGAGAGAGTGTAAGGTGAGTGAGTGTTTAGTGTTATTAGAGATTTCGAAAAAAGAGGTGTTATTTTGAGAAATAACTTACCGTTATAGAAAACAATTTGAGAAATTATATAGAAATTATAGAAGTTATATATATTCTGGATCCTTATATATAGGATAATCGAAATAACGATGTCCTTTTATCTGTCCACTCGTCTGTCTGTTATATGAATAGAATTTTAAATAGAATTTCAAATAGAATTTTTATATTAAAAATCATCAAAATCGGTTCATAAATAATGGAAATGTCGCCAAAAATAACAATTTGTTTTTTTATCTTTAACTTTTTGAATCCCCCTACAGAAGCTACCGCCTTCGTTCCAGCACAAATCTGTGAGATCTGTCAAAATGAAAATAATACGATAGTTTTAAAGCGATAAAAATTACGAAACCAAACAGAATTATAAAATGAAAAATTTATAGAGTAAGAAAACTCACAAACGAAAGAAAATCCAAAAAAATTAAAATAAAACCTAAAAGAAATATACTGGCAAATTAAAAAAAAATGCCAAAAGGAAAATAAACAAAACATTTTAAGAAATCGTCAAAATATATTAAAAAACAAAATTTAAAAAAATCGCTGAAATGAAAAAAGCCAAAAGGAAATAAATCGACCAAAATAAAAACGAAAAAACTACAAATTTGCCTAAACATCGCTGAAACAAAAAAAAAAAAAGCTTATCTAAAATAACATAAACAGCAACGCTAAACTGAAAAAAATCGCTAAAACGGAAAAGTCCGCAAAAATGAAAATAACGCCAAAATGAAACATAGCTAAAATTAAAGAGATCACCTAAATGAAAAAATCAACAAAATTAAGAAAAATCTCAAAAAAAAAATTCACGAAGGGAAAAAAATTCCAAAATTTAAAAAATCGCCAAAATTAAAAAGATAAACGTTAAAAAGAAGAAACACCTTTAAAGCAAATAAAAAAAAACGACAAAACGAAAAACCGAAAAAAATAGAAAGTGAAAAATAACGCCAAAATAAAAAGAAGTCTCATAAACGGAAAAACATAAAAATTGAAGGAATCGGGAAAATTAAAAAAATCACGATTTGGAAAAATCGCTAAAAGGGAAAAATACCATAATAAAACAAAATACGTAGACAAACAAAGAAAATGCTAAAATTAAAAGAATAGCTGAAACAAAAAAGAAAAAAATCGTTAAAACGAAAAAACAGAAAAATTGAGAAATAACACCAAAACAAAAAAATCGCCAAAATTAAAAAAAATTACCAAAACCAAAAAATCGACAAGACAAAAAAAATACCAAAACGAAAAAATTGGCAAAATATATAAAAATTGAAAAAAGCAAAAAATCGGAAAAAATAAAAAAAATAAAACATAAAATCAATCGCCTAAAAGAAAAAAAAGTCAATAAAATTTGAAAAAAAAATAGGAGAAGGTTGAAAAATTGCTAAAACGCTAAAGGGGAAAAAGTCAAAGTTGAAAAATGGCCAACATTTACAAACATCAAATGGCAAAAAAAAATTGCAAACGGAAAAAAACGCTGAATTGAAAAAAGCGCTAAAACAAAAAAAATCGCCATAATAGAAGGAAACTAACATTTAAAAAGAAAGACTTCGGGAAAATGGAAATAATAGCGAAACAGAAAAAATCGCTAAAGGGAAAAAATGCCAAAATGGAAAAAATCGCCAAGCTGAAAAAAGCTAAAATGAAAAAACTCGCTCAAATTTTAAAACTTCCCAAAAACGAAGAAAATTTATATACGAAAAAAGAACGGGAAGATTTCAAAATAGCACCAAAATGAGAAAAAAATCGCCAAAATAGAAAGAAAAACAAATTTAAAAATTCGGGAAAATCGAAATAATATAAATATCGCCAAACTGAAAAAACGCTAAAATGAACAAAACATCGCTAAAATTTTAAAACGTTGCTAAATGAGAAAAAAAAAACGTGAAAATTGCGAAATAAAAAGAAAAAAGCCAAATGTAAAAAATTACCAAAACAAAAAAAAAAATCGCAAAAACGAAAAAAATCACCCAATAAATTTGCCAGAATTTACAAAAAATCTACAAAAATGGCGAAACGGGAAGAATCAACAATATTGAAAAAAAGTTAAAAAGAAAAACGAACCTAAAAAGAAAAAAATCTGTAAAATAAAAAAGCTTAAAAATAGAATAAACGCCAAACGGAAAAAACACTAAAAATTTAAAAATAATCTGAAAAAAGCTAAAACCAAAACAAATACTAAATTTAAAAAAAATCTCCAAACTTTACATAATATTTCACCATATATCTCAACACTATTAAAGTGTATATAACATTCGGTATAGCTGAATATAACGCTCTAAATTGTTAATTTAAAAATAGTTATTAAATAGTTAAAATTAAAGCAATTCTAACATTTTTTTTATTACATATTGTTTCGCTTACAAATCTCCAAAAAATAGCAAACTTTTAAAACCTCCTTTTTTCAACTGACAACTAAATGTTAGTGTCAGTATATATTCAGCTGGTTACTAAATAAAAAACTGAGGTTTTTTGTATTTTATTGATGCACACAAACTCTCAAACACCCACAAATAAATACATATGTATGTATGTGCCAGTATGAGTGAGTGACTGTATTTATTTTATAAAATCCACATATACAACAATTTTTATTTCTATATTCCAGTAAATATATTTTTTCGTTTGCAAAAAAAAAAAAAAAATAAAATAAAATAAAATTGTACATTTTTTAAAATGTATTTTTTCTATTTTGCTCATCATGTTAGTGAAACAACATATGATGGTAAATTGTTATTGTATTTTTATAAAAAAAAAAAAACAACAATAACAAAACACATCACTTTTTCATTTTGATGGTAAAATATGTTGTCGTTTTATATAGTTCCATTGCAAAACAACATATTACAAACAAATGTTGTTTATAAGAAAAATATTATTTGGTTTAATGAGAATTGTATGGAAACTACATTAAAAGTAATATTATATTTAAATTGAAATATATTTATTTTAATAAAATATTGAAATTATGTTTGAAGAAAAATTTCTTTAAAAAAAATTTTGTAAGATTAACTATTTTTTCCCTTTTTTTTTTAATTTAAAAAAAATATAAAAGGATTTAATTAATTTTTTTAAACATAATAAAAGCTTAAAAAATGCTATATTGAAAAAAATAAAAACGTTTTTAAAACTTTTTGTTATTTAAATAAAATTTTGAATTTAAATAACTTTTTTTTCTTATTTTAACAATAGTTTTCGCCATTACAAAAAAAAAAAAAAAAAATGAAAAATTAATATTTTGATCAATTTATTTAAGATAAAATTAATTATTAGCCCGATGTAAAATTGAAAATATATCATATAAACTTTTCCAACGCCACAAATTTTGATTCATGCTGAATAATTTATAATTAAAGGACATCTGTACGTATGATTAATATTAATTTGTATGAAAATTAAAGTGCCTATAATGAAATAAGGGTATTTTGTGTAAATTTGTAATTGTGAAATTTAAGAAAATATTAAAAGAAAACTTTGATAAAATTTTGCCTTAATAATTTGAATATTATTTGATCAGTAAAATGAGATATTCCCAAAGCTTGTTAAAAGTCTCAAGACTACAGATTCTAAACTTCCTATGTAATACGCTTTATAACCTACATATATATTATATTGAAGGTTTATGTTAAATTTTTCAATAAATTCCAGTTTAATTCTAGTTCAACCAATTAGCTTGGTTGTTGAGAGAAAATATGCTTCTTTTGGAGGTACTATGACTTCCCTTAAGAAATTTATCCTACGAGAAGAAAAAGCAGTTTATTCACATATTACATTCACAGGTGTCTCATCGTGTATCATGCTAAAACTATACCGTTTATATCCAACATTTCCTAAGATATGTTGCTGGTATCTAAAACCACAATATACCGTAAATAAACTCGTTAGTACTCTGTGTTCACACTTACTGAGTAAAAGCAATTTTCTAGTATCTTCCCCGGGATATTTTGACAAACCTCTTCGACTGTCTCAGACATTTTTCCATAACTGAGCAAATTCTCTCTCAATCCAGAAGTTGATATTTTCACTCTGGGATATCCCCGGGATATTGTGACAAACCTCTTCGACTGTCTCAATCCAAAGACATTTTTCCATAATTGACCAAATTCTCTCTTAACCCAGAAGTTGATATTTCCTCTCTGGGATATCTCATAGGGATACCGAAAAATGATTGAGTTATAATGAAAACTCGTCGAACTCCCCTGTTCGCCAAGAAGTCAGTTCCTTCGTTGCCGAGATGAACCTTATGATCAGGAATCTAATGTAGTGTAACCTTGTTACGTGTACTAACCAGGTTACTCTACAAGATTGTCCTTGACAACCATTGACTTTATGTCACAAGTAGACAAAGCCTTAAAAGCTGTCTGACTGTCGGATAGCACTTATATAATTAAACCCTTTGATTTTCTTCTTAAACACTTTCTAACACAAGTGAAAACGACGTAAATCTCGGTTAGAAAAATCAATCGTCGTCAGAACCATCACTCAGTTGTTTCAAAACGCTTTTTTTAATAATTTTGTAGCTTTCGATCATCCATCACTGATATCTTAACAAAATTTGATATGTCTAGAGCTGAATCGTTTTTGCATTGATTTGGAGGTGCACAGATCCCTAGAGGGAGCTAGAGAGTAGATCACCAAAGTTAGTCACCTTGGGTATGTAATTTTTTTTTAAATTCCCCAAAAATTCATTTATAGACAGTCTTCTCAAATCTCTGCAAAAAATTTGCTAAAACTGGAAATGCTTTAGGCAACAGTCTCTCCACAAGCCCTATCCGAACTTTGTCAATTTACAGAAAATGTTTAAATTTATTAGTAAAATTCTCAAAACGTAAAATTTGGATCAATAAAAGAATATATCAGTTATGTAGTTCTTAAACACACAAAAGGTATTTTCTGATGGACCATTTGACGATTTCAATGAAAAAAGACAAATTTTGAAACAAATTTTTCCCGGATTGGGATTTTAGGTATTTCGATACAAAAGGTGATACTTTTATCTATTCCCTGATTTTAAGATAAGTTTATCTATATTATATCAAAAATTCAATAAGATATCTGTATATCGTTTAAATTTTATTTCAATTTAAATATTAACTTTATTTCTCAAAAACAAAAGAGAAATTTAATTTTAAGTTTTTCAGGTTATGGCCTGAAGAAATTCTACGGCATTCAATTTATTTTTATTAATCGAAATTCTTAATGTTCTTATGAGCACGACAAGTTTAAAAACTTTAAAAAAGTTTATTAAATTGAAAGAAATTGAAAGAGATTACCTACATAATGTAAGGAACCTCCGGTTACCCGGGTTTGCAGCTGGGGTAAACTCAGTCGTGTCTAAGGTTCTTACATAAACTAACAACACTTTTATTTTAATTTATTTACGATTGATTCTTTATTTCTTATCTTTTTACATCAATTCAACCAACTTTATTTATTTTTTTCCCTAACACTGCTCTGCTAGTTCTTTTATTTTTTATTAACCGGCTACTCACCACGTCTGCCTTGTTCACTGTCCAGGACCAAAAGAGGAAAGATAGACATTTTAACTTTCTATTGGTTTATATACGTTTCTTAAAACTAATATTATTGCAGTTTTCCTGCGCTTTGTTCGAACCGATAGCGGTTGTTGCATCGAACCTTCTTTTCTTTTTATCTTCTTTATGTTCGCTGCTGTAACAGTTTCGTTGATCTGTGTGTGAGTGTCAGAGTATATGGCTTCTTGTTTGTTTATTTTGTCTCCTTCTTGCTTGATGTATTTAAATCTTTCCTCTACTTCTCTGCTATCTTACATTCTTGTGTATTTCTCCCTACTGCTTTTCCTCTCTACTTTTGTGTTCTCGCTTCTTTCTCCGTAATTCGTCAGTTCTGCTACTCGCCTGCTCAGCTGTGACGATGTAGGCATTAACGTCTTCACTCAGCTTTTCTCCCTGCTGCTTACTACTGCTACTTCTGCCTGCTACGTTTTCATGTACTTAACTCTTAAATAGCTAGCATGGTCTTAAATAGCTAGCATGGTCATTTAAAGTCAAATCCTCCACCTTCCCCTGTCATGAATGCTTTGCCTCCTGTGTACCCCATCGACCTCCTGAACATTTCGTTCCATCCTTTACCCCATCGACCTCCGGAACACTTTTTCCCTTCTTTACCCCATCGACCTCCGGAACATCTGAAATTAAAAGAGATTTACATAGGCGAATATAATTCGCCCCTAATCTAGATGGATGTAATCCATCTCCCGAACAGTAAAACGCCAATGTATCCTTTATTCTATTCTTGTGTTTACATTTCAAACAGTTATTCTTTAATGATTATGTGGGTCAAAATTCCAAGAATTTTGATCCTCACAATAAGTAAGAAGAGATTTAGAAGAGCTATCTATATGTAAAATTTGTTTATATTCAAAAATAAATGAATTTTTTTTCGAATTAAAAAAAAATACAAAACCGAAGAATAGTGTCACATTTGGCAGTTATAGAACGACAAAAATCCAGTTTTGGAGATATTAAACTGAAATTTTATATTTCATTATTAGACAAGGCCGTAAACAGTTCCACTAAAAATGGGCGGGTGGAATCACTGCCATACTGAAAAAAAATTTTATTTATTTATTTATTTTTTAATTTCGGATATATTTTTATAGATTTTATTAAAACAAACCAATACTTTAAAAATAGGCCTAGCAGGATCTAATCACATCTCTTTTAGTGTAATGTTTGCAATTTTTGTTTTTTCCCCTTTAACGTTTTTTTTCTCGTTTCTTTTTAGCGATTTTTTTTTCCATTTTTAGGCAACACCTTAAAATTTTGAAATAATTCTTAACAAATTGCTAATATAAGGAACCTCATACTTTTTCTAATATTTCAAAAGATCGCAAAAAGTCGCAGCCAATATTCCAAAAATTTAATTTTGTGGATGTTCGTTTATATTCCAAACGAATTTTTAAATTATAACTCGGTGGAACTTTTTAGTTCTAGTTCATTAAAAACATAACTTAAAAAAAATATTAATATTAGGATAACTTTTAAATAAAAAAAAAGTTTCAGTATTGAATTTTTAACCTAAACAAATACAATTAAATAATTTGAATACCCTTATTATTACTTACCCAAAAAAAAAATCATATCAATCAATATCTGCAGTATTTACTGAGATATAAGCAGTTCAAGAGAACATACTTTTTCACAAAAATTTTAAATAAAACTAAAATATTTTTAAATGTTACAACTTTGAAAAGTCATAATTCGCTCTATAGATAGTTTCCAATATTGTAAGTGTTTTTGCCATAATATATGACATGTCTACTAGTGAATGCGAAAAAAAATACTGCAATTAATAAAATTTTATTTTCATATTTTTGTCGTTCTAATATGAATAAACGTGACACTGTGCGAGCTAAGCAACTTCGAAAACCTGAACTGTTTTCAAAAGTAACAGAATTGTTTCCAATGAAAAAGCATTTTGGAACCATTGTTCATCAGTGAACCAAACATAATCTGTGGTGTTATGCCACCAAGATTATTCCAACTATATATTTCTGTTTGCTATAAGGATATGAAAGTTCTTACCTGGCATCAAAACTGGGCAAAAAGTAAGCACTTGTACTAATATATAAAGATCGTTTTCAAATAAACTCAATATTCTCATATGGTCCACCAGGTCACTAGCTTTTAAGCTGGTGGAGCCTAGTAATCTAACAACATTCCTACAGACCTCCTCCATATATTTGTGAATTTCTAGAAGAACGTAAAGAAATAAATTTATTACACCAATGAGATGAAAAACCATTTCTAATTATATTATAAAACATGACTAAACTACGATATTTTATAAATATAATATTGTTGAAAGAACATCCAAGTAAGTTATGAACATAAACCGAAATGTGATTGTGGTGCGTCTAGGAGGGTACAGTTTTTGTTTCCCTATAGCCCTTGGTTATTTTTCAGCTGATTTATAAGGTCTTTCAAAGAAATTCGGCATTTCAAAAGCACTGCCGAATTAGTTGAGCCTTTTCAATTAAAAAACTTAGGGAGTTTTTTGCCGGTTTAGCTTAATAATTTTAAGTCTGTTTTTATTTAAATTTGAAAGTACTTATATACTATGAATGAGAATTGAACTTAACCGCTCTCACTCATTCTATTTATCAATAGAGTTTTTAATTGTCTCTGTCAATATCATGAAGATATCAATGGTTTACAATAACTTACTCCTTCTATAGTTATTCTTACCAATCAGAATGTTTGAAATTGGAATGCACTCCTTTACATTTTTCAATCAATATAGTGTCATTTACTTACATTCTGATTGTCGTCATTTGGTTATGCCGTTATTTGATCTGTTTAAGTTGGTATATGTATTTATCATAGTAGTCAATGGGTATGCGGTGGCAACTTATGAGGTACACTACATGATGCCAACATTTTATATTATAAACAAATCTTACAATAGTGTTTACTATAGACTTCAATATATTAATAGAGATAACAGAACAGCCAAGGCAATATAAGACTTGAGGCATGTGCTAGTCTTCGCCTAACACAAAAGGTAGATACATATTTGTTAAGTATATTCTTCTTAATGCCCCCCAAACTTTCCCAAACACGAAGTCAATATGATACCCAAAAGAAAGATCACTATCACTATCAAAATGTCATCAGCATACAAGAATGGTATTTACATATACGTCATTCGCATAACGAATTAATAAAAGAGGTCCCAATACAGAACCTTGAGGGACACCAGTATAAAGATTATTCAAATTCCATTTTTTTTCCTTTAAAGTCGACAAACTGTACCCTTCCAAGCAATTTACACGCAAAATTGTTCTTTTAGTTTGCTGATCCTTTCCGAATGACAAATAATATTAAAAACTGTAGATAAGTCAAGAGAAATCAATGCACTTAACTTGTCAAGGTTAACATGCTCCCTAATGGAATCAGTTAGACTAAGCAACAGTGATGTAGTGCTGTAACCCTTGCGAAGAGCTTACTGGGACTTATAGATGTTACTATATCCATTTTTTGGTAAAAGACAAACAAATTTCTTAAATATGTATATATATATGTATTTATATATATATATATATATATATATATATATATATATATATATATATATATATGTATATATTATTTTTTCATTTTAGAACAATTTTTCGACAACTGAAAAAATTGTGACTGAAAAATAAAAGTATTGCATAAATTTCTTCCAGATGATCTCAATTTATTGCGGAGGTGATAATCACCATACAATAAAAATGAAAAAAACCGCTCGGAAATTCGAATTTTGGATTCTAATTTTAGAGCGATAAATGTAATGAAATTACTGATTCGAATTTCTGGAAATTCGAATTTCTGAGACTTCGAATTTCTGAGCGTCTACAAATTTGCAATCGTAAATTGCCTTGTTGTCTCTGTTTGGCGGTACCAAAGCAGAGTTTTTGGACACCAACAGAATGAAATACGTATTTTCTGTGCCGCTACACACTTCATCAGCATTCGTGGTGTCTTATCCATTTTGGTTTCATTGAAACCTAAACAAAAATAATAAAAAAAATTTAAATATTTTTTGTTGTTTATTGCCTAATTTTCTTTAAACTGATAAAAATGCAATATTAGAAAAATATTACCTCGTATGCAAAAGTTTCAGAAAATCCCAAATTCTACAAATCAAGTCTGATTTCAAAGATTTCATTTAAGTTACCTTTTACCGTTAAAAAGTTATTTACGCTTAAATTTTGAATTTTTGATTTTTTACCTGAACTCTATTTCGTTTTTCGGGAATAAGCCCTGAGGTATATGAGGGATTTTTTTTAGTATTCTGTAATTGGTAATGTATTCCGAAACATTATGCTGAAAACATTTTCTGATTATTTCAATTCGTCTAGACATTAAAAATGTGTCATACAAAAATATAGTATTATTTTTACATTTTTTTCACAAAGTTTTTTAACAACAAAATTTGTTTATTTATATATTTCAAAAGGCAAGGCTTCATAAATGGTTAATAAAGAAATTTTAAATTGATTTAGCTTTGCACCCTACAACCAACATTGGTCTAAAATTGTTAATTTTCATTTTTATTGATTAATAAAAAAAATGTCACGCGAGTTTTTTTTATTGACGATATTTTATCATAAAAAAGATTTAGATCGATTTGACACTAAATTACTTCTCGTCCGAGGAAGAACGAATGCAGGAATGTAGATTTTATGAAAAAAGTAAACTTTTTTTAATTGCAAATAGAGCACATTTTCACAATTATTTCCTGTGTAATGTGTGAAATAAATATCAATCTTTCACTCCAGCAAAAATTATTTAAAAAGCTTTAAAAAACAAGTTTTGGGAATTTCTCAAAAATAAACAATATTTAATAAATTTAATCAATTATTACGAATATTATCTCTTTACATAAAAAAAACATGCGCCACAACAATTGTATTATACTAATCTCAGAGTGCTGACTTTGAACATTTTTCACGCCTAGACGAATTCAGAAAATCAAAAATTTTCTACAGTCTATTATATTGGAATATATAGCAAATTACGTAATGTTTTAACAGACTTTTCCCCTCATATACCTTAGGACTTATTCCCGAAAAACAAATTAAAGTCTAGACAAAAAATGATTTCAAATTCAAGCGCTTTTAATTGTTAAATATAACTTAGAAGAGTAAAATCTTATTTTTCTTAACAGAAATATAAAAATCTTCGAAATTGGACTTGATTTGTAGAAGTTACGATTTTTTAAAACTTTTACATACTCGAGGTGGTCAACTTTAACACCCTGTAGCTTAACTCGCGTTATAACAGGGTGACTACAAGAAAATTTTTCTGAAAGTTTAGTTCTTCCTCTACAACTTTTTCATACATTCCAATTCAATCTGACTAGTAGTTTAGGAGATACAGGTTTATTACCAGAAATTTTGCGCTTGGCCCTAATGTGCAGCCCTTAGATTTTCCAGTCCATTGTGCCACCAAATTACGTTTCTTTTCGACCTACTGGTTTTCTCTGTTTTCATAGATTCTATGAATTAATTAAACAAAGATTACTAGATTCAAAATCAGTGTATTGTGAGTAACATAGTATACTCCTTGGGAAGTTTTCAATTTGTGTCAACTGATGACGGAACATATTTAAATTAGTATTTCTGGCATCACAATATTCCATATGAAAGATTAAGAAGCAGCCTATGTTAAGAGTTATATATTGGTGGTTACACAGAGAGAGAGGGAGAGAGAGCATCAGAAACGTGCCAGTTCGTTATAGCATGTGATAGGTTATTACAAGATAAGGTGAAATGGAAAACCTCCTAACTAATTAAATTCCTAAATATGAATTCCTTCCCCTTATTTGCTATGTAAATATTATTTCTACAAACAGTTCAGTTCTAGTTCAGCTTTACTTCAGCTTTAGTTTAGTTTAAGTTCAGATATAGTTCAGTTTTAGTTCGGTTCTAGTTCAGTTTTAGTTCAGTTCTAGCTAAGTTCTAGTTCATTTTTATTTCAATTTAAGTTCAATTCCAATTTAATTCTAGTTCTAGTTCGGTTCTAGTTAAGTTCTTGTTCAGTTCTAATTTAGTTCTAGTTTAGTTTTAGTTCAGCTCTAGTTCAGGTTTGTTTTAGTTTCAGTTCAGATATAGTTCAGTTCTAGTTCAGTTTTAGTTCAGTTTTAATTAAATTTTAGTTCAGTTCTAGTTCAGTTTTAGTTCAGTTTTAGCTCAGTTTCAGTTCAGTTCTGGCTTAGTTCTAGTTCAGTTTCAGTTCAGCTTTATTTAGTTCTGGTAATAAATAATAATAATAATAATAATAATAGTTAAGTTCTAGTTCAGTTTTACTTCAGTTGTAGTTCTGTTCTAATGTAATTTTCGTTCAGTTTTAGTTAAATTTTGGTTCAGTTCTAGTTCAGTTCTAATTCAGTTCTAGTTCAGTTTTAGATCAATTCTAGTTCAGTTGTACTTCAGTTTTAGTTCAATTCTAGTTCAGTTCTAGTTCGGTTCCATTTAAGTTCTAGTTCAGTTCTAGTTCAGTTGTAGTTCAGTTCTAGTTTAGTTCTAATTCAGTTCTAGTTCAGTTTTAGTTCAATTCTAGTTCAGTTGTAGTTCAGTTTTAGTTCAATTCTATTTAAATTATAGTTCAGTTCTAGTTCGGTTCCATTCAAGTTCTAGTTCAGTTCTAGTTTAGTTCTAATTCAGTTCTAGTTCAGTTGTAGTTCAGTTCTAGTTTAGTTCTAATTTAGTTCTAGTTTAGTTTTAGTTCAATTCTAGTTCAGTTGTAGTTCAGTTGTAGTTCAGTTCTAGTTCGGTTCCATTCAAGTTCTAGTTCAGTTCTAGTTCAGTTCTAATTCAGTTCTAGTTCAGTTTTAGTTCAATTCTAGTTCAGTTCAGTTTAGTTTCAGTTCAGTTTTAGTTCTGTGCTACTTCAGCTTTAGTTCAGTTCTAGTACAATTTTACTTCAGTTTTTGCTCAGTTTAAGTTCTGTTCTAGTTCTGTTCTTGTTCAGTTTTAGTTCAGTTCTAGTTAAAATTTAGTTCAATTCTAGTTCAATTTTCGTTCAGTTACAGTTCAGTTTTAGTTCAGTCTAGTTTTAATTCAGCTCCAGTTCAATTCTAATTAAATTGTAGTTCATTTTTTGACTTGCAATAGCTCAGTTCTATTTCACACATTTCTATTTTGAAGTGTTTTTTATCCTGTGACTTTTCCTCCAATTTCATACAATTTTAAAGTAGGGTACTTTAACAACTTATTGTTTAAATTTAACAGCCATTTTTGGTTGTGGTTTTTTTCTACTTTCATCTATATTATATATATAGTTGAACAATTGTTGGTGGCACTTTGTTGCTGCTAAAATTTCTTTTATTTTATAAATATTCTTGCTGCGCTGTTAGTGGCATAGTTTGTGTTTAATTTATTTAATTTAGTTTTTTTGTTTTTTTTTTTTTAATCTTTTGCTTTATTCACTTCTCTCAACTATGAATTTTATTTAAAAAGATTTTTACTTTAAAATAAAAACCGTAAAAACAAATATATTTTATTTTGATTGTAGTGGTATATAAATCCACTTACATATATTTACATACAATTGCTGTGTATGTAACTGGTTGTGAGTGTGTATATGTATTTGTTTATATAAGGCATTGGTATTAGTAAATTTAATTGTTTGCTTTGTGATTTGATTGGTATTTCATTTAAAATCAATATTGTTTTTATTTAGTGGCTAGAGACTTTTTCAGATAGAAAAAAAATAAGCGCAATTTTTCATTAAATTGGCCAAAAAGTTTGTTGTTTTTGTGCAAAGAAAAAAATAATATGGCTTTTTTTTTGGTTAAATGAATTAAAATCTAAGAGATATTGTTAACCAGAATCATTTATATTTAAAAAGAAGTATGTTTTATTTGCTTTTTAATAAAGCATAATCATTTAGTGAAATATAAGGGACATGAGGACGTATGATTAATACGAGGGCGGATCAATATTCAAATACCACCTGTTAATAGACTACTGTCAAATTTTGAGCAAGTGACATAATTTACTTTGCGATTAACAGCTGTTCAAAACATACAACCTCGTGTATTTTTCTAAAAATGGAAAAAAGTGAATTTCGAGTGCTCATTAAACATTATTTTTTGCAAAAAAAAACCGTCAATCAAACCAAGGAAAAGCTCGATAAATATTAAGGGGACTCTGCACCATGGTTTACTGATCATCGTTGTGGTCACACAAGTACAAAAGACGCTTAACGTTCTGGACGGCCAATTGAGGTCAGTACACCCGAAAATGTCGAAAAAATCCACGACATGGTGTTGGCCGACCGAAGAGTAAAAGTGCGTGAGATTGTTGATGCCGTAGACATTTCATATGGTAGTGTGGTTTCGATTTTAAATGATTAGCTGGGTTTAAGAAAGTTGTGTGCAAGATGGGTGCCGCGTTTGCGGCCTATTATAACAGTGGATAATACATGGATCCATTACTGTACTCCGGAGACCAAGCAATGGGTTTCTCCGGGTGAACCAGCTCCGAAGAAGGCCAAGTCGGCCAATAAAGTAATGGCAACAGTTTTTTGGGATGCACGCGGGATAATCCACATCGATTACCTTCAAAAGAGAAAAACAATAAACGGCGAATATTACGCCAACTTATTAGACCGATTTAATGAGAATTTAAAAAGAAAACGAGCCCATATGTTCAAGAAAAAAGTTCTTTCTCATCAAGATAATGCACGGGTGCACACAGTCTCAATGGCCAAACTCTACGAATTGGGCTACGAATTGGTACCTCCTCCGCGATATTCTCCGGATTTAGCCCCTAGTAACTACTTCCTATTTCCAAACCTAAAGAAATGGTTCGATGGAAAGAGATTCAGCTCCAACGATGAAATTATTGACCAAACAAATGCCTATTTTAAGGACCTCGAAAAATCCTATTTTTTACGCAAAGTAAATGACGACACTTGCTCAAAAATTAACAGAAGTCTATTAACAGGTGGTGCTTGATGGGAATAGTGTTGCATTTCATATAACTACGAGGGAAATTCGAAAAGAAATTGAAAATTAATTTAAAGCAGTTGCTACCAATTCATGAACAAAAATACAATTATGAACATAGGAATGACACAAGTAATGAAAAAATATAAAAATAAAATAAAATTCAAATAAAAAATTTTTTCATGTTTAATTTTATAAAGAAAAACGTGTAAATTTCGTAGTTACAAATAAATATTAAGATTTCCCAAATTAGATTAATGTCGTTTTTCATTACAGTTAACGTTAGCACTCAGCGGATGCAACAAAACCCAGCTAATATATTATTTAAAAGATTTTTTTATTACAAAATTTGAACGTTTCCTTTTAAATCATACGTATGATTAATGGCTATTAATAAGGGACATCTATGCGTATGACTAATAATAATTTGTATGAAAATATAAGTGCTTACGATTAAATTAACATAATTTTTGCAAAATAAAAACTATAGTTATGAAACTTAAGAAAATATTTAAAGAAGACATGAGTAAATTATTAAGTTAATAATATAATTATTATTTGGTAAGAATATTAGGATATTCGTTAATAATGTTTGTAAATCATAAGATTAATTTTTTTTTTAATTTGTGGCACAAAAAAAATAAATTTCATTTTCTATTATTAAATTTAATAAATCAATTATATTTTTTATCATAGAAAAAAGTTTGTACATTAATATAAGAATTTACTTTCATTGATTTTAGTTCATAATATTTAAGAATAAGGTCTTAAATATTAACACTTTTTTCACATTTTTTGAAAACTTAAACAAATTGCAGAAGAATATAGCAGATGCGTTTTTTATTAAAATGATGTATGTGCTATAGAATGGCAGCAAATTTAAGCAAATTTCTAATCCATTGCCATTTAAAGGGATTTATTGTTGATATTTTCATACATAACTATTTTTATTTAGGATTTGAAGAAAATCTAATCTAAAAATTCACAAAATTAGCATTAAGTACAATTTAATAATATCTATGAACAAAATTTTATTTTTTTATGGAAAAAGTTTGGGAAAATAGTCATGTTCGATTCATAATATTTATGAAAAAAAAAAATTAAAATATATGAATATTTTTTTCTGTGTTACTAAAATAGGAACTATCACTAAATTAGTAAAATAAAATACTCACATACGTAAATATTTTATTGAAATTAATTTTTTTTTTTTTTTATTAAAATATGATGCTATTTATAAAATATAATATTTTAAAGTTTTCAAAAAGTTCAATATTTTTTTTTTTATTTTTATAAATCAGGGAAAATAATATTTGGTTTTAAAGAGAAATTCAAGCAAAATTTATTATAAAATTTATTAAAATATTGATAAATAATAGTAATAATAAATTAAAATAAATATAAAATAAAATATATTTTTTATCGTAAATTTAATACTCGGTATATAATAAAGAAAAAATATAATTCAGATATTCTGCTAGATAAATATGAGAAGTTAAGTCAATGACCGTGCAGTCTAAAATTTTATATTTAGATTTATACTTAATCCATCATCAGTCAAAATTATTATTGCAAAATCTTGTATTGATTGACTAAAGATAATACGGGAAAATTATACACGATTAAATGATACCTAGTAGAGTTTCTTATATGGGGCCTGGTCAACTGTAGTTGGGTCTTTATGTTTTGAATTTTGCCATCTTTAAAATAATTATTAGCATTATCGCTAACCAGAATATTTGTGTCAGTTGGATCGTTTTTAACTAAATGCTTATTAAAAAGCATATATTCCATTTCAGTTTCATTGATATGTATTCAAAAATATAGATGTGGTCAAGATTAACGTGGGTACCTGCCATGACGGCCTAACCCCACGGTGGTCTTACCACTGGGTGAGGTACAATGCGCCAACCAACGCCCCATGTGCCTGTTAAGAACACATAGGTGGCAATTCGAGAGACTCATTGTCTGGATAAGTCCACTCCCCCTTGCTTAGGAGTTGGAGGTATCTAATCTCCTGCCGCACTATTGGCGTTTAATGTCTACATCACGGTCACCACGTGACTCCCCGAAGGACCTCTCCAACAGCCAGTCCAGTACGACAACACCGACAGGCAGGTGTTGCCGTACCAGGGGCTACTGGCTCCCGTAGTACCAGATTGTGTTAAGTCTCTGGTCAGGCCCCGAAGGTCCTTTTCTCCCATTATAAACTCACAGACAAGTCCAGGCAATGGTACACCTTTTTATACCTGCCATACTGTTTCGCTCTCTAAGACCGAAGTTATCTTAGAGTGTAACATGACAGGATTTTCTCTACCACGTATGAGCTATACATCAAGGAAAAGATTTAATCCAAGAAGACAAGCCGCCGTAGCGGATCCAAAAATATAGTAAAATGTATAGATTTATTTTGAAAATCTGGGTGCCCCGATGGCCTAGTTGGTAGTGAGCTAGTCTGTCAGTCTGGGGATTGTGGATTCGATTCCCACCAGAGACTCTGGTCTGTTTCAGTACAACGAGCTATGGTCTTCGTTAATCCGCTCGGTTAGAATTAGAATATAATTTGTAATTGTATTGTAATTATAAAATAAATAAATAAAAATTTTGAAAATCTTAACTTAATATTACATTACTTTAAAGACCTGCAGTAAAGAATGTTCTTGTATTTCCACTATTTACTAGCACTAGGTTATGCATAGAAATCGGTTCGAATAAAATACGTCCTCTAGTATTTGTTTTTCGGCTACCCCAATCAACAGCCCATTCATTGAAGTCTCCAGCTATAATTTTTGGATTATGATTATCTGAGTCTCTTAGCATCTTCTCAAACTCTTCAATTGCTGCACTAGGAGTGCCATGGCAATGGAATATATGATTACCACCAACTTTGGCTCTTACAAATCCGTCTTCTGCGTGCTCGGATATTTCTTTTATTCCTTTATTTCCGCATTCCCAAACTGCAACTTTATCTGTTGAATGTTTCACATCGATTTGGTACATCTATATTATTTCGTTTTTAACCAAGAATAAAAAGAATAAAATTAATTGAATGCCATCTATGTGCAGCGTTCTTCAGTTCATAATTGAATGTCCTGAAATCTCTCTTTCAAAAAACCAATAGGTGCAAATTTTACTATCAAAGTTAGAATAGTTCCTTTTATTAATTATTAAAAAATCTCGAAAATTAATGTTACTTACCTCTGGAAGTTTAAAATCCTATTTTTGTTTTGGTTTTATAAAGGGTGATTCAAGTAGAGATACTTTTTGCAATAGCCTTTTTTTGACATGTTATTTTTGTTTAGTATTGTTTGGCATTTCATAACGGAAAGACTTAAGCCTGAACAACGTTTACAAATCGTTCAACTTTATTACGAAAATTCACGTTCTGTGAGGAATGTGTTTCGTGCACTTCGCTCAACTTATGGTCAACATAATCGGCTTACTGAGAGTACTATTCGCAACACCATCACCCATTTTGAAACCCTGCATTAATTATTGGATAATATTCGAGCGAATATACCACGTCCAGCACGCTGTGAAGAAAAAATGATAATAAACATTCTCCATTAAATTAGAATTTTCTGTGTTTTTTCCTTTAAAAAAATAGGGAACATCGAAATGGATCTTCCTATATTTAAAGATTGTCAAAATGTTAAATTGTTGTTCAAATCCAGTAAAATAAAATAATAAAATTAAATAATAAATTTAATAAAAGTTAAATTTTAACGAAACAACGATGTACATATTTGAAAAACTTTTAGTTATTATTTCTTCTACACAGAGAAAAAAATCATATATTTGAAAATTTTTTTCATAAATATTATGAATCCAACATGACTTTTTTTCCAAAATTTTTCATATAATATACAATTTTGTTCATAGATATTATTAAATTGTTCATAATGAAAATTTTAGAAAATTTGCAAAAATTTTGTTAAATCTTTGATCTAGTTTTATTAGATTTGATTGCAAATGTTAAACGAAAATAGTTATACATGAAAATATTTACAACAAATGTCTTAAAATAACAAAAGAAAAGAAAAGAAAAGAAAAGAAAAAAAGAAAATCTGTTAAAAAAATAATGTTTAGAAATTTGCATAATTTTGGTCGCATTCTGCAGCACATCATTTTAACCAAAAGCGCTTCTGTTCCCAAAATGTAGCTACAATTCATTAAAAATTTAAAATTTTCCAAATAAAAAAAATTCAAACATTTTTTTTACAAATTTAATATATAAATGAAAACTTGAACAATTTTTTCAGTTTTCTTGACTTTTATTTCATTTGAAAAAACATAGAAAAAGTTATAATGCTTAAGAAATTATGCTTAAATATTATGAACTGAAATCAATGAAAATAAATTTTATAATTTATGTACAAATTTTTTTTTGTGTATGTGGATATTTGAAAATAATAAATTAATAATAAATTACCTATTTTATCAGTTTACATTATTATTTGATATCAAATAAACATGTTAACATGCTAGTGTATAGAAAGGTTACACTTTTGAGTAAAGGCCTTATCTTTTTGATCATTATGTTAAAGTTAATTTTTTCTTCTTTTTTTTTGGTTTAGTTTGGTTTTAAATGAGCTCCACTTCAGTACTAAATTAGTTCTAGTCCAGTTCTAGTACTAATTCAGTTCAATTATATATCACTTTAGTTTCAGTTCTAGTTTAGTGTTACTTCAATTCTAGTTCAGTTCCAATTGAATTCCATATTAGTGGTATATCCGTTCTAGTTCAGTTTGTGATCAGTTCTACTTCACTTCCAGTTCAGCTCTTATTCTCATTAATTGATCTAAGCAGAAATATATATATATATATATATATATATTACCTCCTTATTTAATCCGAGGGCGGATCAATAAGTCCGTGACTTTTCGAACTTTCCTCGTAGTTATATGAAATGCAACACTATTCCCATCAAGCACCACCTGTTAATAGACTTCTGTCAATTTTTGAGCAAGTGTCGTCATTTACTTTGCGTAAAAAATAGGATTTTTCGAGGTCCTTAAAATAGGCATTTGTATGGTCAATAATTTCATCGTTGGACCTGAATCTCTTTCCACCGAGCCATTTCTTTAGGTTTGGAAATAGGAAGTAGTCACTAAGGGCTAAATCCGGAGAATATGACGGATGAGGTACCAATTCGTAGCCAAATTCATAGAGATTTGCCATTGAGACTACACACGTGTGCGCCCGTGCATTATCTTGATGAAAAAGAAAAAGAACGACCCATATGGGCTCGTTTTCTTTTTAAATCCTCATTAAATCGGTCTAATAAGTTGGCATAATATTCGCCGTTTATTGTTTTTCCCTTTTGAAGGTAATCGATGTGGATTATCCCGCGTGCATCCCAAAAAACTGTTGCCATTACTTTATTGGCCGACAAACTTAACTTGGCCTTCCTCGGAGCTGGTTCACCCGGAGAAACCCATTGTTTAGACTGCTGCTTGGTCTCCGGAGTACAGTAATGGATCCATGTTTCATCCACAGTTACAAAACGCCGCAAAAACTCATTCGGATTGCGGTTAAACAACTCCAAACAATCCTTTGAAGTTGTCACACGTTTACGTTTATGGTCAATTGAGAGCAAACACGGCAGACAACTTTCTTAAACCCAGCTGATCATTTAAAATCGAAACACACTGCCATATAGACTCTCTCAGCCACAGTGTATCCTCAATGCTATCACAATACCAGCATGGTTTCAGGAAAGGTTGTTCTGCAGTAACAAATATTTTACAACACAAGCTTTTAAGGATGGCCAACTTATGGACGTTATTTATACTAGCAACGCTTTGTGCTGGTTACGGTCGTATCCAACCTGCAGGACACAGTGTGTTCATTTTGAATACTATCTCCAAAGAAATTTTTGTTAGCTCCGGTGTGCCCCAAGGAAGTCACCTAGGCCCTTTGCTATTTTCGATTTTCATAAAGGATTTGCCGCTTGTAATGAAGCATTGTAATGCTTTAATATAAGCTGATGATGTTAAGATGTTTCTCAGCTACAAATTATTGTCAGATGGGGCGTATTTGCAGCAGGATTTAAATAGCTTTTACGCATGGTGTAAATATAACCAAATGGAGCTAAACTTAAAAAAATGCAAGAACATGCGATTTTCCAGAAATTGCACTTCAATGCTACACTATTTCCTCGATGGGTATCAACTAGAGTTAGTTAGAGAATTTCTGGATCTTGGTATTCTACTTGATCCTAAATTAGATTTCTGCAAGCATATTACAATGACGATAAATAAAGCTCGTGGTGTGCTTGCTTATATTAAACGAAGGTCTAAAGAGTTTACAGATCCCAATGTTACGAAACAACTATACACATCCCTAGTAAGACCAATTTTGGAGTATGGGTCTGGTATCCTCAAATTAATATGCACATAGACCGATTAGAATCTGTTCAAAAGCAGTTTCTCTTATTCTGCCTGAGGAGCTCATTTGGTCGTTATTCTTGGAATCTTCCTTCGTATACTGCGGGGTTATCATTAATTAAACTACCTACCTTAAAAAGCCAAAGGACTATGCTAAATGTGGCATTTTTAATTAATTTGATTAATGGCGATGTCCTCTCCGACTTCCTTCTTCGTAACATAAGTTTTAATATTCCACGACGTTTTACCCGACACCTAATACCTCTGCACCTTCCTGTTGTTCAAACAAATTATGCCGATGCTGATCCTTTGAGGAGAATATGCAAAAATTTCAATGAATTGTATAGCTGAATCGATTTTTCTATTAATTTAAATGTAATTAAACGCAATATTATCGTGTTTTTAAATACTTAATATGTCTTAACAAGATTTTTTTTCTTTCGTTAATAATGCCTTTATATAAAATCTTGTAATATATAGTAGTCTGTAAGGATTCATATCCATAGATTTAATCAAATGAATAAATATGAAATGCCCATAGCATCAACATTGCGGTTGGCCAACACTATATCGTGTTTTTTTCCCACATTTTCGGGTGTACTGACCTCAATTGGCCGTCCAGAACGTTCAGCGTCTTTTGTACTTGTGCGACCACAAGGAAAGTCAGTAAACCACTTGTTTACCATTGGAATCGATGGTGCAGAGTCCCCATAATATTTATCGAGCTTTTCCTTGGTTTGAATGACGGTTTTTTTTCGCAAAAAATAAAGTTTAATGAGCACTCGAAATTCACTTTTTCCATTTTTAGAAAAATACACGAGGTTGTATGTTTTGAACAGCTGTTAAACGCAAAGTAAATGACAACACTTGCTCAAAATTTGACAGTAGTCTATTAACAGGTGGTACTTGATGGGAATATGTTGTATTTCATAAGTTACGCACTTATTGATCCGCCCTCGTATTTCAATATATTCTACTTTATATACATTTAAATCCTTATTCAATTTTATATGTTTTCAAATCTTTTATGATTTCAACATCATATTTTTCTTTATTATTTCTTTATTTGTTTGCCGTTTTATATTGTTGCTTTTGTTGTAAATAAATACAACAATTTGTTATAATTGCAACGTTTACATAATCTTTCCTCATCATAAGATGTATAGAAAAAAAGCAAAAAAAAAAATAATATTATTTATACTTACTACATATATATACAATAAATTCTATATAAACGACACAACATAACTTTTGTTGTATTATTTTTCTTCTAACTGCACGTACACATACAAACATACACACATAAACACATAAACATTTAACGCTAAAAAATATGGTGCACGTATGTATGAGTATTTGTTATAGAGAGCCGGGGATGGAAAAGTTATATACGATCATATTAAGTAATCTTGTGAGATTAGTCAATGCAGAGCTGCCTGCAGATCATTTTGAAAGAAATATGAAATTAAAATAAATTAAATTTGAAATTGTAACGTATCTAATGTTTAAAATTTAATAAATTTTATTTAAAATCTGCAAAAGTTGATTTCTACTACGAAAACACTGCAGGAGCCATTGATGCAGCTGCTAACTTCAGCCGGTTGGGGAATTCGTTGTGACTTGTGGCAAAATAAATTTATAACATGAAAAATTATTATAGACTCCTTTTGATTACTAAACTACTAATATACCCCATTAATCTTGGTGACACATATTTTTTAAATTAATTCTCGCTTTGACTTATCAAAGAAACTAATACACAGAAAAGATTTTGTGCATAAATATAAGAATTTACCTTCATTGATTTTAGTTCATAATATTTAAGAATAATTTCTTAAATATTATAACTTTTTTACATTTTTTGAAATGAATCAAAAGTCAAGAAGATTTAAAATAAAATGTTTAAATTTTCATTTATATTTTAAATTTTGTAAAAGAAATTTTTGAAATTTTCTTTGGAAAATTTTAGGTTTTTAATGGTTTTTAGCTACATTAAGGGCACAGAAGAGAAGCACTTCTTATCAGAATGATGTGCTGCAGAATACAAGCGAAATTATTCAAATTTCTAAACATTATTTTTTTTACACATTTTCCTTGGAATTTGGTAATTTTAAGGCATTTGTTTCTTTTTTTTTTAGTTACATTTATTTGCAATCTATTTACATATAAATAATAAGCAAATCTTATAAGTATTTAAAATATTACAGAAACGTTAAATTCCAGCGAACTTAACAAAAGAATATTCCTTTGTATCTACAAGCTACTTAAATTATTGTTGTAAGTAAACTAAATTGCAAGTACATTAACCATTTTTTTTTTATTTTTTATTTTTTATTTTAGACATAATTTCTTAAAATGACTTTAGTTTAAAGTATAAATGGAAGATCTAACACATGTAGTCTTTTTAGCCGTCTTACTTCGTCACTGTCATCTAAAAGAGCTGTAGCCAAAATATTTCATGGTAGCTAAGTCTGTTCAAGTATCTCATGCTATATTTCTTTATTTCTTCCTTAACTTTGGTAATGTCAAGGTCATGATGAATGCTGTTGTTTCTAACAAACCAAGGTGCTACTGTTATAAGTCTTAAAGTTTTAGACTGATATTTCTGAATAATATCAATGTTAGAGTACGACGCTGTTCCCCATAACTGAATTCCATAAGTCCAGATAGGTTTTAAAATTGTCTTATATAATATTAATTTGTTGTTTAGACTCAATTCTGAACTTGGACCTAGTAGCCAGTACATTTTTCTTGTTTTTATATCAAGTTGCTTTCTCTTCAGTTGTAAATGATTTTTCCATGTTAAACGTCTATCAATATTCACACCAAGATATTTAAAACAGTTGGAGTTAGGAATCAAAGTTCCATTAAGATAAACGGGCGGACAGTCACCTTCTTTAAGAGTGTTAGTAACATGAGTTGACTTATCAGCATTCACTTTTATATTCCACTTTTTTAACCATACGTTTATTAAATCGAGTTATGATTGAACTATTGCTGAAGCTTCAGATGCTGATTCTTTGACCGCTAATATAGCAGTATCAACTGCATATGCGACAATCATAACATCCGTATTCGAAGGTATGTTTGCAGTAAATACTGTATAAAGGATAGGACTTAACATGCTTCCCTGCAGTACACCGGACTTTATTACGCCGATTTCTAAATTATCATCGTTGATGTTGACATAAAAACTACGTTCATTTAAGTAAGACTTCAACAATAGGTAAAAGGGTGCAGGTAGTAGTTGTTTTAAAGGCACTTGTTGTTAGTGTTTTCATGTATAACTATTTTCATTTAACATTTGCAATCCAATCTAGTAAAACTAAACCAAAGATTAAACAAGATTTTTGCAAAATTACTAAAATTATCATTATGAACAAATTAATAATATAGGGTGATCCATTTCGAAGTTCCCTAATTTTTTAAAGAAAAAAACACATAAAATTCAAATTTAATGGGGAATGTTTATTATCATTTGAAAGAACATACTTTGGCATTTGTTTTTTTGAAGATTATGTCTATCAAATGTTGGCCATTGCTACGTCGCAAATGGTCCATCCGTTGAGTCCAATTTTCGATGACTCGTTCGAGCATTTCGACTGGCGAATGACACCCGTGATGTTTTTCTCCAAGGCCTGAATCGAAGCGGGTTTGTCCGCATAAACTGTAAACTTTACATATCCCCACAGGAAAAAGTTTAATGGTGTGATATCAAACGATCTTGGTGGCCAATCGACCGGCCCAAAATGTGAAATTATGTGCTCACCGAAGTGTTCTCTCAATAAATCCATTGATTGATGCGATGTGTGGGATGTGGCGTCGTCTTGCTGAAACCAAATGTCGCCGAGATCAATTTCAGGCATCAAACAGTCGGTTATCTTGGCACGATAACGGTCCCCATTGACGGTTACTTTCCCACCGGCATCATTTTTAAAGAAATATGGACCGATGATTCCACGGGCCCACAAACCACAACAAACCGTTGTTTTTTCTCGATGAAGTGGCAGTTCTTGAATCTCTTCAGGTTGCTCTTCGTCCCAAATGCGGCAATTTTGTTTGTTTACATACCCATTGAATCAAAAATGGGCCTCATCGCTGAACAAAATCTGCCTCGAAAACGTCTGATCTTCTTGGAACTTTTCAAGAGCCCATAGAGCGAAGCGACGCCGAATCGACTCTCCACGGTCTTCGTGTACACTCTCAGCTACGGCCGCTATATTTTCTTCACAGCGTGCTGGACGTGGTCTATTCGGTCGAATATTATCCAATAATGAATGCTAGATCTCAAAATGGGTGATGGTGTTGCGCATAGTACGTTCAGTAGGCCGATTATGTTGACCATAAGTTGAGCGAAGTGCACGAAACACATTCCTCACAGAACGTGAATTTTCGTAATAAAGTTGAACGATTTGCTGTGACGAATAGTTTGTACACAATCTAGTGTCACACCCTGTGGTTGTGTTTTGTTATTGATCTTCAATAACAACATAAATATTTTTCATAGTCTAGCACTAACAACAAACATAACATAAATATTTCTTTATAAATAAAACACTAACAACAAACATAGGTTGCAAAGATTAGCGAATAACAACAAAATGCATAGACTAAATATTTTTACTGTGACAAGCTGGTAGATCATACGATAATGTTTAGTTTATATTAGGAAAGTTGTAATAAAAGGGTTTATAACAACAAAATAGAAAGGAGAACTTGAGTATAAAAGGGGGACAAAATTCTAAAGGGACACAGTCGGATCAGAGCAACAGCGAAAGCAACATCGAAGATAGGAGAATTATTAAGTAATTTAGAATAGATATAAGTAGGGGTACCTATAACTGTTTGTCTAAACACGAAGTGGGTAAATTTAAACAGGAACTAGCTAGTGATTGCTTAGTCACAAAATTTCTATAGTAGACGTAGACGTTAAGTGATTGTTTAGTCACGAAAATGGAGTAGTAATAATAGTCGTTAAGTGATTGGTTAGTCACGAAAACGGAGTAGTAGTAATACACGTTAAGTGATTGTGTAGTCATGAGACAAAGTTGAAAGTATTAAAAACGTAATTAGAGAATCGTTTAGTGATTTGTCAGTCACAAAACGATTTAGAATTTTAATAATTAAAAGAATAATTTTGTTTAGTGATTCGCTAGTCACAAAAACAGAATTAGTCTGCTCGCCTGGTGATTTGCTAGTCACGAAAGAGATCAGAGCAACAGCGAAAGCAACAACGAGGACAGAAGAATTATCAATGGAATCTGGAACAACTTTCGGGTTGTGTTCACCAGGAGTAGCAGTAGAGAAGCAATAAGTACGAAGCTGGGAAGGATCAGAGGAAGTACGGTACTGAAGTAAGGGAACCGAAGATTGCAACTTGTATTAGAGAAAGAAGATCTTCTTGTGGCGACCGAGGAAAAGTCGTTACAGTGCATAATAATTCGTTATATACCCTATATAGTATTTATAAAATTTTACTTTTAAAATTATTTGTTTCGTTTCAAATTGTTTCAATTAAATAGAAATAATAAGAATAGAAATAATAACTAAAATGAATGAGAAATTAAAAGTGACACAATTTACAAATTTGTAACATCATTCACAAATAATAAACAATGATCAAAGTGATCTAAAATAATTTAGTGGTTATTTCTTTTCCTTGCTTTTTGTTTTTGTTTTGTTTTTTTGTTTTTGTTTACGAGACAATCAAATTGTAAGAGAAAAAAAATAGACTAAATTCTTTTCTATCAATGAAATAAAAAAATAAAAAAATAAAAAAGTACCATTACAACTCACCACTTTTACTCCTTATACTATGAAGGCCTTCAGCATAGAGACATCTGGCCAAGTTAATGATAATTAAGTTAGATAACTATGATTAGCTTTGAGTTTTTTTTAATAGTCGAAGACGGGAATATTTAATTGCTAAATTAAACTTAAAAATTATTTATAAAATTTGTGATATTATTATGCAACTTTTTTTAATACTAATTTATTGTTGTTACAATAATTGGGAGAATCCAAAATTAGTTAGGTTAGCTGTTGAATTTTTAGTAAAACTTTGTGGGTACAACGTATGGATCTTCAAGGTAATTGCAAAGATTTTCTCCAGCGATTTTTCTTAGCCGTTTTGAAGAATGTTGATATATGATTATTAAAAGATTATCTTCGTCTAGGGAAAAGTGGAATATGTAATAAAAAAAAACGAGACCAGGAAATAGAAAACCAGCAGTGCTTCAAGGTGTGATTGATGTAGGGAATTTTCAGATGGCCTTATGTTTCGCCAGGTGATGGTATATGTACACCGTTTCCCAATTTAAAGTACCAAGCACTAAAATATAATATTAGCACAGAATTTTTATGAAGAAAAATAAATCTTTTGCACTTTTCGAAGATATTCATTCGGTGTTTTAAATATTTACCATTGGTTTACTCGTAGTAGGACTTAAGAAGACTTATTCTCCACCAGGACTGGGACAATCAGATAATTTCACAAGATTTGAAGAAGAAAATAGATTATCGACTTTCAAAGATTATCAGATTTTTATTATTTTATTCAAATGAAAATGTTTTTAGAGCAACAAAAATTTATTATTACTTTTTTTACGTTATATTTGTTGTTAGTGTTTGTTTATGAAAAATATTTATGTTGTTATTGAAGATCAATAACAAAACACAACCACAGGGTGTGACACTAGTTTGTGTACAAACTATTCGTCCCAGCACCTTAATAAAGATTCAAATTAAATTCTTATTTTTTATCAGTAATGTTCATTTTTTTTTTTTTTTTTTAGATAATTACCAATTTCGTTAACATATGTCTGGTTTATAAGATTTTTTTCTTTAATTCTATTATTAATTTCTTAAAAAAGTTATTTCTTGAATAAATATTTTGATGTAACCAAGATTTAAGTTTTCCTTTTTTTTTAATTATATGTGCAATTCCCTTTTTACAATATATATTCTCAGTTCATATTTCAGAAGAAAAAGAACATTCTGAAAATTTCCATTGTCCCATTAAAACTTCAACTAGCGTTTTTACACAAAAACATAGAACAAGATAAAAATGGAATGTAATACAAATGAAAAATAATACCGATCTTATCGACTGATCATAAAGCTGACTAAAAACTGGTAATGCCTTTTACATTTTTATTTTCATCACTCTTCTTTTAACTAGACATATGCTTTGATATGCAAAATTAATAGAAAAAAGTTTTTATCTATGTATGTGTGCTAGTTTTCCATAAGTTCTCAGTTAAATGTAGTAGCAATGTTCTCTTTTACTTTACATTAAGTACATCTAAAATGTAATATATTTAGCATTTTATTAAATTTTACATTTTACTTTACATGCGGAAACACACATCACTGATCATAGTGCAGATATAAAACTATTCGTTTCTGTTATATGAATTTACTATATAACCCTTCGGTCTCATAAATAATGTGATTAACATAATGAAATTTAAATAATTAAATAAAAAAAAATTACGCATTAAAAAATGAGCTGAAGTAAAGAAAGTTTTTTGATTTAACAAAATGCGCATTACAAAATATAAAATTTTTCGAATAGAATTACGGTAAGAAAACAAAATTTTTTTTTTTTATTCAGACTTTGTGGTATTTGGAAGTTTATGTTGTGAATGCATTATAATTTTTTATAAGCTCTAAGTAAATGAAATTATGAAACAAATAAATTTAATTTCTGTACTCCTTATCGACGGCCTAGTTTAGGAAGAATATAACGTAAAAGAAACTATTTTTTAAGATTGTAATTATGATTAATAATGACAAGATTTTATGAAAAAAAAAACTAAAATTCGGCTATATTCTATAAACTGCAATCGGTACAAATAATATTGTTACGTTTTTACCTTTTAAATAAACCTGTACTTTGATTGCAAATAATAGCAGTTTAGTAGTTTAAAAATTGTAATGACTATTTTATTTAAAAATGTACAACAATAACATTTTAAATAGTCACTTGCGTTCTAATATAAACACACACTTAAATTACACACTTTATACAACACACTTTAATAATGTACAAGATTATACAGCCAAGGCAGTTAATTTGTCTTTACTTAACGACGCTTCCAATTGGACTCACTCAATGGTGTTCTCACGGCCAATTTATATACACTGTATTACCTACTAGATGCTTCTTGAAAACTCTATTTCTTTCTACAATGTTCTTAACGGACAAACTAGAGTTTTCGATGTTAATGTTAGCAGCTTAAACATTTAGTGTTGCCATACTTACAAACAATGGTGAAAGCTTTTTATTTAATGTTGTATGTTTACAACTATGTTAATAATTTTTACAGATATGTTAACTGCTGTTAACATAAACGGAAATGTCCAGAAGCATTTAGAAATATTTAAACCAGCCATTAAAACCGTTATATTTGAATTCAAGAACAATTTGGTAACAATATTAATAAAATTAATAATCGAAGCTTTGAAGTTATCAGTTATAGTATTAATTATTAATAATTATTAATAAGAAATTGATTTTAATTTTTTTTTTTTTTTCAATTTCAAACCAGAATTCAAATTTTGATTTAAGAACAGAGTCAAATGTCAGAATATCTTCACATTATCTTTAATAAAATAAACATCGAGTAACATAATTTTTTATTAAGATTTGTCTTAAACGATAAATAATAAAAATTAGAATTTTAGTAATCTGCTTGAAGAGAAAAAAATATGGTTACAGCATTATCACTATAACAATATTATGTTCTCATTGTTAATTTTATTGAATTTTAATAACTCTTCATTCATGATAACAATGACTTTGATTCAATTTTGTCATTTAATGATTACACTTAATAATAATTTTAATATGATTGACTGCAAAAATTATATTTTTTTAAATATTTTTACCAGAAACCAGAAGTTTTTCTAATATGCGACATATTATTACTTCTACAAACATTAAATATTTGCAGTATTTTTTCTCATTCTTAAATTATATTCTGTTTTTAAACCATATTAATATTATTATTCCTATAACAATAAAATGTTACAAATAAATATAATACATATTCTTTTCACAAACTTAGTGCTTATTTGTTTTAAATATATATATATATATATATATATATATATATATATATATATATATTAATATTTGTTTTCTAACTTCAATGTAATTCTCATTTAGTTTATATAAGAGTAAATATAAATAGATAAGGTTTGGTTATACTCACTGCGATTCAAGCAATATTACATACGAGTATCTTGCATTTGAACCACATATGGTGGTACAAATAAATATAATTTATAATGTGTAAATATTATTTATTATTATTATTATTATTATTATTAATTATATTTATATTGGCTAATGAACATATTTCTATATTATTTGCAATAAAAATTTTATAAAAATAATAATAATTTTTATTAATATATGATAAGATGGAATAACAATATGACAAAATGAAATAATAATATGATAAGATTGAATAACTATATGATAACATGAGGTAATAATATGATAAAATCGAATCATAATATAGCAATGTGGTAGAATAATATAATAGGATTGTTCAATTATATGTAAAACTATAATCATAATATGAAAAAACTAACCATAAAATCGTATAAAATATTACAAAGTGCAATCATATTAAAAATTACTTATAATCATTTCTATTTTCTGCTGTGATCATATCTTCCAATCATAATATGTTGCTCCTAGATTATGGTCACTGCAACTATATTTTTTTGTCTGCATGTGAGGCTAAAAAAACTACTATTTGAATATTTTTCTATTTTTGATACCAAAAAATATTTTCCATCCCTGTAGAGAGCACAAACACAAGAGAGTTTAAATAAAGAAAAATAACGGATGTTACAATTACTATGGCTTGAGGATTTTTTTTCTCATGATTGCAGCATGTTTTTGTTGTTGTTGTTAAAGTAGTTGTATTATTTATAGTTATAGTTGTTAGTCGTGGGGATATATATTTGTTAAAGTCTAAAGAACTTTTTTTTTTTTTCTTAGAAATACGTGCTAGTGTTTTTGAGTGAATGTGTGTGCGGTAATATTAATTGAAAAAATGACAAAAACATGCAGTTTTTTTCTGCTCTCATTGCTTGCTTTAGCAATGTTTGTGTAATTTCTGTACCAGGTGGAAGATTAAAGATAAAATAGTGATTATAAAGAATTCTATTTTTATAATATTATTGCTGTAGTGAGTTGTGTATTTTGTTACCACTCATACAAACACACACAGAACAATATTTGTATATATAATTATAAAAAAAGATAAAAAAAGCAGCAGAAACTGAAAACCCTTAGACTTGATTACATCTTGCGTGAGATTGTCAAAACAACAAAAAATTAAAAAGAAAAACACACATACACACACACAAAAAGACATGAAGAAATAAAATGTTTGAACCTAAGAAGGGAATTTATTTATTTGTGTTTCCTTTTTAAGAATGAAATAACAAAAAAAAAACTAAAATAGCATATAAAAGTAAAGCTAATTTCAGATTACGCAAATATTTGACACGAAATATTTCATAAATACAGAGTTGGTTTTTTATTCACATTACGTACATTTATTTGACTTTTTTTGATGAAACAACTATCAAATATCGTAAAATGCGAGAAGGGACAAAAATATTTTAAAACCTGTTCAAATCAGATGCAAATTATTTACTCAAAATTATTTGATTAAACACACAACTACCATAAATTTATTTGGCATCAATTATTAAATGAATTTATAAAAAAATGTTATTATACCCTTCACCACAGTTGTAAAAGGTAAATATATAAGTCTGTTATTCCATTAGTAATTTCTACAATATTCATCTAACACACCAAAAATATATATTTTATGGATCCTTATTGATAGTAAGTCGATATAACGATGTCCGTCTGTTTGTTAAAATTTGTTTTTAGAAATCCCCAGTTATCGGATTTATAGGTTTTAAACATCAAAGTATAGGGAATTTATTTATTTCTTTTAAGTTTTATACATCAAATTATAGGGAATTTATTTATTTATTTATAGGTTTTATACATCAAATTATAGGGAATATTCTTTAGAATGACAGTAGTAAAAATCAACTAAATCAGTCCATTAATGGCCGAGATATAGCCAAAGAACCGAAAAGGCCTCTTAAAACTTTTCTAAGCCCCTGTATAACCTGGAGATTTCGTTTTTGCACAGAAAATTCGAAATATTTTTTTTGGAATGTTTTTGCGGAAGAAATAAACAAATTCGGTTAATTAGTAATTAAAATATTGATCAAAATGCTTCGCAATTCGTTTTTGTATAAACTTTTTGTAAATATTTTTCTAAACTTTCGATTTTTTTTTTTTTTTTTTGAACTAACCATATCGGCCCATAAACAACCGAGTAATTGGCAAAAATCTGAAAAAATATTAAAATATGCACACACAAATATATCTAAAAGGCATTCCAATGACTTTCAGTGTTGTTGCTTTTTGTATAAGCAAGCAGTAGTTGTTGACCGTATATACATACACACAATAATTTTTTATGTATCTTTGGACTTTTTTTGTTGTTGTTGCTGTTCTCTTTTTTTAAGATAGCAACGCTTGCTATGAGAGTTTAATTTTGTGTTTACATTTTTTTAGTTTGTAAAAAAAAATTACATTATTTTTTTAAGTATAAATGTCAAAATATGAAAGCATACTTTAAGGCATAAATCATATAAAATCAAAATAGTCGCAAATATTTTACAACTTGCGTTCACACAATGTTCACACTAGCGGCATTTTTAGTTAAGGACAAATAGTTTTATTTGCCCAAAATCAGCCGTTATCTTATTTGCATCGTAAAAATATTTCGTGTTCACATTACGCAAAGCAAATATTTACACAAGTAGTCAAATATTAGCGTAATTGAACTTAACTTAAGAATTATTTTACACGAACATTTTATATCGCTGGCTTGTTTTCAGTTACAAAATTAACAACTATAAGAACAAGTAATAATTTTTCTTGGATTTTCCATTTTTTTTTTTCATCTTAGTATTTTTGTATTTATTTAATTTCCCTTCACTAACATTTAAAAACAGAAATTAATTTATTTAATGGTCTTTATAAAAGACTGTAAGTAATTATATATGTATATGTGTTTGTGTAAAAAAGAAGACGAAGCCATTAACGTTGAAAGTGAAATATTCTTATGATAGTTTTAAAGAAACTACAATTTATTTTTCTTTTCTTTCCCTTTTTTTTTTTTTTTTTTTTTTTTTTGTTTGAAGTTCGTGTATAAAATTTTATTGTAGTGTAGCAATTAAGAAAATATTTTATCTTGTGTAAAGGAAACAGGTAGTTACATACATATGATGTCGGTATATTTAATAAATTAGCTAAATTAATTTTTGGTTTTTGTAGAAAAAAAAACTAAACGTTTTTGGGTAAAATTTGTTTTTATAAGCTTAAATAATAAATTCTGACTTTGAAAATTCTACAGAATACACTACAGTCTATAGAATAGACTATAGACTCATCTATAGAATAGACTAATCTATAGAATAGACTTTAGACTAGTCTATAGAATAGACTTTAGACTAGTCTATAGAATAGACTTTAGACTAGTCTATAGAATAGACTTTAGACTAGTCTATAGAATAGACTTTAGACTAGTCTATAGAATAGACTTTAGACTAGTCTATAGAATAGACTTTAGACTAGTCTATAGAATAGACTTTAGACTAGTCTATAGAATAGACTTTAGACTAGTCTATAGAATAGACTTTAGACTAGTCTATAGAATAGACTTTAGACTAGTCTATAGAATAGACTTTAGACTAGTCTATAGAATAGACTTTAGACTAGTCTATAGAATAGACTTTAGACTAGTCTATAGAATAGACTTTAGACTAGTCTATAGAATAGACTTTAGACTAGTCTATAGAATAGACTTTAGACTAGTCTATAGAATAGACTTTAGACTAGTCTATAGAATAGACTTTAGACTAGTCTATAGAATAGACTTTAGACTAGTCTATAGAATAGACTTTAGACTAGTCTATAGAATAGACCTTAGACTTTAGAGTGGTCTATAGCAGGGATTTCCCTATGTGTCCTTGGTAACGTTTTAGGGGGTCCACGAAGAGGTGTAATATAGCGTATAGCTTTTTTTTTGTGGGAATAAGAAATCGAAGATCCAATTTTGATATTAAAATATCCAGTAAAGTCACTAAATCTTGTGTTTACTAGCTAGCAGTCGTGAGTAATTACCATATAATATAAGTCTGATTGCGAAAATTTACTTTGTTATTTATAGCTTCCAATGGACAGTACTTTGAATAAAATTCATTGAGCTTTTAGCTTCATTAAAAACAATAGGTATTAATACATTACCAATATATTTTCTTGGAGATCCAAACATTTTTATTTTTTTTACTCATTTTGCATTTGTATTGTTAAAGAATTCTAAAATGTCTGGGGTTTCGCGGGGTGAGTTGATATGGTTTTTAGACTAGTTTATAGATTATTGTGTTTTCGATTACCTTTTTGTTGGAATGGGTCCACCTCTTTTTAAACTGCATTTTATTTTTTATTCAGCTTTACATGTTCTTTAAATATTTTTTTTCTATGACCAATTATATATCAGATGGACTGACTTTTTTTGCAATTTAGTAGATTGATCTTCTTTGTTACATAGCAGCACCTTTGGTTTGCTACCACAAAGCTACTTTTTGTTGTAATGATGAGATGCGAGATTTGGGCAGACAAATTAGAATTAATTGTGCTTTTTCATGATTAAAAGATATCTTTTCCGAGAGCACTCATTTGCGTACATTGCTCTGTTGAAAATGTCCTTTGTTATGAATAAAGTATCTTTTTCGCCGCACATACAAATGGCTTGTCAGATCAAAAATTTGTTCAACAATTTTGACTTTTTTTACACGATACTTATCTGTCACATTTCCCATAATATCTATAATATAGAATTCCTAACCAGGGTATTGTAAAAAGTTCGACAGTATGTACTTTACATCGCCTTTTAGACGCATTCATATTTTTGAAGAAAATTAATCTTAATAATTTTCGTTCTCTCTTTTGTCTCCACATTTTCTCTAGCTTTCATATTAGGAACTTTTTTATTTCGTGGGTATTCAGGCTACATTTTTTAAACTTTTCTGATAAAAGTTAAAAAACAATTTAAAGAATGAATCACATACTTATTTTGTCTTAAAATTATTATTATTATTTTGTCTGCGATCCTGCAGCCTGTAAATCAACTTCTCCCTCATTATCAGGGTTCGTTTCGGTGGCCATGAATTCTTTGTATTTTTTTTTTTTTTTTTTTTATGACTCAACAAAATTGAATTTTCCGCCTCACCTTCACTCCTAGCAATTGTTTTATATGATCATTATGTATTTATAGTTATCATAAATTTAGCACATAGTTATTAAGAATAATAACAAATGTAAAGAAGCTAACTAATTTTCTTTGCGTATAACAAAATTTATAAACCTTAAAGTGTGCACAAATTTTTTCGTGCACAGTCCTTAATTTCATAGTGCCGACTTTAAATACTTTTCACTGCTAGACGAATTAAAATAATCCAAACATTTTTTTGGCATATTCTTTTTGAAAATGTTACATTACATTACAATTACAGAATATTTAAAAAAAAATTTCTCTCATATACCTCAGGACTTATTCACAAAAAATGAAGTAAAGTTGAGGCAAAAAATCAAAAATTCAAAATTTAAGAATAAATATATTTTAGATTGTAAGAGATAACTTAGGTGAATAAGCTAATCTTTTCTTTACCTTGCCAAGCACTTGATAAAAATATAAAAATTTAAATTGGACTTGAATTGTAGAAGTTACGATTTTTTGAAACTTTTACATACTCGAGACACACCCTGAAGCATATCTCGTATTATTACAGGGTGACTATAAGTATGGTTTTTCTGAAAGCTTAGATCCTCATCTACAAATTGTCTATACATTTCAATTCGATCCGACCAGTGGTTTAGGGGATACTGATTTATTATCATTGGCCACCAGTACAGTGGGGATAATGGCATTTTGCCAATTGCAAGTTTAATTATTTTATTATTTTCTTGATTTACGACCATATTCTAGTTATTTCCAAAACAAACTCATTATTTAACCCTGATTGCGTGTAGATTCAATTGGAAATTCTTAATCTTAACAATTTTAAGAACTCCTAGGAGGTACATGGATCAAGTTAGGTCCCCAACGTGTACTCCAATTGTGTAGCATTATTCCTCCTAAATTAATGACATATATATTTGTTCTATTTCTTACGTAGAAAACTATATATGTATGCATAAAAACTCCTAGGTGGAGCATAATTTCTTTTACCGTCCATGGGTTAAATTTGAGATTTGATGAAATTAAATTAAAATTTTTCTGATGATTGAAATAAATAATTTTTCTGAATTTTTGGTTTTAGTGTTGACTTGTGTAATTATTTCAGTTGAAATCAAAAATGTTTCTACAAAATTTTTAAGCTTATTTTATATAAAATCTTTTCAAATATCTATAACAGATTTCTTATTTGTTTCGAATCAGTAGATCTACAGTTTTCGGAACAGCATTTGCTTTTCTTTTTTTTTAATCTCTATCCCTTGCTCTGGTATTAATTTTAAAACTCTCTTAAGTTCATTTTCCTACGAAAAGAAACTTTTGCTCTAGGTGCTTTTTTTAAATTCATTCGCAGAAATCTTGTTAAGAAAACCCTGTAAATGTAAAAGTTTATTTTTTTATTTTTATTCTCTTCTGCAATCTAACTAAAACTGCTGTGTATTGGTGTATTTCCTTTTTCTTAGCTAGTTTTCTTACGAAAACACCACAAGATCCTGTAATAGCTGGCTGTGTGTGTTGCTGCTGCCAAGGAAACGAAAATAGATTTGCACTTTGTGCAACAATCATGTTGAGAAAAGAAGACGAATAAAAAAAAACATAAAACTAACTTACAAAGAGAAACAACAAGATGAGGAAGTGGCAAGAAAAAGACAAAAAGAAGGAAGACAGAAAAAAGAGCAAAAAAAAAATACCAGGGTCCTTTATTATTATTTTTTTATCTTTTTTGTATTTGAATTAGCGGAAATGTACAAAAGCGGAAAAGTGGCAACGTTCAACAGCAAAGAAAATCAAACAGCAGCAATTGCAGTGCAGTAGCAATTACAGCGAATACATCTAGGCAGACAGACGGACAGACAGCCAAACATTTGCCTTAAAGAGATGCATGAGAGCATGTAGCGGCAAAGAATGTTATTGCATGACATGCCAAGTTTTTATTTTTTCACAAACAAAAAAAGAAAAATAATGTGGCACAAATTTGCTTAAATATTGTTGCTGCTTCTATCACTTATTTTTGTTTTCTATTTTTTCATTTTTTCTGTTGTGTTAAAAAATCACCAGCTGCTGCTTTATTTCCCGCTGCTCAGTGTTTATTTTGTACTAGTAATCATCAACAACAAACAAGGCACAATAACAAGAATATTTTGAACAGTAACAACAACAACACTTAAGTGAATCAGCCAAGCAGCGACAAAGCAATTTAGACTTTTGAAAAAAAAAACATAAAATAAAGATAAACACAAAAACAAATTTGTAAGCAAAAATACTTAGAATATAAAAAAAAATAAAAAATACAGTATTTTTTTACGACAAACAAATTCCTTAAAGGAAACTTATTCCCGCTTGCAGACAAAAACAATTACAATTCTAAATGTAAAAAATACATTTTGTAAGAAACCATAGTCTAGTTTATAGTCTAGTCTATAGTCTAAACTTTATTCTAGTCTATAGTCTAGTCTATAGTCTAGTCTATAGTCTAGTCTATAGTCTAGTCTATAGTCTAGTCTATAGTCTAGTCTATAGTCTAGTCTATAGTCTAGTCTATAGTCTAGTCTATAGTCTAGTCTATAGTCTAGTCTATAGTCTAGTCTATAGTCTAGTCTATAGTCTAGTCTATAGTCTAGTCTATAGTCTAGTCTATAGTCTAGTCTATAGTCTAGTCTATAGTCTAGTCTATAGTCTAGTCTATAGTCTAGTCTATAGTCTAGTCTATAGTCTAGTCTATAGTCTAGTCTATAGTCTAGTCTATAGTCTAGTCTATAGTCTAGTCTATAGTCTAGTCTATAGTCTAGTCTATAGTCTAGTCTATAGTCTAGTCTATAGTCTAGTCTATAGTCTAGTCTATAGTCTAGTCTATAGTCTAGTCTATAGTCTAGTCTATAGTCTAGTCTATAGTCTAGTCTATAGTCTAGTCTATAGTCTAGTCTATAGTCTAGTCTATAGTCTAGTCTATAGTCTAGTCTATAGTCTAGTCTATAGTCTAGTCTATAGTCTAGTCTATAGTCTAGTCTATAGTCTAGTCTATAGTCTAGTCTATAGTCTAGTCTATAGTCTAGTCTATAGTCTAGTCTATAGTCTAGTCTATAGTCTAGTCTATAGTCTAGTCTATAGTCTAGTCTATAGTCTAGTCTATAGTCTAGTCTATAGTCTAGTCTATAGTCTAGTCTATAGTCTAGTCTATTGTCTAGTCTATAGTCTAGTCTATAGTCTAGTCTATTGTCTAGTCTATAGTCTAGTCTATAGTCTAGTCTATTGTCTAGTCTATAGTCTAGTCTATAGTCTAGTCTATAGTCTAGTCTATAGTCTAGTCTATAGTCTAGTCTATAGTCTAGTCTATAGTCTAGTCTATAGTCTAGTCTCTATAGTCTAGTCTATAGTCTAGTCTATAGTCTAGTCTATAGTCTAGTCTATAGTCTAGTCTATAGTCTAGTCTATAGTCTAGTCTATAGTCTAGTCTATAGTCTAGTCTATAGTCTAGTCTATAGTCTAGTCTATAGTCTAGTCTATAGTCTAGTCTATAGTCTAGTCTATAGTCTAGTCTATAGTCTAGTCTATAGTCTAGTCTATAGTCTAGTCTATAGTCTAGTCTATAGTCTAGTCTATAGTCTAGTCTATTGTCTAGTCTATAGTCTAGTCTATTGTCTAGTCTATAGTCTAGTCTATAGTCTAGTCTATAGTCTAGTCTGTAGTCTAGTCTATAGTCTAGTCTATAGTCTAGTCTATAGTCTAGTCTATAGTCTAGTCTATAGTCTAGTCTATAGTCTAGTCTATAGTCTAGTCTATAGTCTAGTCTATAGTCTAGTCTATAGTCTAGTCTATAGTCTAGTCTATAGTCTAGTCTATAGTCTAGTCTATAGTCTAGTCTATAGTCTAGTCTATAGTCTAGTCTATAGTCTAGTCTATAGTCTAGTCTATAGTCTAGTCTATAGTCTAGTCTATAGTCTAGTCTATAGTCTAGTCTATAGTCTAGTCTATAGTCTAGTCTATAGTCTAGTCTATAGTCTAGTCTATAGTCTAGTCTATAGTCTAGTCTATAGTCTAGTCTATAGTCTAGTCTATAGTCTAGTCTATAGTCTAGTCTATAGTCTAGTCTATAGTCTAGTCTATAGTCTAGTCTATAGTCTAGTCTATAGTCTAGTCTATAGTCTAGTCTATAGTCTAGTCTATAGTCTAGTCTATAGTCTAGTCTATAGTCTAGTCTATAGTCTAGTCTATAGTCTAGTCTATAGTCTAGTCTATAGTCTAGTCTATAGTCTAGTCTATAGTCTAGTCTATAGTCTAGTCTATAGTCTAGTCTATAGTCTAGTCTATAGTCTAGTCTATAGTCTAGTCTATAGTCTAGTCTATAGTCTAGTCTATAGTCTAGTCTATAGTCTAGTCTATAGTCTAGTCTATAGTCTAGTCTATAGTCTAGTCTATAGTCTAGTCTATAGTCTAGTCTATAGTCTAGTCTATAGTCTAGTCTATAGTCTAGTCTATAGTCTAGTCTATAGTCTAGTCTATAGTCTAGTCTATAGTCTAGTCTATAGTCTAGTCTATAGTCTAGTCTATAGTCTAGTCTATAGTCTAGTCTATAGTCTAGTCTATAGTCTAGTCTATAGTCTAGTCTATAGTCTAGTCTATAGTCTAGTCTATAGTCTAGTCTATAGTCTAGTCTATAGTCTAGTCTATAGTCTAGTCTATAGTCTAGTCTATAGTCTAGTCTATAGTCTAGTCTATAGTCTAGTCTATAGTCTAGTCTATAGTCTAGTCTATAGTCTAGTCTATAGTCTAGTCTATAGTCTAGTCTATAGTCTAGTCTATAGTCTAGTCTATAGTCTAGTCTATAGTCTAGTCTATAGTCTAGTCTATAGTCTAGTCTATAGTCTAGTCTATAGTCTAGTCTATAGTCTAGTCTATAGTCTAGTCTATAGTCTAGTCTATAGTCTAGTCTATAGTCTAGTCTATAGTCTAGTCTATAGTCTAGTCTATAGTCTAGTCTATAGTCTAGTCTATAGTCTAGTCTATAGTCTAGTCTATAGTCTAGTCTATAGTCTAGTCTATAGTCTAGTCTATAGTCTAGTCTATAGTCTAGTCTATAGTCTAGTCTATAGTCTAGTCTATAGTCTAGTCTATAGTCTAGTCTATAGTCTAGTCTATAGTCTAGTCTATAGTCTAGTCTATAGTCTAGTCTATAGTCTAGTCTATAGTCTAGTCTATAGTCTAGTCTATAGTCTAGTCTATAGTCTAGTCTATAGTCTAGTCTATAGTCTAGTCTATAGTCTAGTCTATAGTCTAGTCTATAGTCTAGTCTATAGTCTAGTCTATAGTCTAGTCTATAGTCTAGTCTATAGTCTAGTCTATAGTCTAGTCTATAGTCTAGTCTATAGTCTAGTCTATAGTCTAGTCTATAGTCTAGTCTATAGTCTAGTCTATAGTCTAGTCTATAGTCTAGTCTATAGTCTAGTCTATAGTCTAGTCTATAGTCTAGTCTATAGTCTAGTCTATAGTCTAGTCTATAGTCTAGTCTATAGTCTAGTCTATAGTCTAGTCTATAGTCTAGTCTATAGTCTAGTCTATAGTCTAGTCTATAGTCTAGTCTATAGTCTAGTCTATAGTCTAGTCTCTAGTCTAGTCTATAGTCTAGTCTATAGTCTAGTCTATAGTCTAGTCTATAGTCTAGTCTATAGTCTAGTCTATAGTCTAGTCTATAGTCTAGTCTATAGTCTAGTCTATAGTCTAGTCTATAGTCTAGTCTATAGTCTAGTCTATAGTCTAGTCTATAGTCTAGTCTATAGTCTAGTCTATAGTCTAGTCTATAGTCTAGTCTATAGTCTAGTCTATAGTCTAGTCTATAGTCTAGTCTATAGTCTAGTCTATAGTCTAGTCTATAGTCTAGTCTATAGTCTAGTCTATAGTCTAGTCTATAGTCTAGTCTATAGTCTAGTCTATAGTCTAGTCTATAGTCTAGTCTATAGTCTAGTCTATAGTCTAGTCTATAGTCTAGTCTATAGTCTAGTCTATAGTCTAGTCTATAGTCTAGTCTATAGTCTAGTCTATAGTCTAGTCTATAGTCTAGTCTATAGTCTAGTCTATAGTCTAGTCTATAGTCTAGTCTATAGTCTAGTCTATAGTCTAGTCTATAGTCTAGTCTATAGTCTAGTCTATAGTCTAGTCTATAGTCTAGTCTATAGTCTAGTCTATAGTCTAGTCTATAGTCTAGTCTATAGTCTAGTCTATGGTCTAGTCTATAGTCTAGTCTATAGTCTAGTCTATAGTCTAGTCTATAGTCTAGTCTATAGTCTAGTCTATAGTCTAGTCTATAGTCTAGTCTATAGTCTAGTCTATAGTCTAGTCTATAGTCTAGTCTATAGTCTAGTCTATAGTCTAGTCTATAGTCTAGTCTATAGTCTAGTCTATAGTCTAGTCTATAGTCTAGTCTATAGTCTAGTCTATAGTCTAGTCTATAGTCTAGTCTATAGTCTAGTCTATAGTCTAGTCTATAGTCTAGTCTATAGTCTAGTCTATAGTCTAGTCTATAGTCTAGTCTATAGTATTGTCTATAGTCTAGTCTATAGTCTAGTCTATAGTCTAGTCTATAGTCTAGTCTATAGTCTAGTCTATAGTATTGTCTATAGTCTAGTCTATAGTCTAGTCTATAGTCTAGTCTATAGTCTAGTCTATAGTATTGTCTATAGTCTAGTCTATAGTCTAGTCTATAGTCTAGTCTATAGTCTAGTCTATAGTCTAGTCTATAGTATTGTCTATAGTCTAGTCTATAGTCTAGTCTATAGTCTAGTCTATAGTATTGTCTATAGTCTAGTCTATAGTCTGGTCTATAATCTATAGAACCGAGTGATTTTATTTCTTCACAGAAAATATTCAGAAAAAATTTTCAGATTTTGTTTTGCAAAAACTAAGTCCCTACTATATATAGGGGCTTTAGGAAATCCAAAATCGGTTAGAAAAAAATGTTTTTTAATTTCTACGCTATCTTTAAACCGTTTTTTCCGAATTTCAATAGAATAGATCTGGAAAAAAATGTATATATATCATATATATATATATATATATATATTATAAATATCTTTGCCATTTATAAATTTCTGTAGCAAAATTTTCGAAAGAATTTCCGATCTTTTGATATATTTATTATATATGGCAGTTATCGGTGGGTTTCATAAACGCCATTTCAACCAATGGATGAACGGACGGAGAGACGGACGAACATCATTCTTTCGACATCATTTCTTATAAGTGTCCAGAAAATATAAACTTTTTTTTTACTCTCCGACGAAAATTGTGGAAACTACAAACGGAATGACAAACTTATATATGCATTTTACACCTTTGGTAAGGGGTATAAAAAAGCTACTAATTCATTAATTGAATAAAGCTTTTTCAAATACTGCGTTTTTAAAGCTGTGAACATAAAAATTATTAATTTATTTCAGTTACAATTATAATGGTCTAGCTAATAATTTTTTGAACTTATCGGGAGCTGTTTTTATGAGCTCTTCAAAAACTTTGTTAATACTTCAAATATTGTAAAATTATTTATTGTAAGAAAATTCTTTCCGTAGTTTTTGTTGTAATTATATTTTTATAAAAAAAATAATAATATTTGAAAAAATTTAAATTTAATTGAATAAATTTAATTGAATAAAGCTTTTTCAAAAACTGTGTTTGGAAAGCTTTTAACTTAAAATTTATGAATTAATTTCAGTTACAATTGAAATCGTCTAGCTAATAATTTAGTAAACTTATATGCAATTTTTTTTATGAGCTTTTCAAAAGCTTTCCTAATACTTCAAATATAATAAAATTATTAATTGTAAAAAATTTAATTCTGTCTTTTTTCGCTCTCAAAAGCTTTAGAAAAGTTTTTGTTGCAATTTTATTTTAATTAGAAATAAATAATATTTGAAAAAAATAATAATTTTTAATTCATTAATTTAATAAAGCTTTTATCAAATATTGCTTTTGGAAAGCTTTGAAGTTAAAATTTATTAATTAATTTCAGCTACAATTAAAAAGCTTTAATTAATATATAATTTTTCTTAAAGAAGTTTGTTAAGCCGTTTTTTTATTTCCTTAAAGCTTTAGTTAAACTTTTATTCTATTTTCTTATTGCTAATTTCTAATTTTGTGTCTTAGTCTTTAAAAGAAACGTGTAAATTCTTAAGTTAAAAATTCCTTTTCCAGTTTTTTTTTTTTTTTTTTTAATTAAACAATTAAATATTTAACGCTTAAGAACAATGCCAAAGCTTTTCAACTTATAAATCATTTCTTTTGAACACAAAGACATCAACAGAATTTTAGAAATTCCTTAAATTTGTTGAATTATAAAATTAATTGTAAATGTGTTATACATGTGTGTGCGTGTGTGTGTGTGATGCATACTAGGAAAGAAAGGAATGTCTTAAAGCGCCTGTAAGCTTTTTTCTTACAAAAAAAAAAGAGGAATTTCGTTTGTTGTCTTTGTTCTTAATGTTGTTTATTTCCATCGCTTATTTGCTTTAATGTCCTTGTTGTTTATTTGTTTTTATTATTGTACTTTTCCATGCTGTTTAAAGCCTGTGAGCTTTTTTTGTAAAAGATTTTTTTTTGTTTATATAGTTTGTTGTTTATATATAATAGTATTAAAACTTAATGCACATTTTGTGTAGATTTTTTTGAAGTTTTTTTTTTTTAATTTTATTTTGTGTATTACAAGAATTGTATGCTGCTGCTGTTTTGTACAATTCGTGCCACACACACACACACACACTCATATATACATACATCTATCCATCATCATGTTTAAGAGTATTTGTAAAACTACTTGCTGACTATTTTTGGCTGCCAGCTAGCAAGCATTTGCTACGACTGCTAGTTAGTTGCTATTTGCTTGCTGAATTCTTATTTAGCTTTTTTTTTTTCTTTCTATTTTTTTCTATGTTTGGCCTTCGCCCAAAAACAACGAGTAGAAATAAATAAATATATGAAAAAAAGTACAAACTTTATAAAGAGGATTTTCCTTTCGTCAAGGCGTTAATTCACTTTGAACATTTCGTTTATTTATTTCAATAATTTTTATTTTATTATATAAATTTTTTTCGTAGCCATTTTTTCCTTCTTGTTGGTGTTCCAACAAATTGGTATTTCGTTTTCTTTTTTTTCACTTCTGTTTGCAAAGATGCTCATTTTTCATGAAATTTGTTTTCTGATTCTTTTTACTTTTTTTATTATTATTATTTTATTCATATTTGCCTCATTTTTTTCGCCCTGACATTATTTGTTTTGTGCATAAATTTTATTTATTTTATTATTTTGTTTTACTTCGTTTGCCTCGCAGCTATAAAGTCTATTTTCACAAAAAATAATCTAGCTTATTTTCTAGTCCTGTCATGGATGTTATGAGGTTGAGGTGAGTGTATGTATATATGTAGGTTTATGAATTTGTCATTGGATTTGTAACATCAGTGATTATTTTTGGTAAAATGTGTGATAGAAAAGTAAATTTTTGTGTGGATTAAAAAGTCTAAATAGAGTAGGTGGAATTTTGATCAAAAATAGTAATAATAAATAAATATTAGCCAAAAATACAATTTTAAAAGTGTAAAATAAAAAAATAAAAAAAAAACATTCACATTAAATAGCTGCAGGCGATGAAAAAGCACGTCTCATATGTAAGGCCAATAACAAAATTTTTGGTAATAAATCTGTATTTCCCAAACTACTATACTTGAAAAATTGCCAAAAATTTATTGTTAAAGCTTTTTAAATGATTTTTGGAGGACTAAAAGATTGATTTTTTTGTATACAATATATAAGAAATAATAAAAAAATATGGTACTAATATATTTTCTTATGCAATTAAAAAAAAAAGTCTTTTGAAAAGTTGATTCTTTTCATAAAATCTACACTTCTGCAATCGTTTTTGGCCGAGCGAAAAGAAGTTTATTTTTAGAAAAATATTTTCTAATTTAAAAGCATCAATAAATTTAAAAGGATCGCGTGACACTTTTTTTAACATGAATTTTTTTTTTTTCTAAAACTCAATATTTTCGACCAATACTGGAGGTAGAATGAAAATCTAAATCAATTTTTTGAAATATGTAAAACAAATTATTAATAAAACTTTGGGAAAACAAAGTACATATTTTTTTTATAAAAATTTCAGAGTGCTGACTTTGAATATTTTTCACGTCTAAACGAATTCAATTAATAAAAAAAATTTTCCATCATATTATTTCGGGAATACATTACAAATTACAGAATATTAAAAAAAATTCTCATACATCTTAGGAATTATTCCCGAAAAAACAAAATAAAGTCAAGGCAAAAAAAAAATAAAAATTAAAAATTCAAGCGTAAATATATTTTTAACTGTAGGAGATAACTTAACTGCTTTATCTCGTCAAACACTTTACAGAAAAATAGAAATCTTTTATTTCTTTTGTAGAAGTTAAGATTTTTTTAAACTTGTATATAATCAAAGTGATAAACTTTGACACCCTTTAGCTTATATAGTATTATTACAGGGTGACTACAAAAATAATTTTTTTGAAAGCTTAGATCCTCCTCTACAACTTTCCTATACATTTCAATTCGATCCGATCAGTAGTTTAGGAGATATAGATTACAGACCAAACATTTTTGCAATTGACCCCTGTGCGTTCGTGGAAGGAAAATAAAGAAAAACTATTGATTCCACATTTGTTTTAATATAGCACTGAAATATAGTAGACTTAAATATTAATCAATATTGTAGTCAAGTTCTAGTTCTAATCAAGTTTTCCTGATATATTTTTTTTTTTATTAAAAATTTTTCAATAGCAGTAGCCATAGTTAGAGGACATTCTAAGCCACCATCAACTGTAGTCCATCGAAGTCCTTTTTTAGGTAACAATTATTCATTCATTATGACTGAAAATAAAGTACTAATCGATCATAAGCCATAGTTAAATATGAACTTCAGTAGAGGCTCTATTTAATTCAATTCAATTCAACAACAATCGTGTTTCTATTTGAAGTTTCATTTAAATATTAACGATGGATCTTTTTTAATTTCCATCTTGTTTCATCTTATATTGCAATTACACATCAATCGAGTATCTTTGGAAGTCCCAATTAAACATCAATAGCCGCCGCATTTGAAGTTCACTTCAGACTCTATTGTGCCACATGAACAACAATCGTCTGTATTTTTTTTTTTTTTTAGATCATTTTAAATTCTATTTGAAGTCTCATTTAAATATTAATCGTGGATATTTTGAGTAGCAATCGTGGTTCAATTATAAGGTCCAATTAAATATCAATAGAGGCTCTTTTGAAGTTTTGATTAATCATCCATGTTCGCCTCACTTAAAGTTCTATTGAGGTCCTATTTAAAGTTCTAAATCAATCGTAGCTCTATTTGAATTTGAAGTCCAATTAAAGATCTATTTAGATTCCCTTTTAAACATTACTCCTCGATCTTTTTAAACACCAATCTAATTGAACGCCAATAGCATTATAGTGCCAATGGAAGTCAGATTTAAGCATTAGAAGTTTAATCATGGCTCAATCTTAAGTCCATCTACAAGCAGAGAAAAAACATGGTTACAGCATTATCACTACAACAGTCTATAGTCTAGTCTATAGTCTAGTCTATAGTCTAGTCTATAGTCTAGTCTATAGTCTAGTCTATAGTCTAGTCTATAGTCTAGTCTATAGTCTAGTCTATAGTCTAGTCTATAGTCTAGTCTATAGTCTAGTCTATAGTCTAGTCTATAGTCTAGTCTATAGTCTAGTCTATAGTCTAGTCTATAGTCTAGTCTATAGTCTAGTCTATAGTCTAGTCTATAGTCTAGTCTATAGTCTAGTCTATAGTCTAGTCTATAGTCTAGTCTATAGTCTAGTCTATAGTCTAGTCTATAGTCTAGTCTATAGTCTAGTCTATAGTCTAGTCTATAGTCTAGTCTATAGTCTAGTCTATAGTCTAGTCTATAGTCTAGTCTATAGTCTAGTCTATAGTCTAGTCTATAGTCTAGTCTATAGTCTAGTCTATAGTCTAGTCTATAGTCTAGTCTATAGTCTAGTCTATAGTTTAGTCTATAGTCTAGTCTATAGTCTAGTCTATAGTCTAGTCTATAGTCTAGTCTATAGTCTAGTCTATAGTCTAGTCTATAGTCTAGTCTATAGTTTAGTCTATAGTCTAGTCTATAGTCTAGTCTATAGTCTAGTCTATAGTCTAGTCTATAGTTTAGTCTATAGTCTAGTCTATAGTCTAGTCTATAGTCTAGTCTATAGTCTAGTCTATAGTCTAGTCTATAGTCTAGTCTATAGTCTAGTCTATAGTCTAGTCTATAGTCTAGTCTATAGTCTAGTCTATAGTCTAGTCTATAGTCTAGTCTATAGTCTAGTCTATAGTCTAGTCTATAGTCTAGTCTATAGTCTAGTCTATAGTCTAGTCTATAGTCTAGTCTATAGTCTAGTCTATAGTCTAGTCTATAGTCTAGTCTATAGTCTAGTCTATAGTCTAGTCTATAGTCTAGTCTATAGTCTAGTCTATAGTCTAGTCTATAGTCTAGTCTATAGTCTAGTCTATAGTCTAGTCTATAGTCTAGTCTATAGTCTAGTCTATAGTCTAGTCTATAGTCTAGTCTATAGTCTAGTCTATAGTCTAGTCTATAGTCTAGTCTATAGACTAGTCTATAGTTTAATCATGGCTCTATCTTAAGTCTAGCAGTCTCTACAAGCAGAGAAAAAACATGGTTACACCTTTGTCACTACAACAATATTCTGTACTCATTGTTAATTTTCTTGAATTTCAATAATTCTGTGTTCATGATAAAAATGTTTTTGTTTAAATTTTGTCGTTTAATGTTTACACTCAATAAAAATGTTTGCAAAAATTATATGTTTTTACCAGAAACAAAATTTTATTAATATGACAAATATCATTACTTCTATAACCATTAAATATTTGCAATATTTTTCCTTGTTATTAAACCATATTCTATTTTTAAACCATATTAATATTATTATTCACATGACATTAAATATAATACTTATCCTTTTCAGAAACTTAGTGGAAAAATTCAATACTTGTTTGTTTTTAAATATATTTTGTTTTTAATGTTTGTTTGTTCATTGTAATTCTCATTTAGTTTATATTATATTGATGCGGTTCAATATAATAATGGTGGTACAAATGAATATAATTAATGAACAAATAATATACGAGTATTTTTTTTTTTTTTTTTTTTTGTGCTAACTAACACTTTTCTCCATCACTCAATAAAAAAGTTATAGAAATAATCTTTTATTAATACGTTTTATTTTGATATATAATAAGATGGAATAATAATATGACAAAATGAAATAATAATATGATAAGACTGGATGTGATAATATGGGATAATAATACAATAAAATGGAGTAATAATATAATAAATTAGAATAATAATATAATGACAATAAATCATAATCTGATAGAATGGGATAACGATGTAGTAAGATTTGTTCAATTATATGTGAAACTAGAATCATAATATGACAAAATGGAATCGTAATAAATATTACTTATAATAATTTCTATTTTTCGCTACGATCATATGTTGCAATCATAATATGTTGCTCTTAGATTATGGTCACTACAACTATATTTTTTTCTCTGTCTTTTGTAGCGTTAATTAAGTATTAATATCCGTCTCATTTGCAACTCAATCAAGGCTTTATTTGTAGTCCCAATTGAAAATCAATCGTGGCCACACAAAAGAATTAAATTTAGTATTCTATTACTAAATTAATAAAGTTAGTTATTTTTTTTTACTGAAATCGGACCTATCACTGAATTTTTAAAATCAAACAGTTTTATTAAAAACATATATGTTTTTATACCCCACGCCACCATATGTGGTTGGGGTATTATGCGTTCGAGCTGATGTTTACATCGCATAGAAGAAGTTATCTAACACCCACCTTTAAGTATAGCAATCGACTCAGAATCGCAATTTAAATTGATCTAACGATTTACGTCCTTCCGACTGGCTGGCTGGCTGTTCATGTAAACTTTACGCACAAAGTACAGGTCGCAATTTTAAAGATAATTCAATGAAGTTAGGCACTTGAAACTTTCATGACACAAGGACGAAGCCTATTGAATTGGTTATGATCGGTCCGTTATTTCTCCTAGCCCTAATACAAATGTTCTCCCGGAATAAATTCACCGGAGTTTAACCATCATAAATTCCTTAAATATAGCAATATTTTAATTAAATTCGGTATATCGAAATTCTGTATAAGTATCAATCTTTGTGCCAAATTTTATGAAGATCGGTTTATAATTGTTCATAGATCCTACATAAACCCCTTTTCCGAAAATTTCTTTAACGTGTATAATATTCGACACAAATAAATTTTATGTCAGTAGAAAAAACATTGCCAAATTTTATCAGAATCGGTCCATAATTTACCATAGCTGCCATATAAACCCACTTCTAGGAATCGCCCTTAAGTGCGTAAAATCATCTAGATATTAGTATCAACGCATTATTCTGTATTTGTATATTTTATTTTACATTTAGTAAAATTGGCCACAGATATAATATAAGTCCCCTTCCCGAATTTTTATGCTCGTACACAATGGTGTAGGGTATCATATAGTCTTGATGGCCTATATCTTTCTTTCTCGTTCTTATTAAAATATTGAATATTTGAAAATTTTCATAAATTTCAATTACATTTTTCAATGAAAGCTATAAAAATAGCACATATTCATGTTTTTATAAATTTTAAAACAATATTTGTTTTGAAATTAATAAAATGTTTAATAAGAATTTTTGAAAATGCATTTCACATTTATTGTATTTTTTTACAAATGTAGATTGGTCGAAATAATGTAATAATTGTGATAGAATGTTAATGTCATTACTATTAGCATTACTTAAGGAAACATTAAATGTAATAAGTAGAGTGATAATAAATAATAGTATGTTTATATATAAATATATCATATTCATATAATCAATAACATTTTTGTAACTTTTTGTAACTTCTTAATCTTTTCATCAATGACCAAACCGTCCTAAGTAGAAGAAACACAATCGTTATTAAAAATTAAAAATGTCTTTATATATTATTACTGATCAATTGCAGTTTAGGGATGTTTTAAAAGTTTCACATATCCTTTTCTTAATTACTTTAGTTTCAGTAAAATCATCCAGCGATTACCTAATATAATGGATAAATAAATCTGGATAATATATGTTATGGGACAAAAAAAAGTGAATTTCTGATGTTCAAATCATTTAAACGTTTACCAACTTATTGTTTTTCGTACAGTTCTTATTGAAGCATTTAAAAACATTATCTCAGCTTAACACTATTAGTTAAATGAACTTCTTTTCTTCATTAGAATCATCTCCTTTAGGATTACTAAAGTACGAAACTTTTTTATTTTATTATTATTATTGACGGTGTAGACCGACCATATATTGCGCCTACACCATTGTGTATATGCATCAAAAATGGGGAAGTGGTCTTTTATGAGACCCGTGGCCAATTGTCGATCGATATTTGTATTAAGCGTAGTGTATATTTCTGTTAAACATATGAATTATATTGTAATATAATATTTATGCACAATAGGGTGATTCCCGGAAGTGGCTATAGTCAATTAAGGCCGATCCTCATAAAATTTGCCATTGCGTTTTCTATTTATATAACACTGATTTGTGTCCAATATTACCCTGATACTATTACCCTGATACTATTTATATTTTTATGGGATTTATGCTCATTAAAATGATTTTTCTAAAGAAGGGTCTGTATGGGAGCTACTGTCAATTATGGATCGATCATCATGAAATTGGGTACGTGCTTAAACTTATTTGTCTCAAACTTCATTAAAATATTTCTATATTTAAGGGATTTATGATAGTCAAACCTATATTCCGGGGGAACATTTGTATGTGGGATAGTTGAAATAATGGACCGATCAAAACTAATTTCAATAGGCTTCGAGCATGAGAAACCTTTATACAAAATTTCATTAAATTATTTTTAAAGTTACGACCTGCAGTTTGATTACAAATTTTATGTGGACGGTCAGAAGGTCATGCGGACAGACTAATGGCATCGCTAAATCGGCGCAGAAAATTATTCTAAGCCGATTGGTATAAATTAAGGTGGGTGTTAGACCAATAGATACACGGGCCAGAGCCTCAAAGGCAGACATAGCCCTATATATGTATAGGTAAATATATGCCATCGGTAAATCCTAGGAATACGAAATAGCTCTTCAATATGGTTGTTAAGCCCATACTTATGTATGGAGCGATAGTATGGTGGAAGGCTATGGAGAAATGCACCTATAACGGAATCTTTGAAAGGATTCTGCGTAGTTCAGCGCTACTCATAACAGGAGCGCTTTGTTCTAATGAACTGGTTACAGGTGGATCTTATATCCAAACAGATCGCCATTATAACGGCGACAAGGCTCAGGTCTATAGGTGCATGGAATGATAGTGAATTCGGCCTTGCGACCATTTTGGGATTCCTTAATAACATTTCTAGCATTATCGATTATTGCATCCCCATACCCTTTCTTGGCAGAGATTTCTTAGTATCAATCTCAACTACTCCAGAATGTTCACTCGAGGTTTATAATGACTGGTTCATATCTTCTGAAGGGGTTGGGGGGTGAGTATGTCTATTCCCGTTTAAATTTCCAAATCGCTGCAGCATTCTTCAAGTAGAGATCTCAGCAATAAAGAGTGCGATGAACTGGTTAATGTATTATAGGGTATTCGGAGTGGATATCCAAATCTGTATAGACAGCCAGGCCGTGATCAAATAGCTCTCGTTTTTCTTTTCCATATCCAGATTGGTACATGAATGCCGGACATCTCTGAATAAGATGATGAGACATTCAAACCTGGAGCTGGTCTGGATTAGGGGGTAATTCAAGCACCCCGGGTAATGTTATTGTGGATGCACTAGCCTGAGATAGATAACTTCTTAGAGGTGAAAATACGGACCATTGGTTGGAGTTTCGCTCTCGGCCTGCAGATCAATAATTCTTTGGAACTTATCGAGGATTGCAGAGGATAGATGGACAAATGAAGCCACATGTTCAACCTCGAGACAAATATGATCCAACTTCATCATGGGATTATCGAGGCATCGGCTGAAAATTCTGGTAGCCATGGTCACAGGGCACTGGATTGCTAGTGCGTATGCTAGGAGACTGGGGCTCCCTTTTAACGACTTTTGTAGAAGTTTCCAGGATGAGGAAGAGGAGTAAACGGTGGAGCATCTTTTATGCCACTGTCCCACTCTTGCAGAGATTAAGACTGCTAATTTTGGAAGTCCGTTTATGTGCGTATTATCAGATCTCTCTGATATTGATATCAGATCGATCAATTCTTTCATACATGCGTCAGGTTGTTTTGTTTCGAACGCTATTATGGATATGTGAGTTAGTAACACATTATTCCTCAGGGTTTCACAATGGGACCAAATTGGACCCAAGTGAGCTGTCTCTTATTGGCTAGACAGCTGCCCTAAAAACCTAACCTAACCTAACCTAGACCAATAGATCAATACAATACATCCCCACCTATGGTGGTATAATACCAAAAAAATTTTATAAATACCATATATATTTATATCAATCAATATATTTGAAAATTCTTTAGCAAAATTAAGGCAACTTCCGTAGGAAGTCTTCGAATATAGGATTTCACGATTTATGTTTTAAAATATTTATACATTTTTTATTTTTATATTGAAAGTGTCAAAATCAGAAAAAAAATTTGTTTTTGTATATTGATTTTTAATTCATTTAAAATCAATAAAACTAAATCTTAAAATCAAATATTTCTTTATGAAATTTTATTTAAAATCAAATAATGAATTATTTTTGAAAAAATTCTAGACATAATTCTAATCATGGATTTTGTGAAGTTCAATCATGTCTCTATCTTATATAACAATTAAATATCCATCGAGTGTATTTTAAAGCCCCAATTTAATTTCAATAACTACCTAATCCAATCAAGACTCTATTTAAAGTTCCAAATTAAAATTATTCGTAGCTATCTTTAGTTCAATTGAGGGCTTTACTTAAGTTACAATCAAGTGTCATGGCTCTTTTAAGGCTCAGTAATGGCTTTATTTTGAGGTCCTAATTGGATATCAGTTGTGGCTCTATACATGTGGAGTCACCATTAAACATGAAATTAGGCTCTAGCTTAAGTTCAGTCAAAGCTCTAATTGAAATTCCAATTCTTTTAAAAACGCATTCATAGCTGATTTGAATTTCAATCATGACTCTTTTGGAAGAGCTCCATCGCCTTAAAGTCAAAAAGTCCCCGCAGCCAAGTTGTCCCATCTTACTAGGGAAGATAGTCAAAACTCTGTTCCCGGAACATAGAATCAATATAAGTACGGTGACTAGAATGAACCCAATAGAATCAATACCGTTGGTGACAGAAGAGGAGCTGCTTCAGATAACAGAGAAAATCGGAGACAACAACGCTCCAGGACCTGATGAAATTCCAAACAATGAGCTTAAGTTGGTAGTTAGAACAGCAACGAAACAATTCGAAAGGCGATGAAAGGCAAGGGAACAAGTAGAAAGTACTGTGCTATCATAACGCATTTAACTCTGCAATATCTATAGTTGCTCTAATGAAGTACAATCATCGCTTTTCTTTAAGTCCTTAGTAAACTTCAATCGAGACATTTTTTGAAGTTCAGTGAAAGCTTTATTTGAACACTTAGTTTAACACTATTCGTAACTCTATTAAAGTTCAATTTCTGCTTTATTAGAGGTCTCAATTGAATATCAATCTCAGTTTTATGTGAAATCCCAAATGAACATCAATCATTAAACAACTTAATATTAATCACGGCTGGTTTGAAGCTTGATAATGGCTTTGTTTTGAAGTACTTATTGAACTTCAGTTGTAGCTCAATTTTAAAGTCATCATTAAGCATCAAATTAAACTCTGGTTCAAGCACAATCAGAGCTCTAGTTCAAATCCCAATTGATCAACTATCGTGTCTCTATTTGAAGTCCCAAATTGAATGTTAATCGTTAGTTTTTTTTTAGAACTCAATTGTGGCATTTTAAAAGTTAAATTATTTGTAGATATTCAAGTTACGAATAAACATAAATCGAGGCTCTTTTTGAAGTTGAGATGGAGCTCTATTTAAAGACTTAGCTGAAGAAAAATGGTGGCTCTATTAAAGTTAATTTACTACCATATTGTATGTCATAGTTTAACAACAATCGCATCCCTATTTGAAGTTTATACTTGGATCAGTTTGAAGTCATATTTGAATATAAGTTGTGGCTCGATTTGAAGTGCAATCCAGGCTCTATTTCAAGTACCAATTGAACAATAATAATTTTTTTATTTAAGTACAATCCAGGCTCTTTTTGAAGCCCTAATTAAATATTAGTTTCGGCTGTTTTAAAACTCAATCATAACTTTTGGTGATCTTTTGAGGTGCTAAACAATATCAGTCTTAATAGAATAAAAATTCTGTTTTGTTTTCAGTTCAAACGAGTCTCTATTCGATTTTCCAATTAACAATCTATCGTAGCTTTATTCAAAGTCCCAATTAAACATCAATAGTGACTCTATTTGAAGTACAATCCGGGTTTTATTTAAAGCCGCAGTTAATTATCGAATGCAATCGAAGTTGTATTTGAAGATCCAATTCCAATTGAGGCTCTATTCGAAATTTATCGTGGCTTTAGGTTAGGTTAGGATAAAAAGGGCGGTTTCTTCACGTTTCCACCAAGAGACCATTGGTCCATTGTGATGCCTTTATAAATAACAGAGAAAGCATAAGATTGAAAAGAAAGTTAGCTAAATATAAGAAATATAAAAAAAGTGTGTAACATAAGACCAATCAATCAACCCTGACTACCTCTAAGCCACCTTATTCCCATTACTAACCCTATGAGGTTGCTGAGTTCTCTACCCGCAACCTCCTCCAGTTCGTGCAGAATATGGCCTCCAAACCACCTCAGTCTACTTCGCTGAAGCCCTACACAATCACAGAGTATGTGCTCCATTGTGTCTAGCTCCTCCACACCATCGCACGTCATGCAAAAATCTGATGCGCAGTGTCACTTTCACACTTACTTGTCATATTCCCTATTGCTAGGTGACCAGTAATCATACCAACAATAATCCTTAGATTCTCACGACTCATATTTCGAATCTGCTGATTTAAGACTAGACCATAACACTGTAGATACCCTGCAGTACATTCTACTCCTCCAATCCATTCCCTTATGGCCATGAAATATGATCCAATTGAAATCCTAACCGATACCTCCTCAAAAGACCTGTCCAAATCCGAGCCCTTAGGAGCTAGCTCATCGGGCAGTAACCAGGAACCCAACAAAGTCTTATTCTGTACGCATCCATTATTCTTCTAAATTCCTTCTTACACTCCAGCACTAACCTGGACCTGACACAGTAACTTTTCATTGCCATCAGTGCTGCCTGACTATCCATTATCGTGGTATTATTTGTTCTTCAATCGTACATTAGCCATGGCTCTATTTGAGGTTCCAATTATATATCAATTTTAGATACATTGATTAATTGAGAGTTTATTCGAAGCCCCAATTGAATACAACATGACTCTATATATAATATTAATTGTAGCTTCAACATTAATCCAGACTCCTTTTAAAGTTGAGTTGGAGCTCTACTTGAAGACTTAATTGAACACCAATCATGGCTCTATTGAAGTTCTTTTGCTATTGTATTTGAAGCAGCAGTTGCACGTTAATCAAATCCTTATTTGAAGTTCCACCTTGGATTTGTTTGAAGTCCCATTTAAACATCAGTCGGGGCTCTATTTGAAGTTCTATTGAACATAAATTGTTTTTTAATAAAGTATAATTGAGGTTCTATCTGAAGTCCTAATTGAATTTTAGTTTTGGCTATTTTAAAAGCTCAATCATGGCTCAAATTTAAGTTCCTTGTTATATTTCTAGCACCAATTATAAATCACTTGATTATGGTCTTCAATTGTGGTCTCCAATTGGTATCAATAATTTTTAATTTGAAGTCCTATCGTGGTTCTGTTTGAACTCCCAATTAAGCTCTAATCTTGACTCTATTTGAATTTCGAATTAAATATCAAGCGTGTTCAATGATGGCTCTAATTTTAGTTTCAATTAAACATAAATAATGTTTTTATTTGAAATCCTATCGAGGTTATATTTGAACTACAATGCTTTTTTCTATTTGAATTCTTAATTAAACATTAACCATGGTTCCATGTCAAGTTCAATGATGGCTATAATTTTGAACCCAATTGAACATTAATCATGACTTTATCAAGATTGTGTTTAAGACTTTAATTTAACACCAATCTTGACATTATCTAAATTCCCAATTGGATAATAATCTGGACTCTTTTTGAAGTTCTGTCATAGCTCTATTTAAAACAACAACTAAACGTTACTCGAAGCTCTATTTAAAGTTCAATCTTGGCTTTGTTTCAAAATACTTAATATCAATGTGGGCTATATTTGAATCTCTATTTTTTCCCCTCCCGAAAAGTATTTCCAAATTCGTTTAAATCCATTTCCATCTCTTACAATATTGTTTCTTGTTTGTTTTTTCCTTTTTACTCTACTTTATTTACAACAATCCATACAGGAATACAAAAAAATAAAAAATATAGCTTTAATAAAATATAAAACTTTTTTGTTTGTCTTTTTTTTCTTTGCCTCAGAATACCGAAACCAAAATCCCCTTCAGTTTTTTTTTTTTTTTTTCCTACTTAACACAAACCTTATATAGTTCCATAAATGATGCTCAACGTGTGCTCCAAGAGTAAGAGGATAAATAAAAATATGAGGCCTAGTTTTTATATTTGTTTCTATTCAATATAAATAAAACAAAATTACAATATGTTTATGTAAAAATTCACATTTCTAACTATAACTACTTTTCTCTTTCAACTCGTTTTATTATAATTTCAATGTATAAGAAAAGAAAAAAAAAAGCAAATAAAATAAAATAAAATAGCAAAAAAACTGAATACAAATCGCATAAAATATGAAGCAGCTAAAGGAAAAAAAGTAAAGCTGCAGAAAAAAAGTCAGTAGCATATAATAAAGTTGTATCTTGTTAGAAATAAAAAAAAGGAAAAAAAAACCTTGAAACTTTTTAAATTTAACCTGTTCAGCGTTTGAACACCAACTAACGAACAAATACGGCTAGAAGGACTGACGGATGGACGGAGGGACTGACAGAGAGACACATTTTTCTTGTATAGAAATTTATATTCTGTTAAACTTTTTATTCCTTGAAATGTTGTTATCAGGTTTGCTTATTATTATTATTTTTTTTTTTTTTTTGTTTTTTTCAAACACTACAAAAACGAAAAAGAATCTGTGTATTAAGGAAATATATCATCATCGTTTGTTAAGCAAGGATGCAATGACAGTTTCTTTCTCATTTTTATACCTTTTTTCAAAGCCCAACTCGCTAGTTGGAAACAAAAAAAAAAAAACAAAAAAAAAAAAAAGTTCTTAGGAAATCAGAAAAAACTATAAATTGTAAATGTATTTGTTAAAGGATTTTATAAAGTTTGTTTTCGTTACTGTTTCGTTTCATTCTACTTACTTTTTTCATATATTTTATATTTTATTTGCAAAGCAGACATGTGAATTATTTTACACATAAAACTTTTGTAATTTTAACACAAAGTTTTTTTTCTTGTTATCAGCTGCAGTAATAACAAAAACAATAGAGGGAAAAAAGGGTGTAATTTTAAGAGAGAAAAGGCAAACTGTTTTAGAAACTAAGATAAGATTGTCAAAATCAAAATATGAATAATGTAGATATGAAATGAATTTTAAATAATCTTTAGTTTTTAATAAAGAGTAATAAAGAGCCAACATTAAGGTTATTTGCAAGTTCAAATTGAGTCAGGACAGATGCTTGCAAAGATATTTTAAGCAGAGTTGTAATTAAAGCTTAATTGTAACCAAAAATAGAGCAACAATTTAAAACTTGTTTAAGGTCCTTGGTCCTTGAAAGCAAAATAAATTTATATTTAAACTGTAAACGCATGCACCAAATAGAATGTCAAATAAACCACCATTGACATTGAATTCGAACTCCAAAAGCAGCTATTAGTAAAAATAAAATGCTATATATCAATTAGTACTTTAAATGATGCCGCAATAGAACCTTAAGTAAAGGTCATAATTTAAGTTCAATTTAAACTCTAAATAGAACCGTGACTGGATATAAAAATGAGCAACTAAATGATATTGAATTAGAACTTCAAATAGAGCCTCGATTGTATTTTAAGTAGAACCACGATCAATATTCAATTTGGACTGTAAATATATCAGAGATTGAGAATTAATTATTACCAAGATTTAAGTTCAATTGGGAATTTTAATAGAATCTATATTTAACTTCAAATAGAACCTATATTGAATTTCAAATAAAGCCAAGATTCATATCTAATTGGTCCTAAATCAAAGCATTTATAGCTACAGTTAATGTTTAATTCAGTCTTTAAATAGAGCCTCGTTTAGACTTCAAACAGATCCAAGACTAATAGTCAAATGAGATATCAAATACAGCCAATTCTTATCTTTAATTTAGACTACAAAAGGAGCCAAGAATGATATTCAATTGAGACTTGAAATGAAATTTTAATCAGAGACCCAGATGGATGAATGGATGTTCTTTAAATAGAGCTTCAATTGAAAGTTATTTTTTGGAAGCTCTTGCTCGCTTTTTTTTTTGTGCTGGGTATACTATGAATTGATTAAAAGGATTTTTGGAAAAGTGATTTATAATAATGGACCGATTCTTGTAAAATTTAGTATTTAAAAAATAAACAAAGTTTTCTGGGATTCATAAATTAATTCCTTTATGAATGGACTTACGGAATCTTAAAACAGAACATCTCTACCATGAAGTTTGTTAAAAAAGTTTAATGTCCCAACAAATTTTTAAAATCTTTATAATATCTTATTTTGATAAGATCTCCTAAAAATATAATTTTCAGATGCGAATAACTCGCTAAATTAAAAGATAAACAACATACGTACGCATGAGTACTGTTTTGAAAGCCACTAACCCCGATTTTAAGGAGTCTGCCAGAATCGGCTTTCAAGTCTAAAATACTTCTCTTCTTCGTTAAAGTGTATTATTATGGACGCACAGTTTCACAGAATCATTTTTCATGGGCCAAAACTTTATAGCTTTTAAATCGATAGAGATATTTAACAATTCTTTTTTTTTTTTTTTTTTGGAAAAATATTTTCATGAATTTTTCTCCAGTTTTAATTTCATTAAAATCGGTTAAACTTTTATTTTTTTTTATAGCATTTAGTATGAAAATACAGATTTTATGTTTTTTTTAATCAGCTTTACTTACAAAAAAAGTTATAAGCAGATAAAAAGAACATTTTAATAATGTCCATGATAATTTTGTGAACAAGTTCCCAGTTTATCAATCCTGCAACTGCCTCGATTGTTTTTGGACCAAAAAATTACGATTTTTTTAATATTTATTTTGTTATACCCTACTCCACCATAGGTGGTTGGGGTATTTATGCGTTTGCTGATGTTTATAACCCATGGAAAAAGTATCCAACACCCAACTTAAAGTATACCAATCAACTCAGAATTTTAAATCGATCTAACGATGTCCGTCCGTCTGGCTGGCTAGACGGCCGGCTGTCCATGTAAACCTTGTGCACAAAGTATGGGTCGATAATTCAATGAAATTTGATACGTGGGACTTTTATGATAAAAAAAACCAGTCTACTGAAATTGGTTGTGATCGGTCCATTATTTCACCTAGCCGTATGGGGGCTAGGAATAGAGTTTAAATACTCCAAAAAGGCCTTAAAAATATGAATATTTTAATGAAATTCGGTGCAAAGAAGTTCTATACAAGTATCAATCTTTGTACCAAATTTTATGAAGATCGGTCTACTGTTGACTATACCTCCCATATAAACCCCAAAATTCTGAAAATCACTTTAACGTGCATAAACCCCTTTGAATGTTAGTATCAAGTTAATATTCAACACAAATAAATTTTATGTAAGTAGAAACAACATTGCCAAATTTTATGAGAAGCGGTTCATAATTTACCACAGCTCCCATATAAACCCACTTTCAGGAATCGCCCTAAAGTGCACAAAATCATCTAGATGTTAGTATCAACGCATTATTACGTATTTGTATATTTTATTTTACATTTAGTAAAATTGGCCACAGGTGTAATATAAGTCCTGTTTCAGAAATTTTATGCTCGCACAGATTGGTGTAGGGTATTTCTTTAATATTTATTTATACTTATAGAATTAATTTAAAATTAACCTTAAATTTATTTAAGGTTTATTTCTGAAACAAAACAAGAAACTAACTTTATAAATATTAATCAATTAATAAAGTTTTCCAAAATTTTCTTTCAAATAATAGTATTTAGTACATGAGTTTTTTCAAATGAAGTATTATTTTTAAAACCGGGTTTTTGTGCTCAAAAAAAACCGGTTTATTCGACTTTGGCAAAATGAACACTTGGAAAAAGCCCACTTAAACATAAAAAAAGCCGATTGGAATACCGAGTCGACCATCTTAATAAATTCACAAATATGCTTAAATGGATGATTAGTAATAGTTAATAAGAAACTATTTTCTTTGTTGTTGAAATACTAATATTTTAGCCTTTTTAAGGCAATTTTCAAAATCAAAAAGGCTAGAAAAAAAGATGCTTAGTGGTGTCCAGGGTCGTTCTAAATTGTAAATAAAATACGTTTTTATTTTTAAACGTTATAAAAAAAATTACTTTTATTGATAACAAGAGTGGGAGTTGCTTATGGAGAGAAGCACCAGTAGTACCGCACATAGGGCAGAGTGTAATCTTTTGTGGCTTGCGAGAACTTGGCACAATTACCTTTAAGTAATAATGAAGCTATTCTATTAGTGATAGCTAAGGAACAAGGTGCGAGTATGTGACCAAGTAGAGTATTAACCTCATTTAGGCTCACCGTGTTCTTTCACACTCCCTACTATTGTAGAATTTGTCCAATCAGCTGAATAGGAATTTTGGGTCAGGTTAGAGGCTAACCTCACTTTAATCCAACTATGCCAACTATAGCTGCCTTTAGATGGGTAAGCACAAACTGCTGGGAATAAATAACATTAGGAAGAGACTAACCTTAGTTAGGCGTTATTAATCACCCACCAGTTGACTGTTCTATTTAGTTTTAAGAATACTCTTGGGGACAGGTTTGTAAGATTTTTTTGAGCCTCTGTCGCCAAATTGTGAATAAGAAATCGCCAAAAATTACCAACTTAAAATTTTATTTGATTTTTTTAAAGAAATACTAAAAAATTAACTAAAATGTTAAGTTTAGTACAATTTTTAGTATTTAAAAGTTCGTATAATTTGTAAATGTAAATTCAACTTTAATAAGGCCAATGTTAATTGCAACAGCTAATAGTAACACTGTGCTACTGATAAAGCTAATTCGATTACGCTTAATTCAATGGTAACTGCCGCTTTTCCAATTAAGCGTTCGTACTCACGATATTTATGTTTAAACTTAATTATGGAAATAGCGAATTAATTGAAAATATAATAACAGAAATAAAACGGACATTATTTATGTATACGAGGGCGGATCAATAAGTCCTTGTAGTTATATGAAATGTCGTTCGGTCAAAACTGTATTGCAGTTTTGATACTTTTTTAATGACACTATTAAATGATTTTTTTGTGTGACGAATTAGAGTCATTTAGGGTTATTCAAAATCGATTTTAGTTGTGCTTAGAAAAATCTGACTTTAAATATTCAATTTAAGAGAATAATTTTTAAATATAAAATTACACCAATTTGCTGATAAAAAAAAAATAAGTATTAAAATCGGGCGCGAATCCACGGGCGTAGGGGTGGTATAGGAAATTTATCACAACAAACCTATACCTAAAATTTTCATAATACAATCTGCTACAACGTTATAGGTCTTCTTGCAATATAGGAATCCACAATATGTTTTTAAAGGTTGTGAATCATAATCTTCAGAAAAATGTGAATTTATAAGCAAAAATGTAAAAAATCCCATTTTTGGGTTTTTTCAGTTTTTTTTTTCTGAAATGTGGAATTCCTTCTACAAATCTACAAAAAAGTTTTTTACAATTTCTCATTTTAAATTATCAACAAAAATTACGTTAAGATATCCTAATTAACAAAGATTTCATTACAGATATAATATTTATAGTTTCTCCAAAAACCATGTTTTTTCTTTTCTCAAATAAATTACGTTACTTAGTTAACATAATTCTTCATTATGTAGATACAAATTTAAGTCAATATCTTTTACAGAACAGAAATTACGCTACTTCAAAGTTTATTAAAATGTAAAATATTTAAAATCGGATTGGAAACAGAAAAATTGGCAAGCGATGAAATATTTTCTATGTCAGAGGTAACCTATTTTAAGCCCTATATGCCCCATATGCACCTGTAGGGCAGAGAACCCATCCAAATTAAAAATTATACGCTCCTCTGCTACTTCATTGTGAAATCTTGTGTAAATCCAGGCAGGAGATTAGAAGCTAAAGATTTTTTCAAAAAAAAAAATATCAAAAATAAAAAAGAATTGTGTCAAAACGTGGTGGAGGAGCAGAATTTTTTACAGTAGATATGAAATAATAATTTATGGGAAACAAGAAAGTTAAAACAGCATACCTTAGTAAAAAAAATTTTAGATATATTTTGATAAATTGGAACAGGATATTTTTGATTTCGAAGAGCATGCAATGTAATGGTCTTTTACTTTCAGAAGGTCGAAAATCCAATTTTTTTTTTTTTTTTGATATCAGGAAAATAACATCTTGAGAACACTGATGGGAGACAGTTTTTGTTAACTATATATTTAACCAAAAACTAACCTTTAAGTGGCTTTTTCCACATTTTAGTTAGTAAGAAATGTAGAATAAGTAGAACAAAAAACGAAATTAATATAATTTATTTTTGTAAAATTGTTTACTAATAGCAAAATAACATCTTGAGAATACTAGAAAGAGTCATCTAATTTGCTGGCAGGGTTACATAGTAGTATAAAAATAGTAGTATTAAATAATATTTATTACTACTTATAAATAGATGGCGCTTCTCTCTATTATGACACTAAATTTAAATATGCTAAAGCCTTCTTCAGACCGGCGCGAAATTACGAAATTTCATGCCGAAATTACGAATGAAATCTAGAGTGTTCATACTGGCTAGATGACATTTGATGTAATTTCGTGAACATTTTAAATTGTTATAGGGGTAAATAAAGTATTTTGAAATGGAAACAAATAAGAAACAATTACTTACTAAATTGAAAATTATTAATTTGCAACAATTAAAAATGTAAAAAGGATAGGTTTCATTTTGCAAAATCACTTTAATAATTAATTTTAAGATTTGTGTTTAAATTTAAGATCAGCTGTGAGTTGTTTTTTTTCCTTCTCACGGTTGAAACATACAGTACATAGTTGAAATAAAAGTATTTTTTCCAACCATGTGCATAGTTGCACGGAAATGGGCATCGTAATTTCAATGTAATTTCGCAAGTGTCAAATGTATGGGAATTTATAGTGAAAATAATTTTTTGAAAAATTAGCATATTAAAATATTGTTTGTTCTTGTATTGGAAAGTTCTCGTATTGAAAGTTTTAACCCTATGGTACATACCTGGCTACACGGGTACTTTTTTGACTTTAAAATGCTCACATTCCTTTAATAATGGAGATATGGTCATGAATTTTCAGGTCTTCATGAGTAAGATGTTTCTAAAGCTTAGAAACTGAATATTACTCAATTTTGTTAACTTTTTATTTATATAAAATGGCTTTAAAGTTGATACCTACGGGAGTCAACATCCAGAGAGAGAGAGAGAGAGAGTTCCGTATACTCATATAATTTCTATATGTTTTGCACTGCAATTAAGTATTATTTTCTGTACTTATTATTTTTACTGTCTTTTGATTCATTTGAACTTAAAATTTAAATTTCTTAGTTTAAACCAGTGAATAAGCCTGTCCATCTCAGGCAAAAGTGTCAATGTATAAAATCTGGCACCGTTAGGATTTGAAGGAAAACTAGTATCATAAGTAAGCTAATTTAGAACTTTCTAGGTTATCTAGGAACTTCAGAAAGATGAGTAAAAGATAATACATGAAAATTTACAAATCTACGTCATTATCACTATTTTGCGCCAGTCCTTATGATTACGAAAATAATGGTGCACATTTCAGCCTTTTTTACATCCTTCAATACTGGCTGTGGTTTTGTTAAATTCTTTTTAGTTTTTTTCTATGTCATGTAAAAATGCTGTTGATATCGTTTCTGATATTCGTGCCCAAATTACGTAAACTTTCGGTATTGTAGATACAAACATAATAATATTCTTACAATCTTTAAAATCGTAAGAATATTATAATCGTGCTTGAGCGATTTCGGGAAAATTTCTTATAACCTGTGCTTTATTGCGTATCAAGTCTTGTTATAAAATTTCAAATAATAATTTATACTTTTAGAATTCCATCTGTACTAAAATGAAAAAGTCTAAACTTGCTATCGAGTGGCTAAACTTTTTGTGTGTAAATTTCCATAAGAAAAAGTTAGCCACTCTTTAGCAAGAATATATATTTTTTTATTTTATTTTATTTTATTTTGAATAAGGGAGATAGTGTCTACCAATACTAGTTTATGCTCTTTATAACGATTTTAGGAAATGGGCCACAAAAGGGAGCCATGGACCTCTATAAACTTGTATATATACTGTTAAAAAAAAAATATTCTAGGAGAAAATTTTTGTGGCTCTAAGCTATAATAGGAAACCATTGTCATTTATTTTTAACAAAGTTACTTCCTATGTCATATAAATCTAATTTTCACCCAATTATCTTAAAAATTACTTCATTAAAAATTTAACAAGGACGGACGGACATCGTAAACATAATCAAACAAGTTTTTTCTATGTGTATTTACCAGTTTTCTTTTATTTTTGTAAACAATTAAATTATCTTAATAAATAATTCACATAAAGTTACAATTTTAACTTGATTTCGCCCGAAATCACGAAAGTATGTAATTTCGCGTCGGTCTGAATGCCCTATAAAAGTAATTAATTATTGATTGTCTTATACATATTTAGTATAAAAAACAAAATATAAAAAAATATAATATAAAGTAAAATTAAAATACAAATTAACATATAAGATAAAATACAAAACAAAAATAATTCAGTTCTATAAGTTATACTGTGAGGCACTAAAACGAAACTATGACATTTGCCGTCACAGAAGCTAAAACGAAAATTTTGAAGCTAAAAAAAAAATAAAAAAACTAGATTTAGCCTTAAAAATATTCAACCACGATTGTTACAAAAGTATCACTTCAAGTATATCCACTATTTATACTATAAGCAGAGCTATGATTGATGTTTAATTGAGACTACAAATTGTAAAATTAAAAATTCAACTCAATTTCCGGTTTTAGTTAAGCTTTTTTAATTTAAAATCCTTCGAACGTTTTAGTCATCAACCACAAAAAGGAGACACGTAAAAAAAAAGAAAACATCGATAAAAATATTTAAATCATAAATAGACCACATTTCTATCTTTTATAATTTACTTCCGTCTTTGCTTAAGTAAAATCACAAAAGATAGGCAAACAGATGATTTATCAATTTTTTTTTTTTTTTTAATTTGAAAATCCGACATCCATGTTTATATCATCTATATTTTTTTTTTTTTTTTACTATTTAATCCAGCAGCACTCACCCTCTTCCGCTCATTTAAGGGAAATTCATACAGAAATACACACACACATATTGTGTAGAGATGTAAGTGAGTTTGTAAATGTAAATGTATAATATTTGCTTAACAACTTATTTTAAAACCATAAATTATAAGCTTCATCAAATTGTGTTTAACACCAAAAATCCCTTTCTTCATAAATATTTCTTAGCAATTTTCTCTTTAATATAAATTTCTACCTCGAAAAGTTGTAAAGAATTTTTTTTTTCTTCAACCTTTTTCATAAATGTTTTGTCCTTCAAGGCCACAATTTATAACGAAACATTAAAATGTTGGGTCTTTTTCTTTATGGGCAATAGATGAACAAGCAGTTTTTTTTTTTTTTTTTTTTCTCCGAAAAGAGTATAAAAGTATGAGTTTGAAATCTAAAGAATGAATGAGCATAAAAATCTTAAACACATACAAAAACGATTTTTTTTTTCTATTACCAAAAAAAAAAAAAAAAAATTAAATATTTTTACTATCAAGACTATAGAAAACATATTGCGTCAGGATATTTATTTGCCATTACGAAGGAAAAGGAGAAAAAAAGAAGTTAGAGGGTGACAAAGCTAGAAGTAAGAAAAATATGGAAGGGATAAAGGGAATCATTGTAAAAAGTTGGAATGTTCGATTATTTATCTTTAACAATTTTTTTTTTTTTTTTAAGAAAAGTTTGACATTTAAAATCTACATTTTGATTAATGTTCTACAATGATAGAAAGGTGTATTTGTATGCGAGTTTGTTTGTTTGTTTGTACATGGGTGATAGAATATTATTTTAAATCACACAAACGGAAAGACAGACGTGAATAAAGACGGACATGAATAAACTAAAAACAATAAAATATTTACACACACACACACACACACACACATTCACATTTATTTCGATATCCTTCTTACTATTATTATATCACACATATATTTAATATGAAGATAAAACCAATAAATAAAATAAATATGGGTTTAGTTTTTTTATCTGATTCTACTGAGATTATAAGAAAACTTATGATAGTGGAACAGAAGCGTAGATAGATTTCTATTAGATTCAAATTGGATTATTGAATACGGAAATAAATTTTTCTAAATTTAGATTTAAAATAGAAACACAAATCATCTTAAATTGCTATAACAAATAGTTTGTTCGTGAGTATCTTTCAATAGAATAATGATGTTTAAATGAAACTATAAAAACCATTTAGTTTAATGCTCAAATGAGGCTTCAAACAGAGACACTAAGCTATGATTGAGGTTGAAATGGAATCACAAACAAAACCAAAGTTAATATTCAAAAGAGCTACCTGTGCGGCTCACATTTAATTTCAAATAGGTCTAAGGTTCACATTTCAATCGTAATTTATATAAAATCATAATAATTTAATAGAACTCCGAATCAGTCATTGTAACTTGTAACAAAAGTTATATTACTACCCATTAAGAACTTTAAAGAGAGCTGCAATTCAAGCTCAAATGGATTTTCAAACAAAATCATGATTTATTCTCAAATGTAACTACATACACAAACATTTTATGCCTAAATGTGAGAGTAAAGTTTAAATTTAATTGAAATTCAAATGTGACCTCAAAGAAAACCATGATTGTTGTTCAAATGTAACTTTCAGCAAAACCACAATTGATGATCAAATAAGACTTTAAACCAAGCTACTGTTGATGTTCAAAAAATACTACAAACGGAATTAGAATTGAGCTTCAAATAGGTCAAAATATAGAATTATTAAAGATGTTCAAATATAATCATAATCAATTGATGCTAAAATTGAAGCCACGATTGATGTTAAAATAAGACTTCAAAAAGAGCTAGTATTAAGCTTCAAATAGGCCAATACATCGAATCACAGCTGATGTTCAAACATACTATCAAACAGACAATCGTAATCAATTAATGCTAATATTGGAGCCACAATTGATGTTTAAATAAGAGTTAGAACAAAACAATTATTAGTGTTCAATTCACACTACAAATTGATCTATGACTGATGCTTCCAAAGAACTTCAAACGAACAAAATGAAACTTCAAACAGATAGAAGATTAACATTCAAAATGGAACTTTAAGCAGAGAAATGATGGAATTCCATATTAAGCAATCTGTAAATAAAGATACAATTGATATTCTATTGGTACTGCAACTGGAGCTATGATTGATGATTGCTGTAGCTATAAATAGAGCCATGTATAAAGCTCAATCGAAACTGCAAATAGAGCTAACGTTAAAACTTAATTAGAGCCAAAAAAAAGGTACTCTCTTGAAGCTACAAATAAAGCCTCCATTAATGATAAATTTGACCTACAAATGCAACCATGATTGATGCCCAATAGAACCATAATTGAAGTACAATCGAAGTCACGCTTAATATTCAATTAAAGCTACAAATAGAATAACGATTGATACTCACTTGGAGCTGTAAATATGGCTACAATTAATACTCAGTTGAATTTACGATTGATTTTTAATAGGAGCCCAATTGATACTTAATTTATGCTACAGATAGAGCCTAAATAGAGCTAAAAATAAAGCCTCGACTGATGATCAATTGAAGATACTATAGAGGTTTAGTTGGTAATGTAAATAAAGTCCTTATGAATGATGTTCAATTCAAGCAATTCAAGCCATATTTGATACTCAATTCAAGCTAAATTAGAGCCATGATAGACACTGAACTAGAGCCTTAATTGGTACTAAATTAAAGCTACAGATAGAACCACAATTGATGTTCAATTAGAGAAGATAACAGAGCCAAAAGCAATACTCCATAGAACACATGATGGATGTTCAATTGAAACCACGATTGGTGTTCAATTCTACCCACAAATAGAGCCCTGATTGAGGCTCAGTAGTATATATGATTGATTTTAAATTAAAGCCACTATTGTTGTTCAATTGAAATAATAAACAAAATCTGATTTGGTGCAGAATAGAAGTCACGTTTGAGGTTCAATTAAAGCCAAGCTTAATCTTTTATTAGATTATTAAATTGCAGACAAAATAGAGCCAAGATTGATATTCAATTGGAACTAAAAGTAAAGCCATTATTAATGCTCAAGACAAATTACGATTGATGTTAAAACGGAGATACAAATAAGGCTTAATTGGAACCACGATTATCACTACGGATGTTCATATAAAGCTACGCTTCAAATAATGTTATGACTAAGATTCTAGTTGCAAATAGAGCTACGAATTATATATAATTGGAACCATGATTAAAATTTAATTGAAGTCAAAATATAGTCAATATTAATATCAAATTCTAGTATCGATTACTATTTATCTGAATTTTAAAATATAGTAATTACTAATGTTCACCTAAAGCCACAAATGGAACCACTATTGATGTTCAATTGATGCAATTGATGTTCAATTGAAGCTATATATAAAACGACAATGCAAAAAGTTAGCCACTAATAGTGCTCAATTAAATACTTAATTTAAGCTACTATGAGTGATTAGTTGAAGCCAAGAATAGCTTACTTAAAACTACAAATAGATTCACGATTGATACTAAATTGAAACCTCGATTGAAGCTCATTTGGAGTTACATTTAATGCTCAAATGTAGTCATTGTTGATGTTCAACTGAACTAATAAATATAACCTGGAATAATACTCAACAGGAGCCACAATTGAGGTTTAACTAAAGCCACACTTGGTCTTCAATTGGAGTAACAATTTATATTCAATTACAGCAAACATAGAGGCAAGATTGATGCTCAATTAGAGCTACGTTTGATGTTCAGATGGTGCTGCAATTAATGCCACGATTAATGTTCCATTTGAACTAAAATAATGGTCATGATTGATGCTCAACAGGGACTATGATAGGTGAACATAGATCGAGCGAAAATAGAGACAAGATTGATGCTCAATTAGAGCTGCGTTTGATGTTCAGATGGTGCTGCAATTAGAGAAACGATTAATGTTACATTGGAATTCAATTAGTTCCATTGGAACTAAAATAAAAGCCACGATTGATGCTCAATTGGAAGTATAATTAGAATTCAATTGGAGCAAAAGTTGATGCTCGATTAGAAATATAAATAAATATCACTTGGAACCACGAGTGATGTTTATTTGCGGCTGCAAACAAACTCACAGTTAATGTTCATTTAAGGGCTCAATAGGGCTTTAAATAGCATCGAATTTATGCTCTAATTTTTACTACAAATAAAGCCTAAGATAAGTTAGTTATTTCATTAAACTTTCCTCTATAATATCTTTTAGGTCATCTCTCATACAAACTGTCTCTGTCTCTACTTAAATTATAAACCATTTCCTTTACTTTATAATTTTTTTTCTAAGATTTCTTAAGGGAAATGATTATCCTCAAATATCCACAAAATATTATTATTATTATTATGATTATTTTCATATTTTATTGTTGTTATTGCTGTTGTTGTTGCAATTGTTATTACTCTGCTGCTTTATCGTTCATATTCATTCCTGTTTATCTTTTTATCTTGATTTTGGAGTAAAATAAATAAATTACAATTTAATTGTTAAGAGTATTAATTTTAATTGCATTTTAAGCTTTTACAAAATACTTGAATTTACACGAAAAATATTATAAAAAAAGTACAAACAATAAAAAAAATGCTTCAAACCAATTTACGCTTAATTTTCTTTAAATTTTTTTTTACCGAGAATTCTAATAATTTTTAGGGGGAAAAAAAGGGTTCCTTGAAGCTTATAAAATCCTATGGATACAAAGCTTAACAAATAAATATAAAGTATTTGAGTTTTATTGCTTTATAGAATAAAAAAAGTTTTTCATTGTTTTTGTTGTTTCTTAAACATTCACTTGCAAGTGACCACTTTTGCTTCAGGTGGGATTTTTAGGCACTTACTTAACAAAGGATTAAGTTTGTTTATTTTTATTCTTTTCAATTTTTTTTTTATCTTATTTTTATTTACATATTTATTTACTCACACACACACACACACAGGCACAGACACCGGCGCACAGTGTGGTAGAATCGCCAAAAATGGCGCTTAATTCAGGGAAGGTGTATAGAGCTTTGTTTATAATTTTGTTGTAGTAATCGAAAAAAACATTTTGAATTTTTAAAAATTCTTTTAGCGTAAAATTCTGTCCGTCCAACCATAATTTCTGCTAATCTGTGGGTTACAGTTTTAAAGGTAACTTTATGAAATTTTGTTCTTGAGCCTATTTTGGGTCAATAACGTAACACTATAAAATTGGTTAAAATGTAATCATTATATCACTCAGCCCCATATTAAAATTATTACGAAAATGGGTCAAATGACCGTACCTCACATAAAGGAACCCATACCGGAATTACTTTTTCGTTCATAATGTTCGCCTAAATATAAAATTTAATAAAAATAAATCTCATTTAAGTATTAATCTTACAGCCAAATTTCAGAAGAATTGATCTATAAATGACCGTAGTTTCCATATAAGACAATGTCACTTCAACGCAAATTCATAATTATGTTTGCGCATTAAACTGACTTGATATGGCAAAACTTACTCTAATATTACTTTTCTACTTGATTTAAGTATTTTTCGAAAATTATTTATAGCTTTCTTAAATAAAGCAAATAATTTAATTAATAAAATATATATTTTAAATTTCTATTACTTTATTTTTATTTAGTTTTTGTTATGAAAACAAGCACATTTACCTTGAAATATTTGAAAATATTTTTTTTTTTTTTTTCCAAAGTAAAAATATAACATTTTTATCTTCAATCAAAGTTGTTTGAATTGAAGCCTTTTGGATTTCTACATAAAAGTAAAAATACCCGTTTTTAAACCGATAAAAAAATATATATACGAGTATATATTTTAAAATAAAATACTTAAATATGTTTCTACTTAACAACTCCTTTGTAAAAATAAGTAAAAAAGATTTAGTCGGTCAAGCCCGACTATATGATCCCCCACACCATTGTGCATGTCCATCAAAATTCGTGGAAGGGTCTTACATTAGACATGTGGAAAATTGTGGACCGCTACTTTTACTAAATGTAAAATAAAATATACAAATACAGAATATTACGATAATACTAACATTTATATGAATTTATGCACTTTAGGGTAATTCCCGAAAGTGGGCTTATATGGGAGCTATGGTAAATTATGGAGCGATCCTCATAAAATTTGTCACTGTGATTTCTACTTATACAAAACTTATTTGTGTCGAATATAAACTTGATTTATGCACATTACAGTGATTTTTGGAAAAGGGTTTTATATGGGAGCTATTGTCAATCATGGACCGATCATCATGAAATTTGGCACATGGACAGTAAGCCAGCCGTCCAGCCAGCCAGATGGACGGACATCATTGGATCGACTTAACAAGTAATTCTTATTCGATTGGTATAAATAAAACTACTCTTTATAAAATATAGCTCACAAATATAAACTTGAAAATTTTCTATTTTCAGTTTTTACCACGACTCAGCAAAAAAGTGCTTCCAAAAAAGAACATTTTGACCACTTCATAGGTAGAAGTAAAAAAATTAAAGTAAATGTATTTTTAGCAGGAAAAAAACGTTAAAAATTTCTAAGCAAATTAAAATTTCACAAATCTTAAAGTATTTTTATTATCTTTTAATAAGGCTAAACAGAATTTTTTGTTAAAATAATATATAAACATAGTTTTAAGAGAAGTACTTCAAAAGAAATGAACAAGAAACATAGAAGAAGAATATCCTTTCAACGACAACCATGGGTGCTCTTTTTCAGCACTAAGTACTTTATTTCAATCACAAAACATTATTAAAATCATGTGATTAAAAATTGCCAACAATGTGTGACTTTAAATGTGCAAGACGCGGAGAGTAAAAAAAAGTAAAGAATTTTTTTATTCAATTCAATTCAATTCAATTTTCAAAATATTAAATTTTCAATTATTTTCCATATTTTTCAATTTCACCTCTCTGTGCGGCGTCCATAGCACACCGGAGCCGAGTGTTTTCGGAATTTCATATACACAATACGAAGGTTAATGAAGCTAAATAATTGAGAGCGAATAAAAATCAAAAAATCATTCAGCTTTCAACAACGCAGATTTATATTACGTGGTTAAGCAAAAACAGAACACATAACAAAGAGCGTAAATAAAATATAATCATTCGTATACTAGATACATATGCTAGAAGCGTAAACAAACTAAATACACTAGCACATTCATATTTTTACGTTCTCTCTTTGTGCCTATCGCTGCTTTACAAACATATTGTTTATACTTTGATTTTTTTTATAGCAGAGAGAAAAACAACAACAAAAATAGCCCATAAGGGCAAAAGCCACTTAATGCATACTAATATTTATAAAAATATATGAACATTGTACAACATACATATCCTAGAGGATAATTTTTCTTTTTTTTTTTTGCTTTTAGTGCTTATATTCTTCTTATTGTTGTTTTCAAAGATAATAATAAAATTCTTTATTATAACTTTAAATCCTTAAGATTAAAAGGATTTTAAATCTGTGTCTAGGTTTTTTTTTCATATTTAAATTTTAAAGAATTTCTTTATTGTTGATTGTGTTAAGCAATTAATTTTTGTGTTGAATTGTAAATGTTATATTTCATTTAAAGATAAATTTATTTTATGTTTAGTTAAATCGAAAAATATGTATTTGTTAGAAAACCAATTTCTAAAACTATAGGAAAAGTAAAAGGAATTGGAAAATAGGAAATTAATTATATTATGAAAAAATATTAAATCTTAACTCTCTGTTTCTCTAAATGTGAACGAAAGCTTCATATGAGTAAATATATTGAAAATATATAATTTTAAATTTGATTTGTTGTTTTCAATACATTTAATAGAACGAAACATTCGTTCGAATTTAGAGAAACAGGCAGTAAAAGTATAAACAAAATATTTCGTTTATAAATATTTTATATTGTCAAATAAGACTTTAAAAAAAAGCATTAACTGGCCTCAATAAAAATTCAAATAGATCCACAATTTATGAAAAATTAGAATTATAAACAGAGGCACAAAGACAGAATTTTATGTGTTCAAAAGGAACACTCAGAAGAGTCAAGATTAAAAGATATAGAGCAGCGATTAAAGCTCTCTTAGAACCACGAATCATATTCAATTGTAGTCAAAAAAAAGCCACGAATGATGTTCAATCGGAGCCACAAATGATATTCGATTGAAGTCACAAATAGAGCCACGATCGATGTTGAAATCGAGTCATGATCGGAGTTAAATCGGAGTCATGATTATTTTTTTTTTTTTTTTTAATTTAAAGTATGAATAAAGCCATGTTTGATGCCCAATTAAAGGCCCGTATAATTTTCAAATGAAGTTAACCAAATAGAGTCAAGACTGATACCAATTTGGAGACATGATTGATACTCAAATGGAGCCATGATTTATACTCATTTGAGGCCACAAATAGAGCTACAATTGGTATTCAGTTGGAGCCGCGATTAATGTTCAATCGTAGTCATGAATCATAATCAAATGAAGACACAAAGAGAGGCATTATAAATGCTCAATTTCAGCCATGATTGGTGTTCCATTAGAGCCATGATTGGTGTTAATTTTAAAGTACAAATATAGTTATATTCATTGCCCAATAGAAGTCACCAATGACGTTAAATTATAGCCAACATAGAGGCAGGATTAATGCAAAATTCTGGCCACGATTGGTCTTCAATTCAAACTTAAAATGAAGCTAACATGTGTGTTAAAAAGGCGTATCGGCTGATGTTATTTAAAAGTGTAAATAGAGCTACGATTGACATAAAATTGGAACCACGAATGATATTTAACTGAAGCCACTAACAATGTCAAATTCCCTTGACATTTGATGTTTAACTGAAGCTTAAAATAGAGTCACTTGAAACTACAAACAGAGCTGCGATTGATGCTTAATTGAAGATATACTATTGACTTTCAACTGATGCTCAAATTAATGTTGAAATACAAATAGTACAACGATTGACGCTTAATTGAAGCCACTATCGGTGTACAGTTATGATTGATTTTGAATTGAAACTCCTAATAGAGCCATGATTAATGTTCAAATAAAGCTACAATTTTAAAATACGTGCTCAATTGGAGCTTCTATAGATGATTAATTGAAGCTAGAAATATTGCCACGATAGATGCTCAATTAGAACCACAAATAAAACCACGATTATGCTCAATTGAAGCCTCGATTGATACTTACTTGATAACACAATTAATTTTCAAAAGTTACCACTATTGATGTTCAATTAGAACCACATTTTTTGATACTAATCTGAAACTATAAATAGAGTAACGTTTAATGCTAAATTCGAAAAAATATTGATGATCAACTGAAGCTAAAAATAAAGCCAACACTGATGTTCAATTGAAGTTAAAAGTAGAAACACACTTGATGCACAATTGGGGCCTTGAGTGATAATGAATTGAAACTAAAATTGCCCCACAATTAATATATAACTAAAACTGTAAATAAAGTCAGCACCAGTGATGTTCTATTGAAGCTACAATTGATGCCTAATTGAAGCCACAGTTGATACTTAATTTAAGCTACAAATAGAGCCGAGACTTGGGTTTAAATTTAGCTACAATTCGTGTTCAATTAAGGCTTTGAATAAATCCATGATTGGTACTAAACATGGAGCTACAATTGATGCTTAATATGTGATGCGATTAGTGTTCAATTGATGCTATTATTAAAGACAAGATTAGCGTTCAAATGAAGTTGAACATTAAGTCATGATGGATTTTTAATATGAATTACAAATTGAGCTGTAACTGAAGCTCAATTGAAGACATTATTGCTCTTTAATTGAAACTACAATTAGAGCCTCGATTGATGTTCAAGAGGAGCCTAGAATTGCTCTTCAATTTGAGCTACAAATCGAGTCACAATTAGTATTAAATTCGGCATCCAAATCGAACAACAATTTATGTTCTATTCGAACTGCAAACCATCTAACGATTAAAAATATGCAAAGAACTATAATTGTAGCTAAAAATTGAGTCATGATTGCTGTTAAATTTGAACTACAAAAAGATATCGATTGTTTTTTTTTTCATTGAAACTGCAATAAGAGTCTCGATTATTATTCGATAGGACCCACATACGATGTTCAATTCGAGCTAGAAATTGAACTACAAAAAGCTGTTTTTGGTGCTCCTTTGGAACCATGAATGGTGTTAAATTAAGTCTTTAAATTGATTAATGTTTAATTGAAGCTAAAATTGAGCCACGAACAATTTTTAACTAATGCTTTAAATAAAGTTAACGTTGATATTCAATCAAAGCAACAAAAGGAAATAAAAATTATGATATAATTCTGTAACTTGTGAACCCTTGGAGATATTTAAATATAATTTCATATAGCTAGAGCTGAGGTATTTTCAAGTTGATTTGCAGAAGCACAGGTCACTAGCGTCTCACGGGGGTAGATGGTATACCTCCAAATTTGGTCACCTTGGATATGAAATTATTTTAAAAATTCGCCAAAAATTCCTATTTTGAATTTAAAAAATTTTTACACATAGATAGTCCTTATAAATCTCTATAAAAAAAACTTCTTACATATATAAATTACCTCTTTCTATAAAAAACTTCTTAAATACATAAATTATCTGTTTTAGTTTAAGAGATATTTAGATCGAACTTCTTTTAACTTGGAGGCCTTAACTTGGGTCCTAAAATTTGTTGAAAATATCCACTAGATACAAAATTCTAAATAATATTGCTACAAGAGACATATAAATATATCTATCCGATAAAAGGTTATATAAATCTGAAGTTGAAATTTGAAAAAAATCGTATTTTTTCCAAACTTTTAAAATGTATATTTTTTTTAATAGTTTCAAGAGGAATCATAACTTCAATATGTATAAAGCAAAAATGGGGCCGCTTAGGGGAACGGTTTTCCCCCAAGCACTAGCCAAAGTTTGTCAATTTTTAATTTTTTTTTTTTTTTTTTTTTTTTTTTTTGTAAAATTCTCAAATCTCGAAGCAAAGATGAACAAAAAATACATTGGCTATATAACCCCATATGTTGGTTACACATGTAAAAAATATTTTCTGGGCCAAGCCTTTTACAACGCCTAGGTGATCATTTTAAGGGAAAAAAGTCAATTTTTGAAACAAGTTTTCTTCGGTCTGATATTTTGGGTATTTTTGTACGAAAAAGTGGGAGTTTTCTTAATTTCTTGGCTTTGGAACAAATTAATCTGTACTGTACCAAAATTTTATTGGAATACTTCAAATCGCTTAAATTTTATTTATGTCCAAACTCAAAAATATACTAAAAATTCAAATTTAAAAAAAAATTAGGGCTCAAATTAAGACCCTAAATTAAAAAAAAAAAAGAAAAACTTAAAAAATTAGGATAAAACTAACACATTAAGCATATTTTTTATAGAGATTTATAAGGACTACCTATATATACATTTTTTTACATTCAAGTAATAAATGAAGTTTTGGCGTATTTTTAAAATAATTACAAACCCGAGGTGAATTAATTTGAAAGTTTACCCTTCACCAACATGACCCATTAGGGACCTGTGCTCCTGCAAATCAAATCGAAAAATACCTCAGCTCTGACCAAATGAAATTTAATTTAGATATCCCCAACGGTTCACAAGTTACAGTATTATTTCAAAAAACAAATCGTTTTGTAAACACTGAGTGATGCCTAATTGAAGCCACAGTTTTTCTTCAATTAAAACTATAAATAGAACTGCAATTGAAGTTTAACAGAAGCCACTAGAGATGATAAAATAGAGGCACATATTGAATCGTAAATTATGTTACATTTGAGGCGCAATTGATTCTCAATTGGAATTACAAAATAGCTGCAAATATATACATGTTTGAAATTCCATTGAAGCTGTAAATAGAGGCACACTTAACAATTCATTGAAGCTAGAAATTAAACAACAATTGAAGTTCAATTTGGGCTATAAATAGAAACATGATAGTGTTTTAATTGAAACTGCAAATAAAGCCACGATTGATGTTCAATAGGAGCTACAAATCGAGCCAGAAATATCAATGGTCACTACTATTTTATGTTCAATTTGGTTTCCTAATAGATCTAAAATTAGTTATTAATTAAGTTTCAAATATTCAAACTTTATAAAAAATACTTTTTTTCTTATAACCAAAGAATTACAGTAAATTTAGGTTTTAAGCTGTAAATTTTAATTTATTAATTTTTTATTCTAAAACTTATTCTTTTAAACAGCTGCTTTATAAAATAAATAAACGAAAAATTGCCGAAAAACAAAAGTGATGTTAAATTTTGCTTACATATATAATATTTTTGTTAAAGTTCTTCTTTTATTTCTAAACAACAAAAACACATGCATTGTGTGTAAATGGAAATGAAAAATCATTTAATTTATATACTTAAAAAAAAAATACATACTCATATATAACACACATATACACACACATTACTCTATGGAGCGCATAATGATTGTTTGTATAAAAACTTCAGTTCAAAAAAAAGAAAAGTAACGAATGAAACAAAGTAAATAAACACATATTTTGAAAAAAAATCTAATTTAATAAAAATACAAAAATTCAATTGAGTAAAATGATGCTGCTACTGATGATGATGATGGTGATGATGATGATGATGGTCACTTTTGCATTACTAAACTACAGAATAACTAAATAAAATATATAACGAAAGTTAACAAAAAGAAAAAGAAAAAAACTAAAAATATTTCTAGCATAAAATGCCAAAAACAGAATTAAACAAATACGCTTGAAACAATTGAACATTAGAAAAAAAAAACATATTTACACATATATAATTTTGTAAAAAAAAAAAACAACAAAATGTAGAAAAACACATGTAAGTAATTTTTATAAAAAAAATTAAAATAAAAACAATATTTTATATGTCATTAAAAATACTGAAAAACTCATACATGGAAAAGAAAAAAGAAGATTCCTTTATAAAAGCTCCCATTGTATGTGTGCTTAAATTAATAATTATATACAAACACATATGCAATATATACATTTAAGTAAATATCCTTGCATGTAAGCAATTTGCAATGTAATTGTGTGTGTGTGTGAAAGCATAAAAAGACCTTTATGCACATTCTCATATAAATTTTCTGTCCTTGCACTATGGGTTTAACAATTAACATAAATTAAAATGCCAGTTATTTTTAGTTACATTTTTATTTTTTATTTTCCTTTATTGTTGTTGTTTTTTTTTTCTCTCATTTTTCCCTTTTTTTTTACACAAAAGTGTTAAGATTTATAGCATCTTAAAAATAAATTTGTTGCAGCACATAAAATATTTGGCAAATTTATTTTACACACTCTTTCTCTTTCTCTCTCTCTCTCTCTCTCTTTTGCCTTCTCTGTATTGTTTAAATTATTAATAAATATTATTTTTATTTGAACAAATGCGTGTGTGTTATAATTTATAAAGTCTTAAGGGGAATATTTTAAAAGAGAAAACAAATATATTTCTTGTAAAGAAATCATTATAAATGATTTATTTTATTAAGAATTTTACAAATAAATAAAATTGTTTAAATCATACACATTGGAATCATAACTGCATTTGTGTTTTGTATTCAATTGAGGCAACACATTGTGATGCAAATACCACTTGATTGTGACTACTAAAGTAGGAATTGGAATTTGTAATAGAAGCAAAAATTATTGATGTTCAATTTCTATTTCCAATTGACCCACGATTGATTTCAAATAAAAAAATAATAAATTTTAAATCGTGGCTTTATATAATTGAGATTTTGTATAGGATTTATAAAGATGAAAATAAACGATACCACAAATAGAGTCTCGATTGAGACTCAATTGGAGGAAAAGATAGTTTTGTGAATGATGCCAAATTAGAACCATGATTGATATTCAATTGAAGCTATAAATAAAGCCAAGGTTAAACTTAAGTTAAAAATGGAGACACAATTGTCTTGTACATAAAGTCAAGAATAATAATCAATTGAACTTGCAAACAGAGTCACTAATGGTGTTCAATTTGAGCTCCGAATAATGTCCACTTAAGGTTATAAATAGAACCAACATTGATGTCAAATGGAAGTCATTATTAAGATTCAACTGAAGTTGAAAGTAGAATAAAAGATCACAATTGCTATTCAATTGGAGCCAAAAATAGCCACGATTGATATTTAACTGGAACTACGAATTATGCGCAATTGAAGTCACATAAAAAGCCACAATTCAATTATTCAGTTGCAGCTATTAATAGAGCTGACATTGATGCCAAATCAATGTTCAACTTAAACGAAAAAAAGAGCCTCGATTGATATTTAAATTGAGTGAAGAATAATTTTCAATTAGAGCCAAAAATACTAAATTGGAACTACAAATGGAGCCATGATTAATGTTCAATTAAATCTATAAATGAAACCAGGTAGATAAAAATAGATCTATAATTGGAGCTACGATTATTATTGTTAATTTTAATACACAAATAGAACCACGATTAACACTTAGTTTGGGTCATGATTTATACTCAAATAAAGTCACAAGAGGATACAAAATTTTAATTTGCTTTTCAATTTTAACTACTAATAGAGTCAATATTGATGCCAAATTGAAGCTACAATTGATGTTGAACTTAAGCGAAAAATGGATTCTGGATTGATATTTAAATGGAGTCAAAAACGATGTCTAATTAGAGCCAACAAATATTTAATTGAAGCTACAAATAGAGCCACTATTGGTGTTTAATTAAGGCCTCAAATGATTTCCAATTAAAGCTATAAATGGAAACAAGATTAATGCCAAATTTGAACTATGACTGATGTTCAATTATAGCTAAAAATAGATCTATGATTATTGATTAAATAGTTTCACAAATGATGTTCAATTGGAGCCATAATTGATACTCGATTGGAGCCACTATTGATATTTAATTAGATCCATGATTTATGATAAATTAAAGTCACAAAAGAAGCCACAATTGATGTTCAAATGTTGTTCAAATGGTACCATGAATAATATTCAATTGAAGGTATAAAAAGTTACAAATAGGGCCACTAGTGATGTCCAATTAAAGACACAAATACAGCCGAAATTGATACTCAATTGGAGTCAATGTTGATGTTCAATTCGATTCACGATTTAAGTTCAACTGAGATCAAAAAAGGAGCTATGAATAATTATTCAATAGAAGGTATAAAAAGTTACAAATAGAGCCAAATACAGAACTGACTTAAGTTCATTTGACAGCTGAATTAAATCCACTATTGATGCCAAGTTGGAATTCCAAACAAAGCTACGATTTATATTAAAAAAAAGCCATGATTGATGTTAATTTGAGAATTCAAGCAGAAATTCTACCAAATAAAAATGAAATTGAAATCCAATGAAAAGTTCAAATAAAACCATGATTGATGTCAAATAAAGTTAATTTGACACTTGAATTAAAATAATGATTGATATCAAATGTTGCTACGATTGCGGATTCCAAACAGAGCCACGATTGATGTTAAATAAAGCCATGATTGATATTGATTTGAGAACTGAAAAAGAGCCAGGATTTCTGTTAAATACAAAAAAAAAAAAATTGAAATTCAATTGTAAGTTTTAATAACGGCATGATTGACGTCAAAGTCACGATGGAAGTTCGTTTGATATTTGAATTAAAATAATGATTGATATCAAATGTTGCTACGATTGCGGATTCCAAACAGAGCCACGATTGATATTAAATAAAGCCATGATTGATATTGATTTGAGAACTGAAAAGGAGCCAGGATTTCTGTTAAATACAAAAAAAAAATTGAAATTCAATTGTAAGTTTAAATAACGGCATGATTGACGTCAAAGTCACGATGGAAGTTCGTTTGATATTTGAAACCACGATTTGTGTTAAGTTGAGATTTAAAACAGTATCACGATTAATATTAAAATAAGCCATGATTAATGTTCAGTTGTAATTTCAAACGGAACCAGGATTTCTTTCAAATAAAGCCAAGAATGAAGTTCAGTTGAAAGTATAAATAGTGTAAAAATTGACGTCACATAACGCCGTGACTGAAGTTCAATTGATGATTAAAATTAAGCCATAATAGTTGATACATAAAGTCACCATTGATATTCAATTGAGATTTAAGTTAGAGGTACGATTTATGTCAAATAAATTGAGGTCAAATAGTGAATTGATTTAAAGTTGAATATTAACTGGAGCCGCGATTAATGCTCACATTAGAGTTTAAATAGATCAGGAATATACTTTAAATTGGACCTACAAATATATATTATAGATACTCTATTGAGCTACAAATATTGACATGACTGATAACGACTTTAGAGTAGAAACTAAATCATGATTGATGATTTTTTAGAAGCACAGCAGAAGCACGACTGATGATCAATTAGGACTCCAAGGAGAGCTATGGTTAATGTTTAAACCTGAGAAAAAACGGACACATAACTTGTCACCAATTTGTCCCTCAAATTTGTTAATATGAATTCATCTGTAGCCTAAATAAGCTTATGATTGCTGGACAATTCGGATCTCAAACAGAAAAATATTTGCAGGGCAGGGTCAGAATTTCAAGACTTAGACAGAGCTCTAATTGCTGATCCATTTAAAGAAGAGTGAAGATCGTGATAACAAAAGCATGAGGTATTGCCTCCTACAAAAGTAACGATTTTTGATAAATTTGGATTCCAAAAATCTAACTAAAGTCATGATTAAATATTAAGTGATATTTGGAACTATGATTATAGTTCATTTTGTTTCTAAACTAGAGTTACATTTGCTGATCTATTTCGACTTAATCTAGAAATAAAATTTGTTTATCTTTAAGATTAAACTAGAACTATGTTTGCTGATAACCTTGGACTTTAGAAAATCTACTATTTCTACTACAACTAAACTCAATATTGCTTAATATAAACCAATTAGAGTTCAATTTCTTTTCTAATTAGAACCACGTTTGCAAAGCAATTTGGAAATAAGAATTTGTTAGGCCAACTAAAGCCATGATTGTATATCAATTTAAGTTCTATTTAAACTCTGACTAGAAGCATGATTGTACATCAATTTCAGCTTAAATTGGACTCAAATTAAAGCGCCATAAGCAGATCTGTTTAACGTAAGATTTAATTAGGACTACATTTGCAGATAATTCGAGCACAGTTTGGAAGAAACTTTTGTAGTCTAATTTTAGATTAATATATGTATATTCTAACTACAGATCTAATTTACCACAATTAGTATGATAATTTAAACTACAAATATATATAAATTAGAGCAAAATTTTTATTCCAAGTAGAGCCTTGTTTGCCAAGATTGTAGAGCAATTGAAGCTTAATTAGAACTCTAAGAAGATCTGATTTGCTAATCTTTTTGATCTCGAATGAGAACCTCATTTGCAAATTCATTTGAGCTCAGTTTGTACCCCAAGTAGAGCCATGATAGTAACTGAATTTGATCTTAAGTCTGTATAAAGCCACCATTAATAATATTGCTATTTTAATATTTCCCTCTAATAAATAGATCCTAAACCATAGTGTTCTCAACTAATTTACTGACTCCTTCATTCAACCAGTTTCTAAAATATCAAACAAATACAAAAGAATTCACACATTTCTAAATTTTGTTTTGTGGGTTCCCAGTTTTAATTGTTTTAAGCAAAATGATTTCCCAGCAGTCAGGCGACAAAAACAGCAATGAGACAACAAATAAAAAAAGACAAATTTATTTTTATAAAAATAAAGATGATTCAAAAGAAAAACCTAAAACATTTTCCAGCTAAATAAATTCAAATTTAATTTTACAAAAATCAATTAAACAAAACTAAAAATTTGCAATACTTTAAAAGCAATTTTTAATAAAAGAAATTTTCCAAATAAATTTACCATTTTTAAAAATGATTTTAATATTAAACTTTCTTTTATTTCATCTATTCCCCTGATCATATTTTTTAATTTCTTATTTAATTCTTTTTTTTTTTTATTTCCAGTTGGTTTTCATGTTGCTTTTCATGTTTTACAAAAACCATATTGCTTTTGTTATTGTACTATAATACTACTACAGTAGTTGTTGTTGTAGTTTTCCTTTTTCCCCCTCTTGTAAATGTTCTTCTTTATTTTTGCAAATTAATTGCGCTCAATTAAAAATGTTGCAAAATTAATTCATGACAACATTCCATCTTTACACTTTGTATTTATGAATGCATGTAAGTAAATGTCTCTGTGTGTGTGTGTGTGTTTAATTAAATATGTATATATATGTATTTATGTATGTATGTGTGTGTCTGTGTGTGTTAAGCAAACTTAATATAAAATTCTTTATTTTTAAAACACACATTTTCATAGACATTCTTATTCTCATGTATAGACTTAGAGTTTTTTTTACTCATTACACAAAAGATTTTATTGTTGTAAAAAAAAAGTATTATGTGGGGGAAAAAGTGTTTAGATACTTTTGAAAGAGTTTAGATATTTTTAAATTATATTGGAATAAAATGGTAAAAAAAAATAAATTATTAATAATTATTCGAGTAAAATATTAAATATAATTCAATTAAATATGAATTAAATTATTTTAAAAGCTTTAATCGAACAGATTATTAACAGATTATTCGAATAAAAAAATTATTCGGTTTTAACTATTAAATTTAATCGAAATCTGTTATTTAAAAAATATTAAAAATATTTGAATTAAATAAGGTTAAACCATTTTAGAAACATTTTTTCGATTATTTTATAACCATAGATTTTTCCAATAAATTAATCGATTATTCGAATAACGAAAATTATTCGGTTGAAATAACAACAAATATTAAAATAAATGATTTTTTTATATAGCATTTCTTAACATTTAAAAGAAATGATTATTCGAATTCACATACCTCTACATATTCGGATAAAATAAAAATCAGCTACTCACATGCTTTAAAATACCTTAAAGTCACCATTATCAAAAATCAGTTGTTCGGAGAAAATATTGAAATTATTTACATTAAATGAAATTTAAACAAATTTAGTAACGTTTACAGTTTTTTTAACAATCTATTATTCGAATAAATTAAACGACTATTCGAATAAAAAAAATTATTGGGAAAAAATAACAATAAAAACTACTGAAATATAGCATTTGAATAAATAAGCATATGAACAAATAAGTTAATCGATTATTCGATTATTATAACACTAATTATTCGATGAAAATCCAATAGCTAAAAAGCTTAAGCTAACTAAATCCTTTCAAATCCATTTCAGAAATAGTTTGTAACCATTTAAAGCAACCGATTAGGCGAATAAATTTAATATTATTTGCGAATAAAATCGTTTATTCGGGTAAAATATTAAAAATATTCAAATTAAGTGAGATCTAAACTAATTTAGGAACGTTTCAAGCTTTTTTAAAAGCAATCAATCTAGTATTCGAATATAAAAAATTATTCGCATAAAATAACAGTAAAAATATTATATTTTTTTAACTTTTTCAAAGCATTCCAAGAATTGAATAAGTTAATCGGTTTTCAAATAAAATCATTTACTCGATTAAAATATTAAAAATAATCAAATTAAATGAAATTTAAATCATTTTAGGAACATTTTCAAGCTTTTTTAAATAAGAGATTATTGGAGTAAATTAATAGAACATTCGAATGAAAAAATTATTTAGATAAGAAAGACTAGCTTTGGGTTGAAATTCAAAAACAGCTAATTAAATCAACTTAAATGAACTTCAAACCCATTTTCAAAATATCTAAAGCAACGATTTAGGTGAATAAATTTAATCGATAAAAAATAGCATTATATGAAATTTAAAACAATTTAGAAAAGTTTTCATGTTTTAACAAAGAATCGATTATTCGAATAAATTAATCGATTACTCGAATAAAAAATTATTTGGATAAAATAGCAATAAATACTAAACTAAGAAAAAAATTATCATAATATTTTTAAATGTTTTAAAGCATTCGAATAAACGAATAAGAATCGGTTACTCGACTAACACTAATTATTTGTTTAAAAAGCAAAAGCATTTTAGGAACCATTTTAGGACAATTTCTAAGCCTTTTTAAAGCAAGCGGTTAATCGTATAAATCAATCGAATATTCGAGCAAAAAATTATTCAGATAAAATAACAAGAAACACTAAACTAAGATAAAATTTGATTTTCGTAATATTTTTTAATATTAATATTAAATAATTAATATTAATAATAAATAAATACTTTTAGTTAAATTAGAAACCTTTCAAATAATTTAAGGCATTCGATTAGCCGAATAAGTTTAATCGATTATTCGAATAAAATTATTTATTCAGATAAAATATTAAAAATAATCAAAACAAATGAGATTTAAATCAATTGAGGAACGTTCAAATCAAATAAGATTTAAACCAATTTAGGAATATCTTAAACTTTTTTAACACAATCGATTATTCGAATAAATTAATCGATTAATTGAATATCTAGTTAAATGGAAAAATAAAAAACAGTTAATTAAACGCATGAAAATTAGTTTTCGAACAATTAAAAAAATAATTTATTATTCGAATAAAATCAGTTAATTAAAAATAATCAATTCAAAAGTATTTCCACCAAATAAATTAATCGATTATTGGAAAAAATCGGTAATTTAGGTAAACATCAAAAGCATTAAATAATATTAAATAATTAAATAATTTTACATCTATCTCATTCTATTTTTAAACATTTTAAATGAATCGGTTATCCGAATAATTTAACCGATTATTCGAATGCAATAATAATCGGGTAAAATAAAAAGGACAACAAATTAAATTATTCTACAACTATTTCATTCGATTTATACAATGTTTTTTAATTAATCGACAAACCGAATAATTTAATCGAAAATTTAAACAAAACCAAATATTCGGGTAAAATAACAAAATCAGCAAATTAAATGATTTTACATCTATCTCATTTAATATTTTACATGTTTTTAAATTAATCATTTAACGGATTTATTCAATCGATTATTCGGATAAAATAATAAAAATCACCGGCTGAATAACTTTTCATGCGCTTTTGAATAAACAATTATTCGAATACATTAATTAATTTTACGAATAAATACGTGTTGTTCGGGTAAAATAACTATAATTTAAAATAAATTAATTGATTATTCGAATAAGTTGTACGACTATAACAATGAAACCGATTAAACGGTTAAATTTACAATAGCAGCGATTTAAATCTGTCTTTATGATTTAGAAAAATGATTTTAATTATTTGTCAATAAACGATTAACCGAATATTTGTAATAAATCGACGTATTCAGTTTAAATATCAAAATGCAATAACAATTTCTATTTAAATCATTATACGATATTATTTCTACATTTTAAATCATTGATTAATAGAAGAAAATAATCCTTTACTCGAATAAAATATTCGAAAATACAAATAAAAATTATAATGAGATTATAATTAAAAAAACTCTAAACTAAATGATTTTTCAAGGATTGTAAAAAAAATTTAACACTTCCTCCGATTTCTTTACCGATTAGAAGAATAAATTATTCGCTCAGCTAGTAAAACCGGTTGTTAATAAAAAAAATAAACGTAAGTTTAAACAACGTCTATAGAAAATTTGTATAAAACTATAAAGAGACTTTTCAATGCCGAATAAATTAATCGGTTACCCGAATAATTCGGATTATAGCAAAAAAAAATTTATTTCTTTAAAATAATCATATCCCTGCAGTAAATGATCCTTTAATCATTTATGCGAACATGTAAACACTTTTTAAAGTTATCGATTAAATTATTTATTCATTAAACGAATAAATTATTAATGAAATGAATAAATTGTTCACTAAACGAATAAAACCGTTTAATAAGAAAACAGTAATTAGAAAATGCTTTATAACCAAATTTAAAGAATTTTTGAAGCTTAATTGAGTACATAAACCGGTTACTTGAATAAAACAGGTTTTTTCACAAATCTAATAGAAAATGAAGTTAATGAAATTCAATACAATATAAATGATTCTTAAAATATTTTTGTGAAATTAATCAACCGAATAAATTAATCGATTATTCGAAAAAACCGGTTACATGCATAAAATAGACTAAAAAATCAGCTATATAACATTCAATCCAGTATAAATGATTTTTCAAATATTTTTAAGAAATCAATTAAACGAATAAATTATTCGGTTTTTAGAAAAAAAAGCTGTTGCTTGAAAAAAAATAATTCAAAAATCATCTAAAAGAATTACAGTCCAACTTAAATGATTTTTCAAATATTTTTATTAACCGAATAAATTAAAAGGTTACTAGAATAAAATCGGTTACTCGGGTAAAATAAGCCAAAAATTAACTAAATGAAATTCAGTCTGTTGTAAATATTTTTTCAAATATTTTTAAGAAATCTATTAACCGAATAAATTAATCAGTTACTCAAACAAAATCGTATAATTGAATAAAATTGGCAGAAAGTTAACTTAATTTAGTTTTTCAAAAATATTTACTAAATCGATTAACAGAAGAAATTAATCCGTAAATTGAATAAAACTGAATAATATATTAATATTAAAATTACGAAAAAACCTAATTTATGATATTTTACCCATAACAAAAGTTGTTGTAAAAAAGTAATGCAAAAAATCAAAAAGAGGCTTAAAAACTTAAAGAAACTATCTTTTCCCCAACCCCTTAATTTTATATACACTTAATTAAGTATGTGTGAGTACGTCTGTCCGTCTCTGTTTGCATTCTGTTAGCCTTTAGAATTGAGAAAAAAAATATTTGTATTTTCTTGCTCTTTTTATTTTATTTCTGTTCCTTCATTCTTTCAGGCTTTTTCTGCTTATATCTTGATAAAATTTATTTTTTCCATCTTCATTTATTTTTCTATTTTATTTGCATCTGTATGTCATTAAAAATTACAACATTAAACTGAGAGCAGAACAAAAAATATAATGGGAAAAAACTAAAAACAAAGTAAGTTTTTTTTTATTTTTTTATTCTTGTTCATACTTAAAGTCTTTGTAGGCAACTAAAAAGGCACTAAATGGGTGTAGGTAATATAAACGCATATCAACACACACACACACATACATACATACATACATATATATATGCATTATGTTCATGTTTTCAAGAAGTATGAAAAGCTTTTATACATATATATGTATATTGTATTGTAACATGTACACACATTTTCAAACAAAGTGTTCACTTTATAAGGATCATGAAGGACATTTGTGGTGTGTAGAATTGTTTGTACAATGCTGTTGTCGTAATATGCAATCTATGTAAATGTTAGAATTATTTTGAGTAAATGTACGTGTGTATGTGTGCACTTTAATGTATTTTATGTTGCATTGCTCAATTTCAGTTTCACACATCCGTTTACGTTCATCGTTACATGATTGTGTGACTCTTGTAATTTGTTGCAAGCTTACATATATACAGACACATTGAAAGGGAGCAACTGCTAACAGTTATTTTGTTTGTAGTGGCACAGGCATACAAATGATTTTTGTATATACAATATATTAAAATACGAGGTTTGTTAAGGAAGAGACAGAAAATGTAAAATTATATATTTTGTTAATAAAGTTTAAAAACTTATATATATATATATATATATATATATATATATTGGTTTTTTTAAAAGTCATTATTTTTTAAAAGCTTATATGATAGGAAACAAGGAAACATTTTAATTATAAATATTTAAAAAAAATATTTTTTTGTAAAAATAATATTTTTCATAAATAATAAAACTTTCAACAAACTTCAAAATTGCAAAAATGTATGTTAATAATTTTGTAAAAAGTTTACATTGTCTAAAAGCTTATAATATGAGCTTTTAAAATATGAATAGATCTGTGGCCCCTTTTTACTTCAAAATACTACTGAATTATTATTTTTTTCTTTTTTTTTTTTTTTTTTTTTTTGAAAAATTACACTTTTGAAAAATTAATAATATTTTCAACAAACTTCAAACACATTTTATAAAAATATGTATTAATGATTTTGTTAAAGTTTAAATTTTTAAATCTCATATTATAAACTTTTAATATGTGAATAAAAATATTGCCTATTTATTTTTAAAATGTTTTTAACAATTTTTTTTTTCTTTTTATAAAAATAATATTCTTTAAAAATAACTACATTTTCGACAAAATTTAAAAACATATTGTACAAATATATATATTAATGATTTCATAAGAATTAATATTTTAAAATCTTACATTGAAACTTTTTAAAGCATGAACAAAACTGTTGCCTTTTTTATTTTCAAATATTAAAATCTTTTTAATAATTTTTTTGAAAAATATCAATAATTTCATTAAAGTTCAAATACATATTATAAAAATATATAGTAATGGTTTTGTTAAAAGTTTAAAAATTATAAAAGTTTATATTATAAACTTTTAAAGTGTGAAGAAAAATATATTGAAAAAAAAAATAAAATAAGATTTTTGAAAAATAACATTATTTTAAATAAACTTCAAAGGCATATTATAAAAATATATTGTTTAAAGTTAAAATTTTATAAAAGCTTGTATTAAAAACTTTTAAAATGTAAAGAAAAATGTTGCTATCTTTAATCAAAAATATGTTTAAAAACTTTTTATGAAAATAACATTTTTAAAAAATACAAATATTTTCAACAAATTTTAATAACAAATTATACAAATATATATTAATGATTTTGTTTAAAGTTAAAATTTTATAAAAGCTTGTATTAAAAGCTTTTAAAAAGTGAAGAAAAATGTTGCCCTTTTTAATCACAAAAAATATTTTTAAAAACTTTTTGTGAAAATAAGATTTTTACAAAATACAAACATTTTCAACAAATTTTAATAACAAATTATACAAATATATATTAATGATTTTGTTTAAAGTTAAAATTTTATAAAAGCTTATATTAAAAAGCTTTTAAAAAGTGAAGAAAAATGTTGCCCTTTTTAATCAAAAATATTTTTAAATATTTTTTGAGAAAAAAAATAATATTTTTTTTTTAAAATAACCGTATTTTCCACAAAATACAAAAACATATTATAAAAATAAAATATATTAAGAATTTTATTAAAAGTTAAAGTTTTTTTTTTTAAAGCTACATTATAAGCTTTTAAAATATGATGAAATACATGACCATTTTTCAATGTTACGTATGGACCAGTAAGACATCTATTTAGCAATTTCTTTCGCTATAAATGTTTAAACACAAAGTTGAGCAATAATGTTTAGCATAAGCTGTCAAATTTATTGCTCTTTTTAACAAAAATAAAAAGTGCAAAATGAATTGATATTGTTAAAAAAAACAAATAAAAAATAAAAAATAAAAACAGAATAAAATTGTAAGTAAAAAAATTAATTTAAAATTTAAATTTAAGCTGGAGATAAAAATTTGTCTCCGTTATTCTGCCGATGTTATTTCTTATGTTGGGATATAAATATGTCTTCGTGTAGATATAGAGTTAAGAAAATGTTTATTAAAGTTCATATGATAATATATTAGAAAACAAACAAATGTTTTGACATTTACTATGAATTTTGAAAATATACCTTTTTTTAAAAACATTTTTTTTTTTTTTTTTGTAGTTTTCATATTTATTACAAAATTATATAAGAACCGATTTGATAATGCTAAAGCACCAGTATGGCCAATTTAGCCTTTTTAAGTCCAAATCTATCCTTTTTATTTTGCCTTTAACCTTTTTTTTTCTTTTTTTTTTTTTGCTTTTTTTTCATTCTTAAAATTGCCTTAAAAAGGCTAAAATGTTAGTATTTTAACAACAAAGAAAATAGTTTCTTATTTGCTATTACTAATTTTACTTTTTACTGAGTCGTAGACACACGCAGAGAAAAAAATATAGCTATAGTGACCATAATCTAAGAACAACATATTATGTTTGGAACATATGATTACAGCGAAAAATAGAAATGATTATAACTAATAATAATTATGATTCCATTTTGTCATATTGTGTGCGATTTTATGGTTTTTTTTTTCAATATTTGTTTCATTTTTAACATAATTTGGAAGTTGGTTAAATAATTGCAGTCCTTTGCACAGCCAACATCTCGTCATTTTGTTAGTAGCTACACTATGTATTCGGAAATCATTTCCATTTCTCAAGTTATATGGCTGGCTTTCATTCACATATGCTAGTTCTTGAGTTAAGTATTCCGGCGCATATTTCTTCTTCATTTTGAAGATACTCCATCCATTTCAATGTGTCAAGCCTATAATGTATCGAAGTATATCTACAACACTTTAAAATCGATCGCATAGCTTTATTTTGTAGTTTTTGTAACCTTTCTAATTGTATATTTGTGCAGCAAGTGTTTAGTTCGGTGGACCCGAATTCAAAATGTGGTTTAATTTTTGTATTATAAATAATTATTGCAGTGATTATTGATATTTTGTCTCCAATTTTTTTTTTTTTTTTTTTTTTACATATGTATTCTATATGATCATTAAAATTCATATTTTTGTCGATTATAAACCCAAAATAATTTATTTTGTCTACTTTTTCTATTATTTTGTTATTAATTTTAAATTCTGTATTATTATTCATATTTATTTTCATGATTTTTGTCTTATTTTAGATTCTAGTTTTACTCACAATTGAACAAATCTTACTACATTGTTATACCATTCTATCAGATTATGGTTTGATGTTATTATATTATTATTCTATCTTATTATATTATTATACCACATTGTCATATTATAATTTCATTTTGTAATATTATTATGTCATTTAACATATTATTATCTCATGTTATCATATAGTTATCCAATCTTATCATATTATTATTTCATTTTGTCATATTATTATTCCATCTTATCATATAATAAAAATAAAACGTATTAATAAAAAATTATTTTTATAAATTTTTCTATTGAAAATAATAGAGAAAAGTGTTCATTAGCAAAAAAAAATAATTACATATTTTTTGTTCATTAATCATATTCATTTTTACCACCATATGTTCAAATGTTCAAATGCAAGATATGTGTTTTTTTTTTACCAAACCCTTTAATGGTTTAGTTAAAAAATATATCTATATCTTATGTTGCTTGAATTATACTGAGTATAACCAAACCTTATCTATTTATATTTATTCATATGAAAACTAAAAGAGAATTACAATGTTAAAAGCAAAATAAAAATATTTAAAAACATACAAGTTATGAATTTTTCCACTTAGTTTGTGAATAGGATAAGTATTCTATTTATTTCAAACATTTTATTGTTATGGGCATAACAATATTAATATGGTTTAAACATAGAATGTAGTTTAAGAACAAGGAAAAAGACTGCAATTATTTAATGTTTGCGGAAATAATGGTATTTTCAATATTTATAAAATTTTGTTTCTGATAAAAATATTTAAAAAATATATAATTTTTGCAGTCAAGCATATTACAATTTTTATTGAGTGTAAACATTAAATGACAAAATTTAAACAAAAACATTGTTATCATGAATACAGAGAACATATGAAAACATAATATTGTTGTAGTGATAATGCTGTAACCATGTTTTTTCTCTGGGTGCATTTAAGCATTTTTGTGTATTTATTCGCACAAAAAAAACCGAGATTATTTATATTTAACACAAATTTTCTTGACAACTTAACTAATTTTATGGACTTACTCAATCGATTATAGTTATTTTTTAATATACTTTATTAACCATAGACCTATTTATGAATATAATTAAAACAAAAAACTCATAAAAACGAAAATTCTCCCAAAAATTTGGAAAAGCTGAATCATAAAGGAATTAAAGGGTGATTCAAGTAGAGATACTTTTTTCAATAGCCTTTTTTTGACAGATCACGTGTGAGTCGCGTCATGCTGTCATGTTATTTTTGTTTAGTATTGTTTGGCATTTCATAATGGAAAGACTTACGCCTGAACAACGTTTACAAATCGTTCAACTTTATTACGAAAATTCACGTTCTGTGAGGAATGTGTTTCGTGCACTTCGCTCAACTTATGGTCAATATAATCGGCCTACTGAGCGTACTATTCGCAACACCATCACCCATTTTGAGACCCAGCATTCATTATTAGATAATATTCGACCGTATAGACCACGTCCAGCACGCTGTGAAGAAAATATAGCGGAAGTAGCTGAGAGTGTACACGAAGACCGTGGAGAGTCGATTCGGCGCCGTTCGCAGCAACTCGGACTGACATATGGAACGACTTGGCGCATTTTACGTCGAGATCTTAAATTGAAAACGTACAAAATACAGCTTGTGCAACAACTGAAGCCGCTCGATCTTCCCAAGCGGCATCGCTTCGCTCTATAGGCTCTTGAAAAGTTTTAAGAAGATCCGATGTTTTCGAGACAAATTTTGTTCAGCGATGAGGCCCATTTCTGGCTCAATGGTTATGTAAACAAACAAAATTGCCGCATTTGGGTCGAAGAACAGCCTGAAGAGATTCAAGAACTGCCACTTCATACAGAAAAAACAACGGTTTGATGTGGTTTGTGGGCCGGTGGAATCATCGGTCCATATTTCTTTAAAAATGATGCCGGTGCGAACGTAACCGTCAATAGCGACCGTTATCGTGCCATGATAACCGACTATTTGATGCCTAAAATTGACGCTCCTGATCTGGGCGACATTTGGTTTCAGCAAGATGACGCCACTTCCCACATATCGCGTCAATCAATGGATTTATTGAGAGAACACTTCGGTGAGCACATAATTTCACATTTTGGGCCGGTCGATTGGCCACCAAGATTGTGTGATATCACACCGTTAGACTTTTTCCTGTGGGGATATGTAAAGTCTGAAGTTTATGCGGACAAACCCGCTTGGATTCAGGCCTTGGAGGAAAACATCACCCGTGACATTCGCCAGTTACCAGTCGAAATGCTCGAACGAGTCATCGAAAATTGAACTCAACGGATGGACCATCTGCGACGTAGGAACGGCCAATATTTGATAGACATAATCTTCAAAAAATAAATGCCAAAGAATGTTCTTTCAAATGATAAGTTTTTTTTTTTAAGTAGGGAACCTCAAAATGGATCACGCTTTATAATTCTAAAATGACGACAAATCACTAAAAAAAAATAAAGAGTAATTTTTTTATACGAAACAACCCAAATTTGTATGTGAATTTTTTGAACAATTTTTCATTGGTGCATTTATTTATCTATAAATTTATTGCAATATCTTAAAAAAGTATCAAAAACTAATGAGAAAGTGAATAAATAAGTTTTAGAACGAAAAATATTTTTTTTCATTTAGCCTTTTTTGACCCTTTTTTTAAAGTTCAGTTTACCCTCCTGGCAACACTCTAAAACACTTATAAAACACAAAGCCATCAAAAACAAAAACTTAAACATTTCTTAATATAATTTTTATTTCCCAATTTCACTTCCTAAAAGTAGTTTAGTAAGTGAACCAAAACCTTTTAACTTCCTTTTACCAAACAACCCTCTTTTCTTTTTTAAAAACTACATTAGAAAAGTTAATAAAGGAAAAAATGGCACTTTAAATAACACAAACACACACATATACCCATATTGTTGTTTCTGGTAACTGAAGCATATAAAAGACCTTAATACCTCGATGTATACCAAAAAGTTCTTTTAGAAAAAAAATGCATGAAGTCTTTCTATTACTTACTTAGACTTTTAATAAAAATATATTTAGTTTGTATTTTTTTTTTTTTTCGAGGGGAAAGGGGAAAGAAAAAGATTGTTTTTTTACTTTCGTAAACGATTTTGTAAAGACTTAGAAAAAAGCAAATAATTTTTAAGGGAGCTAGACTATTTGATAGAAAATTAATTAAGTAAATTTTGGCTTTTTAAAAGGAATTTTTAAATCAGAAAAAAATTATTTAAAAAGGAGGTAGAAGTTAAAAAATTCAATTGAATACTTGGAAAAAATTTATTGATAGTAAGTTAAGAACGAAAAGAAAGTTGAATTTTTTAAAATATTCGATTAAACAAATCAAATTTTTAGCATAAACAAAGAGATATAAAAAAATGTTTTTAATAATAAATTAAAAATATTCGAATAATCGATTAAAAATATTCGAATATTCGAAAAAATTGATTGTATAATTGATAAAAGATAGAATATTCTATAAATGGCCTAAAATCATTAAAAAGTTTTTCGTAATTTTTTTAATAATCGAATGAAATTAATTGAAAATTATGCCTCAAATTACTAAAAATAGTAATTTTCTTTTGGATTTTTTTCACTAGTTTAAAATTATAATTCAGATGACAAAAATAGTTTTGCTTTACTTTTTTATTTTCTGAGAAAAAATTATTATTATTATTATAGCGAATAATTATAAAAATTATTCAGTTATTCGATGTTTTGATAACTTTAAAACAAATGAAAAAGCTATTTTTATATATTAAGAACAATTTAGTTTGATGTTTTTGTTATTTTATACAAATCGCCGATTTTATTCGAATAATTGATCGTTATGCGATTATTCGTTCAGTTTTTAAAGATAAAATTTAGTTTATTAATTATTTAAATTGATTTATTTTCTAATATTATATTTAAATAAACAATTTTATTCGAATAATCGATTAATCTATTCGGTTACTCGTTTATTTTAAAACATTTGGAAATACTACTTTAATATTTTAACACTAATTTAGTTTGCTCTTTTTAAATATTTTTCGAATAATCGATTCATTTATTCGATTATTCATTTAAGAGCAAATGAAAGCTTTTAAAAAATATATATAAATCAATTTCGTTTGCTGTTTCATACAGTTTTTCCGAATAATCAATGCTTTGTTATCGATGTTTTATTCGAATAACCGATGCGTTTCATCCAATAATCTATTTTATTCGAATAATCGATTTTACTTCTTTATTTACTTCTTTATTCAATTAGTTGTAAGTGTTAAAAAAATTCTTTTAATGAATTTAAACAAATTAATTTTTCTCTTGTAAATATTATATTCAAATAACCGTTTCTCTTTTTCAATGAAGGGACTCACAATGGACCGAGATCGGTCTCTGGCTGGAGATGTGGTACATTTTTTATCACTTCAACCTTCTCTACCTATCTAACCGTTTTTCTTTGAATAATCGATTAATTTGTTCGGTTACTCAATTGTTTTAAACGTCTAATTTTAATATCTTAAAACAAATTTAATTTTATGTTTTTTTTTATTTTACCCGCAAAATCTGGTTTTATTCGATTAATAAATCATTTAATTTATTCGATTAATTATCTAAGAATTTTACCTTATTAATCAATTAAGAGTATTTTAAAATGTTTAAAATCTTAAGAAATCAATTTGTTCGCTTTTTTTAACGAATAATTCATTTCGTTTACTCGATTACCATGAAGCTTTTAAAAACACCCTTTTAATGTTTTAAAATAATTGAATTTATTTCTGTTGTTTTACCTGAGTAATCGAATTTAATCAAATACTTGATAAATTTATTCGGCTATTCGATTACTTTAAAGGTTTTAAAATACCCTTTTAAAGTTTTTGAATATTTTTATTTATGGTTTTAGTTACTTTACTTTAATAATTGGCTTTATTCGTATAATCGATTAAATTATTCGGCAACTTCATTGATTTAAAAAAAGAAAAAAAAATATTTTACCCAAATTTCTCGTTTCATTCTAATAATAATGATAATAATAATTATTTGATTATTCGATTGTTCAAAACGTTTTAAAATAATTTTTAGCGCTTTACAACAATTTTATTTATTTTTATTGTCATTTGGCCCAATTAACCGGTTTTTATTCGATTAATCGATTAATTTATTTAAATTTTAAAAATACTTTCTTTATGTTTTAAAATCATTTTTTTATTGTTTTTGTTATTTTTCTCAAATAAACGGTTCTATTCGAATATCCTATTAGATTATTCGGTTACCCGATTACCTTAAAACACTTGAAAATATTTTTTTTATGTTTTAGAATAATTTTATTTGTTAGTTTTACTTTTTTACGCGAATAATTTATTTTATTCGAATAACTATTTAATTTATTCGGTTACTCAATTACTTTAAAATGTTTGAAAATGCATTTTTCATGCTTTAGAATAATTTTTTTATTGTTTTTGTTATTTTTATGAAATAATCCGTTATATTGTAATAATCGATTAATTTATTCGGTTACTCGATTACTTTAAAACGGTTTGAAATACTTTAATATTTATTTATTTTTTATTTTATCCAAATTTTCAGTGTTATATAATTTACTTTACTGATTTGTTTTATTTTACTCGATTAATTGTTTTTAATCGTTTAATCGATTAATTTATTCGGTTACTCAATTGCTTAAAAATGTCGTCAACATTATTTTTAATGGATTTAATGACATTACAAATTATTGTCTTCTTTACTTCATCCGAATAACCGAATTTATTCGTATATGTATTTATTTTAATTTATTTGGTTTTCCCTGCTCTCCTAAATTTATCAAAAGCTTTTAAAAAAAATTTTAACTTAGATTCTACTTTAAAATCTTTATACAAATTCAATATCTTTTTAAATTTTCCTATTGTCCATAATATTACTACAACATTTTTCATATTAGATTTAATGAAATTCTTTTGCTTTTTGAAACTGACCCCAACATATTTTCTTTTTTCAAAAAAAAAAAAAAAATCCTTCAAGAGAGATTCCTTATCTTTAAAATTTTTTCATTAAATATCAAATATTCATTCTATGCTATTTGCTTTTTGTCCACACCCTCCCAAATAAGTAATTAATTTCTTGTTAAATAGGAAAATAACTTTTACTGGACAAAATCCAATAAATGTTAAAAACAAAAATAACAAAAAAAAAAATGCATCAAAATGAAATTAAACAACAAAATTTCTTGTTCTTAAATAAAATTGCAAAAAAAAAAAAAGCTTATGTTTGTATTGCAGCAAGACAATAACAACACTAAAAACAAATAAATAAACAAATGACAATTGTTAGGAATTTATTTTTTTACTCACAACTTCTTCACTATTTCTTTTGTTTAACGATTTTTTTTCCTCCCCTATTTCTATTTCTATCTCTGTTGATTGTATTTTTCTTTTTTTTTTTCTCCATTTGCCAAATGACTGACTGTTTTGTGGGCTTTTACTGTGTGATTGTTAATGTTGGTACGTGTTTGTTACAAAATGTTGCTATTTGATGTTGTTATTTCCCATAAAAGACTTTATATTTGTGCGTGTGTATTTGTGTTTGTATTTGTATGAGTGAGTGTGAGATCTTGGTGAGTTGGTATTTTCTCATTGTTCTTGTTACTTTATGTTTAAAAAACATTTTTTGTCACTTATTTCTTTTTGTGTATGAAAATGTTTGTATGTATGTGTGTGTGTGTGTGTTTGTTTATCTTACATTTATTCCCTTTTGTTTTGTACATTTCACGCTCTCTTTACTGATTGCAATTCAACGCATTGTAAAGCATTGCAATTTTTCCCCTAACATTTTGAGAAAAAAATTAAATTATTTTTTGATTTTCATTTCTTCTATTTCCATAAAAATTCCTTTTTTTTCCTGGTTGCTATTTGGGTCCAACAAAATATTATGAACTTCTAACACTTGAACATTTACAATCGAACACATTTAAACAAATACATTTACCAATACAATCAAAATACTGTAATGTCTTGGTCCTTGCATTTGTATTGTGTTTTAATAATGTTGCTGTTGTTTTCTTCTGTTTATCTCCGTGTGAATTTCATTTTGATGGTGGGTTGTGTTAGTGTTGTAGTTGTTGTTTCTGTTATAGCAATTGTTTGTTAATGCTGATAACATTGATAAGAAGGGAATTATTTATCATCTTCTATGCTGGTCAGTGAAATGAATAGAAGATATTTGGAAAAATAAGGATAAAATGTAGAAGAAATCTTAAAAAATAAAAAATATTCTAATAATCAAATAGATTTATTCGGGTAAAAAAAGATTCTCCAAGTTTAGAAATTTTCTGTTAATGTAATTAATTACGAGTGGGGTTTAGGATCCAGTTAAAATACTCTCGGGAATTTTTTTTAATTTTCTTGGGAAAACGGCAAATTTAAAATTCTATAGCAAACATTTTGCTATAATACAGCTAAAACGTTATTTGAGAGAAACGTTAATGTTGCATGCATTAGGTTTGTGACTATTGAATTAGATTTTTTTTTTCCATCAGATATCTATGTATTTGTTTATCAATGGTTTAACGAATATAGTTACAAGTTGTTTAACATGAAATTTTAAATCAATTTGAGTCTTGTCATGTTCAAATTTTAGATACTTTAATTTTATTATAGATTTGTGAAAATGAATATTAAATAAGTTGAACTTCGAAAATACTCACTATTATGAAAAAATTACCTGGTTGGGAGATTTTTCATTCTCATTCATTTTCTTTTGAAACAGCATCTCTTATCCAAGCAAAATATTTAAATGACACTATTTTCATCAGATTTCTGAACACTATAATTTCTGCGAATCAATTTTTAGTTTAATTTAATAAGAATTAGTAAAAAGAAATAATGTAAGTTAGAGAAACAAAGTGGAAGTAAACGGCAAGCTATTTATAATGAAATTTATCCAATAGATTAACGTATATTTTAAAAAAGTTTTTGATGCTAAAAATGCAATAACGTAAAAATCTGAGACACAGCCTTTAACATAAATTACGAAAAGTACTAATTTTATTTATTTAAAATATTTAAATTTTTTTAATCTTATAAATGTCGTTATACTTTTATATTATTTAATTTTTCATTAATTCAGTATGATTTAAAATGTTTCGTTTTGTTTCATTTAATAAAAAAAAATAATAATAATTTTCTTTATAAGAAATCATGGCCTTTTTTTATAACTAAAGTTTTAAAAAATTCCGGGGAAAAAATTCCCAAGAATTCCCGGGTAGTTGATATTTTCGTTCCCGTTTCCCTAAAAAAGAAATATTCAGAAAACCCTAAACCCTAGTTAAGATACAAATTTTAATGAAAAAACAATTATATTCGAATAAGCAAAAAGTCGAACTAATTTAAATAAATATACGAATAAAATCCGTTATTCGGATTAAATATAAAAAATATCAAATTTTTAATAGTATTAAATCTATTAAAAATGTTTCTAAACCACCGTATAACCGAATAAATTAAGCTATTATTCGAATAAAACTAATTATTCGGATAGACTAACAAAAATGATAAATTAAATTATTTTAAAACAATAAATAAGAGTTTTAAAACATTTTAAAGCAAACGAGTAACCGAATAATTTAAACGTTTACTCGGATAAAATGAGGTATTTGGATAAAATAACCAAAATAATATTTAAAATTATTTTAAATCACTAAAAGAGTATTTTCAAACGATTTAAAGCAATCGGGTAACCGAATAAATGAAACGATTATTAGAATAAAATAAATGTTTGGGTAAAATTACAAAAACAATAAATAAGAGTTTTAAAACATCAAAGCGATTATAAATCGAATTATTTAATCGATTATTGAAATATATTGAAATAAATTTAATTATTCGGGTAGAATAAAAAAACAATAAATTCGATTATTTTAAATTATTAAAAACATATTTTCAAAGATCTTAAAGTAATCGAGTAAGGGAATAAATTAATTGATTATTCGAATAAAACTAATTATTCGGGTAAACTAACAAAAGCAGTGGTGTTGATGCAATCAACTAACCGAATAAATTAAAGGATTATTTGAATAAAATTCGGATAAAATAACAGAAAAACTATAATTTAAATTATTCTAAATCGCAAAAGAATTATTTTCACAAGTTTTAAATTAATCGATTAATCGAATAGTTTAAACGATTATTCAAATAAAAACGATTATTCGGACAAAATAACAAAAGATAACAGAAACAGTAATTAAATAATTTTAAAACAATAAATAAAAGTTTAAAACGTAATAAGCAATCGAGTAACCGAATAATTTAAACGATTATTCGAACAAAATCCGGTATTCGGATAAAATAACAAAAACGTCATTTAGATTATTTTAAAATATTAAAAACAGGATTTTTAAATGCTTTAGAGCAATCTGATAACAGAATAAATTAAATTATTAAATTAAATTATTCGAATAAACATGATTATTCGCGTAAAATTGCAGAAACAATAAACTAAATTACTTTAAAAAAGCATTTTCAAATGCTTTACAGGAAGTAACAGAATAGGTCATCGATTAATCGAATGCAAGCGATTATTCAAACAAAATAACAAAAACGCCAAAAGTGCTTGGAAAAGCTAAAGCTCATTTAACTAGCTAAAATAATCGAATAAAATATACCAAAAATTAAATAAATGATGAAATAAACAATTAGGTATGTAGTTATAATCGTATAAAAACATTGGAATATTAGATACAAATTTCTTTAAATAAGAAATTGATTAACATTTTTTGATTAATCAAATAAAAGTATTCGAATAATCGATTAAAATATTTCAAAAAGTTGATTAAATAGAAAATTATTTAATAAAGTAAAACAAAATATTTAAATTAAGAGATTAATCCATTAAACGAATAATCGATTAAATTTTATTCTAATAATCTCTTAAAATTTATTCGAATAATCTTTTAAAATTTGTCGATTTGTTAAATAAAATGAAATCAAATGCAATTAAAAGATTAATCGATGAAAGTTATTGAAACAATTAATTAAAATTTATTCGAATAATAACCGGTTAAAATTTTATGTCTATTTATTTAATACATAAGATAAGAAAACATAAGATTTTTGTAAAAGATTAACTGATTAAAATGCTACGAATAATCGAATAAAAATATTAGAGTATTCGAATTAAATTATTATGCTGTTTGCTTAATAAGAAGTCTGATATTAATTTATAAAATAATCGGTTTTAATCTTTCGAATAACCGAATAAAAATAATCGATTAAAGCTTTTTCGTTTTTTTAATATAATTAAATTTAATAAAACGAAACAAAATTTGATCGATTGAAGTTCATATGGTGAATATATTAATCGAATAAAATTATTCGAATAATCGAAAAAAATTATTAGAATAATCGAATAAAATTTTTCGAATAACGAATAAAATTATTCGATCAAAATCTCTCGCTTTATCTAATAAAACGAAGAAAAATAAAAATTCAAACTATTAAAATAATTCTAATAAGCGATTAAAATTTATTCGAATAATCTCTTAAAATTTATTCGAATAATCTCTTAAAATTTATTCGAATAATTTTTTAAAATTTGTCGATTTGTTTAATAAAACGAAACAAAATGCAATTAAAAAATTATTCTATCAAAATTATTCGATTAATCGATTTAAATTGTTTTTTAATTATTAAATAACAGACAGTTTTAAATGATAAATGAAATAAAATTATTCAAATAATCGAATAAATTTAAGTATTTGATTAAAATGATTATGTTTATTCAATAGTCTGATATAATTTTATTTATTTTATTTTATTTTATTTATTTCTTTTTTAATTTTATACAATTTAATAAAACGAAAGATCAATCGAAGAAAATTTACTCGAATCGATTAAAATTTACTCGAATAATACCTTAAAATTTATCAATTTAATCAAATAAAAAATTTGAATAATTGATTAAAATTATTCGATGGTTCATTCAATAAAAAGTTTTTTAATATTGATTAATAAATCATATATAAAATTTTATTCGATTATTCGTATACTTTTATTAGACTACTCCAATAATATTATTCGAATAATCGATTAATATTTTTTGCTTTGCTTATTTAATAAGCAAATTAAATTTAATAAAATTTAGTTAAAAATTTGTTCTATTAAAATTATTCAAATCATCGATTAAAATCTTATTTGATTAATTTATTATTTGATATCAAGGCGTTTTTATTGAATAAACCTTCGGATAATTTAAATCGTTTATTCGAATATTCTTATTCGACTATTCGCATAATTTAATGGATTAAATTTTTAATTATATTTTGTTTCCTTTTATCAAATAAGCCAAAAATTTTATTGTTCCAATAATATTATACGATTTAATTTTTTTCGCTTTGCTTTTTCAATAAAACGAAAAAAAATAATAAATTTATAATTTTATTTATTAAAATTTTTCAAATAATTGAATAAAAATATTCGAATAATATTAAAACCAACTGATTTTCTATTTGATATGTAAAAGAATTAATAAAGAATTCGAAATATATTTATATATTAAACAAATTCACAAAAAACATTCGAATACCAAGGAACACTTTTCCAAAAGAACTTTAATTTACAATATTATATATTTGAGCAACTATCTACTATTGCAACACCCCGATTTCTGCAACCAGTAATTTTCTTACAATACAGGGTTTATAAGTGCAACTTTTTTCCAAAAAGAAGTATGAATAAGTAAAACCTTCTATTGATATTTTTTTTCCTGTTCACACACGTAGTTTTAATAATTTTCAGATTATTAAAAAACATTGAATTATCGTCCAATCAAAAACAAAATTACAATGAATGCGGATTACTTTTTGGGTTAAACAAAAAAAATAGTCTCTCCGAAATGTAAACATTGAAATAAAGCATTTGTTTTCTCTTTTTTAATTTAAATGAATTTTTTGATTAATATAAGTTTGTATTTAAAAACTTTTTTGGAAATTGCAACAACCCTGGTTTGGTAATGGTTGTGCAAATCGAGCTCATACTGTACTAATTATTCCATTAAATACCCCTTTGTTCAACAAAAACAAATTCCAATATTTTTCGTTTAACAATCAATACATTTTTGTTACATTTCCCAAAAAGGCAACATATTTTGACCACTTTAGAGCAACCAGTCATCCACCACCATCAGCTAACAAAACAATATTGTTTATACGCCTGCCTGCACTTTTTTTTTGTTTTGTTTCTATGTAGCCAGTAGCAACTACAAAACACTACCCATCCAGCCACCAAAATGTCATTTTGCTAAGTCAAGTGGTTCAAAGAGAAGATGCGGCAGGAATTATCTGTATTAACATCAGCATCATTGTCATTGCTCTCCTCGTCCTCATCGTTAGCCAGTGTGTTATTATCAGTAAAATTAACAAAAAAAAAACGCACAAAAACTGCAGCAACAGCAACAGCAACAACAATTTAACAATTGTTTTTTTTCTGTTTTTGCTGCTGCAATTTGTTTTTACAAAAAGATTATATATTCATTTCATTTCTTTTTTTTTTTTTTTTGTATTGTTTGTGTATATGATGTATGTATGTGTGTGTGTGTGTGCTGGCGAGTGAATATGTTGTTGCTGCTGTTGCCTATCATTGTTGTTGACTACAAAAGCAAGTCATGTGTAAACGCATTTTAAAGAAAAATTTCCCTTCATTCTCTTTCTCATCTTTTTCTGTAGACAACAACGAAATTTCCTTTTTTACCGGTAGATTTTTTTTTCGTCGATGTTGTTGATGATGATGATGAAGCTCTCGTCTATCTTACCATCTATAAACACTTGTATGGAGTGGGTGTTTTGTAGTTGTTGCTGTTGTTATTGTAACTATCATTTATACATACTTGTAGTTGTAGTGTGATACAGTTATAGTGTTTATGGGCAAGAGTAAGTAAATATGTTGAGTGAGAGGAGTAAAAAGAGAGGAATAGTTTTCTGTTTTTACTTTTTTATTTTGTTTTTTCTACCATTATAACTGTATAAAAGAGTGTTGTGAGTATTTTTTTAACTTACAAAACCATACACATACATATTTGCTAGTACATGTGTTATTTTAGTTTTGTTGTTGTTTAGGGCACTTCATTTTTTTAATTGTTGTTGCTGCCTTAAATAGCATTGTGTCGCCACAGGATATGGAAGTTGCTTTTAACATTTGAGAGTGTGTAAACTATTTGTGTATGTAAGCATGTTTGTGGAAACATTTTGTCATGTTTTTTATCGCTTGTGAAGGTGTTTGTGCATGTGTGTAAGTTGTTTATTTTATATTTATTTATGGTATTTTTGTTTAAAAGATTACGAACATTGAATAGTCATACAATTATTTGATGTTTTTTTTTTATTTTTGCAGTTTTGCATTGTTTTTTAAGGGACGCTTACGAGACGCACTTAAGCGCAATGAAAACGTTTAATGTCAGAGATTACAAAAAAACAAACAAGATATAGAGAAAAGTACATGAAAACAGACAAATGATATTTAAGGCAATGTTACATATGGCTAGAGCGAATTTTAAAGACTCTTCGGCATAAGCTTAAATGATTAAAATCATTCGAACAAAATTACAAAAGTATTCGATTAAAATTTCTAAGAAATTTATTAAAACAAATTGAATAACTGCTCAATAACATTCGAATAATCGTTCAACATTTACAGATTTTTTAAAATCGATCAATTAAAATCTTTCAAATAATGGAGTAAAAATATTCTAATAAAATTTATAAAAAATGTATTCAATAAAACTAATTAAATAATTACTCAAATTACTAATTAAATAATTACTCAAATTACTCAAAAACATTCGAATAACCAATCAGAATTTGCGGATTTTTTAAATCAAATTTTATTAGATAATCGATTCAAATTATTCGAATAATGGGATTCAAATAATCGAATAATTTTTTTTTTTTAAGTAAACAAAAACGGAATTTTGTTTAGAGATTAACTGATTAAAATTATTTGAATTGTCGGATGACAACTATTAAAATATAAATCGATTCAAAATATTCGAACATTTTAAAATATTAATCCATTATGTTTATTATTCGAGTAATAATAAAAGTATTCGAATAATAATAAAAGTATTCGAATAATCGGTTCAATTTTATCTATTTTTTATAAGTAAAAAATTTTTTCCAATAATCGAATTTTTTTAAAGAAATAAAAAACTGAATTTTTTTAAAAGATTAATCGATTAAAATTATTCGAATTATCGGATGAATATATTCAAATTTACCCATTTTTTACTAAATTATATGAAACAGAATTTTATTAATCGACTAAAATTATTCAAATAATAAATTAAAATTTATCGGTTTTTTATAAAATAAAGAACAACAAAATTTTTCAAAACATTAATGGATTAAAATCATTCGAAAATTTTAGAATAATCCATTAAAATTTTTTAATTTTTTGTTAAATAAAGAAAAGCTGATTTTTTTAAATTAATCGACTAAAATTATTTAAATAATTGAACAAAATTGAATGATTTTTATTTAAATAAAACAAAACGAAGTTTTATTAATCCATAAAAATTATTCAGATAATATATAATCGCAATAATCGAATAATTCGAATAATTGATAAATACTTTTCTATTAAATAAAAGAAAACGGAATGTAAATAAAAGATTAATCAATTGAAGTTTTTCGAATAATCGGATGAAAATATTAGAAGAATTGATTCAAATTCATTGGTTTTTTATTTAATAAAGAAAAATAGAATATTTAAAAAATTAATTGATTAAAACTATTCGAATAATCGGATAAAAATATTAAAATAATCGTTTAAATTTTTATCGATTTTTTATTATGTTTTTTAAAAATTCTTCGAATAATTTGATAAAAGTATTCGAATAATCGATTAAAATTTTATCGATTATTTATATAAATAAAAAGCAAAATTTTTGTTAACAGATTAAACTACTAAAATTGTTTGAATTATCGGATAAAAATATACTAATAATCCATTCAAATGTTGTAGATTTTTATTAAGAATGTATACAAACAGATTTTTGTTTAAATATTCGAATAATCGATTTAAATTATTTATTTATTATTATTTATTTATTATTTATTTAAAAAGGAATAACGATTTTTTTTAATATTGGTCGATTAAAATTATTCGAATGATCGCATAAAAATATTTCATGTGTTATACAGGATTTGATTTTATAATTTTTTTATTTGATGTAGAAAAATTTATTTATTTACTTTTTTTAAGGTTAATCGATTAAAATTATTCGAATTATCTGTTAAAATTATTGGAACAATTGATTCAAATTCAACGGTTTTTATTTTAAGTAAAACAAAGTAGAAATAAAAGATAAATCGGTTAAAATTAATGGTATAATCGCATAAAAACACTGGAATAATCGATTCAAATTTGTCGAATTTTTACTATATGCAAAAAAACAGAACTTTTAAAATTAAACGTTTAAAATTATTCGAATAATCGATCAAAAATATTCGACTAATCGAATAGAACTTCTCAATTTTTATTAAATAAAACAGAATTTTGTTTAAAGATTAGTCGATTAAAATTATTCGAATAACCGGATAAAATCATTCTAATAATCCATGAAGATATCCCATTTCATATTAAGTAAATAAAAACTGTTTCTTTAAATTAATCGATTAAAATTATTCGTATAATAGCACATAAATTCGAATAATCGATTAAAATTTCCCGATTTTTAATAGAACAAAGCAGAATATTACTAAATGATTAAACGATTAGAATTATTCGAATAATCGTTCAAAAATTCGAATAAAATTACATTTTTAGAATACTCGATAAAAAAATCGTTGGAAAATATTCAATTAAAACTATCTGAATAAATATATACGTTTCAAAATATCCTATTTTTAATATTTTATTGTAAATTCTGATTAAAAATTAAAAAAATTTGGTTTGAAATATTCGATTAAAAAGATTCGATGCAAAATACTGTATTAAAATTTCTTCTATTTGATTAAAAATATTTTCAAGTAAAAATATTCCACAAAATATATTCGATTAAAAATATTGGATTAAAAGGATTCGATTAAAAATTATTGTTTAAAAATACCCGTTTAAAAACATTCGATTAAAAAACTTAATTAAAAAAATCGATTTAAAATGTTTGTTTGAAAATATTTGTGATTAAAAAGATTCCATTACGAAATACACGATTAAAAACATTTCCGATTAAAATTATACGACTAAGTATGCTCAATTGAAAAAATCGATTGAAAAATGGAATGGATTATTGTGTTAAAAATATTCGATTAAAAGCTTAAATTAAAAATATTCGATTAAAATGAATCTTATTTATTATAATTTATGGTAATTTTTTTCCTTTGAAAATAAAATAAAAATATTCGAATAGTCGATTTAAATTTTGTCAGATTTTTATTAAATACGTAAATAAAAACAGATTTTTTAAATTATTCAAATAACCGAATAAAAGTATTCGAATAATCAATTTAAATGTATAAGTCTTTTATTAAATAAAGAAAAACAGAATTAAAAAAAAAAAACTAAATAAAAATATTAGAATAATCTATTAAATTTATTGATTTTTTTATTTAATAACGAAAAACGCAATTTGCGTAAAATTAATCAATGAAAATTATTCGAATAATCGGATAAAAATATTAGAATAGTCGAATAAAATTTTAATAAATTTTTATAAAATAAAACCAAACAGAATTTTAATAAAAGATTAATCGATTAAAATTATTCAAATAATCGGATAAAAGGAATCAATTTAAAATATTCGATTAAAAGGATTTGATTCAAAATATTGCATCGATTAAAAATATTTACCCGAAAACTTTTATCAATTCCATTTTCACTCAATTTTGGTTAATCAATATATTCGAATAATCGTTTGAAATGATCCAAATAATCGGATAAAAGTAATCGCATGAAAATATTCCATTAAAAATATTTGCTTCAAAATATTCTATCGACTAAAAGTGTTTACCGGAAATTTTGTATCAATTTCACTTTCACCGATTTTCAGAACGTATCACAGTGGGGCCAAATGAAAAATTTTTGGTAATAAATTTATATCTCCTAAACTCCTACTTAAACGGATCGAATTAAAATGTATTAAAGAGTTATGGAGGAGGACCTAAACTTTCAGAAAAATCATCATATCACCCAGTTATAAAACGAGATAAGCCACAGTGCTTGGCAAGATAAAGATATTGCTTATATTTGAAAAATTGCAAACAATCTACAAACAAATTTTTTGCCAATTTTTGTTTAAATGATTTTTACAGGAATGAAAGATTGATACTTATTTCATACATTACATAAGAAATAATTGTAATAATATTATTTCAATATATTTTTTTGTGTGATTTAAAAAAGCCGTTTAAAAATTTTTCTTTTTTCATAAAATCTGCACTACTAAATTCGTTTTTTACCGGACGGGAAGCAATTTAGTATTAAATCGAATTAAATCTATTTTATGATGAAACATCGTTAATAAATTTTAAAAAAAACTCATGTGACATTTCTTTATTAATCGATAAAAATGAAACTTTTTCTCTAAAATTCACCATTCTCAACCTGGATGTGCAAACGTAAATCAATTTTAAATTTCCACTCATGTCTTGTCTTTTAAAATATATAAAGAAACTAAATTTTTATTAAAGAAACTTTGAGAAAAAAGTAAAAGAACAGTAATATATTTTTGTATAAAAATAGCCATTTTTCATACTAATTTCAGAGTACTGGCTTTGAACGTTTTTCACGTCTAGACGAAATGAGATAATCAAATATATTACAAAATACAGAATATCAAGCGGAATAAAGTCCAGACAAAAAATAAAAAAAATTTAAGCGTAAATAAAATTGAAGTGCCAAGCACTTTATAAAAATCTTTGAAATCGGACTTTATTCGTAGAAGCTACGATTTTTTGAAACGTTTACATACTCGAGGTAGTCAACTTTAACACCCTGTAGCTTATCTCGTGTTATCACAGGGTGACTACAAGACGATTTTTCTGAAAACTTAAGTCCTCCTCTATGACTCTTCCATACATTTCTATTCGTTCCGACGAGTAGTTTAGAAGATACGCATTTTTTACCAAAAATACTGCTTTTGGCCCCACTGTGCGTGGCTGATAGTTTTTTAAAATACCAATTTTTTGTTTTGTTTTTATTGTTTATAGTAATTTTTTCCTTAAAAACAATACTCTTACTCTTAAATTTTGATGTTCAATGAATAAAAACAACTTACCTAAAATCAAATTTATTGATTTTAATAATAACTCTTTAGTTACCCTTAAAGCTTTTTAATTTAATTGAATTTATATAGTAGGTGTTGACGTCCATTTCCATATCCGTTGAAAGTTTTTTTTTTTTTTTTTTTGCACAAACTTAACTACTTTAGCAAAACTCTTACCCCCCATATTCCCTTGACTACATAGCAGTAGCTTGCTCCTGTAGTTGAGGTAAACAAAAAATTGAATTACTTTGATAAAGTACACTCATACACACAATTTACAAAAGGCAAAAAAAAAAAAATAACATGCAAAAAAGATGAAATAAAACGGTAGAAAATTCTCCCTCTTAAATAAAAGTTTAAAAGAAAATCAGCAAATAATAGTGGCAACACGCAAACTATCAAATATTTTACATACGTTGCTATTTTGATTGCAAAATGTTTAAAGGTAAAGAAAAAAAATGGAATGCAATTTTTATAGTTTACACTCTTACCTATTTGTATGCATACAAAACAAACACACATACACACACACTCGTCCGAACTTTCATATTTTACAGACACATTAATAAACAAACAAATAATACATACTTGAGGTCTTTAGCTTGAACTCTCTTATATGTAACTTTTAATAACGCAAAAACTCTTCTTCCCATATCCAGTGTTGCCACGGTAAAACATTTTTTGTAAACAAAATTTTGAAAAAAGTAAAAAATAACCAAATACAAAAGTTGTAAAAAAAGACTATAAACTAATTAACCTTGAACACAAGGCACGGTGTAAAAGGTGTTACTTGACTCTCCTGTTCAGTATTTTTAAAAATAAAAAAGCAAACAGAAGGTACAATCAAATAACAACAACAACAACATTGTTCATTGCTACTTAATAAGTGGCAAAATAATAACAATTATACATTGCTTGATTAATTACCTAACTGGTAGCTTTAAGCTTATAAACAATAATAATTGAAAAGGGAGAATAAAAAATGCTTAATAAGTTACGAATTATATTTCCCCAAAAGTTGTAAGTTACATAGATGATGTATACGGAGAACACCACAGTGGGACGCTGAAGAGTGCTCATGACGGTCGTGGCGGACTAGAAAATGTATTCCATTCTGCCGAGTGTCCAATAAAACATTTTACAATGTATTCTTCTATAATTATTCAATGAACTTAAGCTAAAATACAAAAATTATAAAAAAAAAAAACTATAAAAAAAAGTTCTTAAAAAAACTATAAACTAATAAAAATAAAAATTTTAAAATTATGTATGTAAAAGTTGATATCATTTTTATATATTCAGGTTTAAAATATTTTTTTTTTAATATCGGTTATAAAGTTAAATTAATCTTAATTTGCTTTTAAATTAGTAACCAGATGCGAAAAAAAAATATTCAGCTAAATCGTGTTTAAAATAAAATCAAAAAATGCTACAAAATTATTTAAAAATGTTAAAAGTAATGCTAAATCAATAAAATACTTCTTCAGTGGTATATATTTCGTATTAATTTTACTTGATTTTGACCTCAAAGAATCGATTATAAAACAAAAGAAGGAAGAAAAGACATATGTAGAAGCAATAGTTGCTCGACCAAGAAGAGTCATAAGTCATAAGAGTCATATAGAAGCATCCCCAACATTTGCTGTCATATTTGCTACCATCAAGTTATTCAATTAACATCATGAATAGCGCAATTTTTTTTATTTATTCAATAGCCAATGAAATTACAATTTCTCAAAATGGGTGATGGTGTTGCGAATAGTACGCTCAGTAGGCCGATTATGTTGACCATAAGTTGAGCGAAGTGCACGAAACACATTCCTCACAGAACGATAAAGTTGAACGATTTGTAAACGTTGTTCAGACGTAAGTCTTTCCATTATGAAATGCCAAACAATACTTAACAAAAGTAACATGACAGCATGACACGACTCACACGTGATCTGTCAAAAAAAGGATCTCTACTTGAATCACCCATTATATGTGCCGTTTGACAATTGTAAAAACCAGTACTGACTTATTTTGAGACACCATAATTGTGCTTCATAGGTGGGTTTGTAAAACTCGAATACATACATGCTACGCTAGTTATGTGTGCTATGAACCGATCTTAAAACAGGACATACATACATATGTATTTATGTATGTATGTTTTTTTTTTTTCTTTTGACGAGTAAAAAATCATCGAAAGACTCTGGTCGTTCAATGATGCCAGGTGTGCGAGACTTTAACACGCTAAAACAACCTCGTTTTCTCTAACCCCCATTCCCTGCGGAACCACCGCAAAAGTATTTCCTCGCAGGGGGGGAAAGGTATCAAAACCCCAACTAATCAAAATTTCCTCTTCTAACTTCCTCTTGCCTCCGTAACTCTAAAAGGACTGTTTTCACATATTTGCAAACATTCTCCCAGTTCTCGAGTGATACAAGCATAATTTGTACTATATTACTTGAACATATCTCACTTGCCTTTCCAAGTTCGTTCTCTCAGATTCAAAACGTGGACACACAAAAAAAACACGTGATTCGATTCCTCTTCATCCTCTACGCAACGCGTACAATATTGAGAGCTATCAAGTCCAAAGCGGTATAAGTATGAGCGGAAACAACCGTGTCCACTAAGGAATTGGGTCAGGTAGTAATTCAGATAACCATGCCGTCTTCCACACCATACTTCTACATTTGGGATAAGCTTATATGTCCATCTACCTTTCGAAGATGATGATCATTTCATTTGCCACTCCGCCATGCTGTCGCTTCTAATAACACTAACATCTCTACCATTTTCCGGTATGGACCGTGCTTCGAATTCATATTTGACATCTCTTGCCAATATATCGATTGGTATCATGGCAGCAATTACAAAGGCTGCTTCATCCGATACAGTTCTATATGCAGAAGATACTCGCAGTGCTGCTAGTCTGTAGACAGATCTAATTTTACCGCTGTAGGTCCTTAGCCTGGTGGATTCTGCCCATATTGGAGCAGCATAGAAAATTATACTCTTGACAACCCCAGCTAACACTTTTCTTCTTAAATATTTTGGACCTCGTGTATTTGGCATTACCCTGCATAGCGCTGTACATATACCTATGGCTTTATCTCTCACGTAATTTAGGTGGTGTTTAAATGATAAACGATTATCTATCACCACACCCAATCCTTTGTACTTGAAGATTTATATATTCCATCGTTCTACGACTGGATATCAATACCGCTTCCGTCTTATGCTCAACTAACGATAGACCCATTTCAATGAGCCATGACTGTACCACATGGATACTACTCTCGGAAACTGTTTTAGCTTCGTTAATAGTTTTTGCCACTATCACCAGGGCTATATCATCAGCGAAGACAATAACTTTTGCTCTTCTTGGAAGATTTAATCTCAAGATACCATCATACATCACATTCCACAACAATGGTCCAAGCACCGATCCTTGTGGTACTCCGCCTGCGGCATTATATTCCTTCATTCCCTTGTCTGTTTCATATATAAGAACTCTTTGCCGGAAGTAATCCTTTATTATTGCCACAAGATAAGCTGGAACACTTATTCGTATAAGAGCATTGACTATATTCTCCCAATTTGCCGTGTTAAATACATTTTTGACATCTAGAGTCACGAGTACACAATATTCTTTGGATCCTTTTCTCCAGCTGCTACCATCTATTGCATCTTTTGCAATGCTTACAACCGTTGCAATTGCATCAATTGTCGACCTATGTTTTCTAAAACCATATTGCATTTTTTACAGACCATCCAATGTTTCAATGCATTCTTCGAGTTTATTGCAAATGATTTTCTCCAATAGCTTTCCTCTGGTATCTATCATGCACAGTGGTCTGTACGATGACGGTTCCTCTAAAGGCTTCTTATCCTTGGGTAGGAGCACAAGTTTTTGCCTCTTCCACATTGATGGGAATGAACCATGCCTTAGGCATGAGTTCATCAGCTGCAGCATTTGGTTTGGACAGCACTTTGCAGCCTCTTTTAGGACGAGGTTTGGGATACCATCTGGTGCCGGGGCTTTTTTATCTTCGAATTTTGTAACAGCCTTTTGGATTTCCAATAACGTAATTTCTGGAAAGTAGAAAATCTCTCGGATGTTCTAAGTATTCCATGTTGTAGTACGTTGCTCTGAAAACAGATAAGTCACTATTTCAGTAAAAATTTTAGCTTCCTTGGGTGATGGTGAGCTCAGACATTTAAGCTTTTTTCTCACAAGTTTGTACGCTAAGCCAAAGGGGTTATGCTCTAGATCATTGCATATCTCCAGGAATCGTAGTCTTTTACTTTTACGTATTGCTAGCTTAAAAGCCTTTTTCTTTTGCTTAAAAATCTCGTGATAAAGTTCATTTTCTATTCCATATCGAGTTCTTACATAGCGTCTTCTGGCTTTGATGCAATCCTTTCGCAGCTGAGCTATTTCTTCATTCCACCAGTATACAGGAGTTTTCTTAAATTCACGTTTCCTTCTCTTCATAGACATATTACAAGCTTGCGTCATATGATTTATAAACTGTTCATTCATATTTTCAGGAGTGCCACATATTTCTACGTCTTCCATAAATATAGAGAACAATTGCCTATCAAAAGTATTGGATTTCCAACCGCTTATTTCTCTTCTGGAGCCTGCTTCGGACAACGATGTAGACAAGCCTAAGTCCATAAGGATTGCAGTGTGATCACTTTGGGTGTATATCTCGGAAATATGCCAATATATCACGTTATGGATATTAGAGCTAGCAAACGCAATATCTATTATTGATCCTCTACCATTTCTGTTAAATGTCTGCACATTTCCACTATTTATCAAAACCACATCAAGCAACGCAAATGCTTCAAGCAAGATTCTGCCTCTTTCATTTGTCTTTAGGCAGCCCCATTCCGTAGCCCAGGCGTTAAAATCCCCAGCTATAAGGATAGGGCTCTTTCCGATCGCATCAATTGTTAAAGCATGGATGATCTTCTTGTATTCACCAATGTCAAATCTTGGGGGAATATAGCAGCTGTACAAGTGTATTCCGGAGACCGTAGTACGGACAAAAATGTGACTATTTGTAGACCAATTTGCGCATGTGCCAGAGGTATCACTGAACCAACATGGTGGAGTTAAGTTTCTATATTGCTCACTAATAATACATATATCTACATTTAATTCACGGACGGTTTGTGCCAATAAGTCTTGGGCAGTTTCGCAATGGTTCATGTTCAGTTGTAATAGTCTCATTTTGATTTAAGTTGTTTAAACGCCTTCCTGTATTGCGGATAGACAGCTGCTCCGGTAATATGATTAGTGTCAGATCCATTTTCTCTACAAAGAAGACACATTGCATTGTTAATGCATTATATTTTATTATTTAAAAAAATAATAAAATATAATGGCGTTGAAGGCAATTAAAAAAATCACGATTGATAGAGGCGACCCTTGAGGGATGCCGTTAATGAGAGAGTAATTTTTTGTGAGAGCTAAATTGATACGAACTTTAAATTACGATTTGTTAGGAATGATTTTGTTATGTTATACATTTTGATTCTTACTTTCCAATTTATTGGTTCTTGCAGTACGATATGTACACCAATGCGATCAAACGCTCTCTCAAAGTTTATGGATAATATGGAAATATGGTTCTTATGTGAGAGACCTTGTGAAATAAAATGGTTAATGTAAAGAAGAGCATCTAATGTGTTTTTTTTTTTTTTTTTTTTTTTGGAGTTGATAAAATTATTTTTGTATGAATACCATGAGAGCCTCTCAGCTATGATTTTTTCTATAACCTTGCCTAAACATGGTTATAGAGATATATGTAGGTCTATAGCTGCTCATGTTTTTTACAGCTTTATTGGGCTTTTGTATAGGTACTATAATAGCATTATGCCAGTTATGTGTATAAATGCCTGAATTAAATATATTGTTATATAGGTTGATTATTCTATGTTTTAGAGAGTTTTGCCAAACTGTTTTTTAATATTGAATATGATACTTCGTCGTAAATAGGAATTTTGCCCTTTGTAATTGATAGCACTGTTTTGCAGATTTAGTTAAATGTATGTTGCCGTATGAGAGGTTTAATATTTCCAATTTGTTATATACATAATGTAGTTTTTGTTTCTTTTATTGATTTTTACATAATTTAAAACCAATACAACTAAATTTTAAAATCAAATAAATTTTTTATAAAATTTTATTTCATAATTTTTTCTGTATAATGTAATAAAAGTTATCATCTCCACAGTAGAAAATAAAATAACTAATTTTTGATTAAAAATAACCAAAACGACAACACTGCCTCTATCTATTGTTCTCCCTAAACACTTTCTCTCTCTCTCTCTCTCTCTTTCTCTGTTGCTCTTATTTAATATGGTAAGCACCATATAGGAACCGGATATTATATATTTTATGTAAGATTATTTGCGTATAAACATTTAAATATGTAGTTGTAGTTGTTGTAATATTTTCAAAAGTGATAAAATGTGTGTGTTTTAAGCATTCCTTCTTTTATGTTGATATTTTAACCAAAAAGTAAGATTTACAGTTACAAATACTGGCCAAAAATCTTTATTTAGTAGAAAATTTAAGGGTGAAGGTGAGTGAACACTTATTCAGGGTAGCTATGGAACGTGAGGATTTAGTTATTATTATTTTTTTTTTCCTCCGGCATATGTATGTGAATATTAATTTAAAAGGCAAATATTATTAAATAAATGCTTTGGTTTATACAAAAAAGAAAAGAGGTTTATCCTTTGCAAAAATATTGTTTCAAATTAATTTTTAGGGATTATTTAAAACATAATTTTGGTAGAGTTGGAAATTGTCTTTACGTGTAAATATTTGATAAATAAAAAATATTGTATTTTGTATCATTTCATTTTAATAGAAAGTAACGTTTTATAACTTAATAAAAAGTTAAAAAAGATATATGATGAAATTTATTATATTATATATTTAATATATATATATTTCTAAAAATTTCTAAATAATTTAAATAGATTTTGAAGACAAAAATTTCAAACTTTTACATATATAATGAAAGAACTTTTGCAATAAAAAAAAAAAAAAAAAAAAACAAAAAAATATTTTATAATTGTAGTTTGAAAATTAAAAAATAAAAAAAAATTAACTAAATTATAATTATAAAATTCTCAAAAAATTATAAAATCACATTTGATAATTTTAGTAACTTTTTAAAAGTTAAAATAACTTATAAAAAGCTAAAGAACATTTTGCTATTTAATAAATAATTTTTTTAACTTCAGTTATTTTTTTTTTTAATTTATGGAATTTTTGGAAAATTGTTTGGTAGTTTTTAAAGTTCTTATTAAATTATAAAAAACTAATATTAAAAAATTTCAATAATTTTTAAAATCTAATATATTTAGCTTACAAATATCTATTTAAAAAAGTTTTGAAAAAACTGAAATTATTTATTTCGCAGCAAAAACTTTTTGGTTTTCGGTAATAACAACTACTTATTAAAGTAGTTTCTTGGTAATGAGGCGTCATTACTATTTGCCTACTCTGTATTACATTAATAAGTATTCAATAGTATAATACTACAGTAATATTGCAATCACGTGGATGAGTTGGCTAGAGAGCCGGATTAACAACCAGAAGGTTGTTGGTTCAACTCCACTCTGAAGCTGTTAGTTTTTTATAACAAAATGTCTAAAAAGATATTTTAAACTAAATAGAGTTTTTGCCGCTTAGAATGCTATGTGCGAGATGGTGTACTAAGTAAGACGTTAGCCAGTAAAAACGAATGGTTAGTGTGTGTCCAAGTTCGAGTCTCACTGACGGAAAAATTTTTTTGTTTTTTTTATTTTTGTTTTCGTTTAGGTACATATTTTTGAGTACCCCTAGAGTCAAAAAATAACTACTTGAATTTGTGGACAAGTCGAACAAAAATAACTAGTTATTCAGGCAAAAAGTAAGTAGTTTATAGCTTACCAGGAAGGCAAAGTTTTTGCTGGGTTATTATTATTATTTTTTTGTTATTTTTAAATTCTCGTTTAATTATAAAATAATATTATTAAAAAAAAAATAATAAAATTAATATTTTTTTTAAGCTTTTGAACTTAGCTTACAAATAGCAGGAGAAAGTATTGCCATTGTTTTCAAAATAACTATTTTAAAAAAAAAGTTTAAAAAAATATATATTTCATCGTTTTATTAATTTTCATATTAATATTATCAAAATTTGTATTGCAAAATCTTAATAATTTTCAATAGCAATTGTGAAAGAAAGTAATTTTAAAAAATTTTTCAAAGGCTCCAATTTTATATTATTTCAAATTTTGAATTTTTTTTAAATAATTTTTAAAGTTCGCATTAAATCATAAAAAAATGTATTAAAGAAATTAAATAATTTAAATTGTTTTTCAAAGCCTATGGATCTAGCTAATGAATAGCGAAAGAAAGTGTTGCCATTATTTTTAAATATTTATTTTAAAAAAATTTTGAAAACAATATTAATTTTATTTATTAATTTTTTTTAATTAATTTTATTGAAATATATATTGAAAAATTGTAATATCTTCCAAAAGTCATGATGTGAAGCTAATAAATAAAATTAATAAATTGCAAATTTTATTCGAAGCAAGATTTTTATTTTATTTTTTTAGAACTTTCTTTTTTAACAGTTTCAAATTATTTTTAAAAAATTAGTATTAAGGAATTGCAATAATTTTAATATTTTTTCTCAAAGTTTATAGGCTTTGCTTATAAATGGCGAGAAAAGTGTTACCATTCTTTTCAAATATCGATTTAAAAAATTGTTTTTTCTAGTTAATATGTTTTGAAATATTTTAATTATTTTAATAATTTCCGATAACTAATAACTGAAGAAACCAATTTGTAAGGCTTTTTCAAATCAAAAATTTTATTTTATTTTGAATTTTAGATTTTTTAAATATTCAATAATCTTTAAAGTTTTTATTAAATTATAAAAAAATAAAATTTAAAAATTTAATTAATATTATTAATTTTTAAAGGCCAAACTTTAGTTTATAAACAAAGAAAGAAACTGCTGACATTGCTGTCGAACATTTATTTAAAAAAATTTAAGTTAATTTTCTAATTTCTAAATTAACATAAATAAAAATAAGTATATAGAAAAAATCTTAATATATATTAATGTTTTCATTAGGTATTGTGTCAAACAAATAAATATTAAGAACAATTTCTTTTAAAATTTTTTCTAAACATTGTTTTGAATCTTAAAATTTTTGGAAAAAATTTTCAAGGAATTTTAAAGTTTCCATTTAATTATTTAATTTAACTTTTATATTTTTTTTTTCAAAATTTTTTGGGCTTTGCCCATGAATGGCATAAGAAAGTGTTGCCATTGTTTTCGAACATCAATTTTGAAAATGTTGGAAAATAATTAAGTTTTATTTTTTTTTTTTTTATTTTTAGTTCTCAAATTAACGTTATAAGAGTTTATACTGAAAAATCTTAACAATTTTAATACCTTCCCATATTTATTAGGTCAAGTTAATAAATGAAGATAATTTGTTTAATGTTTTTAAAATAACGTTTTTGGTTTATTTTGAATTTCAGGAACTAAAAAACATCAAGGTTTAAAGTTCTCATTAAATTATAAAAAATAGTTTTAAAGAATTTCATTAACTAAATATTTCTTCAAAGCCTATATTTTTAATTTATAAATAACGAGATATGGTGTAGCCATTCTTATGTATCACTAATTTTAAAAATTATTTTTTTTTTTTATTTAAAATTGTTTTTCAAGTTAAAAATACAAATAAAATAGGTTAAAAAATTTAATTAATTTTATTATCTAAAGCTCAAGGATTACACTATCAAATAAAAAAAACAGAGTTTAACATTTGTCCCAAACAGTGTTGCCAGAATAATTTTTGTCTCATGTCCTCAAACTGAAGCTGCATGTCCCCAAAGATTCCCATTTTTAAATATAAATCCCTAGTTATGTGCCCAAAATATTTTAGTATAAAATTTAATAGAAAATTTAAATTTTCTTATAAAAAATAATAATTTTTAATAGAAAATGTTTCTATTGAACTTGAATTTTAACGTACATTATTTTAATTTTAATATTTTATTGAAATTTTTTCTATAAAAAATTTAAAAAACATTTATGTCTCTGCAACTAGTTCCAGATCGCATAAATTATTTTAGCTTTTTAACTGTCGAACCAACAATATATATATATATATATATATATATATATATATATATATATATATATATATAAATTTTTACTATTTTCAAATTAAGAACTTTAAAATAAGAATTAAGATTTTTTTTTATTTTTTTTTCAGGGATTTTTTTTTTAATATTTTGAAAATTTAATTTATTTAAATTGTTAATTAATAATTAATTACACTGCGCGAAAGGAAATATAGGAATCTTTACAAACAATTATTTTTTTGAAAGTTCAGTGTTATTTTTTTACCACTGTACAGTGGGGACTTTTGCAAAATAAATCTAGATCTTGTAAACTGCTGGACCGATTTTAACGAAGTAATTAAACAATTATAAATTCTACTAGGTAATACAAAGCAAAAACTGTACTATATTATCTCTTCTGATTTAAAAGATATTTGGGTTCAAAATTTAAATTTGTCATTTTTGGCCTTGACTATTTTTGGTTTTTGCCCTATAACTTTTAAAATAAAAATTTTAAAATCTTTTTTATAATTTTTCATATTAAGTTAAAGAAAAATTTTTTTAGTAAATTTTTTTCTACGCGCTTAATTAAAAAGCAAGATAGAATAAAATTAAAATTTATTATTATGGGGACAGGCTAGTTCCGATGCCAATTTCGCTGGTTGCTTAAGTCAGCTCGTGAGGAAACTTTTTTCACTTATCTGAAATCGATAACAAGAAAAAGAATTTTTAAAGTAAAAATTTTGAAAAGGGTCTCAATAATTGCAATTTTTTGCCAAAAAAAAAGTAACTTTATATATTTCATTAAAATAAAATGGCCAAAAATGAGAGTAAAATTTACTTCGATCTAAATATATCTTAAACTATAAGAGATAACCTGCACATGTAAGCATATGTATAAGGTTTATATATTTAATTTTTACAATCAAGTCGTAAATAAATTTTTAGCAACTTTGAAAAAATTAAATACCCGAGATGACCAACTTTGGAAATCTACCCTCGTGACCCCCTAGGGACCTGTGCTCTTCAAAAACACCTCTGCTCTGATCATGTCAAATTTTATTTAGATATCTCCAACGGTTCACAAGTTACAGAACTATTAAAAAAAAAATCGTTTTAGGACCACTGTGCAGTGTTACTTAAGCTATTTAATAACAAAAGAGGAAACCTATTAAATAAATAGTGATATTTCTTTTAAGCAATTTATGTTTTAAAAACATGGATTTTTAAATTCCTTTAATTAAATAAATTCATAAAATAAAAGTTCAAAAAATATCCATTCAAATAAAAACTGATACCATAAGTTTTAAACTGTTGAAAAGTTAAAACAAAAAGAATAGTATATTATTATTTCAATATTTTCTTTAAGATGACTTTGAATTTTTTTATACAAATATTTTGCTAAAATATTGGTAATTTTTGCAAAGAAAATTTCAATAGGATTCTAAAAAATGTGAACATTTTTTATTTTTTTCCAAGAAATTTTAAATTTACACAGTTTTCTAAATATGTAATGTTTTAAAAATACCTTAAACATTTAATACAAAATTCTAAAAATATTTTACAATTTTTTTAATATAAAAACAATAAAAATACAATAAAAAATTCCGTTAAGAAAATTACTTTCAATTTTTGGTACTAAGCTGTTTTATATTATTCATTAATGGTGGTAACACAACTACTGCTAACATACTAACACAAATTAAAATTAAAATAAACACACATACACACACACACCCAAAAAGATACATACATACAACAATAGAGAATAAATAAAAAAAAAAAGAAATAGAGGAAAAATGCAGCAAAAGACCACAACAAAATAAACATTTTTAAAACGCAAAGGTAAATACCCAACACACATACACACATACATATATAACTGAACACCTTAAACTGCTAAACTTCAAGAGCAGCCATACACACACACATACCCATATATGTACTATAGGAAAACTCTGGCAAAACAAATACGTAAACAAACTGAGTACCACAATAGAATATAAATAAGAGAATAAGTGAGTGTAGAGAGGGAGAATTAAAAGGGGAGCACATACAAATACCTGTATTCCACTGGGTATAAATCTAACCCAAAATAAACTAAAAATGTTGACTAAAGAGAAAAGCAACAAAAAATACTCTGTTTTCTAAACGTGTGAGCAGGGCTGCCAGATAATTTTGTAGAAAAATCTGCACAATTTTCAAAAAATATCGGTATTATCGGCAGAAAAAATCGAATATGTAAAATAAAAATATTGAGAATGATAGATTAGCTAACTACCAACTAGCCTACCGAGGCGCTTTTTGGGGTTTTTAATTATGTTTAGAAAAAAGGATTTATTGTAAAAAGCCAAGAATAAACTCTTTCAGAATAACTACATTGTCGAACTATAATGAATCGCTTACAAATTTAACTCAACAAATACTGAATCTAAAATTTATGTAAAAAATTTTCAATTGTCATTTTCTGTTTAATGAAACAAAATAATTTGATTCAGTGGGTTTAGATTTTGAGTTTAATTGTTGAGCATTCCAAATGGGTTTCATAATTGTTCAAAAATTATTTATATATTTTACACTTTTCATTAAAATCTCTAATTTTATTTGTTGAAACTTATAAAGAAATCAATTTCTAAAGAGTTCTTCTATTTTACCGGCATGTCGGTACTTTGCTGTTTTTAAGGTAAGAAATCGTCAAAATTCCAATAAATCGGCAAATCTGGCAGGGCTAACTGCGAGCTCTTTTTTTGCTTGTGTATGTGTGTGTGCACATAAACACACGCTTTCATAAATTCATTATGATTATGATTTTTCTTCTTTATTTTTAATTAAAATCCAAAAAGAAAATTAAATCGTATGAGTGAAATTACAAACGTAACAACAACAAAAAAAATATAATAAATGAAATAGGAAAAATTATTTCAACAAAACTAGAAATTTTCCTATAAACTTAAGGGTTTATTTAGATTTGTTTTCGAAAGAGAATTCAATATTTATTTTAATTATTTATTTGACTTGAATTTCTGTTAGAATTTCAAGGCCACTATTAATGATCAAAAAATAGGAATTTTTTGAAGAGGGAGATATAATTTATAAATAAAATAAATAAAAAATCTTAAAATCTATATAATTAATAAGCAAACACATTTCCTTTGATTTAATAAATTTAAATCAAATGTCGTTGATAGTTGAAAACGGGACACTTTTATCAAAACATATTTTTCTCAGGCACATCACATGGATAGCACGAAATTGACCATAATTGGCATAAATAATTGGAGTTTGTACGGAAATACGGAAAAAATTTCGAAAAATACAAATTTTATGGGCTTAAAAAACAATTCACGTGGGTTAAAAAAGAAACTCAATATTAAACAGCATTTCTTTGCAATAAACTGTAGTAAAATATATTTTCATATAATATATGGCGAAATGACTTAGATTTTTAGTATAATGATTTTTTTTTTTTATTTTACTAGTAAACCCGAAAATATGCCACACTAATACCATCAAACACAGAAAATATCATAAATTTTATTTAAATATTTTGATATTGTGCATAATTTTTATCAGGAATATACATAAACTTCTAGTTTGTAAATTAAAGCCAAATTAAAAACAAATTAACTTTCGCGCCTCCTGCACAAAATGATTAACACGAACTTATTCTACATACATTCCAGCCATTTTATATTTATACAAATTGATTTTAATGTGCCATCAAAAAAGTATTTTTTTTAACTCACATATATATATGTACGTCTATAAGCTTCAAATAAAAAATATAAAAAAGAGCGAATCAAATTATTGAGCTCTCTTCTATTTTATTTCTCGTGTCTATCGTACAACACTCTCAATTCAAAGCAGTGTCATTGTTTTTATTTCTTTACAAAAACAATGATATAAGAACAGTGAATTAAAGATTTTTGTACATTTTTAATCAAGAAGTTGTGAGAGGGAAGGTATTTTCTGATTTTATTTTTTTCTAAGTAATATGTTATTTTCTGATATTTTTTTAATATATTTATAAATAGTATTGTAAAACACAAAAAGTAACCAAAATGAAAAAAATCGTCAAACAGGGAAAAACCAGACAAAATAAAAAAATCGAAAAAAAAACCGATAAAATACTTTTTCTTCGTTTTATCGTTTTTTTTTTTTTCGATTTCAAAACAAAAAAATCGCCAAACAACAAAACGGGCGAAATGAAAAGAAATCGTCAAAATTAAAAAAGGACTGCCAAATAAAAGAAAATTTAAATGGAAAAAATCGCCAAAATAAAAAAAATCACCAAAACAAAAAATCGCCGAAACAAAAAAAAGAAATTTGGAAAATTTTAAAATAAAAATAAAATAAAAATGTACATAATTTACTAGCAAATAAAAAATTTTAACGGAAAAAATCGCCAAAAAAAATCACCAAAAGAAAAAATCTCCGAAACAAAAAAAATTTGGAAATTTTTAAAATAAAAATAAAATAAAAACGTACAAAATTTACTAGCAAATAAAAAAAATTAAACGGAAAAAATCGCCAAATTAAAAAAATCACCAAAAGAAAAAATCGACGAAAGAAAAAAAATTTTGGAAATTTTTAAAATAAAAATAAAATAAAAACGTACAAAATTTACTAGCAAATAAAAAATTTAAACAGAAAAAATCGCCAAAATAAAAAAAGTCACCAAAAGAAAAAATCGCCGAAACAAAAAAATTTCGGAAATTTTTAAAATAAAAACGTACAAAATTTACTAGCAAATAAAAAAAATTTGTATATATTATACGATTTGTTTAGATTTTTTATAACTTATAATGTCTTATAATTAAAAAAAAATAAATAAATTTGATGTGTTTTTAAAATTTTTTAAAATAATGTTAATTTTACAACTTTAAAACAAAAATTACTGAAGTAAAAAATTATTTAAATAAATTTTTAATTTTTTTATATCAAATAACCAGTGTTGCCAGTAGATAAGAAAAAAGAGGCTAAATTGAACTTTAAAAAATAGTCTAAACAAGTTTGCAATCGTAAATTGCCTTGTTGTCTCTGTTTGTCAGTACCAAAGTAGAGTTTGTGGACTATACACTTCATCAGCATTCGTATGGTCTTATTCATTTTGGTTTAATTGAAATCTAAACATGCCGCCCGCCTTGCACTAGTTACAATTTTGAGGGACTCAATTAGCAACGCCAGGCTTTTGGGGCAAATAAAAGAGAGATTGAACCTAGCTTCGTAAACTCTGTTATAGATGTGGTTACAGTAGTCACATCCGGTTCGAAGGACCATAAACAAGTTTGCAATCGTAAATTGCCTTATTGTCTCTGTTTGACAATACCAAAGCAAAATTTGTGTGTTGGAATACGTATTTTCTATGCCTCTACACACTTCATCAGCATTCGTAGTGTCTTATTCATTTTGGTTTCGTTGAACCTAAACAAGGTCAAAAAAGGCTAAATGCTGCAAAAAATAAGGCCAGAAAACAGTTATTTTTTTAATTTAGAAACTTATTTTTTCTCGTTCTCATTTGTTTTTAAAATTTTTCTAAAGAAATTGTAATAAATTTATAAATAACACCCAGTAAAATGACTCAATGAAAATCGCCCAAAAAAAAAATTCCCATACAAATTAGTGTTATACTTATTATGAAAAATTACCCAATGTTTTGAAGTGATTTTTCGCCATTTTTGAACTATAATTCCTTTTTGAAAAAGCATTTTCAAATTTTTCGGTGATTTTTGTTTGTTATTAATACGATAATTTTTAAATTATTGCCATAAATATTTTCTATGTTTGATGAAATATATTCAAAAGTAGTTTTAATTGTCGATTTAGTAATTCAACAAAATTATTTAAGGCATCTTTATTTGGAGAATGAAGCATCGCAGGCGAAATTTTTTATCAAATATGAATAATATGGATTTTTTGTATGAATAAATACACAAAAATGCTTGATTCTGTAAAAATAAAATTAGTAATAGTTAATAAGAAATTATTTTCTTCGTTGTTGAAATACCAACATTTTAGCCTTTTTAAGGCAGTTTTAAAAATCAAAAAAGTCTAGAAAAAATCTAGAAGCTTAAACGAAAATTTTAAGGCTTGATTTAGCCTTAGAAAGGATAAACTGGAAACACTGCTAATGATGCTAGTTATTGAAAAAGAGAACGGAATTTACCATTTCTTTACCAAACATATTTTTTTAATTTTTAAATTAATGTTTATTTTTGCTATAAATCTCAAAATTAATAAAGTTTATTGCTGTTTTAAAAAAAGTATATATAAGATTTTAAGATTTTTAATTAACAAAAAGCTGATTATTATGTTAGCTACAGGAAAAATAAAATTTTTTTTAAACTTTCTTTAGCAAATGATTTTAATTTTTTTTCTCTTAATTTAACAAAAAATTATAATAACCTTAAAAAGTCTATGAATCTATTAAAAAATATGTATTTTAATCGATTTAATTAAACTCTTAGTATTTTATTAGTTCATTAAAAAATCTATTATTTAAAGAAAAATTATTTCAACTCTTTTAGAAACTTATTTACTTTTAAATTATTGAAATTTATAACACTCTTTCAAATTCCCTCTTTCAAATATCGTAACTATTATTTTCCCATTTTAATTATTAAGTCTTTATTTTTTTATTAGTTTTATAACAAAATCTATTTAATCTAGAAAATTTATTTTAACTCTTTTGCAAAACTTATTTACTTTTAAAATTTTTAATTTAATAAAACTCTTCCCAATTCTTCCACTTTTCAAATCTCTTAATTTTTTCTCATTTTATATATAAAATTTCTCTGTTATTTGTCTCTCTTATTATATTATTTTTCTTTGCTTAATTGTGGTTTAATTTCATTTTCTATTAAATATTTATAAAGTCATTCCCTGCAAACATTTTCTATCGAAAGCGTAACTATATCGACACACCAGGAAGTTGATATGCGTCGCTTTTACTATCGAATTCTGATCTACTTAGTAACAAAGTTCGGGAAGAACTGTGCCACTAAGCGATAGTTCCTTTTGAGTAACGCTTTAGTCAGTATTGAATGTCACTAATTCGAATCTTCAAATCCCCACTAAAGCGTTACTCAAAAGGAACTATCGCTTAGTGGCACAGTTCTTCCCGAACGGTGTTACTAAGTAGACCAGAATTCGTAACGCTTTAGTAAATTTTGTACGTCAGGTATTAAGATCTACTATACCGCAGTAAAAAGTGTCTAATAAAAAATCCTAATTCGAATCTTCCAATCCACAGTGGGGCAGAATCGAAATTTTTTGGAAATAAATCTGTAACTTCTGATCGGCTGGTTGGATTTTCATGGCATAGGCGTAGCGAAGGAGTGTACAATTTTAAGTTTGGAAGGGGGCACAACAAACCCCTCAGGGGCGGAGCTAAGGGGGCTCAAAGTTAGGTACCTCTGAAATAAAAAATTTTTAATCGCTTGCCAAATTTTTGTTTCTCGTCCGATTTCAAATATTGTTGTAGGCCCTAATAAGACCTATAAAAATCATGCTTACATGTCCTATTTATCTCTTATAGTTTTCAAGTTATTTGCGTTTGAATTTTTAAGCACCTTAATTTTGTATGTTCTTAGTCCAGTTTTTTTCATATATATCCTAGTATTTCCGACCGATTTTATTAGTTTTTTTCCTATCTAGTTAAAGAACAAAATTATCTATTGAATAAAAAAAATTGAAGTCGATATCTTTACCGAGTCCAAAATAAACGATTTTGAATTTGAAAATTGTAAAAAAGACGACTTTTTGTGTTTTTTTTAGCCGAAAAAGTATCTACACTCTTTTTTATCTAAAATAAAATTTTCTTTAGCAACATATAATAATTTTACACTTTTCTGAAAGGCAACTTCACAGAGATAACTTTAAGATAAAAAACAAACCCAATAACTCAATTGGTCATGATACACACCCTCCCGAATTCGACCCATTTTATATGAAAGTTTTGACTTTAGACCATTTTTTCTCAAATCTCAAAGCAAGAATCGACAAGCAGAACATATTTTAAGAATCTTCAATATGTTGTTAAAAGTTTTAAATCAAAATCTACGGGCTTTCGGAAAATGTGGATTATATAGCCATAAATGTAAAAAATCCCATTTTTGGAAATTTTGATTAGTTTATTTGGAAATTCAGGAAAACCCTACCCCTGATTGAAATTTGGTTAACGCGCTTTTATTTACATTAATAAGATCCACATTTCTTGCAAATTTCATTAAGATATCTTTATAAACAAATATGTTATTACAATTAAATATTTTTATTTTCTCCAAAAACCCCAAATTGGGCCTTTTGTTTGGTTTATTTCTAAATAGCGAAATAAATTTTATAAATATGTATTCCAAATTAAGCTTATCCTTTAGCATATATAATTTCCGATCTTTTGCAAAAAGATTCAAGTCAATGTCGTGCCTCATTTCAGAAATATGCGCGTTTAAACTTTTATATTTCCAATTTATTGTATATATGACTATATTTTTACAAACTTGCAACTTTTGCCTTTAGTTTTGCGTGAATAATTACTTAGAAAATTATGAATATTTTTGTATACTTTTAATAATATCTATACACGAAATATTTTTATAAAAATAATTAATAAAAATTTTTTATTTTTAATTTCCCAAATTTAAGTAAATCTTTATCCTTTTCTAAGCATTCATATATTTCTATTAATGAATTTAAAATAACAAAACAAATAAGGCGAACACCATATAGTTTCTTAAAATCATATTTTCTCGAACAAATAGCTGACTATTAAGAATTTAGGAAATATTTGAAAAAATATTTATAATAAATTTTCTCTAATTTCTCTTTCAAATGTTTCCATTTTTATGAAGGGGATACCCTCTATTAAAGACTATATGATCTTTTAATCATTTCCATACTCTATTACCAATTTTAATCATTACCATTTTAAATCATTATTTAAATTTTATCTTGGCTCTGAAAGTTTTTTCAATCATTTTTGTCAATATTTAAGATATTTGAAACTTAGAAATAAATACCGCTACTTAACCAAAAATTACCACAATCTACTCTACACATTTCAAGCATTACAACAACAAAACAATTTCTTCAAAATATTTAATAACAAAAACAATGTTTGAATTCTTTTCAAACTTTAAAAAAAAATTAATTTAAAATTTTGAAAATTCAAATTTAAAGCGCAAAAATTCAGCTCTGCTAAAATATTTCTCGGATACTCTAATGCAATGCATTCTCAAAATTTTGATTGCTATATATAGATATTTTAATCTTCCACAGAATAGACTTGTAAAATTGAATTTTTAATATATTCGTAATTTTTTGTTATATAGAAAATTATTCTGAAAATTAGCGACTTTTGCTGCGGGCATGTCATACATAAGTCAAACTCTCACACTTTTAAAAAATGTTGTTTAAGTTATCAATAATTTTATACAAAACAAAATTTTCTGTCCATGTTCTGGCCCTCAAATTGTTAATAACATATTTTAATTTTATAGAAAATGTTTTCCTAAATTTATTAGCTTGACCAGAACTAGTTGAAATATTAATAATTTCTTTTTAATTTTGATAAACGCTTACCTTATTTTCTTAATTTTCCTTTTATAAGTAAAACTTATGAATTTTTTGTTTCACTGTCAGCTTACATAAATAATTTTAGTTAATACCCAGCAAAAACTTTTTGGTTTTCAGTAATGACAACTACTTATTAAATTAGTTTCTTGGTAATGAGGCGTCATTATTATTTGCCTACTCTGTATTACATTAATAAGTACTCAATAGTATAATAGCACAGTAATACTGCAATAACGTGGATGAGTTGGCTAGAGCGCCGGTTTAACAACCAGAAGGTTGTTGGTTCAACCCCATTCTGAAGCTGTTAGTTTTTTATAACAAAATGTCTAAAAAGATAGTTTAAACTAAATAGAGTTTTTGTCGCTTGGGATGCTATGTGCGAGATGGTGTACTGAGTAAGACGTTAGTCAGTAAAAACGAATGGTTAGTGTGTGTCCAAGTTCGAGTCTCACTGACGGCAAAATTTTTTTGTTTTTTTTATTTTTGTTTTCATTTAGGTACATATTTTTGAGTACACCTAGAGTCAAAAAATAACTACATGAATTTGTGGACAAGTCGAACAAAAATAACTAGTTATTCAGGCAAAAAATAAGTAGTTTATTTTTGTTTCCAATTATACCTGCTAGCTTACCAGGAAAGCAAAGTTTTTGCTGGGTATCAATATTTTTTCACTCTAATCACTTCAAAACTTATATTTTTGCTAACCAAAATTATATTGTTTCTGCTTGTTCTTTTTTCCATTATGAAATGTAAACAATCGTCAAAATCACGATTTTATGTTAAAATTTCGAACCTAATGTGTGTTGTTTTTGTAAAGTTTTGCACGTTCTACTATTAATCATTTTAGAGTGCCAAATTCGATAGATTATGTGGATTGTTAAAAAACAATCTTCCAAATGCTAGAAAAGGTTTTGAAAAATAATGTTTTCGTTTTTGGATAACTGTAACTGTTATCCAAACAACTTCTAATAGTGATTAAAGAAGTTACGTTTAGAAGATTCAATTCATATACTAATATATTTTGTTGTTGGAACATTGAGAGAAATCTTCTATTACACTTCTAAGAGAGAAATTGAGATAAATCTTCTATTTCACTTCTAAGAGTGAAGAAGAAGTGAGCTATTTCAAAAAAAAAAAAATTCACTAAATGCTTGCAGGGTTGTTATGTATATTTCTAAGTAATTTTAAGAATTTAATAAATACTTTAATTTTGTGTGGGTTTGGAGAGAGATGATAGAAAATTCAAATGAATTGAGCCTGTAAGAAAATTAATAATTAATTTATTATGAAAGAAATACAAAAAAAAAAGAGAACCACATGTATGTATGTATTAATTTTGTAGAGAGGCTGATTTAAATGGAATTATGACACTTGAAAATTATTAACATATTATTGGCTCTTAAGAGGTATTAAATAAGTTAAGAGGTGTTTTTCAATATGTTTGTTGTGTGTTAAGTGAGTAGAGAGTGTAAAACGATGTATAATTTATAAGTATGCTAACAAAAAGTTTAAGAAACTCTTTTAGAAGATATTCATAAGTAATTTTAAAATTTTTCAAATTGAATGTAAATTAAATTTTTAACAAAATTTTAAATTTCTGTTAAAATTTTAATATTATTGATTTTTTTTATTATATAGTTCATTTTCATTTTATTTCACATTATTAAATTTAATCTCAAATATTATTTATTTCCTGATTTGTCATTTATATTCATAAATATTATCCTTTTAATATTACTGTTAATAAGTAGACAATTGGTATTTCCTAATCAGAATCCCAATTGAGTAATAATCATTTATTAAATAGACATAAAATAGCAAAACTAACAAACATGTTGAAAATTAATTTATGTCATTACCAAATTCTACAATTTACACAAATATTAGGTAAGGGAGAAAGCAATATTTCTTAAAATTTTTGAAAATAGAATTATTTGTAAAACTAACAAGTTTAACTACTATTTAAGTTAAAAAAATAAGAAAAAGATTTTTTTTTAAATTTAAGTATGTTTAAAAATATCTTCTATATAATTAATAGACAAACACATATGCTGTAATCGCTCTTACGCACACAATATACATACAATTTTAATAAAAAAAATATACTATTAGAAAGGTACTGTCCTATAGATGTTCAAAATATATTATTTTAATAAATTTTAATACGTTCCATATTTTATACAAGCGGTAAAATTTGCTACTTATACATATACAAAACTCTCACTCTTCTCCTTTATTTCTCATGTCTATCATAAAATACTCTCAATTAAAAGCAATGTCATTATCGTTATTTATTTACAAAAACAATATAGACAAGTTATAATTATATAACAACACTTTTAATTGAGAGAATTGTAAGCAAGGGTAATAATAAACAAAATAGAAAAGATTTTAATACTTTTAATTGCTTTGATTATTTTTTATTTTAGTCTTATGGATAATGAGAAACAGTGTAAAAAAAATAAACAATTTCAGTTGCTTCTTGAAAAGTATTTTGTTTTTATATGGCTCCTTTTTCTTTCTTGTTTTTTTATTCTGCATACTTAAAATCAAGCACCGTAACTTTTTATACTTTTATTATAAAAGTTAGGGGATAACAGTTCGTTTTTTTTTTTTTTTTTTTTTTTTTGAGAAAAATCATTTTATGATTATTATTTTCTCAAGCAGAAATAAAAAAAATCGACAAAACGAAGAAAAATCAGGCAAAAGAAAAAATGGTCAAAACGAAAAAAGTAGCTAACGCGGAGGAAAAACACGGTAAAATAAAAAAATCACTAAAATGAAAAAAAATTTCGAAACAAAAAAAACGCCAAAACGGAAAAAACGTAAAAAAATCGCCAAAACGAAAAATAAAAACCGTCAAAACTGATGAAATCACAAAAACGAGACAAAAATCACTAAAACCAAAAACGCCAAAATAAAATAAAAAAATCCTTAAAGGAAGAAAAATCGTTAAAACGAAAAAAAATCATTATAATGAAGAAAAATTCGGCAAAGTCAAAAAAAAAAATAATTGAAAAACAAAAAATTACCAAAACGAAAAAGTCAATATAATGAGGAAAAACTCGTCAAAATAAAAAAATGCCGAAATGGGGAGAAACGCTAAAACGAACAAAAATCACCAAAATTAATAAAAAAATCTAAGTGCAAAAAATTGCCAAAATGAAACACACGCCAAAAAAAACAAAGTAAAAAAATCGCAAAAATTAAAAAAGTCGCCAAAACGAAAAAAGAGCGCCAAAAAGAAAATATCGCCAAAATAAAAAATATCAAGATGAAAAAAAGAGGTCAAAAAATTCTCAATATTGAAAAACCCACAAAGACAAAAAAGCCAAAATTAATAAAAAAAATAACGCCCAGATAAAAAATCGCAAAAATGAAAAAAAATGCAAAAAGGGGATAGAATGCTAAAATGAACAAAAAACACCAAAATTAATAAAAAAAAAGTTCTAAACGAAAAAAAAAACGGCAAAATGAAAATAAAAGTCAAAATCGGAATAAAAAATTGCCAAAACGTTTTTCGTTGAAAAAATCTCGAAAATAAAAAAACTGCCAAAACGAAAAAAACACCGAAATGAAAATCTCCAAAATGAAAAAAAAAACATATTTAACCATTTTGTTCGTCATTTTATTTGACAAATCTTTGCAGTTTTTTTATTTTTTTTTTTTTTTTTTTTTTGTAGAAAAAAAAACAGGATCCGTAATATTTTTAAAATGGTAGGAAAATGATTGAAAGGTATTTATTTACTTTACAGATTAAAATTGGTTCAATATTCAATTGTTAAACATTTCTGCAAAAAAAAAATTTTTATATTACTAAAAAGCAGATTGAATTTTTTGGCGGAAAATATTTTATATCAAAAATATGTTTTATTTACACTAAACATTTTTATTTCGATACGATAAGGGTAGCGAAGCACTACAGAAATAACTTAATAATAACTTAATATTAACTATCTATTAAAGAAAAATAATTCTAATTTTTCTATAAAGTATTTTTTTAAAATTTTTAAAATAAAAAAAAAAAACGAAAAAGAAAACTTTCTATTAAATAATTTGTATTATGTTTTTAATTGTTCTATAGCTTATACATAGCAGTAAAGACTTTTTAAAAATGAAAAATTAAAAAGATTTTTTTATTATTTTATAGCTCTTTATATTTACTATTTAATAGTGAAAAATAAATTTTACTTTTCGATTTCTAACGTATTTTTTCAAAATTTTGTAAATAATATAAAAATGTTTTATTAAGGCGAAGATTTAACTTAGTTTGTTAGTGTGTTAAAAAAAATTATATTAAAGGATTTTTCTTTTAATTCTACAATTTTTAAACTTTCAAAATACACAGAGAAAAAAATTCATATATTTGAACATTTTTTCATAAATATTATGAATCGAACATGACTATTTTTCCCAAAATTTTTTCATAAAAAATAAAATTTTATTCATAGATATTATTAAATTAAATTATTTATAATAAATTGTTCATAATAAATTTTGTTAAATCTTTGGTTTAGTTTTATTAGATTTGATTTCAAATGGTAAATGAAAATAGTTATACATGAAAATACCCAGCAAAAACTTTGCTTACCTGGTAAGCTAGCAGGTATAATTGGAAACAAAAATAAACTACTTATTTTTTGCCTGAATAACTAGTTACTTTTGTTCGACTTGTCCACTAATTCATGTAGTTATTTTTTGACTCTAGGGGTACTCAAAAATATGTACCTAAACGAAAACAAAAATAAAAAAAAAACAAAAAAATTTTGCCGTCAGTGAGACTCGAACTTGGACACATACTAACCATTCGTTTTTACTGACTAACGTCTTACTCAGTACACCATCTCGCACATAGCTTCCTAAGCGACAAAAACTCTATTTAGTTTAAAATATCTTTTTAGACATTTTGTTATAAAAAACTAACAGCTTTAGAATGGGGTTGAACCAACAACCTTCTGGTTGTTAAACCGGCGCTCTAGCCAACTCATCCACGTTATTGCAGTATTACTGTGCTATTATACTATTGAGTACTTATTAATGTAATACAGAGTAGGCAAATAATAATGACACCTCATTACCGAGAAACTTCTTTAATAAGTAGTTGTTATTACCGGAAACCAAAAAGTTTTTGCTGGGTAATAACAACAAATGCCTTAAAATGGCAAAATTCTAAGAAAAATCTGTAAAAAAATAATGTTTTAGAAATTTAAACAATTTCACTCGTATTCTGCAGCACATCATTTTGATAAGAAGTGATTCTCTTCTGTGCCCTTAATGTAGCTAAAAACCATTAAAAACCTAAAATTTTCCAAAGAAAATTTTAAAAATTTCTTTTACAAATTTAAAATATAAATGAAAATTTAAACAATTTATTTTATTCTTAATTTATTTTCTTGACATTTGATTCATTTCGAAAAATATAATAAACTGTTAATATTTAAGACATTATTTTTAAATATTATGAACTAAAATCAATGAAAATAAATTCTTACATTTATGCACAAACTTTTTTCGGTGTATAAAAAAATTATTGAAAGAATATCTTGTTAAACATTCTTTATATTTTATAATTTTCAAAAAGTTTATTTATTTTATTTTTTTAGAAAATTTTTGGCCTAGAAAGTAATTCTATTTCTTTCTTTAATAATTGTAAACAAATTTCTTAAAGTATTTTTTCACATAAATCAACAAAATTTTTCTAAATCTTAAGAGTCAGGCAATAAATATTTAAACATTTGTTTAAACCAAGGTTGGAAACCGAAACGAATAACGGTATCGATAACGGTATCGGTATTCAATTTATTTCTATTTCGGTAACGGTATTTTAAATTATATCGGTATCGGTATACCGATACCGAAACTAAAATACCGGTATATACCGTTATTATTAAAGACAGAGCAAAGACATTAAAGAATTAAATCTTCTATTTATTTTCAATTAAATTTCATTAAATAAAACTTTGAATTGAATATTTTTATATTATATATCACTTTAAGACATGAATATTCTTTGCAGTTGGATTTTTGTGGCGGTTTAAAGTATACATTTTTCTGATTTTTTAAATACATGAAATTTAACACCATATATCTTCGGACTCAATAAAATTTTATAATTTTCGCCTAATATATAATTTTCGCGTAGCTATCTGCTAACATATTGCCAGGTCGTTCATTCCAGAAGAAGATTCCTTCTCATATCATCCACTCGATCAATATCTTTGTATAGAAGGCTAAAGTTTCCGAATTAAGTTCCCCGAGTAATGTTAAAATCGATTGCATGTGACAAATGTAAAAGCCTCGACAAACTGTAACGCAGCTGTATTTAAGACATAATTGATTTGTTCCCCAACCCAGAGCGACTTTACGACTCATATCATGAACGTATAAGAATTACACTATAAAAGAACGTGTAGATTAGATTAGTAGATTAAAATATAAATAAATTTAAATTTATAAAAGAGAGATAAGAATGGGCAGAATTTTTTATTAACATTTTAGAGACCCCACGTCCAGGGAAAATTACAGAAAATTACCGCCCACATTTAAAGCATATTTAAATGCATTGTCCTGGCTGTAACTTTCCGAACAAAAGGTTTCATTCTCTTAGAGAATTCTAAGAGAAGAACCAAATCTAAACGATATAGAAAAAGAAGCCAGAATAACGTAATAGTTTTTAAGCCTGATATAAGTAGTTAAAATTTATGCGTAAAAGTTGTTTAAAATAGAACAAAATTAAGGGTGGTTGTCTCAAAAAACGGAGACGTCATGGAAAATTATTATTTCTCTATATACTCGAGAGTATTTACAAATTTACGCTCCCAAATTGTAGAAAGTTCTCAAAAGCTAGGGAACGCAAAAAATGAATAAATAAATAAATTGTGACCCAAAAACATTCCAGAATGTTTTGAGCGCGTTTGGATAACTTTGGGTAACTTAGGCTAGTTCGTCGAACTCACCTACCATATCTAGCACAAAGGATATGAATTACGTAAAATTATTTGCCACTTTTGCCACTCTACCACTTTATTGACTTGTGTTAAGAATTTTTAGAAATCTATATACAAAAAAAAAACCGTAACATATTTTAGACGAAATAGAGTAAAGAACTGAAGATATATTTTTTTAATATTCTTCCTGTACGGATCGTTTTAGGAATTCTATTGAAACAAAGATATAAATAATAAAAGAATCAAAAAATATTACCTTAAATAATCTCTTATTATTAAAATTAATTTCATCTTTCTTAAAGCAAGTAAATTTATATGAGAAATAATTTTACAAAACATATTACATAGAAAATAGTATATCTTAAAATACCGAAACTAAAAAAAAATGCTGTATAAAGTGAGTAATTGTATTAGAACACAAGTGACTATTTAAACTGTTGTTGTTTTACATTTTAAATAAAATAAAGAGTCGTTACAACTTTTAAATTACTAAACTGCTTTTATTTGCAATCAAAGTACCGGTTTATTTAAAAGGAAATAAACCACAGTTTTTAAAAGGTAAAAACGTAACAATATTAACGAAATTAAGAAAAATAATATTCAACAAATATTAATCAATAATTATTTTAACGCGACCTTAAATCATTTAAAATTTGTTATACAGAATGATTGAGATTGATAGAAAGAGAATCGAAGAAGAATTAATTTCTATAAATAAACTTTTAGAAATAGGGAATATTGAGGGAAACGGTATTTGAATACCGGTATTTTTAGAAAATAATAATTTCGGTAACGGTATCGGTTATGGTAACTCATTTTAAACGGTATTTATTCGGTATCGGTATTTATAACGGTATCGGTTTCCAACCTTGGTTTAAACAAATTGTTTGTACCCAAAGCAAACAAACAAACAAACACATTTTAATAAATATGTAATATTTTAAGAATTTTTCTTCATGATAAAATTATACATAAAAATAACAACAATAAACAACAAAAATCAAATGAATTATAACAAGTTTAATAAATAACAAGTTATTTTATATTAAAAAAAATAATAATAAAATAAAATAGAACAAACAGTAGGCATAGAAAAATGAATTGTTATAAAGATTAATTGTGAAATATTATATCTCATACAAAATATAAAGGATAAAAAAGTTTAAATATTTCTCTAGTTTACAATATAATACAATATCCATCCGTTTTGATTTATAAGACATATGTATGTGTACGTGTAATCACACCCAATATGTCTGTATCAAAATGTAATTGTATGACTTTTATTTCTTCTATGTACATTAGGGCTATAACTTTTTCATACTTTTTGAGAATATCAAAAATGGCATAGTATAGTCAGTTGTGTAGAACATTAAAAGTTATTAATAATAAAGTTATTGATAATTTTTTCGGATCGTTAAAAAAGTTCACGCAGGGATCGGGTTGAAGTTTGAAAACAACCATTTTTATCTCACGAAAATTTTAAAAAATATACACCTGATATTTGAACAGCAAAAACTTTTTGGTTTTCGGTAACAACAACTACTTATTAAAGTAGTTTCTTGGTAATGAGGCGTCATTATTATTTGCCTACTCTGTATTACATTAATAAGTACTCAATAGTATAACAGCACAGTAGTACTGCAATCACGTGGATGAGTTGGCTAGAGCGCCGGATTAACAATCAGAAGGTTGTTGGTTCAACCCCATTCTGAAGCTGTCAGTTTTTTATAACAAAATCTCTAAAAAGATATTTTAAACTAAAAAGATTTTTTGTCGCTTAGGAAGCTATGTGCGAGATGGTGTAATGAGTAAGACGTTAGTCATAGAAAACGAATGGTAAGTTTGTGTCCAAGTTCGAGTCTCACTGACGGCAAAATTTTTTTGTTTTTGTTTAGGTACATATTTTTGAGAGTCAAAAAATAACTACATGAATTTGTGGACAACTCGAACAAAAATAACTAGTTATTCAGGCAAAAAATAAGTAGTTTATTTTTGTTTCCAATTATATCTGCTAGCTTACCAGGAAAGCAAAGTTTTTGCTGGGTGTATATATATTCCTAGACATATCACTTAAATGCTATTCTGAAATTTATCCATTGCTTTAGATTTAAAAATTTTTCTACGGTTTATAATTCATCGTGGTTCAAAATTCATTATATAATTATTATGACATGCGTTTATCCACTAAAATGGAAGCAAGCTAAAATACTTCCACTAGCAAAATCGTCCAATGAATATCGGCCCATAGCTATACTACCATACAAACAAATAAATCAGTATTTATGTAATAATAACCTTTTAACTGAGTAACAATCTGGTTTCCGAGCGAAACATAGTTGCATTACTGCGTTAAGTGATGTAGCCGAGGATATTAGACATGAAGTTGATAATGGATGTGTTGTTTTGTTGGTGTTACTGGATCATTAAAAAACCTTTGATACTGTAGATCATACGATATTGATTCAAAAAATTTATGCATTTCTACTTCACTTACTGCAAACTTATTGCTTCATATCTTGAAAATCGAACACAACGTGTTGAAATCAATACCTCAACAACATCACTTTTTCTTTCACTTATAAGGGGTGTACCACAGGGATCCATTCTTGGACCTCTTCTTTTTTCAATTTACACAAATGATCTTCCTGATCAACTACTTTACTGTGACATAAGAATGTACGCTGATGATGTCCAGCTATATATTCCCAGCAAAAACTTTTTGGTTTTCGGTAATAACAACTACTTATTAAAATAGTTTCTTGGTAATGAGGCGTCATTATTATTTGCCTACTCTGTATTACATTAATAAGTACTCCATAGTATAATAGCACAGTAATACAGCAATCACGTGGATGAGTTGGCTAGAGCGCCGTATTAACAACCAGAAGGTTGTTGGTTCAACCCCATTCTGAAGCTGTTAGTTTTTTATAACAAAATGTCTAAAAAGATATTTTAAATTAAATAGAGTTTTTGTCGCTTAAGGTGCTATGTGCGAGATGGTGTACTGAGTAAGACGTTAGTCAGTAGAAACGAATGGTTAGTGTTTGTCCAAGTTCGAGTCTCAATGACGGCAACATTTTTTTGTTTTTTTTTTTATTTTTGTTTTCGTTTAGGTACATATTTTTGAGTACCCCTAGAGTCAAAAAATAACTACATGAATTTGTGGACAAGTCGAACAAAAATAACTAGTTATTCAGGCAAAAAATAAGTAGTTTATTTTTGTTTCCAATTATACCTGCTAGCTTACCAGGAAAGCAAAGTTTTTGCTGGGTTGTGGTAAAACTTACTCAATGCTAAGAATTCTATGGTCTACGCAGTACTGCACACCAATCATTGTTAATTGCAAAAACGTATTTAATACCGATATTAACCTATGGCTGTGAAGTTTTTGCAAATTGTGATACCACCAGTAAATTAAAGCTAAATTCTACCTACAACAATATCGCAAGGTATGTTTTTGAACTGCGAAAAATTTATGCAAATGGTAATTACCAGAGTATCACGCCTTATTCCAAGAAAATATATGGGGTGGAGATTGAGAACTTGCTGAAAATACAAGTCCTAATATTTCTTCATAAAATTATAATAACTCTTGAGCCATACAAACTGTGTAACAAAGTTAATAGTAACAGCTATTTAAACTTTCTTACATACCTATAATATTTATATTTATTATTATGTTCTTTTATATATCTGTACCCCATTAACATTTCACTCCTATGCTCGTCTGTAACTACATTTGTTTACACCAATACGTATTTACCTTAGTTACCAGCCATCATATGTTATAGAGAATTAATAATTCTCATTTAGTTTGTGGAATTTTTCACATAAGTATTCTAAGGTTGGTTGAAGTAGTTGCGATTCGAGCGCTATAGCATTTGCCAGAAAAAAAAACCTAAGACAGCTGATCTTACAATATAATCTGCATTGTTCCCAAGACATCTGATATTTTGAAATCAGCCACTGTTTCTCTGGTACTCGGAACAATTCCGAACGTCAGGGCGATACCTTGCACAGCGACTTCGGTTAACTGTTTCGGACACAGCGGCTTTGTTCTGACTGTTTTGGCACAGCAACTTCGGTTGTCGGGTACGGCACAGCAACTTCGGTTAACTGTTCCGGCACGGCAACCTCGGTTGACTGTTTTGGCACAGCAACTTCGGATGACTGTTTTGGCACAGCGTAAGTTCATAAGATATCTTTAAGTATCATAAACGATCCGGCGTGCTGCATAATACCCGAGGGAACCGAATCTTCGATCCAGCATCTACCAGTAATAGAACCAGATTCACTTGAGAAGTACCCGACTGAATCCCTGCGTATCATCGTGCTGCCGAATCTTCGATAAAGCGTCCACCAGTAATAGAACCCGATTCACCTGAGAAGTAGCCGACTGAATCCCTGCATATCATCAGGCTGCTAGTAATTTATCTAACACAAAATATTTATAAATACTATCGATAACTAAAACATTGAATTATTAAATAAAGATATACTGTATATTTAAACCCCGGAAAGGGTAAACAAATTGTGTTCTCACTTAAGGTTCGTGGATCCCATAAGACGACCCTGGACACAACTGATCTACCTCAGCCGACGACAAAACCACGTTACAACTGTTTAATAGACTGAGATTTAGTACACTTGTAAGAAACAAAAATCTTATACAATTTCGATACCATACTTTAATATCGGAGTGGCAATTCTTCATTAACGCTATACGTCTTTGGAACAATATTCCGCGATCATTTAGAGTTATCAGCAAAACATTACAATTTAAGCGAAAATTGTTTGAATTTTTATTTTTAACTTTTATTAACATACCAACAAATTTTACACTACTTTAAAACAAAATTTATATTTCTTTAAAGACAAAATTTATATAATTAATAACTTATGTTTTTTAATATTTAAGGTTTCTTGTATTAAATGTTTCTTGTATTAAATGTATCCATATTTCTCTATAAATAATAACATCATAAGATTTCTACTTTTTAAGAGGAAAGTTTTGTTGTAGAAGTTACAAATAAAATAAAAATAAATAAATAAATGTAAAAACCTGAGTAAAATACCTTATGCATAAACCGATATAAAAATATAAGCAATGATCCGAATTTCATAGATTATACCATCACTAAATGCCTAGATTATTATCTTTTAAAGGAGTTTTCAAAAATACACCATTTCCAATCAAAATTCATGCAAAATTAAAAGAAAATCTTAAAATAAACAAAAAAAAGTTGTAAAACTTTTTATTTTAAAAACTTTTATTTAATTTAAAAAACATAGAAATTGTTGCCTATTTATATATTATTAAATTTTGTTGTTTGTTTGTATTAATAAAAGATGTCTTTCAAGAAAAATTCTTTAAATGACCAAAAAAAATTCTAAAGTCTGGTCAATGTCTTTGAACAAATTTCTAGATAGCGTTAAAATTCAGATAAATATTCCCGATGCCGACAAACCATTATATAAATTTAGCAAAAGATTCACTATAACTAAAGAAAATACCCAGCAAAAACTTTTTGGTTTTCGGTAATAACAACTACATACTTATTAAAGTAGTTTCTTGGTAATGAGGCGTCATTATTATTTGCCTACTCTGTATTACATTAATAAGTACTCAATAGTATAATAGCACAGTAATACTGCAATCACATGGATGAGTTGGCTAGAGCGCCGGATTAACAACCAGAAGGTTGTTGGTTTAACCCCATTCTGAAGCTGTTAGTTTTTTATAACAAAATGTCTAAAAATATATTTTAAACTAAATAGAATTTTTGTCGCTCAGGATGCTATGTGCGAGGTGGTGTACTGAGTAAGACGTTAGTCATTAAAAACGAATGGTTAGTTTGTGTCCAAGTTCGAGTCTCACTGACGGCAAAGTTTTTTTGTTTTTTTTTTTATTTTTGTTTTCGTTTGTGTACATATTTTTGAGTATCCCTAGATTCAAAAAATAACTGCATAAATTTGTGGACAAGTCGAACAAAAATAACTAGTTATTCAGGCAAAAAATAAGTAGTTTATTTTTTTTTTCCAATTATACCTGCTAGCTTACCAGGAAAGCAAAGTTTTTGCTGGGTATACACGATATATCTGATGCAGATTCGGTTATGACATGCAAGTATGAAGAGGACTATTCATCTGAGGACTCTGAATACCAACCTCTGAAAAGAATAAAATTTAATAGGTTGACAACAAAGCCCGCGGTTAAGTTAGTTACTAACTTTAAATTTTGCACCAGAAAAGCGAAAAAAATATGTAAAGAATTAGCAGAGGCGGGAGTTAACATTTCAACGTCATCACATGCAGCTATTTACAAAGCTGTAACTAAGTCGTCTAAATAAAAAGAACAGTTTTTGAAAGCTACTTTAAAAAGTGAAAACTGGTGCCTACATTTTGATGGCAAAAAAATTGATAAAAAAGAACTCCAAGTTGTAGTATTAAGAAATGAAATAAGAGTTGTAAATTTAGCAGCACTTGTTTTGGATAACGGAAAAGTGTTAACAATTTTTTAATGGACTGAAGGAAGTCCTAACAAAATTTCATTTATGGCAAAATATTAAAATGGTTATCTGCTACACTACAAGTGTTAATACAGGAAGCAAAAATGGTGTTGTTGCCCATTTTAAAAATTATTATAATTCAACATGACGTCCTCCTCCACAATATATTGGTTGGTCAGCACCACATATTGGACTTAATATTAAAACATGTTATGGACGAGTTGATAACTGAAAAAAGTTCATCAACAGAAATAGCATAAGACTTTGTTAAGGAATTAATAAATAACAAATTTTAGACAAATTTTAAGTGGTTTTCTTATATGAACTCGTAGCCGCATTCAGGTACTTTCAGAACAACAACAAATTTCCCAAAATAAAGTTTAAAAGCATACCGCTACTTAGCAATGCTCGATGGAATTCAAGTGCAATTCTTGCTATTTTAGCTTTTATTCTTATTCCAAAATTCCGAACTTAACTATATCCAATTTTCTAATTTATATGTGGAAAATGGTAGGATATTTGATTTTCCAATCAGTGCTTCAATGAAGAAAATTACAAAGGCTTAGAACAATCATTGACCCAATTTCAAAAAGCAAAGGCGTGTTTTGAAAGACACTGGGTAAAAGAACCTTCAGCAATTCCTTTGCAACAAAGGAGCATTATATGTGCAGATATTATAAGAGAGAGAGAGAGCAATAAAAGTTGTACAAGATATTTATCCACTGTGTAAATCATCGCGAACATTAAACTTAAAGTTTATTTCATCCAATAGTATATAAATTTATAGAATAAATTAATACATGAATATTGTATAAATACAAAAAAAAACCATTAATAATAAAATAATTTTTCTAAAAAAAACTTCTTGGAAGGTTTTAGAAATTTGCTTCTCTGCGTGAGGCTTTTTTTTCGCAAAACGACTGGAGACAGGTGTTTTCATTACTAAAACATTCTTGGCCACTCTGTGGTACTATGCCAAAAATTTGGTTATAGCCCTAATGTACATATGTATATGTGTTAGAAATATATACATATGTGTATTAGGGTGTAGATGAATTTGATGAAAGGTTTAACCTTTTCAGAAATGCATAACAATTTCCGGTCCGAACAAATACACAATCAAAACACAACAAATACAAATAACATGCAAAATCTCTAATATACATTTACACCTTAAATTATACTACATACATACGCATTCATACGTACACATAATCACACACAAACACTAGAGCAAATAAATAAACAAAAAAACCAACAATAAATATAAACACCAGTGTATCATATTTGTCAGGTGCACATATAACTTTCTAAATTTCTAAATATATATACATACATATTTATTTGTTTTTGTATGTACGAGTATAGAGAGTAAGGTATTTGTCTATATATGCGCCTATATTAGACTGCTCCTAAAAAGGTCGACTTTCGATCGTGACTGCTACTAGAATTTTTTTGTTTTATGTAAAATATAGTGTGCAAAATATTAAAGTTATCGTATGTCGCTAACACTTGACGCATTAACTCTGAAGTTTGTAGGGTGCATTTATATGGGAAAATTTTGACTTTTTCAGTTTTTTTTTTTTTTTTTTGTTGCTATTATCAACTTTTTTTTGCAATTTAATGTAAAGAATAATTATGGTTCCTTTACAACAAATTGCAAAAAATAGCAAATAAAAAAATAAAAAAAGAAAAATGTGAAAAAGTCAAAATTAAAAATTCTATCAAACAAGATAAAAGTTAAAACGGTTAGAAAATATTAAAGTTATTAGAAATTCGCCATATCATTAGCATGAATAAGCAACTTACAGACGAATTTTTATATTTTTTTTTTAGAAATTTTAAAATAAAATGCTATTTTAAAACAAATTTGAACCACAATTACTAAAAAAAAAGCTTTGAATCCTGCAGGATAATATAATACCCTTTCCATGTTTTATTAAAAAACATTAATTTTTTATTATTCAAAACTTTGTTAAAGAAATTTTAATAAAGTTAGGAGAAAGATATTTTATAGTAAATATCAAAGAAAGTAATAATAAAAAAGAATTAAGTCGATATCTTTTATAAATTCTCTGTACCTTAAATCTGAGTTTTGCGAATTTCGTCAAAAGAATTTTTTTTTTTTTTTTTTGGTGATTTTGGGATGTGGAGCCTATTTTTTGGGACTAGCATAAAGATGAATTAACATAGTTTATAGAAAATATATTTCGAAATTTTTAACGCATTTTAACAATGTTAAATCCTGAGGGGAATTAAGGTCGAAATTCGGCTTTTTTGGAGCAATCTAATGTACATACATATATAAGTATGTGTTTATTGGGAAAATACACTTGTAAAAAAAAATGTTTAAATGAAAATTTTACAAAGTTTGAGGGAACATTAAAAAAATATATATGAATTAATAAATTCTTTAATTCATTTTTAAAATATAATATCAGCTACCGAATAGGAGAAAGAAAAATTGACTTTTCTTAATTCATTGTATTTTTAGTAATTTTATAAATAATGTTAAATTTATTTTTGTAAAGTGAAAAACAATTAAGCAATTTATTTAGTTTTATAATTAATGTTCAATAGAGAAATATAAATTTTGACTTTGCTTATACGAAAAAAAAGTGTGATTCAAGTAGAAATATTTTTTTTCAATAGCCTTTTCTTGACAGATCACGTGTGAATCGTGTCATGCTGTTATGTTATTTTTGTTTAGTATTTTTTGGCATTTCATAATGGAAAGACTTACAACAACGAACAACGTTTACAAATCGTTCAACTTTATTACGAAAATTCACGTTCTGTGAGGAATGTGTTTCGTGCACTTCGCTCAACTTATGATCAACATAATCGGACTATTGAGCGTACTATTCGCAACACCATCACCCATTTTGAGACCCAGCATTCATTATTGAATAATATTCGACCGAATAGACCACGTCCAGCACGCTATGAAGAAAATATAGCGACCGTAGCTGAGAGTGTACACGAAGACCGTGGAGAGTCGATTCGGCGCAGTTCACAGCAACTAGGACTGACGTATGGAACGACTTGGCGTATTTTACGTCGAGATCTTAAATTGAAAGCGTACAAAATACAGCTTGTGCAACAACTGAAGCCGCTCGACCTTCCCAAGCGACATCGCTTCGCTCTATGGGCTCTTTAAAAGTTCCAAGAAGATCCGACGTTTTCGAGGCAAATTTTGTTCAGCGGTGAGGCCCATTTCTGGCTCAATGGGTATGTAAACAAACAAAATTGCCGCATTTGGGACGAAGAGCAACCTAAAGAGATTCAAGAACTGCCACTTCATCCAGAAAAAAACAACGGTTTGGTGTGGTTTGTGGGCCGCTGAAATCATCGGTCCATATTTCTTTAAAAATGATGTCAGTGCGAACGTAACCGTCAATGGCGACCGTTACGTTGCCATGATAACCGACTATTTGATGCCTGAAATTGAAGCTCGTGATCTCGGCGATATTTGGTTTCAGCAAGACGATGCCACTTCCCACACATCGCATCAACCAATGGATTTATTGAGAGAACACATATATAACATTTTTTTGTTATCCCTAGTTTATACATCTAATTTTAATAAAAATATACTTTTAGAATTGTATTTTTCATAGTACAGAAGAATATAGATATTATTAAAATCCGTTCAGTATTTTAGAAAGGTGTTTTGTTTTTGTTTTTATAAAGTTCCTTTTTATTTTTAGAAAATGCACATTTTTATGCAAAATTATTTATCTTACTTGCGTTATTAAAATAAGCTCATTTTATTTTTGTTTTTTTTTTTTTTTTTGTTATTGTTCCTTTATTTTTTAAAATTAAGGACCGTAACTGTTACGACTTTTGTTGTAAAAATCAGAGGATTATATTTTCACTTTTATTTTTATTTTTTTTTTTTTTTTTTTTTTTTTTGAGTCAAAATAACAGTTATTAGATGATTTTTATTTTTGAAGCATAAATAAAAGTTATTGTTAGAGACTCAATTATTGACAGAAACTTAAAAATAAATCGTCAAAATAAATGAAATCGGCAAAACGAAAAAGTTGCCAAACGAAAAAAAACACTAAAATAAAAAAAGTCACAAAAACGAAAAACAAAAATAAAATGTAAAACATGACAAAATAAGAAAATATAAGAAAAGTCGTCAAAACGACAAAAAACAAAAAAAACGCCAAAATAAAAAAAAATCGCTAAAACGAAAATATGGCAAAAAAAAACAAAATGAAAAAAATTAAAAAAAAAACACCAAAATAAGGCTCCAAAAGGAAAAAATCAAAAAAGTGAAAAAAAAACGTAAAGCAAAACCATCTCCAAAACACAAAAAATATTAAAACAAAAAAAAATTGCCAAATCGAGAAATTTTATGGAACGAAAAAAAATCGTCAAACTGAATTCAATAATCAATAAAAAAAAATCCAAAGCGGAAGATAGTTAGACTAAAATTTTTTTATTTCAATACGATAAAGGTAGCGGAGCACTCCAGGTATAATCTTGTATATGTTAAGTGATTAAGCAAACTATTTAATAATTGTAAACAAAATTGCAATCGTAAATTGCCTTGTTGTCTCTGTTTGGCAGTACCAAAGCAGAGTTTGTGGACTGTAATTAGACACCAGCAGAATGAAATATGTATTTTATGTGCCGCTACACACTTCGTCTGCATTCGTGGTGTTTTATCCATTTTGGTTTCGTTGAAATCTAAACATGGGGCTCGCCTTGCACTGGGTACACTTATGAGGGACTCTATTAGCAGCGCCAGGCGTTTGGGACAAATAAAGAAGAGATTGAACCTAGCATCGTAAACGCTGTTATAGATGTGGTTACAATAGTCACATCCGGTTCGAAGGACCATAAACAAGTTTGCAATCGTAAATTGCCTTGTTGTCTCTATTTGACAGTACCAAAGCAGAGTTTGTGGACTATAATTAGACACCAACAGAATTGAATACGTATTTTCTGTGCCGCTACTCACTTTGTCAGCATTCGTGGTGTATTACCCATTTTGGTTTAGTTGAAACCTAAACAAATTTTTTAGTATTTTATTATTTTTTTTTTTATTAGCTATTTGATTCTAAAATTTAAAATTGACTTTTCTGAAATTAACGTTTTTTTTTTTTTTTTTTTTTTTTTTTTTTTTGAAATTTTGTAAATAATATTAAATTTATCTTCTGAAACGAAAAATTTTAAGTTTGATAAATTATTAAAAAATATATCTACATGATGACTAAAATAGATTTTTAATTATTTGATAGCTCATGGTATTAGCTGTTCAATAGTGAAAAGAAAAACTGACTTTTATTGTCAGAACGTATTTTTGCAAAATTTAAAAAAGAATGTTAAATTTTTCTTTAAAAACGAAATTGACAAAATTGGTTAAACTATAAAAAAGAATATATAGTGAAGTAGATTTTTCCAAATATTTTAAAATATAAATTTGACTTTTGTTATTCCATTTTTTTTTTTTTTTTTTGTTTTTTTTTCTTTTTTTGGCTAACAATTTTTGATATTTTATAAAATTTTTCTTTTTTAAACCAGAAATTTATAAAGTTTGACTACAAAAAAATTACTCAATTAAATATGCATATTTTTTCCTGGTCTTCAAATTAACCAAACTTCAGTTCAGTTTCAGATAATTTTAAAAATTTTGACATCTATTAGTTACAGCATATTTTTGCATATTTTGGGCTTAGCAGCATATTTTTTATTATTTTCATAAAAAATCCTTATTTTAGAACATATTTCAGCAATTTAAATTGCATATTTTTGCATATTTTACACTAAAGTCCATAATTCTGCATATTTTACAATTAAGAGCAAATTTTAACTTGTTTTGCACCCAATAGATTTTTTTTTTACAAAATTTGCCATTAGTTAAAACTTAATTTTGCTGTCAAAAATACGATTACTTAATAATTTTCATCTTATAAATAGATAGAAATTTTGTAATTTTCTGATTCAAATATTTTTAGCCAGAAAAAAGCATTTATTTATTTATTTTTTATTTAAGGGAATATTTATTTAATTTAAGAGCATTTTTGTATGTACATAAAACACTTTTTTGAGCATATTGTTACGTTTTTACTTTTTACTGTGGTTTAATTCCTTTTAAATAAACCAGATACTTGGATTGCAAATAAAAGCAATTTAGTAGTTTAAATAGTCACTATGTATTCTAATACATACACACAGACACTTAAATTGCACACTTTATACAGCACACTTTAATAATGTACAAGAATATACAGCCAAGGCAGTTAATTTGTCTTTACTTAACGATCCCTCCAATTAGACTGTCTGACTGGTGTTCTCATGGCTAATTTATATACACTGCATTACCTTCTAGATGCTTCTCGTAAGCTCAATGATCTTAACGGGCAAACTAGTATATTCGAATTCTAGAGCTTTCGATGTTAAAGTTAGCAGCTTAAACATTTAGTGTTGCCATACTTTCAAATAGTGGTGAAAGCTTTTCATTTAATGTTGTATATTTACAGCCATGTTAATAATTTCTACAGATATGTTAACTGCTGTTAACATAAGTAGAAAGGTTGAGAAAGATTGAGAAGTATTGAGAAAGGTAGAGAAGCATTATTCAACTTTTAACCAGCTTTTAAAACCGTTATATTTAAATTCAAGTACAATTTCGTAACAATATTTTTTCCCTTATCTATTTAATAACAAAAACTTTGATTGCTATGCATATAGGGGCAACTTTATGGAGACCATCATCATAATACTGCAGTTGATTTAATGTCACGTGTGATATATCTTTGTCCTTATGCACTGTGGGAAATGCTAGAATACGAGCTGATCATAAATATTTTTTTAAATTTTTTGAAATTTTATAAAATTTTAAATTTACTGTAAAGCTAACATATTATGAACTATTGTGTGAAAATATTGAAAAATTCAAACCAATGTTTAGTGGGGCCAATCGGAAATATAATAAATCTGTATGAAATGTATGGAAAAGAGGAGGACTTAGGCTTTCAGAAAAATCGTTTTGTAGCCACCCTGTAATAAGACGATATTAGCTGCAGGGTATTAAAGCTAACCACATCGAGTATGTAAAAGTTTTAAAAAATCATAAGTTCCACAAATCGAGTCCGATTTCAAAGATTTTTTATATTTCTGTTCATCTAAGTTACCTCTTACAGTTAAAAAAAATATTTACGCTTTAATTTTAAATTTTTGATTTATTGCCTCGACTTTATATGTGGAAAAATTTTTTTTTAATATTTTATAATTTCTAATGCATTTCAAAATAATACACAAAAAATCTTTTTGATTATCTTAATTCGTCTGTTCAAAGTCAGCACTGAAATTAGAATGGAAAATTAAATTTTTTACCAAACATAGATTAAAATTCTTTAACTTTTTTCTCAAAGGTTTTTTTAATAAAAATTTTTTCTTTTCATATTTCAAAAGATAAGGCTTCATACGTGGTAAATAAAAAAATTTAACTTTGCTTTCCTGGTAAGCTAGCAGGTATAATTGGAAACAAAAATAAACTACTTATTTTTTTGCCTGAATAACTAGTTAGTCAGTAAAAACGAATGGTTAGTGTGTATCCAAGTTCGAGTCTCACTGACGGCAAATTTTTTTTTTATTTTTGTTTTCGTTTAGGTGCATATTTTTGAGTACCCCTAGAGTCAAAAAATAACTACATGAATTTGTGGACAACTCGAACAAAAATAACTAGTTATTCAGGCAAAAAATAAGTAGTTTATTTTTGTTTCCAATTATACCTGCTAGCTTACCAGGAAAGCAAAGTTTTTGCTAGGAAATTGAAAATAAATGACAAGCTATTTATAATGAAATTTGTCCAATAGATTAGGATATATTTTTAAAAACTTTTAGCATCAAAAACACAATAACGTAAACATCTGAGACAAAGTTTTTTAACATAAATTACAAAAGGTACTAATTTTATTTGTATAAAATATTAAAATTTTTTTTAATCTTAGAGATGGCATTATGCTTTTATATTACAGTGGTTTCCCGATTTAAGGAATGATATATAAAAATACTTTAAAAGATTTATTTTAAAGTTCACATTTTCACACAAAATACCCAGCAAAAACTTTGCTTACCTGGTAAGCTAGCAGGTATAATTGGATAAACTACTTACTTTTTGCCTGAATAACTAGTTATTTTTGTTCGACTTGTCCACAAATTCATGTAGTTATTTTTTAACTCTAGGGGTACTCAAAAATATGTACCTAAACGAAAACAAAAATAAAAGAAAACAAAAAAAATTTTGCCGTCAGTGAGACTCGAACTTGGACACAAACTAACCATTCGTTTTTACTGACTAACGTCTTACTCAGTACACCATGTCGCACATAGCATCCTAAGCGACAAAAACTCTATTTAGTTTAAAGTATCTTTTTAGGAATTTTGTTATAAAGAACTTACAGCTTCAGAATGGGGTTGAACCAACAACCTTGTGGTTGTTAATCCGGCGCTCTAGCTAACTCATCCACGTGATTGCAGTATTACTGCGCTATTATACTATTGAGTACTTATTAATGTAATACAGAGTAGGCAAATAATAATGACGCCTCATTACCAAGAAACTACTTTAATAAGTAGTTGTTATTACCGAAAACCTAAAAGTTTTTGCTGGGTAGTTATGTTATAAAAACAAAAGTGAAAAAAATTAATTAACAAAATTAAAATTCTTAAGAGTTTTTCATGAACATCAATAATTTTCATTTTTTTTTTTAATAACAGATTTTTGCAACACATTTTATTGTTTAAATTACAAAGGAAATTGTGGTCTATTATAGTCGGATGCATGGGCGTTTCATAATAGAGAGTGATCTTTTGAATCCAGCAACTGTTCTGAAATATTTATAATGTTAAATTGACTCAATAAGTAATTATGAATCGAATGGATTCTTTAAACGCATCACATATGGTGTTACTGGTTAAAATGATATTGTACAAAATACAAACGAGAGCATATTTAAAAGGCATATAAATGTTAGGAAAATAATTGATTTTTTTATTAGAAAATAGTTCTCAAATGAAAAAATCTTGTCCGAAAAAAATCATTTTTTCCCTTCCTTTTGAATAATAAGTGGAATAGTACTCTTTCAATATGATGTATTTTCATATACTTTCTCTTATTTTTGGAAAAAGTCGTTATATCAAGTACTAAAATATATGAATTGTTCGTTATATAAGATACTCAATGGAAAAAATTTGGACGTAAGTTAAATCATGAATTCATTAAACTGAGTATTCGTTAAATCGGGAAACCACTGTATTTCATTTTTCTTTAATTCAGTACGATTTATAATGTTTCGTTTTATTTTATTTAATTTAAAAAAAAAATAATAATTTTCTTTATAAGAAATCATGACCTTTTTTCTTATAACTAAAATTTTAAAAACTTCCCGGGAATTTCCGGGAAATTGTTTTTTTTTTTTTTTGTTTCCTTTTCCGGGGAAAAGAAATAATGAGAGAAACCCCAAACCCTACTAATAAAGCTATTTATTTACAATTATACCTGCTGAATAACACACAGAGAGTAAGTTGTTCTTGTGACTCTTGACTCTTGTGGGTATTTCACTTAAACGCTTATGTTGCTTCGAAATTCACTTAATTTCTGCTCATATAGAAACATTTGTATATGAAGGAAAATATGTTTCGAAAAAAATTTAATAAAATTCAAACAAGTTTGAATTAAAAAAAACCCGTTTTGTTATAACTGCTAGAGGATTATATTGTATTATTTTGGTCTTCATTTTTTAAATATTTATGTTTAAAAATTCAAATAACCATTTTTTTTTTTTTTGTTTTTTGTGAAAAATTGGACCCGGTGCAAAAATTTTTGTTATGGCATTAAATGAGCGTCTTAAAGGCCTTTCTTGCGTTATCAAATTTTCATATTGTTCCTTTGGCAGAAATATGAAAAAAAAATCTAAAAAATCCGAAAATATGACATTTTTTCATTTTGATCCAGCTCACGAAAGAATAATGTCAGGACCAAAATTTTGAGAAATATTATCTCAGAATGAAGTAATGTTTCATTTGAGCTGCAAATATTTATACTGTTTATTTTGGGGCCACCATAATGTATATATTTGTATGCTTATATGTATACGAATGTATTTAACTAGTGAAATGGTATGCGGTGACATATATTTGCAATCTAAATTCAAAATTTGTTAGAAGGTAAACCATACTATATCTAAGTCATGGATTTCCAAAAACATACCCACAAAATTTCACACATACCTTCAACTACACACACGCACATAAACCATAGTAAATGCAATAATATTTGTAGAGGTGTTTGAGGGTATGTGTGTGTGGGTGGGTGTTAGCAAAATACAAAAGAATGTATTTATATGAATATTTCTATAGTTTCCTTTTTTACAGTTTTTTGGTGTTATATTTTGTGACATTTTATCATGACAACACAAAAACAAAACCTAAAGAGAAACCAACATATATATATATATATATATAACAAAATTTCAAAAGCACGCATACATATGAATTTGTATGTGTGTATATGAATTTATATTAGTATATTTATATTCCTACAAACATCGCACAATTTATGCGATACATTATTTCAATGCAAATGTCACAGTATATGGGGATATATATTTTTGTAAGAGTATTTGTTTATAAAACTGTAGATGTATGTGTGCTTATCACATATGTACATTTATGTTTCAATATCAAATGACTTAATATATCAAACGTAGTTTTTTTTTTTAATTCGAAAAATTTATTTAAATTTTTTTTTTTTTATATTTTTGTTTTCTGAACTATTTATCTGATGGTTATTATTTACTATGTATTTATATAAATATAAATTCACTACTACATACATATTTATTATGTTATCTATTGCAAAATTTTACAATCTCTCTGACCAAAATACCTGTAAAAATTTTACTCCATAAATGCTGGTCAAATATTTAAATATAATTAAACAAAATTTATAATAGAGTTTGCAAGTGACATACATAAATATTACACGTATAATAAAATAAAAATTTGTCAAAGATAAAGTTCAATAATAATGATTTATAGAAATTTGATTTAAATGATAAACATGATAAGTAAAATTTGAAATTATATTTTGAAAATTGATGTGGATATTTTGGGGGGAAATTTTCAAGTGTTGATAATATAAAAGAAAATGATGAAATTCTCTTTAAATTAAAAAAATAATTTTGGATTATGTTTTATTATCCCAGCAAAAACTTTTTGGTTTTCGGTAATAACAACTACTTATTAAAGTAGTTTCTTGGTAATGAGGCGTCATTATTATTTGCCTGCTCTGTATTACATTAATAAGTACTCAATAGTATAATAGCACAGTAATAGTGCAATCACGTGGATGAGTTGGCTAGAGCGCCGGATTAACAACCAGAAGATTGTTGGTTCAACCCCATTCTGAAGCTGTTATTTTTTTATAACAAAATGTCTAAAAAGATATTTTAAACTAATAGAGTTTTTGTAGCTTGGGGTGCTATGTGCGAGATGGTGTACTGAGTAAGACGTTAGTCAGTAAAAAGGAATGGTTAGCGAGTGTCCAAGTTCGAGTCTCACTGACGGCAAAATTTTTTTGTTTCTTTTTTACTATTGTTTTCGTTTAGGTACATATTTTTGAGTATCCCTAGAATTTAAAAATAACTACATGAATTTATGGACAACTGGCAAAAAATAAGTAGTTTATTTTTGTTTCCAAGCATACCTGCTAGCTTACCAGGAAAGCAAAGTTTTTGCTGGGATTTTATATATATTAATATAAACTATTGAAATAAGCTTTAAAACTTAAAATTTCTATATATAATATTTTTTAGCTTAAAATTCTAATTTGAAATTTATAAAATAATAATAATAATAACAGTAATAATAGTAATAATAATTATAATAATAATAATAATAATAATAATAATAATAATAATTGCGTTTACAAAGCTTATCAGAAGCTTTTAAAAAATTAAAAAAAAAAACAAACTTAAAAGCTAAATATATATTTTTAATATACCTATTTTAAAACTAAACAATTTAAGTCTATAAATGTGAGCTTTTACAATAAGCTTTGAAACTTAAAATTGCTAAATATATACCTATTTATTTTATAATTTTTAGAAAAATTATTTAATTCAAAATTTACAAAACAAAAAATACAATTGTGCTTATAAAACTCAAAGTATTTGTTAATACCTTTATAAAGCTTATAAAAAATTAATTAATTATCTTAGAAGCTTTAAATATCTTTTCAAATAAGCCAACTTTAAAATTGACCAATTTGTGTTTATAAAAAGAAGAAAATTATACATATTTTTTTTCTCATTTAAAATTTTTTAAATAGTAAAAATTCACAATTATTTTTCCTTATTTTTTTTAAATTATTAATACAATCTTTTTTAGAAAAGCTTTAAAGCCTTAAATTGCTTAATACAAATTTTTATTTAAATATCACCAAACTTTAAACATTTAAAATTTTCTAATAGTTAAAACGAAAAAAATTAAATTCCTTTTTAAATGATAAAATGATTTTTTGTTATCGTTATAAAGCTTAACACAGTTTAAAAAGCTTAATATAATTGTTTAGTACACAAACTTTAAATTTGATCAATTTAAATCCCTAAAAGGAAAATTATATTTTTGTATCTCGTTTAAAAAACTTATTAAATATGAAAAGTTTACACTTATTTTTTAATATTTATAATATTAATATAAGTTTAAATAAACTTAAAATCTTTAAATTGCTTAATAAATATTGTTTTAAACTATTCCCAAACTTTTAATATGTTTTCAAAATTGTTTAAAAATAAAATTCCTCCTTTAATAATTAAAGCCATTGTTAAATTCTATTTAAAGCTTTTTATAAGCTTTTAGAAAATTCATTAAACGTTTTTTAATACATTAACTTTAAAGTTTTACATTTTAATTCGTGTGTTCTTTAACAACTTTTCAGGAGAGTAAAAATATTAAATAATAATACGGTGCTACGGTGAAAAAAATACTTGGAATGTAACATAGTGTAGTTTGTAGATATGAGTGAGTAGGTTATTATACCAATTTTTTTAATTTTCGATATATCCCCAAAATCGGAAGTTTACGAATTTAAACATTTTTTATCTCGAATACCTCTTAACTAATTTAAGTTTCCTAAACGGCATTAGAAAGAAAAGATTTTAATATTTTTAAAATGTACACTGGTGCATATTTCTAAAAACGCACATCAATTTTTTAATCAACTAAGCAAAAATGGAGCTAAAAAATGATTAAAGAAAAGACTTTAATATTTTTAAAATGTACACTGGTACATATTCCTATAAACGCATATCAATTTTTTAATCAACTAACAAAAAATGAGGCTAAAAAATAATTAAAGAAAATACTTTAATATTTTTAAAATGTACACTGGTACATATTCCTATAAACGCATATCAATTTTTTGATCAACTAAGCAAAAATGGGGCTAAAAAATAATTAGAGAAAAGACTTTAATATTTTTAAAATGTACACTGGTACATATTCCTATAAACGCATATCAATTTTTTAATCAACTAAGCAAAAATGGAGCTAAAAAATAATTAGAGAAAAGACTTTAATATTTTTAAAATGTACACTGGTACATATTCCTATAAACGCATATCAATTTTTTGATCAACTAAGCAAAAATGGGGCTAAAAAATAATTAGAGAAAAGACTTTAATATTTTTAAAATGTACACTGGTACATATTCCTATAAACGCATATCAATTTTTTAATCAACTAAGCAAAAATGGAGCTAAAAAATAATTAGAGAAAATACTTTAATATTTTTAAAATGTACACTGGTACATATTCCTATAAACGCATATCAATTTTTTGATCAACTAAGCAAAAATGGGGCTAAAAAATAATTAGAGAAAAGACTTTAATATTTTTAAAATGTACACTGGTACATATTCCTATAAACGCATATCAATTTTTTGATCAACTAAGCAAAAATGGGGCTAAAAAATAATTAGAGAAAAGACTTTAATATTTTTAAAATGTACACTGGTACATATTCCTATAAACGCATATCAATTTTTTAATCAACTAAGCAAAAATGGAGCTAAAAAATAATTAGAGAAAAGACTTTAATATTTTTAAAATGTACACTGGTACATATTCCTATAAACGCATATCAATTTTTTAATCAACTAAGCAAAAATGGAGCTAAAAAATGATTAAAAAAAAGACTAATATTTTTAAAATGTACACTGGTACATATTCCTATAAACGCATATCAATTTTTTAATCAACTAAGCAAAAATGGGGCTGAAAAATAATTAAAGTGGTACGAATTAATTTTTTAAATTATTTATTCACTTAAAAAATTAATAACTTAATACTTAAAATGCATATTATTTTTATTTTTTATTTTTTTTTTTTTTTTTTTTTTTTTTTCATTGTAATTTTAATAGCTGAATGCCATTTTTTATGGCATTTTCCTATATACGCACTTAAACTAATGAACCAATTTAGCATAATTAATAATGTTTTGATGAACCTTTGTTTGGATAACTTCAAAAATTTGGTCTGGCATTGATTCAACTAATTTTTAAAGAAAATCACTATGAATTTCTTCTCAGACTTGCTTAAGTTTTAGTTTTAACTACGTTATTGTTATTATGGTTTCTTTCTGTGCATTTCTTGCGTAAACTTTACGAGCCATATACCCCCACAGATTCAGTCCAATAGTGAAATACTATGTTCATTAAACCACGATTTAGATTGGTTCGAGACATCTATTGTAACATTATTCTGTTGGAATATGCCATCTTCAGTCATTTTTTTCATCTATAAATGAGAGAAGAGCATCATCCAACTGTTCATTTTAGTTGGAACAACATATATTTTTGATTTTTCTGCAGCAGTAAAGGCTGCCCAAATCATAACACTGCCTTTCCCGAAATTGTATTTCGACATACGAATTTCGTTTGACCTTAAATCATGCCAATAGCAAGAATATGAATCGAGACCATGCAAATTAAAAAAAAAAAAGATTACTTTATTCCACTCGTCTGTCCATTTCATATATTTATGTTCAAATTTTAAACGATTTTGCTTATGAAGCTGTTTTAACATTGGTTTACATTTTTGCTTCTTCCATTTTATGTTACCACCATCTGTTCGCAAAATGTGTGCAACATGTTTGGAAGTGACAGGAAGTTCAAGTTTATTTTTTATTTGTGTAGCATTTAATTTATTGCGGTTGGTTTCTTCTTTTATTTTATTAATTTACCTTTTTATTAATTTTTAATTATGTTTTTTTGTTTTCCGCTCTTCATATTTCTGCGCTTTCTTAAGAATTTGAATTTTTTTCTTAGTCTGTAAGAAAAGTTCCTTTGGGCATCCCTTAAGCTGATGAAATTTTCCAATTAAAACAAAAATATTTGCAGTTAACAGAGATGTTATCATCAGAAACTTACCTTAAGTGAAACAAACAACTAAAATTGTTAAAATTTTTTAATATTTTTTTTTTTTTTTTTTTGCAATAACTTTTTACATAAATTTTTCTAGACTGCGTTTATAGGAATATTCCAATGAAATGATCACCAATATGTTCTGATTGCTAAATTAAAGGAAACAATAAAAGCAAGAAACAAATATTTCTTACATAAAAAAGTACCATTACAGCATTACAACATTGTTTTTGGTTAACTGAAATGAATATATTTGAAATAAAAATTTTAAATGCGTTTATAAGAATATGCACCACTGTATATACACGTTTATATTCATAGCAAAACTGTGTGATATATAAAAAAACACAAATTCAATTTTTCATTTTTAATAAGTATTTAAAACGTATTTAAAGCCGTTTTTGACCCATACTTTATTAGAAAACATATCGTCGGTGCTCTGACGAAATGTAAATTGTGTATGTAATTTTCTGAATTTTTTTTTTTTTTTTATTGGGCCATACGAAAGCTTTATTGAACGTCCATTTTCAAATTTAATATAATTCCTATTAATTTTTATTAGTTTCCAATTAACATGTAATTTTGTATAACAACAAAATACACGTAAAATAATAGATTTTTTATGAGTTTTACAACTTTGAAAAAAATCATATGTTCTACAATTCTAAATGGATTTTATCAAATGATGGCTCATTTTGCACCCAATAAAATATAACATTAGGAAAAAATAAGAAAGAAATATGTTTCCTAATAAAGTATTAGTCAAAAATGGATGAAAAGTTCAAAAAATAAGAATAAAAGATAAAAAAATTGAGTTTGTGTCCTTAATATCTTACAAAATTTTGCTATGGATAAAAATTTTTGTTTATACATTTTAAAGATATACCTTTTAATAAGAGTATGCCTTTTAAAAAAAATAAAATCTTTTCTTTCTAATGTCGTTAAAAAAATTTTAATTTGATAATAGGGTAAACATTTTTAAAGCAGTGAAACATAGTTAGGCCAAATGCAAAATTTTTGATAATAAATCTGTACCTTCTAAACTACTGGTCGGATCGAATTGAAATATATGAAAGAGTTGTAGAGCAGGACTTAAGTTTTAGAAAAATTATTTTGCAGTCACCCTATGATAACACAAGATAAGCTACAGTGTATCAAAATTGACTACCACGTTTATGTAAAAGTTTCAAAAAATCATAACTTCTGCAAATAGAGTCCGATTCCAAAAATTTTTTTATATTTCTATAAAGTGCTTGGTAAGATAAAGTAAAAGTAGACTTACTCACCTAAGTTATATCTTACAGTTAAAAATATATTTAAGTTTGAATTTTGAATTTCTTATTTTTTGTCTAGAATTTTCTTCGTTTTTCGTTAATAAGGCCTGAGGTATATAAGGAAAAAAAATCTAAAAATAATTTGTAATTTGTAATAATGGGTGATTCAAGTAGAAATATTTTTTTTCAATAGCCTTTTCTTGACAGATCACGTGTGAATCGTGTCATGCTGTTATGTTATTTTTGTTTAGTATTGTTTGGCATTTCATAATGGAAAGACTTACGCCTGAACAACGTTTACAAATCGTTCAACTTTATTACGAAAATTCACGTTCTGTGAGGAATGTGTTTCGTGCACTTCGCTCAACTTATGGTCAACATAATCTGAGCGTACTATTCGCAACACCATCACCCATTTTGAGACCCAGCATTCATTATTGGATAATATTCGAGCGAATAGACCATGTCCAGCATGCTGTGGAGAAAATATAGCGGCCGTAGCTGAGAGTGTACACAAAGATCGTGAGTAGTCGATTCGGCGCCGTTCGCAGCAACTCAGACTGATGTATGGAACGACTTGGCGCATTTTACGTCGAGATCTTAAATTGAAAGCGTACAAAATACAGCTTGTGCAACAACTGAAGCCGCTCGACCTTCCCAAGCGATATCGCTTGGCTCTATGGGCTCTTTAAAAGTTCCAAGAAGATCCGACGTTTTCGAGGCAAATTTTGTTCAGCGATGAGGCCCATTTCTGGCTCAATGAATACGTAAACAAACAAAATTGCCGCATTTGGGGCGAAGAGCAACCTGAAGAGATTCAAGAACTGCCACTTCATTCAGAAAAAACAACGGTTTGGTGTGGTTTGTGGGTCGGTGGAATTATCGGTCCATATTTCTTTAAAAATGTTGCCGGTGCGAACGTAACCGTCAATGGCCATGATAACTGACTATTTGATGCCTGAAATTGAAGCTCGTGATCTCGGCGACATTTGGTTTCAGAAAGACGACACCACTTCCCACACATCGCATCAATCAATGGATTTATTGAGAGAACACTTTGGTGAGCACATAATTTCACGTTTTGGGCCGGTCGATTGGCCACCAAGATCGTGTGATATCACATCGTTAGACTTTTTCCTGTGGGGATATGTAAAGTCTAAAGTTTCTGCGGACAAACCCGCTTCGATTCAGGCCTTGGAGGAAAACATCACGCGTGTCATTCGCCAGTTACCAGTCGAATTGCTCGAATGAGTCATCGAAAATTGAACTCAACTGATGGACCATCTACGACGTAGCAACGGCCAACATTTGATAGACATAATCTTCAAAAAATAAAATGTTCAAAGTCAGCACTCTTTTTGCAAAAATATAAAAAAAATTTACTTTTTTCTCAAAGTTTAATTAATAAAAAATTTCTTTCTTTACATATTATGCAAGACAAGTAAGGCTTCATAAACAAGAAATTTTAAATTGATTTAGTTTTGCATCACAAATTCAGCATTGGTCGAAAATGTTGAATTTTAGAAAAAACAGTTTCATTTTTATCGATTAATAAAAAAAAATGTCACTCGAGTTTTTTAAATTTATTGAAGATATTTAATCATAAAAAAGATTTAGATCGATTTGACACTAAATTGCTTTCCGCCCGGCAATATGTCTGATAGTCCAGCCTATAATCCTGACTATAGTTTAACTTATAGTATGGACTATAGTCCAGCCTATAGTCTGAACTATAGTTTAGTGTATAGTCTGAACTATTGTTTAGCCTGTAGCCTGGACTATAGTTTAGTCTATAGTCTAAACTATAGTTTAATCTATAGTCTGGACTATAGTTTAGTCTATAGTTTGGAGTATATTTTAGTCTATAGTCTGAACTATGATTTAGTCTATAGTCTGGACTATGGTTTAGCCTATAGTCTGTACTATAGTTTAATCTTTAGTCTGGACCATAGTTTAATCTATAGTCTGGACTATAGTTTAACCTAGTGTCCTGATAATAGTTCAGCCTATAGTCTGGAATATAGTTTAGTCTATAGTCTTGAATATAGTTTAGACTATAGTCTGGACTATAGTTTAGTCTATAGTCTGGACTATAGTTTGGTCTGTAGTCTGGACTATAGTTTTGTCTATAGTCTGGAGTATATTTTAGTCTATAGTCTGGAGTATATTTTAGTCTATAGTCTGGACTATGGTTTAGTCTATAGTCTGGACTATAGTTTAGCCTTTAGTCTGTACTATAGTTTAATCTTTAGTCTGGACTATAGTTTAATCTATAGTATGGACTATAGTATAGCCTATTGTCATGGTAATAGTTTAGCCTATAGTCTGAACTATAGTTTAGTCTATAGTCTGGAATATAGTTTAGTCTATAGTCTGGACTATAGTTTAGTCTATAGTCTGGACTATAGTTTAGTCTGTAGTCTGGACTATAGTTTCGTCTATAGTCTGGACTATAGTTTCGTCTATAGTCTGGACTATAGTTTAGTCTATAGTTTGGACTATAGTTTAGTCTATAGTTTGGACTATAGTTTAGTCTATAGTCTTGACTATAGTTTACTATTGATAATAGTCTATGAATGTTCTATTTGAATTTTTTTACAAATTAATTTAATTATCACAACAAATACTTTAAACCTAGGATTATAACTTTCCGAAGCTTTATGCTCGTAGTAAAAATTATATTTTCAAAAAGCTTGATAAATATTTTTTTTTTTTTTTCTTTAATATAACGCCAAGTTTTAATAGTTTAAAGTTTAAAAATTTGGACTTCTCTGAAATTATCTCTGTATCAAGTATACCGATAAGGCTTCCTACCAAAAAAAATATAAAAAAACTTCAAGTTGGACTTTTTTAGATACACGTTACAAAAGAAAATTCTTACAAAAAAATATGTTAATAAAAATATTTTCAAAATTTTTATAGGGCATCTTAAAATAAAAGCTTTAACAAATCCACTGCAAGAAAAATTATTTTGATATCTTTTATGTAAGAAAAGTTATGGCCATTTAAATAAATTTGTTAATCACCTTCAATGCTATCGAGTTGCCACAGTTTTCGAAATAAAAATGAGAAAAATTCATTTTACATGCCTCTGTATCCTCCTCTACACATGCACCAAATTTTATCTAAATCTGAAAGCAAGGGCCAACATTTTTAAAATTTAAAATAGAATTACTTAAGAGCTATTTCTGCAATTTAAAATAATATTGATTTAATGGTAAAAAGTTCATGCATTTTTTAGCTAATTTTTAAAGCTTAAAATAAGCTTTTAACAAAAATAATACTTTTTTTAATTATTTCGTTAAGAATGTTAGAAAATATTTAAAATTTATTTATTTTTTAAATTATCACTTATTTCATATTTATTCTTATCTTTGCAGCTAAAATAACTTTACCTATGGACCCATAATTGGAGAAGACTTTACCCCTCAAAAATATCACTAAGTTAGAAATCAAAGATATAGAAGAGAGAGCGAGAGAGCGAGAGAGAAGTAGTAAAGCCAAACTTTTTTTGAAAAAGTTACTGTGATTTTCCTTAAGGAATAAAGTTTAAAAATAAAAAAAAAACAAAATGCAACAATTACATCCATTATTAGTCATATTTCTATTTATGGCCACAAAATGTCCAAACTCATCATCACAAAATTTAAATGGTAAGCAAAAGAAGAAGTCATTTAAATTTTTATCCATAAAAAAAATTTTAATGATATATATTTTATTTACTACTCAGAGCCAAATATGCAGTTAGATCCCGATCCAGAATTTATAGGTACTATAAATAATGTAACATTTCCAGCGGGCAGAGAAGCCATCTTAGCTTGTTCTGTTAGAAATTTGGGGAAAAATAAGGTAAGATTGAGAAATTACTATTAAGTATTAAATAATTACTATTTTGATTTTTTTTCTTATTTAGGTGGGTTGGTTGAGAGCCTCTGATCAAACAGTTTTAGCTCTCCAGGGACGTGTGGTTACCCATAATGCTCGCATTAGTGTCATGCATGAGGATATGCATACTTGGAAATTAAAAATCAGTAAATTGAGAGAAAGTGATCGTGGCTGTTATATGTGTCAAATAAATACAAGTCCCATGAAAAAACAAGTGGGCTGTATAGATGTACAAGGTAGGCAAGATTTAAAAATAGATTAAGGAAAAAAAAATAGAAAATATCAAAATTTATCGATTATTTACTAAATAAAACAAAAACATAATTTCTTTTAAATTATTCGAATAATTTTACAAAAATATTCTAACAATTAAATAAAATTTCAACACTTTTTATTAAATAAAACAAAACAGAAAGTACTTAAAAGAATAATCGATTAAAATTAATCGGTTTAAACAATAGGAATTATCAGATAAAAATTATTCGAATATTTCAATTTTTTATTAAATATATAAAAACTTTTCTTTAAAAAGGTTAATCGCTTAAAATTTTTCAATTGATCCGATAAACATATTCGAATAATCGAACAAAATTTCAAAATTTTTTATTAAATAAAACCAAAACAGAAAGTACTTAAAAGAATAATCGATTAAAATTAGTCGTTTTATTTATTTATTTATTTTAATATAGAAAAACAGATTTTTTTTAAGATTAATAATTTAAAATTTGTCAAATTCCGAAAAAAATATTTGAATAAATTTTTCATTAAATAAAGAAAACCTGAATATTTTAAAAAATAAATTAATAAAAATTGTTCGAATAATCGTATAGAATTAATTGAATAATAATTTAAATTTATCGATCTTTTTTATCAAATAAATAAAAACTTAATTTTTGTAAAAATTAATCGACTAAAATTATTCGAATAAGCGTATAAAATTATTCGAATAATCGACAAAATGTACATTTTTTATAATATAATATACAAATAAAGCAAAACCCAATATAATTGTTAATAGATTCAAAATATTCCAATAAATATTCAAAATATAATTGTATTACTCGAATAATCGCATAAAAATATTTGAATAATCACTTAAAACATTTAGTTTTTTGCAAATTAATAGAAAATATTACGGAACTAAAAAATTTATTTTCGAGTAATCGCTTAATTTTTTTAAAATATAATATTATTTATTATTTATTTTTTAATAATAATAAATTAGGAATTGCTAACTAATTATTATAGTAATTTTAATCAGTTAACATATAATGTTATAATAAGTAAAAAACCAAATATTTGAAATGATTGTTGAATTATTTCTATCCGATTATTTAACATTTATTGGAATAGTATAAATTGATTAATAATTAATAGGTTTTGCTTTATTTAATATTCTATTTTGTTTTATATTATACAAAAGTATAATTTTTTTCGATTATTCGAATATTTTTATACTAATAATTTTAATTTTAATAAAAAATTAATTTGTATAAAAATTAAGTTTTTCTTTATTTAATAAATAAATTTCAATTCAATTCTGATTCATTTTTTTAAATATTTAGGTTTTCTTTATTTAATGAAAAATATATAAATTTGAATCGATTATTCGAATATTTTTATCTGATAATTTGAAAAAAATTTATTTTATTTATTTAATAAGAAACCAATAAGTTTGAATCGATTATTGGAATACTTTTATCAGATTATTTGAAAAATTTTAAGTGATTAATTCAAAAAATCTATTTTATGTATTTAATAAAAATATTGATACAAATTAAATCGATTATTTGAATAATAATAATTTTGAACGGTTAATCTTTTAAAATATTATGTTTTTTCTTTATTAAAATAAAAATTCTTAAATTTGAATGAATTATTCGAGTATTTTTATCGGATTATTCGAATAATTTCAATCGAATAATTTTCCTTATTTAATAAAAAATCGATAAATTTAAACAGATTATTCGAAAAATTTTATCCAATTTTTGAAATAATTTTTAAAAAATTATTTTTTTTAGTAGAAAATCGATATTTAATAGATTATTCGAATATTTTTATCCGACTTAAATTTTTTTGATTATTCGAATATTTTTATGTGATTATTCAAAAAATTTTAAATGATTCATTAAAAGAAAACAGTTTTTCTTTATTTAATAAAAAAGATCTATAAATTTGGATCGATTATTCGAATATTTTTATCAGATTATTTGAAAAATTTGAAGTAATTAATCTTTAAAAAACCAGTTATTTTATATTTCATAAAAAAATCGATAAAATTTAAATCGATTGTTTTAATATTTTTATCCGATCATCGAATAATTTTTATTGATTAATTTTTAATAAATTCTGCTTCTTTTAATTAATAAAAAATCGATATATTTGAGTAGATTATTGGAATAATTTTAATCGACTAATATTTAAAAAATTCTGTTTTTTTGTTTAATAAAATATCGGGAAATTTGATTAGATTATTCGAAAATTTTTATCCGATTATTCGAGTAATTTAAAAAAAATATATGTTTTTCTTTTTTTCATAAAAAGCCGAATTAATTGGTTTCAAATATTTTTATCCGATTATTTGAATAATTTTAATCGATTAATATTTTAAGTACATTCTGTTTTAATTTTATAAAATTTTATTTATTATTTTAAAAAAATTAAGCGATTACTCGAAAATAAATTTTTTAGTTCCGTAATATTTTCTATTAATTTGCAAAAAACTAAATGTTTTAAGTGATTATTCGAATATAGAATTATAGAATTTTTAAATTTAAGTAAAATTTTATAAATACAAAACAAAATGTACTTAAAATTATTCGAATAATCGGATAAAAATATTCGAATCCATTAAATTTATAGATTTTTTATTAAAAAAAGAAAAACATATTTTTTTATTATTCGAATATTTGGATAAAAACTTTCGAATAATCTATTTAAATTTATCGATTTTTTACTAAATAAAAAACTTAGATTTTTTTAAATATTAATTGATTAAAATTATTCGAACAATCTATTCAAATTTATCGATATTTTATTAAATAAAGTGAAACAGAATTTTTTAATTCAATCGATCAAAAATTATTTCAGTAATCTAATAAAAATATTCGAATAATCGATCCAAATATACCGATTTTTATAAAATAAAAAATTAAGAATGTTCATATTATTCGATAAGAATATTCGAATAACCGATTCAAAATTATAGCTTTTTTATTAAATAAAGAAAAATTTAACATTTTAACAAAGTTGTTCGACTAATCATATTGAAATATTCGAATAATAAAATTTCTTTTTTCTTCGAACAAAATATTATGTAATTAAAAGATTAAATGATTAAAATTATTCGAATAATTGATTAAAAATTTTCGAATAATCGAATAAAAATTTATTTAAATCTAAATAGAATTTTGTAAAAACAAAGCTAAATGTAATTAAATTAATCGATTAAAATTATTTCAATAATCGGATAAAAACATTCGAGCCAATTAAATTTAACGAAATTTTATCAAAAAAAAAAAAAAAGTAAAAACATATTTTTTTAAAAAACTGATTTTTTAATTAATCGATTAAATATATTCTATTCTATTAAAAATATTATATTCCATTGATTTTTTATTAAATGTAGAAAACTAGATTTTGCTTAAAAGATTAGTCACTTCAAATAATCCGATAAAAATATTCGAATAATCGATTCAAATTTATAAAATTTTTATTTAATAAAGAAACGCAGAATTTTTTAAAAATTAGTTCTTTAAATTATTGAATAATCTGATACAAAAATATTCAAATATTCAAATTTATCAATTTTTTATTAAATAAATAAAAACAGAATTTTTTAGAAACTAATCGACTGAAATTATTCGAATAACCGAATAAAACTATTTTATTAATTTTTATAAAATAAAACAAAACGAAATAGCAAATAAAGCGAATCTTAATTCCTTTCTCAGTCGACTGAAACTATTTCAATAAACGTTTAAAATGTAATTATATCATTCGAATAATCGGAATTTCATTAATTGATGAATTTATTCGAATAATTGGTTAACAATTTTCGAATTATAGATTAAAATATTTTTTTAATCTAAAATGAATTTTGTAAAAAGTTAATCGTTTATAATTATTCTAACAATAGGAAAATAATACATATTATGGAAATATATTAAATAAATTGGCTAAAATTATTCGAATAATTGGATAGTAATAATTTAGTAATGGATTCAAATTTTTCGATTTTTTTTTTTTTTTTAATAAATTTTTATCAAATTTTTTAATAAAAATTATTTGAATAAATTGAACAAAATGTTATAATTAAAACATTTGATTTAAAAAATATTCGTTTAAAACTATTCGATGGAAAAATTATCGATTAAAAATTATATTCGATTAAAAATATATTTTCGAGTAAGGATATCTTCTTAAAAATTTTTAAATAAAATAAAATATTCAATTAAAGATTTCGATTAAAAATATTCGATTAAAAATGTCTGTTATTTGGAAATATTAATTTTAAAAATTTCCCTCTTTATTTAAAATCTTTTCCTCTCTTTATAGTTCCTCCTGATATCATTAATGAAGAATCTTCATCTGATTTGGCCGTCCAGGAGGGTGAAGATGCAACTCTCATTTGTAAAGCTACCGGTAATCCTCAACCTCGTGTCACTTGGCGTCGTGAAGATGGTGAAATGATTTTATTGCGTAAACCGGGCAGCCGGGAGTTAATGAGAGGTGTGTATGGTAAGATTAAATATAAATATATGATCCGTTTGATTTATTTTTATTATTTGTTTTCTTTTTTAGTGGAGTCTTTTCAGGGTGCTGCCTTAAAATTGGTACGCTTGGAAAGACGACAAATGGGAGCTTACTTATGTATAGCCTCAAATGATGTGCCACCTGCAGTGAGTAAAAGGGTGTTGTTGAGTGTGCAATGTAAGTATTAGGAAGATATAATTTTCCGATTTCTTATAAAACTTTTATTGTTTTAATTTAATTACCATAATTATTTTATATACATTTTCATTTTATATTACAGTCGCTCCCATGGTCCGAGCCCCCAGTCAATTACTAGGTACTCCTCTAGGCTCAGATGTCCAGCTGGAATGTCATGTGGAAGCTTCTCCTTCTCCGGTTTCATATTGGCTTAAGGGTGCCCGTACACCTAGTGGTTTTGCTAGTGTTTCTAGTAATAGCTTAGAGACGGGTCAGCCAGGGCCAGAAATGTTATTGGATGGGTAAGTTATGAAAAGAAAACAGTTTAAGTACGACAACCAAATATAGCAAAACAAATGACTCGTTTTTTAGAAGCCAATTTCAGTTATGGATACAAAATTTTAATAAAGATAAAAAATTCGTTACCACAACCGAAAATTTTTTGTTATTTTTATTTTAAAATTTAACAAAAATTCCCTTATAATAACTATACTTAGATTTGTTATGACAATTTTAATTAATGAAACTGAATCTATTGTTTTAACATATGTATATTTAGTGGTCATAACCAACAGTTATAGATAATAACCACAAATTTAATATAAAATTCTTTAAATTCTATTTAGGCCCAAATATGCCATTACTGAAAAAAGAGACGGCTATCGTGGTGTTATGCTTTTGACTGTACGTTCATTTTCACCCTCCGATGTGGGCACTTACCACTGTGTGAGCACGAATTCATTGGGAAGGGCTGAGGGAACTCTGAGATTATATGGTAAGTTTTTGAATTAATTTCACCTGAGTATTTTTTATTAAAAAAAATAAAACGAACTTTTTGTATAAAAAAAATTTGAAAAAATGTTGGCCTTTCCAACCAACATTGATTGGAAAGAGTAGACTATAAGTGTTATAAACAACACATATTACTTATACGCAACATTACACAGTGGGGCAGAATCGAAATTTTTTGGAAATAAATCTGTAACTTCTGATCGGCTGGTTGGATTTTCATGAAATTTGTTATTTGGTAAAAATATAGTCATATACGCAATAAATTGGAAACATAAAGTTTAAAGGCGCATATTTCTGAAATGAGGCATGATATTGACTTGAATCTTTTTGCAAAAGATCGGAAATTATATATGCTAAAGGATAAAATTTCTTTCGCTATTTAGAAATAAACCAAACAAAAGGCCCAATTTGGGGTTTTTGGAGAAAATAAAAATTTTTTAATTGTAATAACATATTTGTTTATAAAGATATCTTAATTAAATTTGCAAGAAATGTGGATCTTGTTAATGTAAATAAAAACGCGTTAACCAAATTTCAATCAGGGGTAGGGTTTTCCTGAATTCCCAAAAAAACTAATCAAAATTCCCAAAAATGGAATTTTTTACATTTATGGCTATAGAATCCACATTTTTCCGAAGGCTCGTAGATTTTGATTTAAAACTTTTAACAATATATTGAGGATTCTTAAAATATATTCCGCTTGTCGATTCGTGCTTTGGGATTTGAGAAAAAATGGTCTAAAGTCAAAACTTTCATATTAAATGGGTCGAATTCGGGAGGGTGTGTACCATGACCAATTGATTTATTGGGCTTGTTTTTTATCTTAAAGTTATCTCTGTGAAGTTGCCTTTCAGAAAAGTGTAAAACTATTATATGTTGCTAAAGAAAATTTTATTTTAGATAAAAAAGAGTGTAGATACTTTTTCGGCTAAAAAAACACAAAAAGTCGTCTTTTTTGCAATTTTCAAATTCAAAATCGTTTATTTTTGGACTCGGTAAAGATATCGACTTCAAATTTTTTTTATTCAATAAATAATTTTATCCTTTAACTAGATTGGAAAAAAACTAATAAAATTGGTCGGAAATACTAGGATATATATGAAAAAAACTGGACCAAGAACATACAAAATTATGGTGCTTAAAAATTCAATCGCAAATAACTTGAAAACTATAAGAGATAAATAGGACATGTAAGCATGTTTTTTATAGGTCTTATCAGGGCCTACAACAATATATAAAAAATATTTGAAATCGGACGAGAAACAAAAGTTTGGCAAGCGATTAAAAATTTTTTGTCAGAGTAACCTAACTTTGAGCCCCCTTAGCTCCGCCCCTGAGGGGTTTGTTCTGCCTCCCTTCCAAACTTAACATTGTACACTCCTCCGCTACGCCTATACCAAATTTCATGAAATTCCAACCAGCCGATCAGAAGTTACAGATATATTTCCAAAAAATTTCGATTCTGCCCCACTGTGCATTGTACGTTGCACAGTGATTCCCTTTGCAAAATAAATTGTAATAAATCTGGATCTTTTAAACCGCTAAACCGATTTTGATGAAACTGTGGACATCGATAGAGGAGGAGTTTAATTTTCAGTATATTATTGACTGAAGTGTGTAGCTGGAGCTTGGATGACGCTGCAGTGGGCCAAATTTCACCACCTCGAAAGTGAACTCTGAATTCTTCTAAGCGAGGCAAAGAAAAAGCATGCTTTTTGTACTAAATTATCTCTTATGGTTTTAAAAAACATTTGATTTCAAAAATTAAATTTGCCATTATTGACCTGTACTTTTTCGCGTTTTAAAATAAAATTTCTAAAATTTTTTAATAATGTGGTGAAATTCTCTAAAATTTTCTGAATTATGCGTAGGAAAATTTTTTTTAATTATGTCAATTCGATAACTAGAAAAAAATTTTAAATTCAAAATTTTGAAACAGGCCTTAAAACTTGCAAATTTTTTGCCAAAAAAAGTAACTTCATATATTTCATTTATTTATTTATCTAATTTTTTTTTAATTTTGTTAAAGAAGTTCAATATTTTCTGAAATTATCTGAATGTTTGGACCTTAAGAAAGCGTGTGTATAAGTGTAACATTGAAAATTTTTAAACGTGCACCCTACATCCAACAGTGGTCGAAATTGGTCAGTTTGTTAAGAACAGTTTAACTTGTTAAGCCTTTAATTTGCGAATTAGATTAGATAAGTTTCTCAAGGTTTTCCAAAAATTGTGACAGCCCACCGCACAGTCGTTCTGAAATGCATTTTTTTAAATAATTCTGTATGTTGTGAATCGTTGAAGATATCTCAATAAAGTTGTACATGGCCAGAGGTGAGATGTTGTCGAATTGATTTGAAGGAGTACAGATTTCGAACCGATCAGGGCGAATAGTGGGAGGTCCTTCAAAGTTGGCCATCTCGGGTATATCATTAAAAAAAAAAAACAATTTCCAAAATTTCATTTATGATAACACATGTATAAGTCATATGTTTTAGTTTATGAAATATTCAGATCGAATAACATTTTTCTCTCATTTTTAGCTTCGTTTTCTTTAGTTTTTTTTTTTTTTTTTTTTTGACGGGCTTGATATTGACCCCAAAATATTTTTCTAATATTCACCAGAATTTTTACAAAATTCTAAATTATATTGCTGCAACAATCACATAAATATATGAATTCGATAAAAAGGTATATTCTTCTGAATTTGAAACTTAAAAAAATTATGTTTTTTTTTTCAAAAAATGTTGAGAGATTTTGATTGAAATTTAGATTTTTGTTATTTTAATATTAAAAAAGATAATTTGTTATTATCACTTATTTAAACATTATTAAAAAAACGATATCTTAATTCGTTTAAATATTATTTGAATTCAAATATTAACAATATTTCTTAAAAATATGTGCACCTTACTTCGATTGGGGAAATAATGTGTTATATATAGAGTTTGTTAATTTTTCAAATTTTTTTCGATGGAAATATATTTCTTTTAATATAAATTTTGACACACGAGCTGATTTTAAATAAGTCTATTTTATTATCTTAAAAAATATAATTATATAATATATATATATATATATATATATATATATTAATTAAAAATAAGCAAAACATTGAAAATTGTTATACCCCACATCACCATAGGTGGTTGGGTTATTATGCGTTTGTGCTGATGTTTGTAAAGTACAGAAAAAAAAATCATCCAACACCCACCTTTAAGTATACCAGTCGACTCAGAATCACTTTTTGAGTCGATCTAACGATGTCCGTCCATCCGTCTGGCTGGACGACTGTCCATGTAAATCTTGTGTACAAAGTACAGGTCGCAATTTTAAAAATGATTAAATGAAATTTGGCATGCAGGACTTTTATGGCACAAGGACAAAGCCTATTGAAATTGGTTATGATCGGTCCATTATTTCACCTAGCCCCCATACAAATGTCCTCCCGGAATAGGAGTTTAACGATCATAATAAAACAAAACGATCAAAATATTTTAATGTAGTTCGACATAAGGAAGTTTTGTGTAAGTTTCAATCTTAGCCAAATTTCATGAAAATAGGTACATAATTGACCAAAGCTCCCATATAAAACCCTCTTCCGAAAATCACTTTAATGCGCATATATCACATACACATTTTAGTATCAGTTTATATTCAACGCAAATAAGTTTTATATAAGTGGAAATCGTAGTGACAAATTTTAAAAGGATCGTTTCATAATTTACCATAGCTCCCATATAAGCCAACTTTCGGAAGTCACCCTAAAGTGCATAAATATAAATGTTAGTATTTACGTAATATTCCGTATTCGTATATTTTATTTTACACTAAGTAAAAGTATCGGTCCACAATTGACCACATGTCTACTATAAGACCCCTCCACGAATTTTGATGGACATGCACAATGGTGTGGAGTATCATATGATCTAGCCATATATGGTATAACCATATTTGATTTAGATTTAGTCAATTTTTAACATTTTGCTTATTTGAAATTATTTTTTTTGTTACATATCAAATACGAAATTGATGATATATTATATATCATTTTAAAGGAAATTATATCTTCTTTAAAATATAAAAATATATATAAAATGTCTTAGTATCTGATAATTGTTAAAAGAGTTTTGTTAAAATAAAAGGAAAAAAAACATGCAAACTATGTTTACAAAAATATATTTCATAAATTTGAGTCCGATTATCTTCAAAGCGCTTATAGGTATCAGAAAAGATTTTTCTTTTTTTAAAGCTAAAAAAAACTATTTAATTTTTCTTTATATTTGTTAAGTTCAAAATTTTTATTATGGAAAATTTGCATAGAATTTACCTGTAAATTATTAAAATTATTTGCAAATTAAAAAAAAAACCCTATTTGTCTATTCAATCTGATTCGAAAAATTTCAATATCAACAGCCAACATTTTATACAGACGCAAAAAGTTGAAATTTTGTTCAAATAATAATTTTTCTCGATCACTCCTTAATGTAGGGTGCATATTCAAAATATTCCAAAATTGCACTTATACGTTTTTTAAGTTCTATTCTTTTAGAAAATGTTAAAAGATATTAAACTTTTTATTTTTTACTTTTTTTATTTAAATATTGTTACGAAATTGCACTTGAATTCAAATATAACGGTTTTAACGGCTGGTTTAAATCTTTCTCAATGCTTCTAGACATTTCTGTTTATGTTAACAGCAGTTAACATATCTGTAGAAATTATTAACATAATTGTAAACATACAACATTGAATAAAAAGCTTTCACCATTGTTTGTAAGTATGGCAACACTAAATGTTGAAACTGCTAACATTAACATTAAAAGCTCTAGTTTGTCCGTTAAGAACATTGTAGAAAGAAATAGAGCTTTCAAGAAGCATCTAGTAGGTAATACAGTGTATATAAATTGGCCGTGAGAACACCATTGAGTCAGTCTAATTGGAAGCGTCTTGTATAAAGCGTGCTGTATAAAGAGTGTAATTTAAGTATATGTGTATTAAAACACAAAGTGACTATTTAAACTGTATTGTTGTACATTTTTAAATCAAATAAAGAGTCGTTACAATTTTTAAACTACTAAACTGCTGTTATTTGCAATCAAATTACCGGTTTATTTAAAGGAAATAAACCACCGTTTTGAAAAGGTAAAAACGTAACAATATATAAAGTTACTTTTTTTTGCAATAGGCCAAAAAAGCAAAAAGGTCAAGGTCAAAAATCAGAAATAAAATTTTTGAAATATCTTTTAAACCATAAAAGATAATGTAGTTTATTTAGTAAGCAGATTATTTATTTTATTTTGCCTAGTAAAATTCAGAAAACATTAAAAATTTTTTCATATTTGTAAAAGTTAAAAGCTTTAATATTGTTACGTTTTTACCTTTTAAAAACTGTCGTTTATTTTCTTTTAAATAAACCGGTACTTTGATTGCAAATAAAAGCAGTTTAGTAGTTTAAAAGTTGTAACGTCAACAGTTTAAATAGTCACCTGTGTTCTAATACACACACACTTAAATTGCATACTTTATACAGCACACTTTAATAATGTACAAGAATATACAGGCAGTTAATTTGTCTTTACTTAACGATGCTTCCAATGATCACAAATGAAGCTTATTTTCTTAATTAAACGCTTATTTACCGAAATATCAAGGTTTAAAGATTTTTATAAAATGTTCATCCAAAAAATCGATTTTGGTCAGATAAAAGTGATCACAGATGAAGCTTACTTTCTTAATTAAACGCTTATTTACCGAAATATCAAGGTTTAAAGATTTTTATAAAATTTTCATCCAAAAAGTCGATTTTGGTCAAATGTATGACTCAATGGTGTTCTCACGGCCAATTTATATACACTGCATTACCTTCTAGATGTTTCTTGAAAGTTCTATTTCTTTCTACAATATTCTTAAAGGACAAACTAGTATACTTGAATTCTAGAGCTTTCGATGTTAATGCTAGCAGCTTCAACATTTAGTGTTGTCATACCTACAAACATTAGTAAAAGCTTTTCATTCAATGTTGTATGTTTACAGCTATGTTAATAATTTCTACAGATATGTTAACTGCTGTTAGCATAAACAGGAAGGTCGAGAAGCATTGAGAAAGATTAAAAAAGGTTGAGAAGCATTATTTAATTTTAAACCAGTTGTTAAAACCGTTATATTTTAATTCAAGTACAATTTCGTAACAATATGTTTTTCACACTAACTACCACTGTAGCGCCGAATGTGCCACATTATATACTGCAGCCAATAATTTTCAGAAAGTCCCCAGCAAAGTTATCAGGTATAATTGGAAACAAAAATAAACTATTTTTTTTTTCGTCTGAATAATTAATAATTTTTGTTCACATAGTTATTTTTAGACTCTAGGGACGCACAAAAATAAAAAAAATAAAAAGTTTTGCCGTTAGTGAGATATGAACTTGGGCAAAAATTAACCATTCATTTTTAATGACTAACGTCTTGTTCAATACACCATTTCGCACTTAATTTTTTAAGTGATAAAAACTTTTTTTAGTATAAAATATCTTTTTAGACATTGTGTTTAAAAAAGTTAACAGCATCAGAATGGGTTTGAACCAACAACCTTCTGGTTCATCCAAGTAATTACAATATTACTGTGCTATTATACTGTTAAGTATTTATTAATGTAATATAGAGTAGACAAATAATAATGATGCCTCATTACCAAGAAACTACTTTAATAAGTAGTTGCCATTACTGAAATCCAAAAAGTTTTTTACCAGATCTAGCTTCTCCTCTAAAGATGTTTTAAATTTCATCAATATCGATATAACAGTTTAGAATAACCAGATTTATTACCTTTTATTTTTTTTTTATATAGATTTCGAATATTTTGAAATTAATTTTTTTTTTTCAGAAATCAAATTGCATCCCGGCATAGCCACCATAAATGATGATCAATTAAATTTTATAGGAGGTGAGTTTTAACTTTATATTAATATTTTCAAATTTAAATTATTTAATTTAATTCATTTTTCCTGTTTTTTGTTAGGATTAGAAGAATCCCGTAATACAGCTTCCCCCTTAGCAAAGCAACGAATATCCTCCTGGCTTTTATTATTAACAACAACAGTTGTATTATTTTCTTCAGAATTACTAACAACTTTAAGTTGTTTGTCTTTATCCTGCTTAACAAGATGATGCAATTTTTGTGCTTAAAATTAAAAAATATCCATAAGGAAACTTAAAAAAAATGTATAATTTGTATGCATAAAAGAAAAATTAAACCAAAAAATTAAGACACACTTATACAATAAAAAATACTCATGAATTATAATTATAATTTAAAAAAAGAAAAATAATGATAACAAATATTAATTAAAAATAAAAAAATTAAACATAATATTTATTATATAAGCTTCAGTTTTTATTTACAGTGTAAAATTTTTATTATTATTATTTTTTTGTAATTTCTTTAAATTAAGTTGTTAAATATTTAAATATTTTGAAAAAAAAGAAAAAAAATTGAAAACATTTCAAATGGAAACATAATCCCACGCTCAAATTGAAAACAAAAATTAAAAAAGTGACGTGCTAAGCAACGCATCTATATCGTTTAAAAACGTATCAAATTTATAAATTTAAACAAACAAAAAATTAGTCTAAAAAAAACACACTCCAAAAAAAAAAAAAAAAGTATTAACAACATTGTATATGAATTTAAGACAATTATTTATTAACTTAATCTTAAATAACAAAAAAAATCCCAAATGAAAAAAATGCATTTACAACCGAATATCAAACAGAAAAATATCACTGAAAAAATTAACATTTTTTTCTTAGAAAAAATAAGAAAAATTTAACATTTGTATTCTATTGTATTCCCTTCCTCCCATATAATATAAAAAACTAAAAGCAAAACAAAATACAAAAGATCTTATGTTAAGTATTTAAATTAGTTTATAATTAATTAGCCCCTAAAATCTCAAGAAAATAAAAGGAAATTATTAAAATAACAAAAAACACAAGAAAATGTTACAAAAACTGAATAAATATCATAAGAATGAAAAAAAAACAGAAACTAATAAAATTTAACTTAAAAACAAAATTTGAAATTACCCCTCAATTAAACTCAATAAAAAAAAAACATCACACCATAGATTATTAGCATAGATGTGAAGCTTAAAAAAAACTCAATTGAAAAAAAAATTACTCAAAAAAGCACATGTACTAACTACAATTGTTTTTGTTTTCAATGAAATTTTTTACTAACTCATTTTTAGACTTAGGTTTTTTTTTTTTTTTTTTTTTGACAACCGACTTAAGTTTTTGATAACGTAGCTTCATTTCTATGTTAATCTATGATGCATCACACTATTAAATAGTAAAAAAAAAGAATTATTAAAATAATTGGAAATAAAATTACTAAAAGAAAAATGAAATAAAGAAAATAATAAAGCTAAAAAAATAAAAATTCATTCAACAATATATAATGAATTTATTTCAAAAGAATTTATTTCAAAAAGTTTATAACGAAATGTAAGTAAAATATCTCAACTATTTACTCTACAAGTTTAAAAGTATTTAAAGTTTAAAAGCTCTACTAAACTTTCATTTAAAGCATAAGCTAACAAAAATAATAAAAACTCTTTGAATTCTACTAAAGTGGTATCGATTTATTTAAAATATTTTATAATGCTTCAAAACTCTATTCCGTTAAGAACATTTGTATGGTCGCTAGGTGAAATAATAAACCGATCATAATCAATTTCAAGAAATTTTGTCTTGTATCAACCATATTTAATTGAATTACCTTAAAATTGCAACCTGTACTTGTTGCACAAGTTTACATGGACAGCCAGACAACCGGCCAAACGGACGGACGGATGGACGGATATCGTCAAATCGATTCAAAAATTGATTCTAGGTCAAACGGTAACTTAAGAGTTTTTTTTCTTTACTTTACAAACAATTGCACAAACGCAATACTCTTCTAACCACTCATTTTATATATTGTTACGTTTTTACCTTTTAAAAACGTTGGTTTATTTCCTTTAAATAAACCGGTAATTTGATTGCAAATAACAGCAGTTTAGTAGTTTAAAAGTTGTAATGACTCTTTATTTTATTTTAAAAAAAATGTACAACAATAACAGTTTAAATAGTCACTTTTGTTCTAATATACTCACACACTTAAATTACACACTTTAATAATGTACAAGATTATACAGCCAAGGCAATTAATTTGTCTTTACTTAACGACGCTTCCAATTAGACTAACTCTATGGTGTTCTCACGGCCAATTTATATAAACTGTATTACCTACTAGATGCTTCTTGAAAGCTCTATTTCTTTCTACAATGTTCTTAACGGACAAACTAGAGCTTTCGATGTTAATGTTAGAAGTTTCAACATTTAGTGTTGTCATACTTACAAACAATGGTATGGTTCAATGTTGTATGTTTACAACAATGTTAATAATTTCTACAGATATGTTAACTGCTGTTAACATAAGTAGAAACGTCAAGAAACATTTAACTTTAAACCAGCCGTTAAAACCGTTATATTTAAATTCAAGTACAATTTACAATATAAATCACTGAATAGTGGGAATAATCACAAAATAAATGGTAATAAATGTGGATCTTCTAACTACTACAAAAGCCAATCCTGATGAGGAACTTAGAAAACTCGATAGAGTAGGAGTTAGGCTATCAGAAAAATGTTTTCTGAAGTAGTAATTATTTGGTTTTTAATTCTTTTATTTAATATTTTATTTAATACACATGGGGAATTTTTTTTTAAGTTCACCTTTAAGATACCGAACATAAACCTCAAATATTTTTTTTTTTTTAGTTCTGTAAATTAGCTTTTTATACAATTATTTTAGCAACACTTGGTGGAGTAAAACAAGACAAAAATTCAAGACCTGAAATGGATTCACGTGATACCGGCATACACTCAAACTTAAAAAATCTAAAAAAAGTGTTTAAAAATAACGAGTTTTTTTCTTTCTTTTGATTCCTTGTAGGGGCGCTTGTAGCTCATAAAGTATTTTGTGCTCTTTTTAATTAATTTTCATTGTTTTTTTGTACCACTGTGAGAACAGCTATTTTTAAATTTAACGGTTTTAGCATCAACATTTGAATTGACATTAGATCATACATATGCCCCGTTTTTATGGTAAGGCAGTTCAAATGTCAAAAAGATACAAGGACGACATTTTCGATAAAGATTTTGGTATTTGTAATTTTTATTATGTATGTATGAAATTTTCCAACAATTTCCATGGAAGCAAGGGTATGTAGGTAGGTAGGTAGAGTAGGGTTGCACAGTACTCAGAAGAGTGCTTGTGCATCCACTCGGAGACCTAGAGGTCCATTGTGAGTTCCTTCGTAGAGAATATAGAGAGAATTTGTAGAAATTATAGAGAAGACCAGGAAAAGAAAATAATAGAGAAAAGCTGAGACCAAGAAAAGTATAGAAAAAAAACCCGGAAAGGAAAAGTACTACCGTCGTATATCATTCGCTCTAAGCCAACGGCCCCCTCTTAGCCAGCATATTTCTATGACGAATCCTATTAATTTATCGAGATCTATCCTCGATATAGTGTCCAATTCGTCAACGAATCGACTGCCTAACCATTTCTGCCTACTTAGTTGTAGACATGGACAGTAACATATAATATGTTCTCTAGCTCCTCATTATCTTCGCACATCCTGCAAAGACCGGAGGAACCTCTATCCCAATTCCCTGTCATTCTCCCTATGGGACAATAACAAGGGTATAAAAAGCAGCCATTACGGTCAATCGTTCCTTTTTGCTGATCGCTACCATCAAGTTTATTTTAAACGTCGTCACTCTGCATATATATATATATATATATATATATATATATATATATATATATATATATATGTGTGTGTGTGTGTGTATGTGTATGTGTGTGTATGTGTATGTGTGTGTGTGTGTGTGTGTGTGTACTTTCTTTATGAACCTGATTTCGATCCTCAGTTGAACCCGATTTTTGTATATATATTTGCGAAAATTTTAAAACCTCGTTACTTTCATTTTTTTTTAATTATTTATATTCGATATATAATTCTTTTACTATGTTTAAATTTAGTTGATTTTTTTTAACATTACAGTTTTTGATTTAATATTCTTAATAAACAATCAGAATAATAAAATTAAGCCCCAAGCACCCTTTTTATTGGTTCCTGGTGAACTGAGTCGGATAGGGTAGTTGTTTTTGGGATTATACACAAATTTATATTCGCTTTTCCTTAGTATGATCACGGTCAAATACACAGTCAGTTCAATAAATCTAAATGTCCGTTTCCGTCTTCTTATCATGTCTGTTAGTGATCTCTTTGTTCCTCTTTCAGTCCCTAAACATCTTCTTATTTCTATTCTATGATTTCTAAAACTATAGCACCATAAATAAAATAATGTTTCTGTGATTGTTAACTTTTTGCCTATTCAAAGTAGTACCGAATCCCCCGATTTCCGACGTGACAGAAGCTGGAAAATAGTTCCGTGCTAGCTACCTTGTTTGACTCGATAAACACTTGACACTTAATCCTGTAATCGCGGATTTTAGCATATGTGTCCAATTCCTCTAATATACAAACACTTATAGAAATAGGCCAACTTGTGTTCAGTCAAAGTAACGTTGACCAGTGTTAAATTATACTGTAGACAATTTAGTGAAACCAAAATGTTAAAAATACATATTAATTTCTTGTAGTTTTACGAATAGAAAATTTTAGCCGTTTGGAGTATTGTAAAATGAAGAATGGAGGTTTATTGCTTTTGTAATTATTTGAGATACATCTCGTTAATATGCCCTAAATAGCAGAGCTATAGGGGATGCCCCTATATTAATCGATCGATTTTTTAATTATATACATAACTATTTGCGTGTACCGAAATCTGCAAAAAGTTTGATTTCCTCCCATCAGTTTTTTTAGTAGTAGCACATCCTGTTCTATTTTTTAATAAATTATTATATTAGTAATTGGGGGGTTGGTGTATGAAGTTAGTTGTTAGTAAATGCATCAACTAAAATAGAATATATATCTCATTTTATAAAAATAAATAAGTCGTATATTCTTTTTTCACCAGGAGTTCATTTAAATACAACAACAAAAAAGCCAATTACCATCCGCCGTCAGATTGAAGAGTGATGATGAAAGTAGACGGATGGTAATAAAAGAACAGTGTGAGCAGAGAGGAGCCGACTTAAATGAATGAGTATGATCAAGAGAGATGCACAGAGTAGGAAGAGTTGTAGGAAAAAAGTTTTTTTATGTAGGGGGTTGGGTTGTGTATGGTGAATAAAATCGGGTTGTGGTGAATAAAATAGAGATGTGATCAATTTCACCACAAATTTCAAAGTTAATGCCAGCTTTTACTACTATTTTTTGCAACTATAGAATAGTACCAAATAAAAAGTACAAAAATTCAACCCTATTATATTTTTTGTTGCCTTTTGTCGACAACCAAGTGGCTTTGTGAAAAAATTTCATACGGCATTTTTTATTTTTCATTCTTTGCAAATTTTTCGAGATTTTTGTTGGAAATTGAAGAATTTTTTTTGATAAAAAATAAATTTTTCTATAAAAATTTGTAAAAAATATTTAACTTAAATAGTGTTTTTTATAAAGGACATAAAATTCTTAAAGAATTTAAGGGATTTGAGATAATCAAAGACTTTAAAGAAAATAATTTAGTGTTGTGTTTTATTGACGGAGCGTGTGTGAGTGTGTAATGAAAATTATACATTTCTTAGAGCTGGGCGTTTGGATTAAAGAAAAAAGGAAATTATTTTAATAGAATTTTGTTAATAGTTTAGTTAATAAGTTAGCTTAAGTTTAACAAACAAAATATTTTTTTTTAATTTTTGTCTTTGTTATAAAAAAAAAGACAAATTTCTTTTCTTTAATTTTTGTCTTTGTCAAAAAAAAAAAACAATTTCTTTTCTTTTTATTACTTTTTTAATTATTTTTCTTTTTTTTGCTTAAAATAATATAATTATAACTATTTTTATTAAAAAATATAAAATACATAAAATATTTGTAAATCAATACAATTAATTATAAAAAAAAAACAAAATTTGTTAATCGACAAATTCATTCAACGTTGCTGTTTGTTTTCTATATAACAAAAATAATTAATGAAATTGTAACAAAAATACCACAAAAATGATAAATATCCAGACTATACAACATGTTGCAGACTGTGTGCCTTTGTATTTGCCGCACAGTCTTTATCTCAAGCCGGTGGCCAAGATGAATATATCGGTGGCCTTACCCTCCCACAAAACTGGCAAATCTATATCCAATTTGGATATAATGGAAAAACTAGGTCAAGCTTTGAAGCCAGACAAGTTTCTCGTACTAAAGGTGAGACACGAAATTTCGATTAATTGCAAAAAAATAAAAATAATTCTGTAAAATCAAAAATTTAATCAAATTTCTGTGTCCTACAGGTTTCCAAAAGTACTGTCGATTTTATACGTTTTGAGTCTGAACTAGATGATCGTTCTCGCTTGCGTTCGGCTCTCAACCGTCTAGATGGTATTTCTTTGAAAATTTCTGGATTCCATGAAGGATTCCGTGTACGAGCATCAGAACCTAAAGATGATTTTCCAACACGCCATGATTGGGATTCATTCTTTAGAGATGCCCACAATATGGACGAAATGAAAGCGGGTGAAAGACCCGATACTATTCACATAACTCATTTACCCATTAAATGGTTTTGTCCGCGCCATATGGAAAATGAAGATAATGTAAAACCTTCGGAAAGTATATTTAAACGTATATTTGAGAAATTTGGCAGTGTTCGTTGTGTGGATATACCCATATGTGATCCGTATCGTAGTAAAATGAATACCGATATAAATGGCATGAAAACATTTAGTTTTGAACAGGATGTTTTATTTGAGGCGTAAGTTTATTTTTTTAAACAAAAAATATTTCGAAACCATTAATACAAATTTCAATTTTTGTTCAGTTACGTGCAATTTGATGAATATGTCGGCTTTGTACGTGCTATGGATGAGTTTCGTAGCATGAAATTGGTGCGTAAGTTTGTGGATAAAACTCAAGCTATTAATATTACTGTGAACTTTGATACCTCAAAGCATTTGAGTGAAGCTCAGATGCAACGAAGAGAAAGGGTACGTAAACGTTTGATAGCCAAGGCCAAGGCAGAGGAGGAAGAAATTGAAAGGCAAAAGAAATTGGAGCAAGAGAAATTAGAACGCCAAAGGTAAGAGTTTTAGTTTGTCGTTAAAAGAACGAAGAAAATTATATTCTACGGGTAAGTAAGGCATCTTTGCAAAGGAAATTTTGATAAAAAAAAAATAAGATATTAAATAAAACATGGAATTGAAAGGAATCAGAAGAAGCTTATAACTGAGAATCAGGACTTGCATTTCTTTGTACTAGAGTAGAAATTTTTCTTTTTTTTCGCTGTGTCAACTCAAAAGAACAAAATTGAGTTATCGATAATTAATTTTTCTTTTTTTTTTTTTAAATTTGAATTATTGATCATTTTTTCGTCTAGAAAAACTTGAGTTATCGATAAATAACTTAATTTTTTCGAGTTATCAATAACTTTTTTTTTAGTCTCATAAGATAACTTAATTTTTTTGCGTATAGAAAAATTTTGAGTTTCGATATTAATTTGTAGTTATCTGAAAAAAATTTGAATTGTCGTTAAAATTTTTCGCGTGGAAGAAATAAATTCGATAACTTAATTTTTTCATCCAGAAAAAAATCGAATTATTGGTAACTAATTTTTTTTTTTCGCCTAGAAAAATTGTAATTATCGATAACTTAATTTTTTCGTGAATAAAAAATTCTAGTTATCGGTGACTTAATTTTTTTCGTCTAGAAAAATATTCGAGTTATTGATAACTCAATTTTTACGTCTAGAAAAAATTCGAGTTATTGATAACTTTTTTTTTTCGTCTGGAAAAAGTTATGGTTATCGATAACATAATTGATAACTTAAATTTTTTCGTATAAATTCTAGTTATCGATAGCTTAATTTTATAGATTAATTTGAGTTATCGATAACTTAAACTTTTTCGTCTAGAAAAAATTCGATAAACGATAACTAATTTTTTTTTTTTCGTTAAAAGTTAGAAAAAATCGAGCAATCGATCACATTTTTTTTCGTCTAGAACAAATTTGATATAGATAACTCATAACTAAATTTTTTTTTCCGCCTAGAAAAATTGTAATTATCGATAACTTCATTTTTTCGTGAATAAAAAATTCGAGTTATCGGTGACTTAATTTTTTTTCGTCCAGAAAAAATTCGAGTTATCGATAACTCAATTTTTACGTCTAGAAAAAATTCGAGTTATTGATAACTTATTTTTTTCGTCTGGAAAAAGTTATCGATAACATAATTGATAACTTAAATTTTTTCGTACAAATTCTAGTTATCGATAGCTTAATTTTATAGATAAATTTGAGTTATCGATAACTTAAACTTTTTCGTCTAGAAAAAATAGCTAAATTTTCGTTAAAATTTAGAAAAAATCGAGCTACCGATATCACATTTTTTTTTTTCGTCTAGAACAAATTTGATTTATAGGTAACCCATTTTTCTCATATAGAAAAACATTTGAGTTATCGATAACTTAATTTCTTTCGTCTAGGAACACTTTAGAATTATCGGTATCTCGGTAGCTTAAGTTTTACATCTAAAAAAATTTTTGACTCATATTTATATAAAAAACCTTTCGAGTTATCGACAGTTAATTCCAACTTTTATTATGAATCATGAATAATTTAGAACGCAATTTTGAACATGAAACGTGAATAGTTTAGAACCGCAATTTTAGTATCAAAGTAAATTAAAAAATACATTAATTTTAGTACCCAATTTTTTGTATTATTGCTCTTAGTATCTTAATTTGAAGATCAAACAGTACACTTGTAAAACCCAAATTTTTGTAGAAGACTTTGACCTTTTTGTTCCAAAGTTCTAGCGATAAATTTTAATTTTTTAGTACAATAATTTTCAAATGAAAACTGAGTCTTTCTGGATTCACATTTTAAAATTAATCTTCGATATTTTAGTACTTAAATTCTATCTAAGTTATTTTATTTTCTGAATCCTCTAATTTAATTCTAGATTGTTAAGTAGACAAAATTTTAGTATTCATACTGAATCAATTAATTATCTAACATTTGGTGCCAATAATGAAACTCTTAGTAAGAACCTAAATTTAGGTAGCAAATTTATATATATATATATATATATATATATATATTTACATAAAATTGGTTATCACTTCTGGAAGTCTAAGAACAAAAAAAAAAAAGAATTTACAATTCTATATTATTTAGTACCCACAATTCAGTATAATTTTACAGATTTTTTTTTTTGAACTAATTATAGTACGAAGTTATAAAATATATTCGTATCTCATTTTTTACTTCTTAGAGAAAAATAACTCATAAGATCTGGCTTTTAATAGTAAAAATTTTACTTTAGCGGAGAATTCTAGTACCAGCGTTTTCATTAGAACCATATTTTTCATTTTATATAAGAAAAAATATCCTTAATTAATTTCTTTCACCTACGATCCTTTAAAAATTGCCACTTTCATTTTCCAAATATTTTTCAATTAAAATAATATTTCTTTTCAATAATAATGCTTAATATTTTTTCAAACATTTTCTTAGTAGTTTATATATTTCCCTAATTAAACAAAAGTTTACAAAAATATAAAAAAAAAGTTGCAAAATAAAAAAATAAACAAGAAATGTAATTGAAAGCACTATGAGCCAAAAAGTAGAAAAAAACAACCAAAACAAACACCAAACCAACCATATTACAGGCAACTAGAAGAACAAGCCAAACTGGAAGAATTGGAAAAACAACGAGAACGTGAAGAAAAACGCAAAGAAAAACATCTCAAGAAGATACAAGAAAAAGGTCAAATCGAAATATCGCAAAAGATACGCGTCGAAGAGAGAAAGCTAATGATAGCCCAAAGGAAATTGGAGAGTATAAGGATATTGGAAAAGTTATTCGATAGAATAAAAGTAAGAAATCTTAATTGGAATTTTTTTAAATTATGAAATTTTTTTAAAATTAATTTTGTTTTCTTTCATTGCGCAGCTTAAACATATGGCCAAGCAACACAGCTCCACCTCTTCACGTAAATATCAGCTGGATATGCAACGTGATACCATGCGTGAACGTTTAGTGGAGAAATATAAAATTGCTACTGAAAAACTATTAAGTGATCAACGAAAAAAAGTGGATGATATTAAGAATAATACTCCTTTAATGGGTTTACTTAAGAGTAAAAAATCTAAACGTGGCTCTGATTCAGAAGAGGAAAGGAATAAAATTAATCCTTTAGCCACACCTTTGGCACCAGCTACTGCGGCGTCAGCAGCTTCGGCGGAGGGTATGAATCCTTTAAATCCTTTTAAAACAATGGCGGCCATGGGTGCAGCTGCCAATTACAATCCGGAAGCTGCCAGTGAATGGATGAAATCTTTATCGATGTTTTCTTATGCCCCACCCATGTTTCCTGGCTTAGGTATGTATCGTCCAGCAACCTTTCCAGTTTCGGTTAATTATCGTGGCTTTGCCCCACGCATAAGGGGAAGAGGTAGAGGTCGTGGTAGAGGACGCGGCAATTATGATGGTCAATCTTCTTCGTCTTATAATCATAAATATTACAATAATCACGATGATCGAGACCATCGTTATGACGATGAAGATGGTGGCAGTGGTGGTGGAAGTTATCATAAATATTCGAGAGGAAGGTGAGAAATTTTCACAAAAGTTTATATTTACAAAGAAAAATTCTGTTTACTAATTTGATTAATTAATTCTGTTCTCTTCTGCTTTCAATTTCCATTTTAGATATTACTCCCGTTCACGTTCTCGTTCCCGAGATCGCCGATCACGCTCTCGATCTCGTTCCCGTTCAAGAACACGTTCCAGAACCCGCTCACGCAGTCGTTCTCGTCGCTCTCGTTCAAGATCACATGGACGTTCGCGTCACTACTCAAAACGTTCAAGGTCGCGATCGCGCACTCGTTCTCGTTCTTACTCTAGATCCGAGTCACGATCTCGTTCACGATCCCGGGTCAAGTCGAAGGATGACAAAAATCGTAAGTCATCACGCTCCAAATCACCAGAACATGCAGGCAGCATACAGCAAAAACCCTTAGAGAAAGTTAATAAAAAACTAGTATCAACCAGACGTTCGCGATCCTCATCGGATTGGTTAAGATCACGATCACGTTCCCGGTCTCATTCAAGATCACGCTCAAAACGTTCTTGGTCTAAACGTGGTGGCGGCAGTAAAGAAAGGCGTTCATCACCTCCCCGTAAACTGATCATCGAAACGGATAAACTAGTTAAATCGGCCGAGGAGATTAAGCGAACGATTGAAAAGGGCATGCAAGATCGTATGCGTGAAGAAGAGCGAGAAATTAAGGAAACTTTCAATAAACGACACAAACAAGTTTTGGCTCATAATGCAGCCATGGCGGAAAATCTTTTAGCCCGTGGCATAGATAGTGGTCTGGGTACAGCTGAACACTCGGCAGCAGAATCTTCCTCACTAACAAACTCGAACGCCGAAAAGGAAGATTCAGGTCGTAATAAACAACGTCATGAAGATTCTTATGAAGAAAATGATAACGAGGACAATGAGTCACAAAAATATAAGAAAAAATCACGATTCGATAGACGTAATTCATCGGCGGAACGTCAACAAGCCTCAACAACATCTTCAAGACGTAACTCCCTGGAACAACGTCACAAGTCCAGACGCAATTCTTCTTCGGAGCGTTCTAATAACAGGCGTAATTCTTCAGAACGACAAAATTCTTCCCCTAGACGTCATTCGAGACGTAATTCATCGGATCGTGAAGGTTCTAATTGTTAAAGTGTTTAACAATAATCAAATTTATCATGTTTAGTAGTTTCTTTTTTTTATTAATGAAATTTTCATTAAATTATAGTGTTCCTGTATTAAATATATAGAAACACAGTCATTTTTTCTTTTAAGTTCTTTCTTCCTTTATAATTTTTAATTTATCCCTTGTGAATTGAGAATTCAAAATGTATTTAAATAAAATTATTAATTAAATGTATGGAATTTTATTCGAAGGACTTTATTTGTTTAAGGGGCTATTACACATTTCGAAATCCATTTGTGAAGGAGGTTTTTCAAAAGGATTTTAATGAATAGTAACTGTCACGATGTCGAATAAAAAATGATACAAAAATGGCAATAAACCTCTTGGTTGTATGTTGTTTAACGACAAAATGTGGTTGCTACCTACCAGGATTAACTGACTCTAATATTAAAAATAAACTAACATTAACTTTATAAAATTTTCTCAATTTGTCCCTTGTAGCTTTACTAAATTATTAATTTTGAATTTAGTAAAAAAAAAATTAACATTTTGATTATTAAATCCTTAGGCAAAGAATACGTACTCAATAAAAACCATAGAGCTCACACCTGTGAAATTGCCTACCAAAGCATACAAATTTATTATGTTGATACCGTGAGGAGCGTCTAATTATGCGTTCTACCGTTTCCGGATCCTCAGTTTTGTGGAACATAATACAAAAATACGGAGTACCATTGTCCCATCTGGGGTGTAATATCATAATCTCCCATCTTTCAAAGCTCTTTAGATCTAGTTTACTGTCTTGTCATGGGAAACATATCTTGTAATGTATCAAATTCATCGCTTGCAATTCGTCTACCAGTCCACACTGGTCAGAAATCCACTTTTTTTGGCCGGGCAAATTTGCGGAGACTATTGTTCATCATGAGACTACAGTTATTCAGAGTACCCTGTGAGTTAACCAATTAGCTCTGTGTGATTTATTCAAATTCAAGAGGCTTTCGAAAATGATTCTTATGAGGCAATTGATTGTGCTCTCTGCTGTTCCTGCCTTGGTGATACAAAACACAAGGTTTCTTGGGAAATGTGTATTGTCTACAAAGAAAGTTTACGATCTCTCACCTGCTAGAACTGTCAGCTTCATCCAAGGTTAATTCTAGTTTGCTGAACTTATAGGGCTTTACAAAAGATCCGTTTAGGCCGCAGTGCGTAGGGCTTCCAATATACGAAGTTACCCAAACGTATTTTACAAAATTTGAGTTCGGGAAGCTTGGGTAACTTCATTAAGTTTGTCGAACAGACTTTATACCTTGCAATCAGTTATGTTCAGGATCCACTAATTATAAATATCCTTAAGTAACAACGGATTTTTTTTTTTTTTTTTTGTATCATCGATCTTTCTCTCCACTGTGTCCATTACAGAACCATTTCGAGCAATATTAAAATGATATTGATAGTCAAAAGCTATAATAGTGGTCACAGCACCCCCCATGTGGCTTTACCTTGGTTACAATTTTCCTCAGCTATGCATCTCCTAGATTGATAATTCTGTTGTCGAGCATAAAAACAAGCGACTCCTAATTACCTCAATTCTTCCTGTATGAATATCTATCAGCCTCTTCTTAAGTGTCTTCAATAGAAAAGACTGGCCAGTCTAAAATCCTTCGGTTTCGGCCTTCCCGGCCCCGGCCTGTTATTATGTCATGATGTAACCATTGTGTCATCTAATAATCCATCCCTAACAGCGAAAGACTCAGAATTTAGACCATGATTTTACATGTGACTAAATTCTTACCATATTCCAATAGCAGAGCCAGGGTCTCTGGTGAGCTAGAATCCGTCCATGAAGAAAGGTACATTAAGGTCTTTGTATAGTTTACGTCTAGATCTTTATACTCTTATACATAGCTGCTCCAATCCACAAAACATTTCTCGACAAGCTTACCTAAAGGGAAAATCGGTTTATGTAGTGAATGGGGCTTGCAGTATGATGAATACATCGTCACCTAAAATGGAAAAGGCCGTAGCCACTCAAAAATTGCATGTTGGTTTTTTTATTTTTTTAGTTCATATTCATATCTTCAAAAATGACATCAATATTAACAAAAGTCAAAAGGCCGTATCATATGTTACGGCCTTTAACTATCTTAAAAGTGTTATGTTCGACTTGAATTCAAGTTTCCTTTTTACTGTTTCCTGTAAATTCTGACTAAATCTTGCAAATTTGAAACAGAGCTATTTGAAATTTTATTTGTGATTAGAATTAAACTTTTTTTACACTTGAATTTCAGCAAAAATGCTTATTGCGATCAGCTTCATTATCGAAACAGCTGTGAAATAAGTTCCATTTAAGACAAATTTGGTTTGAAGAGTGTTGTATGCTTTAAATATTTTTGTTTTAAGTGATGGACTGAAAATTTTTACATAATTTTAAAGTAAAAAAATATTAATAATTGTGGTTACGAGCTTTTGCATTTCTGTTGTAAAAAATTAAAGTGTAGTTACGGCCTTTTGCATTTTAGGTGATGATATACACATTAGCAGCGTTCAACAAATTTAATATTGAGTCACTAGAGTCATTAACTTTCAGAACTGGTTAAAAACATTTTACTTATGATAATGAGCTGTTATCATCAATTTCGGATGACCACCTGCCTTCTCATTATATCCCAGCAAAAAAGAAGTGAAAAAGAACAGAAAAAGTCATGTTGTCATTGCGAGAAAGCACTTAGTGCTGCAAAAGTTCCTTTTTTAAACCATGGTTGTCATTGGAAGGATGTTCTTCTTTTATGCTTCTTTTTCATTGTTTTTGAGGTACTTCTCTTAATACTATGTTTGTAAAATATTTTTAATAAAAATTATGTTTTAATCTTATTAAAAAGTAATAAAAATGATTTAAAATTTGTGAAATTTTAATTTCTTAGAAATTAATAACCTTTTTTCCAATTACAAATACATTTACTTTTTTTGGAAGTTATTATTAATAACTTCCAAAAAAGCTCAAAATGTGCACTTAGTTCTACCTGAAAACCGACCGAAAAAATTTGCAAAGAAAACTCTTTCCGATAGATATAAATCCAATGAAAATAAAAATAATATACAAAAATGTATATATATATATATATATATATATATATATATATATATATTCATATATATACACTGCCTGCCACTTGAATAAGGAATCATATTTTTTTAATTTTAATTAAGTATATCTCATAAAATAAAGTTCAGAAAAAAATAATTTTTTGCGCAACCAAATTTCAAAGTGTTGACTTTAGTTTCGTGAAGAAATAAAAAATATACATATTTTGTTATACTAAAATTATGCATTTATTTAAAGACATGTATTTCTGTGGTACTTTTTCGTGTGGCACTTGAATAAGGAATATTTTAAAACTAAGGTTATAAAATGAAAGTTATTATCTTCTAGCATTCAATTAGTAATGAGTACTGCCACCATTTTTAGAAATAACCACAAAAATGCGATTTGGCATCGACTCCATGCTTCCGTTATTGCATCCTTTAAGGATTCTATCGTCTCAAATTGTTTTCCTCCTCCTTTTCTTGCAAGCTAACCCCAGACATTTTCCATTGGATTCAGGTCTGGTGAATATGGGGGCCAATCCAAAAGTTGGACACCTTGTTGATTAATCCATTGTTTTACTGCTCTGGCGGTATGAATCGGAGCGTTGATGTGTTGGTACGTCCAAGGTATGGGTCCAAAGAAATCATTAAATTTTGGAAATACTTCCTTCAGAAGTTTTTGTAAATCGTTGCAGTCATTTTGTTGGATACAAAAACCAATTCCAATTTAATCGGAAAATACAACTTTAAACCATTTGTCGGACCATGTCATTGTATTTTTGGCAAACTGTAGACGTTGTGATTCGCGTTTTTCATTAAGTGGTGTTTTTTTTTGCAGTTTTCGTCGGACTATGTAAGAGCACGACTTTAAAATACGGTGCACTGTTCTTAGACTGCCACTGATTCCACTTTCTTCACGTATTTTTGATACCGACATGGCAAAATTTGATGCAATTCTAAGAATTTTTCGTCTTTCTTTTGGAGTTGTTGCCATTTTCTTCCGCCCTTTCATGTTTTTTCCATATCTTTTCATGTTATTTAAATAATTGTACACAACTGTCTTTCTTTTATTAATGTTTTTGGCTATTTGGACCGGATTCTGACCCTGAGATTTCAAAATCAGAATTTTTTCTTTTTCAGAGTTATTAAGAGCCTTACCACGTCCTATTTTGAATAAAAACTATTTAAATACTATCAAATTAAAAATTCTCTAGCCGTTTATATTGAAAGAAATTCAAATCATAGCCTTCCTGATTAATATTAAAAGAATTCCTTATTAAAATGCCACACGAAAAAATACCACAGAAATACATGTCTTTAAATAAATGCATAATTTTAGTATAACAAAATATGTATATTTTTTTATTTCTTCAGGAAACTAAAGCCAAGACTTTGAAATTTGGTTGCGCAAAAAATTATTTTTTTCTGAACTTTATTTTATGAGATATACTTAATTAAAATTAAAAAAATATGATTCCTTATTCAAGTGGCAGGCAGTGTATATATATGAATATATATATATATATATATATATATATATATATATATATATATATATATACATTTTTGTATATTATTTTTATTTTCATTGGATTTATATCTATCGGAAAGAGTTTTCTTTGCAAATTTTTTTTCAAGTGGAAGGCAGTGTATATATATATATATATATATATATATATATAGAGAGAGAGAGAGAGAAAACGAAAAGATAGAGGTAAGGAAAGATAATATATGTATATATTATCTTTCTTTACCTCTCTCTTTTCGCTTTCCCTCTTTTCTTTATTATATTGAATTTATACGTTTCTTTTCAACCCTTCATCAACTCACCTACGTTAGAGTAATCTACATTTACGTGCTATTTTCGAGTACTACGTATATTACTCTTTTCCTTGTAACTTGTTCTGAACATTGATGCAAATGCTTCAAATATTGTATTGTTAGAATGCGCGAACCACAAATAATGAAAATCTGTTCTTATACACTTTTAAATACGTTTTAAAAATTCGATCCTTTGTTGCCTAGATAGATAGATAGAGAAGGTAGATGTGATACCAGATAGTACCACATCTCCACCCAGAGACCGATCCCGGTCCATTGTGAGTCCCTTCAACAGAATAGCTGTGAAATAAGAGTATAGAATACAGAAAATAGAAAATACAGAATACAGAAAAAGTAGAGTGAAAGATAAAAAGGGAATAGAAATGTAACGAATCATAAGGGGGCACCAGCTATGCTACCAATCCCCCTAGGGTTAAACCCCTGATTTTCCCTCAAGCAGCTGATTCCCATGACGAAGCCTATGACGTCAACAAGATCTACGTCCCGAACGTCACTTAGCCCGTCGAGGAACTGTCCATCCAGCCACTTCATCCTACGATGCTGTAATCGCGGACAATGGCACACAATGTGCTCAATAGACTCGGTCTCATCGATGTCCCCACACAGTCTGCAAAAATCAGAACTGTTAGCGTCCATTCTAGACCTCATCTTCCCTATCAAACAGTGACCTGTTATGGCCCCTATCATGACTTTCAAGCTCTTCCTATTCATGCCCAGGAGAGTGGTAGTGCCTGCCTTGTCCAATACCGGCCATATCGCCATCGACACTCTGCAGTCCTCTCTACTTTCCCAAGCCGAATTGGTTCTGACCAAGATTCAATCATTGATCTTCCCATAGAAGAAACTTAGTTTTCACATATGTCTCTCTCTCCGAGACGTTCCCTGCCGCACCTTGCCTTGCCAGTTCATCAGCCAATTCATTGCCTGAAATATAATATATACTTTGTTGCCTAATTACTTTAAAATTTAATTTATTAAGAACCCACAAATGGTTTAACATTATTTTTTCTATTTTTTACTTTCATATTTTTAAAGGCAACAAAATTCATTTCAGATCTTTTTTTATTAGAGTTTGTAGATGATCGCTATTTGTGTTTAATAGTTTAGGGTTCACCTCTTAACAATAAACTTCTTTTATTTAAAAATTAACATATACAGTTTTCTTATTTACCTTATAGCTGTTTTTTATATATTTTTCTTTTTTAATAGGTTTTTTTTCTGTTTTAACTTTACAAAATTCGAATGTCCTTTTTAACAGAATGTAACTTAACTTCAAAAATTAAAAATTACTTAAATTTTATTGAAATTTGTTTACGGTACAGATTTCCTTTAGTTTCATGCAAATCAATTTAAGAAAATTATGCACAACTATTTGGAAGCAAAATCAAAAAAGTATTAGAGTAAATTGAAAAAAAGAAATTCATAATTAATAGTAGAAAGAGGGAGGTATAGTGTTTGGTTTTAATATAAATAAGAAAAGAAGAAAGGATTAATGGCTGGATGACTTAAAATTAGTTGTCTTAAAAACGTCTATTGCGATTGCCACGATTACGGCCTCCGCCTCCACCACCGCCATCATTACCACTGCGATTGCTGCCACCACCTCCTCTTCTATTACGTCTGTTATTGTTTTGGTTGTTGTTTGAATTTTGATTATTGTTGTTATTGTTGTTATTGGAAAACATATCACCTTTGGAATTCGATTGATTAAATGAAGGACTATCGTTGCGCGAATTGTCGTTATTATTGAAATTATTGGAATTATTATTGAAACCATTTTGATTTGAACCATTAGAAGGTCCATTCCAAGGACCATTATTATTCGCCCAAGGTCCACCAGGTGGTTGATTGAAATTAGGTTGGGGTGAATTTCTCATATCATCATTTGGAGGCGTTTGTTGTTGTTGCTGTTGTTTCAAATTGAGTAGACAAGGCAGGAAAGGTTTTTTCAAGCTTAACAATTCTTTAACAAACACAGCCTGCGGATGGTGTTGTCTTGTGTCCACACGTGACTTTTTCGAGGGCGGGGAACTTTCTCGACCCTCCAGAGTGGGAGAGACGGAACGTGAACGTTCTCTAACTGGTACAACATCTCTTAACTCCTCCAGTTTACCAGCATCTATATATTTATTGAGATAGTCAGGTCCTTGGCGTACAGCCAACATAAGTCTAGAGTCAGGATGCACCCGTATAAAGCGGCCATATACCAAAATGCCCACTATGGCCTGGGGATCCATTGTTGTGAGCACACCACTGGCCAACATACCCTCGATAACATTTTCACTGACCTGTTGAGGCGTTAGACCACCATTATCAGGACGTCTTTCACGAGGCGCATACATAGCCTCTTCTTCCGCTTCTTCCGGTCGTCTAGAACCCGCCCATTGTGCCTGAAAGTTTCTGGGTATGGGTTTGCTATAGGGCACCTTTTTCTCTTGTTCTTTGGCAGCATTATTGGCCGGATCCAATTCAAGACCAGGTATAAAACCTTTGTCGGCCGTTAAACTTTCTGTGAACTCCACCTTATCCTCAGGTCCCATGCCGGGTATAATGGCATCATCATATTCACAGTCATCCAGGGCTGCTAAACTGGCGGGTAAAGTATTCAAATTGTATTTATCTCTCATCAAGTCTCCAGGACGGTTACGAGTCCAAAATTTAATAGTATGATCATTGGAACCGGAACATAATATATGACCCAAAGGATGCCAAGCCAAAGTCCAGACTATACTGTCATGGGCAGTTTCCACACAACCAATTTCTTTATCCGTACTACAAAAAAAAAATCAAAGAAATTATTTAATAAAATTTCATTGTTAAAATAATTTTCTTTTCTTACCCCACATTCCAAAACAATATCGAACCATCAGATCCTCCCGAACAGAACAAACCCTCATGCACTGGATGCCATGACACTGAACTGGCTTCTTTTTTATGACCTCTAAAAACCTGAGCTTCTTCCTTAAGATTTCTTAAATCGAATAGTTTAAGTAAATGATCTCTTGATGCCGTTACCAACCAATTGCCATTATCATTCCATTTTAAGTCCATTACAGTAGATTTGTGAGCGTGTCTATTTTTAACAGTGAGAAAGATTTTAAAAAGTGTTTTACTTTTTATTTTAAATAAACTTACAGTGTTGCCAAAGCTTGTCCACTCTTGGGATCCCATAATTTTATAGGCTGTTGATTATCTTTACTGCCCGATACTATTAGTCCCTTTTGTGGATGCCAGTGAACACATTTGACATCAGCACCATGACCTAAATAAACATATTACATAATTATTTGTTTTAACTTTAAATACATTTAGGAAGCAAATTTTTCATCCAATTTAAAAAATTTTAATGTTTTCTATATTTAAAACGAAAAAAGGGTGTCTGCACAAATTTCACAAAACCTTCTACGGACACAATTTCTATTATACATATTTGTTTCGATTACTAATTACAAAAATATAATAATTTATGTCGACATCTCCTACGAGTCCAATAACTCCCACATAATTACTCTTACTTATGAAAATCACTTTGAAGTGCATATACCCTACAAATATTAGCATAAAGACAATATTTGACACAAATTACGTTTTATATACGTAAATCGAAAACCTTAGCTCCCATATAAAATTACGTTAAAGTATGCGTTCGAATAAAACATCATAAAATTTTCGTAATAACCAGGACAACCAAAAATGTGCTCTAAAAAAATGTTTTACGCGCATAAAAAATGTTCTTAAAATCGCAAAATATGCTCTTAAAATTAAAAAAGTAACGTAATTTTTATTAGCAATTGCTAAACAATATTTTCTTTTTGCACTTAAAAACATTCAAAGCTAAATACATTGTGTCAGGAAATTACAAAATTTTTATTAATTTTTAAGATACGATGAGAATTGTTAGGTAATTGGATATGAAAAACGATGTGACAGCAAAAAGAAAATTTCACTAAAGGTAAATTATGTAAAAAATTTCATTGGGTTAAAACATTCAAAATTTTTCTCTTTAGTGTAAAATATGCAAAATTATGCTCTTTAGTATAATATATGCAAAATTATGCCTTTTAAAAAATTAATGTACCTTTTAAAAAATATGAAAATAAATAAAAATATGACAAAATATGCTGATATGGCCAAAATACGCTGTTATGATCAAATTATGCAGTAACAAATCGATGTTAAAATTCTAAAATTGTTTCAAACGGATAAATAACTAACAGTTTGGTTAATTTGATTACAATAGCTGTGTTCGCGTACTATGTGACAATTATTACAAAATCTTGCTGGAAGTTACAGAACCGCATTTGTGTATTTTAAAAATCTTGCATAAGAGAGACTAAATTTGGCAGTTCATTAATAGAGAACTTGATAAAAGGAGTTGGATGTTTTTCTTCCATCAACTTCCATCAATAAAACATATGATTCCTCTAAAGGGAGTCAACTAAAAATTTAAAAATTTTCAGTAAAGGCAAAAAACTGTTTTTTTTTACGAAAAAGACGAGAAAATGATGTAAGATTTTTACAGTGAGTAGATATTTCACTGTATATCGTTTTCTTGCAAAAAGTGAAAATTAAAAAATTTTGATTTGACGTCCTCTAGAGGAACCAGTGCATATGTTCATTTGTTTACAAATGTATAAAAAAATAATAAAAATATAAAAACAAAGTCTACAATAATTTTGAAGAATAAATGTAATAAAATATTAAGTAGTCGTTTAAAACTGATATTTATTTAGATTTATGCTAAAAAAAAAGTTAGATAAAATTTCATTCATAAATGTTTTTTATTGATGAAAATTCCCTTAAAAGGCATTTAAAGTAAAAAATTTTAAGCTATTTTAGGGTTTTGGTTAAAATTTAAATTTTAACGAAACTACTTTTAATTTAATGTTATTACATAATAACATTTTGTTAATAAAAACACAATAATCTGTTTTTTATAAATAAATTAGCGTTTTTTAAATCTAACACATTACTAATTTATTGTTTACAAACAAAAACCTGCAAATATTTGCAAAATGTTGTTCGCTTACTTTTTTTACATTTTTCAATTTGAGAATAAATTGGTTTTTGCTCTCAAAAAAAAAGTTGCTGAATAAATCTTGCTGGAAAGTACGCGAACACAGTTAATATCTTCTAGAGATATGTCAGATTTAACAGCAGATCAAATTCTTGAAATCCGGTCACAGAAAAATGTAGAAAATAAAATTTGAATTTAAAAAAAAATTAACTTCCTAGAAAATTTTGTTTGAGTAAATTTTGACAAAAAAAAAAGTATTACATTTCTGGGTAATAAAAAGCTTAACTAGAACCTAAAGAATGAAATGAAACTTGGTTCAGAAAAAGTCACAAAAATGAATTCCAAGCGGTGTTGCCATGGCAAACATTTTTTTCTAAACAAAATTTTGGATAAAAATAGCCAAATTAGTAAAAAAATAACCAAATTATAAAAATTCAGTTATTATATAAAAATTAATATAATCTTAATATTGTATGTATTCATATTTTAAATACTTTGCACACTAATCATAAACTTTAGTTAGTCTTTAGGAGAAAAATGTATTTAAAATTTAATTGTTTAGAACAATGTTTAACAAAATGTGGTCTCTGATCCAATTTTGTAGGGGGTAGGGAAATAAAGTTTAATAATATTTTGAAGCTCAAATATCTTAAATACATATAAGCGTATTTCTACAAAATTCTGCTGAAATATAACATTTTTCCTAAAATCTTAAAATATTCTATAAAAAATTTTGTACATGCCTACATAAAATATGGTATTCAGTTTCATAAGGGTCGCTTTAAAATTAATTGTAGCTTTTCTATAGGATCCTCTCCCGAAAATCAGTTAAAAGTACTTAAATTCCGCATAAATGTTCGTATGTTAATAAAATTTAGCTCAAATAAGATTAACCATAACACCCATATAATGATCTCTCTCAAATATGTATTACTTTAAGTCACATATATAATAGTCGGTCTTCACCGAATATGCATTTCTTTTTTAATAGTAATTTAATTTGTAATTACAAGTATTTAGGTTGTTTGCTACTTCGTTATAACTTACTCACAAAAATCTCCTAATCCATTTAACTTTTTGGTTAAATATTAGAAAATCTTTATATTTTCTATTGATTTAAATTGTTTTCTTCATTTGTCAGTTAAAATTGAAATGAGAAGTTATAGGAACCTTTAGTTTTTAAATATGTGATGAATTTTTAGCACACTCTCTTTTTATTGTTGGCAAGTTTAACAGAATTGGAAACGTTATTTTAATCCCACAGAGTATAAGTTACTTGAACTACAAAGCAATTGTAAAAGGATTCGATCCAAATTAAAAGCGAATTTAAGAAGGCCCTTGAAGTACTCAATTGTGATCATTAATTTTTTATTCTTATAGAGACACCGCGAAAAATTTCGTAAATGTACTTTAAAATTTTTTTTCCGAAGTCATACCTAAAAAATGAAAAATAAAATAATATATCAGAAAAAATAGAGAAGAAATGTTACATGTGGTTGATTTAGTTTTAATCCTAACTTATTCCATTCATATTTTATTAAAAAAAAACATGTTATGTTTTATTATGCATACGTAAATTTTATGGAGATATATATCACACTTTCGAATTTCACCGTAATTACTCCGCTATTGGCCACAGGTTCCATATAAGACTACTAAAATCTCGAAAATTATGTAGTTAATCCCTATAAGCAAAATAATATGAAAGTAATTCGAATTCGTATTGCTTAGATGAACAATTTTATTGCCACAATAAACATATTCGTATTGCGGAAGTTTCCGCCATCTGGAGAGATTGTGCTTCACAGGCAATACATCTTAGCAATAAGAAATCAATATGCCTGGAAGAAAATAGGCAATATTACTAGATAATCGTCTAGGTGAAAAAAGAAGATACCGCCAGATAATTTTCTGGAAGATATAATAATTATATAGAAAAGTTATCACTAAATAAATCTTGAAATATTTGTAACATGTAACATTTATGTAAGCTAAACTGCAAACTTTAGAAAAAAATTAAAATGTTCTCTTATTCCAATTCAATATTTTTCTATAAAAGTAACGAAATCTTGATCAATACTGAGTAAAGTACGTAAAATCGATTGCAAAACCGAGTACTCGGAAAACTTTTTGTGGGATACTTTTCTATCGTTTCATAATGTACAAATATGGAACTTTTTATATAAAATATCTGAAGAAATAAGTTTAAAATTATATATTAAAATTTTTTAACAATAATACCTAAACGATTTTCTCAGTTGTTGGAAATTTTTGTCAGTCCGAATTTCATTCGATTTCTTCTATATAATGAAAACAAAGCAAAAATATGTACATTAGGGCCATAACCTTTTGCAGTTTTTGCGAATATCAAAATTCACAGGGCATAGTGTTATAGGGCATGAAAAATATTAAGAAACTCTATATTAAATTTTCGCGATCGTTAAAAAAGCTTCCGCACCAAACGCGTTGAAGTTTTGAATTTAAGATTTTTTAAATTTGTTTATATAGTGCATTATTTTTTTTTTTAATTTATTTTTTTTTATAACTTTTAGACATTTTTTCGTTAAATATAATGATAAATTAATGTTTTAATCAACATTAGTATTAAAAAGCATTTTAAATTAATTTTCCGTTATATTTAGCGGTTAAAAATGCAATTTTTTTTAAGTTTTAACAGTTTATTTTACAGTGGTTATAGGGAAATAATTAAGAACCCTTTAATACAGAGCAGAATATTTAGTATAGTGTAAATGTTTTATTACCATATAAAAATATACTTATTTAATATTAAAAAAAAAGTATTTAATAAAAAAATTCAAATGGTTTTCGAAATTGCATGGGTTATGAATGACGTGGTACGGTACTCGTTTTTTTTTTTTAAGTTGTACCCCTAATGTACATTGTATAAAGACCCTTCAAACAATTTAAAAAATTTTGATCTACCTACCAGCGATTGAAAGTCATGGCTCTAGAACATTTTGTCCAAAAAATGTTTGTGTTTCTCTTTAAAAGGGTACCAAAAAAACTCGTAATTTTGAGCCTGTTATGAAAAAAAAATCTTAAAGGAATGTTTTGCGAAAATTTTGATATTTTTTTCCTTAAAAATCTGAAAATTTGAGACATATTTCGCGAAAAAAAAACAAAACTGTTTTTGGCCAAAATGTACCAGACTTCAGATTTTCAATCGCTGGTAGGGAACTGAAGATTAATTTTACAATTTTTTTAAAGTATTTTTCCCACATTCAGCCCAACAAAATGCATCGTTTGAAGGATCTCAAAAAAGCATTTCCTCGGGACACTCTAATGTACATATAAGTTTTTACAAAATACATAGTTTTATTTTCATGAACATATCACAAAGAAGGTACAAAGTTTTATTCGCGTTTAGATTATATAAATCACTTCGGTTAGAAAATAGATTTCGAAATTTGAATTTTTAAAAAGGTAAAGAATTCTATTGTATTATTAGCTAAATATACTTCAAATATTTCTTTGCTAAAATTTAAATATGAATATTTAATAATTGAAATATGAATATAAAATTTGGAATATAAACGGACTTAGTCCAAAATTTCATTTATGCAATTAAATGTTCTACTCAAATGTCCTCATTTGATACCAAAATATTATTCTTTTGGAAAAAATATGACAAAAATTCTCCTTTGATCCGGATCGCGAAAGGATAACAGGAAAATATTTTTCATTTTAGGTGGAACCTACTTTTGCTTTGGGCCATAGCAATACATAGAATTTTTTAAGAAAGTAAAAACTACTTTTATGCAAAACTAAATTTTTCTAGATTTTTCATATTGTACATATGATATTGGAACGCTGTGAAACAATTTTAAAATTTTATGTATATTAATGCTACACAATTTTGAAATATTATATTTAGTAAAATTACATTTTATTTACATATGTATGTATGTATGTATGTATTCATGACAACTTGTGTACTTACCCCTCAAAACTCTCTCCTCTTGACATCTAAGAAAATCAAATATCCGCAAAGTACCATCATCACTGCAGCTAACAAATTTACTATCAGTCGGACTAAAACTATACGACGGAACAACCAACAATAAAAACCGGAAGACATAATAATGTTGAAGATGATGGTAACGATAAAATAGTTGCAGGAAATAACACGCACACAAGTAGCAGCAACAGAAACAGGAGGCGGTAGTAAGTTTCAGCAACATCATTAACATACCAACAAGAATGCCAGCAGCAACCATAAATAAATGTTGAATGTCGTAGCAAATGTGATTAAGACAACATCGTTTAATTCCCATAAATAAAATCAGGTCACCAGGAAAACAGGATTGAAAGTAAAGTAGAATTTGTTGATTGAAATTTGTTGTTGAATTTAGATTTAGTCATTTCATTATATATATATATATTTTTAATATATATTTTCGCATGTAGTACATTTTAATTTGTTTCGTTGACCCATAATGAAGATATAAATTTATTATTTATACATTTGTTTTGTTATATATTTGATTTTTTTCAAATGTGTTACAAAAAAAGGAAAATATAAATATTTATTTAGAAAAATATTGTGTTTATATAAAAAAAGAGATTTATTATTTATTTTATTAAATAGTAAAGAAATACCCCTAAAATAAAAATAATTGTAAACTCAATAATTTTTATTTATTTTTATTTTGTTTTTCATTTATTTAAAAGCCCTAAACAAATGGAAAAATTAATAAAAATGCCAAAGCCTTGTTTTCTATTAAAAAATAACTTTATTTATTGTGAGTGTTTCAAGGGGAGGGGCAGTAAAAAATACGAAAATTTTGTTGCTGATTTAAACTTTATTTATTTTGCGTTAGAAAAAATACACCAAAAATTTAAAAGAAAAAAGGAAATTATAAATAAAAAAAACAAGACGAAATTAAATAAAAAATCTTTAATAAAAATTGAGAAGAAAAAATTATAAAACGTTTTTGGTCCTCTCCAACGGCGAGAAACTGGTTAACAACGGGCTGGTGTGATGATCCAGAATTTACAAAACTAATTTAAAATCTTTTATATTTTAAATCCATAAAAAAAACATTTATTTTTATTAACATATTTAAAAAATTTTAAATTAGTTTTGTTAAAATCTTTTGAGAAAAAAATTCATTTCCTATTTCTCTATATTTTTTATTAGTTTTCAATAAAAAAAAAACATTTGAAACTCAAATTAAAAACGTTTAGTTTAGTTTTGTAAGAAAAAGTTTTAATTTTATTTAATAAGATTTTGTTGTTGTTTTGTTTCTTTATTAATTAAGTTGATATTGTTTTAATATTAATTTAAAATTTTTTGCTTGAGTATATATAAAAACAAAAGTCTTTGGCTTTTTATTTAAGTTTAGTTTAGTTTAAAACAATAAAAATATCACAGTTTGTTTATTTGTTTAATAATAGATTATAGGTATTAAATAAACTATTTAAACAATATTTTGGCAGAGTTGTTTTTCTTTTTTCCAAGGCAAACTTGTGTGTGTGTGTTTTTCGTTTTTTTTTAATCTTTATTTATTTTACAACAAACAACTCAAAACACAAAAACAAAACTCTGCCATTTAATTGTAGAAAATAGAACAATTTTAGTAAATGTTTTCAACTACCGAATATGAATGTAATGAACTCCAGAGTCCCTAGCAAAAACTTTATTTAGCATAAATTTTATTATTTTCAATGCGTCTATTAAACAACTAATTATTTCTATGAGACTTAGTAAAAATATGTAAGAAAAAACAATTGTGAAGCTATACCTTATTCCCCTAATCGCTTCCTTGTGGGCCTGAAACATTTTCACATTGTTCATATTCGATTGCCAGTATTTAACATAACCGCCATGATCGCCAGTCACCATCCAACTGTCGTTGTGAGACCAAACCATTGTGCGCACTGAGGTATCGTGGGCCTGGAAGAAATAATTTAAATTAGTTTAAAAATAACACAGAAAAATAATTAAATAAAGAAAACAACTACACTTTTAAGGGAATGAATGAAATGCTTAGTTTTCGAAAAGTTATAAACAGGGCAACCAAAACCATGTTCTAAAAAAAGTGTTTTAGCGCATAAAAAATGCTCTTAATCATAAATTATGACCTTAAAACGGCGTCGGCCAGGTTAGGTAAATTTGACCCGGACAATTTTAATTTGCGTGTAACTTTGTATCGAGTTACACGTCGTTGCTAAATTATGCAATAGCTGAAGTTAACAGTATGTACCACTTTTCTATATTAACAGTTTAGTTGAAGTGCGAATGTTTATGGAGATATCTGAGCGACAACATCAAATTGGACCCAACCCTGTTATGATTTCGAACCAAGTAAAATAACTGTGTTTACGGTATTTTTGGTTTTATTTGTAGATTTTATTCAGAATTATAGCTTTATAACGGAAATGTCGTAAAAAAATACATTTTTAGGAGGAAGGCGAAGTAGATGAAAGTCTCATTAGTACAGGTAGTCTAGAGGGCAACACATAGAAAACGATTCAAGATAATAAAAACATACCAAACAAGAGTAAAAATTTTCATGCATATTTTTAGTTACCCTAGTTATAATATCTGAAATGATAATTTTTCAAATTTACTAAAATTTTTTTATGAAATGCTTCCATAAAGACAATTGTTTTCATTCCAAAAAAGTTCTATGACAAAAAAGACATTTTTTCAAATAAATACTTTTTCCAAGAACATACATTTTCCTAAAACGTATGTAATATGGGATTTTTTCCTGCAGAATATGTACCTGTTCGTAAATATATTATTTATTTATTCAGTTCAAGTAATATAAAAGGCCTTTCAAGGCCAATACATTACTACAATGAATTTTATGTCCAGTGCGTTCATAAATGTAAACGGCACTTGTATTATTATTATTTTTTTGTGACCTTTTTATAACTATAAGTAAATTTTTGTCCATTGAATTTTAAATATTTTTGTAATTATTACTTTTGTTATGCACTATAAATTTGAAAGTATTAAATAATACAAAAAAATAAAAATTAAATAATTATATGATTATTATATAATCATATAATTGTAATTATATAATCATTTACTGCATATTATGGATGTTTTCCCATTTGACATCGACCGATTCTCCTCAGCATTATGAGCAAAAATTATTACATTAAATGGCGCTTACAGATGCCATTCCCACACAGATAAGATCTATTGGTTGGTTGTATTCTCAACTGCTACATGAGCAGTATTGTTCCTGGCACTATAAGCCGTTGCCCCTCAAGATCCCAAAGCTCTCATGACCAAGTTTATCTATTTAATTGTGACTGAGATGTTTCGGTTTCTCCGAATGAATGAACTATTACAACAACATAGTTAGCAGAGATCTAATAGTGTCGACTTAAAAATGTAAAAAATAAATTTTCAAAAAAATGCACAAAAAATAATAATAATAATAATAACAATAATTATAATATTAAATTATATTATATTAAATTATAATATATATAAAAATTCTTCAAAAAAGTACCAACTTTAAAAAGGGACTACTTTTAAGAAAAAAGTCCCAATTCTTAATATCCAAGAATCCATTTTCAAAAAGTACCAATTTCGAAACAAAAATAAATATTGGAACAATTTTTTAAAAAATTTATAAAAAATTAGTAAAAAAAAATCGTCTAAATTTTCATACCATTCACTAGTTTGTTCAAAAAACTAAAAAAAGAAACAACAAAGAAAGATTCAGTTGAACATGTCGACCAGTACGAGTAACTATTGATTTTTAGAAGTGGGGCCTATATGAGAGCTCTGACGAACATATCTGCAAATAATTTGGAATTGTTATTTTAAGTTACAATTTGTGCCAAGTATTGTGTAGAAAGCAATATATTTCAGCCATTTGTAATTATTAAATTCAAATTTCAGTAGGGCATTATATGGAGACTAGGACAAATAATGGACCGATTTCAATCAATTGCAATGGGACTTGCTCTTGGTCTAACCGAAGGTGCATTGCCGAATTTCACTGCAAATTTTAGTTTGATTGCAAGGTTTACATGGACGGACATTATTACATTGACTAATAATGTGATTCTGAAAGCAGAGTACAGAGAAAATATTAAACAATTTTTTTAACTCATCTTCAGTTCGAAATGGTTATCAAAAAAAAAAAAAAAAAAAAAACATAATTTTGAGCTTATGATGAAAAATATATTAAAACAATTTTTTTTTTTCGCAAAAAGTTTGGTAAATTTTACTACGTTATGAGAAATAAAGTTCAGTATATTTTTTTTGGCAAAAGGACACAAATTTCATACTTTTGTTTTTTTATGAGAAAAATATTGAAAATTTGTTATGTAGCAATTGTGGACCATTATAGTTTCAAAAAATTTGTTCTCCAGTATTTAATAAAATGTATTAGACTCGTGACTTTCAATCACTGGTAGGAAACTAATAACCAATTTTTTAAATTGTTTTTGTATTTTTCTTGCAGTCAGATCATTAGCATGAATGGTTTGAGATATTCCTAAATTTGAATAACAAAAGAGCGGTTTCTCGGGACACTCCATTGAATATGTTCCTCATCAGAGCAAAGAGTCAGATTCCGCAATTTCTCTCAACGAAGGAGCCCTTTGGCAGGCTGTAAAGGTTATCCAACACTGTTAGCTGTGTCTGCATCTGTACCTGTTGTAAAAGTATGTCCTTGTGAACCCCTAATAAGTCCAAGACTGTCCTGTACAAAATACTGTCCGGCCCCTGTCAGTTATTATATTCACTAAGTCCGCTCTGTCCTAATTCCCTCCATCAAGTCCGATATTCCCTCACTCATGACATCCCCCGTCTTCGTTACGTCCTTCTCAACTCTGCCTCTAATTTTAATATTCTTTTCAATATATTGTTCCCACGAGAATATACGTTCGGACAGGGTTGTTAGGGAGCTGCTCACAGTTAGTTTCTTTAAGCACTAACTAACCATTCAAATCCTTGCCACCACTTTTAACTAACCTGACCTTAAAAGTGCGCCTAATTTTATTTAATCCGTGAGAGTCACTAATGTCTGATGTAATACACAAGGTCTGACCTGCTGTAGTAAGGAAATATGCCACAATCGGTAATGGTCCCCAAACCCTAGATGTTTTTAGATCAGGTACCTTACGCCACACGAAGAGGCTTCCGACGGTTGTAAATATAAGCAAAAGTAAATGTGAGCAAAAAACAATTAAAATTTATTAATATTTAGATTTTTGTTCCTTTAAGTTTCACTTAAACTTGATCATGAATTTAAGAAAATAGCATCTTTAAATCTAAACAAATCATCTGATTATAAAGAAACACGAAAACCCTTTAAGCCCATTTACCTAATAATATACAACACGACTAGTAATAGCTGATATTACACAATACATGAAGTATTAAAAATCCTATAGGCCTGTCGATAAGCCTTGGCTTATCAACAAAAATTATACCCAATCTCTTATATTGTTATACATACTTCAAAACTTCTTTATCTTGCACAATATCCAAAAACGAGTGTTATTTAGAAAAAATATATATTAATTTACATACATTTTAAATCGTTCAAGTCTAAACACATAAAAAACTCGTATTATTCGTTTCGAAAATATTTAATGAACAAAAATTCATTTCAAATACAAGTTGATTACTTGTCAATAGCATTTTCTTTGCGATGTACAGCAAAGCTAGACTACAAGCTAATTTTTACAGATGATTGTTAATTTGGAAGCTAATTTTGAATGATCTATATTCCAGACTATAATGTATGATGCTTGTTTGCGAATTTACTAATATCATTAGATAAAGTTTTATAATTTTTTTAATCACAAAACATTTTCCTGTTCAAGGTAATATTTTTAGTTTTCTAGCTAAACAAAATAACTCCAAAACAGCATTTAAATTTTAGTAATTAAATTACTATTTCTAAATTCAAAAAATTTTTCCTAGTATTATATAGACTTCTTTCGCTTTACGTTTAACAGGATTTTGGAAAGATTGATCTGTTGAAAAGTAGTAAAAATGAATTAAAGTACATAAAATATAAAAATAAATCTCGATATGAGATTCCGTGATATAAAAGCTTACCATTATTTCAATATAAATAAAATTTTGTAATGAAAATATATTTTTTGCAAAACTGAACTATTATATAAATATGCTAATAATTCCTAAAATATTCCCTTACTACTCTCCTAAAGTGTAACTGTTTTACCCATATTATATTTTTTTTCCAACCTACTTGCAATATAGTCTCGAAATTAAAAGTTAAACCATTCCATAAGGTAAATTCACCCGAACTTGCACCTGTAACCAAACGTCTGCCTTCAGGCGTCCAAGCCAAAGTAAAAATCGGGCAACGCATTTTATTTGTGGCAGTTTTAACAAATCTTGTGGTAACAGCATTTGAAGGATTATCCAGATAACTACTGGGCGGTAATAATTCCGGAACATAAATACTTTCCGGTTGTAAGGCAAAACGATCGCGGGAATCTCTTTGCCATAAACGGGCCTAGAAAGGGAGATATTTTCATTAACAAATTAAAATACATAAAATATTTGTCTAAATTAATTTATTTACTTACCTCCAACTTTTTTACTATAGAAGCATTATAATCTACAGTTTTACGCATAACACTTTTGCGTAAACGTTTGCCATCAAAATCATCTTGGGTCATTTGAAACGGTCTTTGAAAGCCTCCCGCATTAAAAGGTTTAAAGTAGGGTTTATTACTACCATGATGTCCATGATGGTAATGAGGCCTAAAATGATTACCATGAGAACCAGGCATGGGCGGTGGTATACTGGTGTTCATCGCCAAATGTGATGGGGCCGTTAGTTGTGGTGGTGGTTGTGAAACATCCATGCTAAATAGGAAGTTGAAATTAAATAGAGATTTTTAATAGAAAAAAAAGAACTTACTTTTTTTTCTTGTTTTGTTAATTTAATTGTAAAATTTTTAATTAAATTTTTACTTTTTTGCGACTTTTTACATAAAAAAAAATATTTTGACGCGTGTTTTTTGCTGTCTGGTTACTTCCCCCAATTTTTTTCACTTTAGCTTTGCTTAAGTTTTTTTTCTATTTTAAAACAATTTCTTCCTATTATTTTTATAGTTAACCATTAAAGTAACAACTAAAGCACATTTTTATATAATTTACTAACTTAATTTTTGTTTAATTATAACAAATAAAACTTTTTCTTTTCACGAAAAAGTGTGTGTGCGAAAAATTCTTTTTATAATGCTTAACCTGAAGTTGGCAGCAGTTGGTTTGATGGTGTTTGACAGTTATGAAAGAAAAAACGGGGTGAGTCATATATATTTATTATAATAGAAGAGAAGAACAACGTATAATTAGAAAAAAATTATAGAAAAAACGTTATTTTATTTATGGCTTAAATAGAATGCTCTGACGTTTTTTTTCATTTTTGATAGCACCATTTAGGCTGAAAATAATGATGTAAAATTTTTTGAGTACAACTGAATAGTCTTAAACAAGGCGAATTCAAACAGGTGACCTCACTTAATAAGCTGATTATTTTTTTTAGTACTTAGAACTGTCAGACTCCATATAATCATAAGTTTTGCTTATCCGCTGAAGTGTTTAAAAAAAAATTTAAGAATTCATCGTATTGTTGTTTTTGAAGAACTGTTTCACAGTTGAAAAACGTACATTCCTAAGGTTCAGTGGGCAGCTGTCTAATCAATAAGAGACAGCTCACTTGGGTTCAATTTGGTCCTGTTGTAAAATATATTCTTAAGAAACTCATTTTGTTTCTTAGGAATGTATGTTTGGGTAAAAAGGAAAAAATATTTAGGCGAAGCCGCATTTGGACATACTACAAGAAAAAAATTTTCACAAAAAATACTATACAGGAGAGATGACAAAATATTAAAAAAATATGTTATAGGAACTTTAAAAAAAATAGTTTTCTTTTTATAAATGTGCATTCAATAGCTTTCAATTGGTACTTAAACGTTTGCAATCGGATAAACAGTATTTACTATTTTAAGTAAGTTAGGGAGCTCAATGAGTACCGATTTTAGGATAATTTTATTACATAATTTGTTTATAAAAACTTGCAAATCTGCCTAAAATTTGTTAGTTGCTTTAATCGTTGTTATTTTATTTTTTGTGTTATAAATAAAGGCAAGTACTCGTATATACTTCCAAATAAATAAATAAATAAACATTTAACAGAGAGAGAGAGAGAGAAAGAGAGAGCATAGAAACAAAGATATTTTGGGTATTTGGATATGTGATAAGGAAATATTAATCATAAAGCTTCTTAAACTTAACAATTAATTTCAAAACAGTCCTAATTCATTTAAAAATACGTGTTGTTAAGAAAAAGTACGTAGTGTTTTTCTAAAAATTATAAATAAAAAGTATCAACCTTTTGAAGATCCTAAACACAAAATCGCCAAACACAAAAAAATCACCAGTTAGCGAAAAATGACTAATACTCGATAAAAAATTTTCAAAACTCAAAAAATCTTGACAGGTAAATAAGTTTAGATAAAGGCGAATATAGCACCGTTACTTGTGCTTGACGCTAAAAAAAAAATATTTTTAGAAATAGCTTTTGAGAAAATTTGGTTTATTGGTGAAAATTCTAAATTCAGTTATGTTATTAGATTTTTGGGCTCTGTTGTGCTATTGAAGAATAAGAAATAAATAGTATTAAAAAAAGATTTTTTGTGGATTTTTTTTTAATTCTTTTTTTATTTAAAATATTTTTTTTTTTTTTTTTTTTTTGGTTTGTGAAACAATATTTTTTTGGTGATTTAATTTTTTTTTCTTTTTTTTAGTGATTTTTTGGATTTTTAAATTCTGGTGTTTGGTTTTTTATGAAAACTTTTTATTTTTAGTTAAAATTATTATTTTTATTTTTTTGTGTTTTTTTTATTTTTTTATTATTTTTTTTAATATTTTTTTAAGAAATTTTTTAATTCTGTTTTTTAGTGAAAATCTGTTTTTTATTATTATGTACTAAATTGCTTTTTGTTGAGAACTTTGTTTTGGTGAAAATCGATTTTTTTTGAAAGTTATGAAAATTTTTGGTAAAATTAAATGTTAATTATTTTTTATGAATTTTTTTTATTTTTTTGTTTTTTTTTGTAAAATTTTTTTGTGAACTATTTTTTAAATTCGATGAAAAATTCGTGAAAATTTCCATTAAAACAAAAACAAAGTCTAAAAAATTGTTTTTGTTTAATGTGCATTTCTAAAACGGAATTTACCGTTTTTAAAAGAGAGAGAAACGCGTTAAAATTCTCACGTTTATTCCCTTTTAAAAATGTATGGTAAACAAAAACAATTTAACAATGTTAAGATTTGGCTTTCCTTTTTTGAAAATTATGAAAATTCAATTATTGGTGAAGTTCATTTTTTGATTCGGTTTTGGACAGTGATGTTAGACACAAATTATGAAAAATCCTTCTGTTTTTTAAAAAAGATCCCCTTTGCCCTATCGTCTAAAAATTTTTTCCCTCCAATTTTTCCTCCTCCTAAAAATCGCAATTATTATTAAAAGTTAATAAAAATTTGCTTTTGTACACAGAGAGATTTTTTAATCGATAAAAAAATTCGAATTTCAAAATCTTTTATTTACTTTTTTGTAACAGAGCATTTTCTGGTAAATTTTTTTTGCTAAAAATTCTAGTTTCTTTATTCAAAATATATATATATAACCCAGCAAAAACTTTGCTTTCCTGGTAAGCTAGCAAGTATAATTGGAAACAAAAATAAACTACATATTTTTTGCCTGAATAACTAGTTATTTTTGTTCGACTTGTCAACAAATTCATGTAGTTATTTTTTGACTCTACGGGTACTCAAAAATATGTACCTAAACGAAAACAAAAAATAAAAAATATTTGCCGTCAGTGAGACTCGAACTTGGACACACACTAACCATTCGTTTTTACTGACTAACGTCTTACTCAGTACACCATCTCGCACATGGCATCCTAAGCGACAAAAACTCTATTTAGTACAAACTATCTTTTTAGATATTTTGTTATAAAAAACTAAAAGCTTCAGAATGGGGTTGAACCAACAATCTTCTAGTTGTTAATCCGGCACTCTAGCCAACTCATCCATGTGATTGCAGTATTACTGCGCTATTATACTATTGAGTACTTATTAATGTAATACGGAGTAGGCAAATAATAATGACGCCTCATTACCAAGAAACTTCTTTAATAAGTAGTTGTTATTACTGAAAACCAAAAAGTTTTTGCTGGGAACATACATATTATTCTTAAAGCTATTTACAATAAAATGTTTTTCATAATCATTCAATGATAAAGTCTTATTATTTAACTAAGTTAAAAATACTCCTCTTAACGCGGATTGGATTAACTGACAAATCAATATATGGATAAAAACTGTTAAATTGATTGCATATACGTCTCATGGGATCAAAGTTTGCATAATTGGTTCGAAAATATTTTATTTTTAAAGGAGTATAATTTCTAGTTGGACGATTTGGGATTGCGAATTCGATCTTACGAAGCAGGAACTCAGAATTAATTGAACCTGTTTACTAAATTAATTACAAATGAAATATTCATATATTTTCTCCTAATTTCAAGAGTAGGAAGATCAATAAGCTGTAATCGACTTTCATATAATGGCAAATTAATATTAGGATTCCATGGAAGATTACGAAGGCAAAATAAGAGAAATTGTTTCTGGAACGATTCAATTTTCTTTATATGAACTTCGTATTGAGGATCCCAGACCACGGAAGCATATTCCAGGATTGGTCTTACAAGAGACATGAATAATTTCTTGGAAACGTAAGGATCGTTAAACTCTCTTCCCCAGCGGAAGAGAGGGAGGAAACCTAGAACTCCTTTTACCTTATTGACGATTTGCGAAAGGTGGGAATTAAAGGATAGTTTACAATCAAACAACACACCCAGATCAAGAAATTCTTCGACTAGATCAAGTTGATATTCAGTTATTGTGTAACTACACAGTACTGGACTTCTTATGTAGAACATCATATGTTTACACTTTCTTAAATTCCGATCCATTAGATTCATTATACACCAATCTTAAAGATTGTCAAAATCTGATTGGAGTAAGGAACATTGATAGGAATAGTTAAAGCTATGGAACAGCTTTACATCATCAGCGTATATTAATATTCTAGAATTCTTAATGCATGATGGTAAATCATTTATAAATATTAGGAATAATAAGGGGCCGAGATGACTACCTTGTGAAACACCAGATAAAACAGGAAAGGTTTTCGATATACATTCTCTAAATAATACACATTGGCAACTATTTTTAAGATATGTGGAAATCCATTTAAGGAAAACAGGAGAAAATCCGAATTTATCCAATTTGAACAATGGGAGATCGTGATTTACTTTATATATTGTGTCTGGCTGTAAACCAGACTCAAATGCAGTTATAACTGAGGTTGTGAACTTTAAAATGTTAGTCAGTAGTAGTGGAACATCCTTTTCTAAATCCATGGTGAAATGGTAAAAGATAACAAACAACTTGATGCGAAAGGATTTCAGTGACTATCTTTTCGCAGAGTTTTGGAATAACACTAAATTTAGCAATACTTCTATAAGTGGAAATGTTGGATCTGCTTCCGGATTTAAACAAAGGTATAATATAAGATTTCCTCCAAACTTCAGGAAAATAACCACTAAATATTGAGTAGATTATTGATGATATAAGAGAATGCAAACATTTTATAAGAACACAGCTTGGAACACCGTCAGGTCCATATTTATCAGAATATTTTAGATTATGTATAGCTATCTGTAACATCGATTTATCTAATGTTGAACAATTTATTAGGATTGCATCAGGAATATGATATGGATAATTGGAAAGTTGATGTAATTCTGTATCAGAATAGGCAGATGAGAAAAAAGCAGCAAACATATCGCAAATATCTGCATCTGTCTTTATCTTCAAAATTCATCATGGTAAAAATATTTTGGATTATTTTTAAAGTTTCTTTTCACCTTAAAAAGATAATTATTGTAACATTGGATATTTTCTTAATTGTAAACTGATCCTGATATGGAGTATCTTATTTAATCAATAGATAAACCGGACATTTTGCATTTTCTATATTATTTTTTTTCAAAGTTTTCAAGCCATTGAGCTGCTTTGTATTCCAAGGCGATCCATGTGTAATTCTTTTTCTCGTCATTTGAATTGATTTCTTAAAATATTTAAATTAGCCATCATATAATTTATTCAAAATGATGTAAATATTACGAAAGCATACTTTATTGTAAGGAATATATTTAAACCAATTTTCAGTAAAAAAGTAGATGATTTTCGAGGGCGGATTAATAAGTCCGTAACTTTTCGAAATTCCCTCGTAATTATATGAAATGCAACACTATTCCCATCAAGTACCATCTGTTAATAGACTGTTGTCAAATTTTGAGCAAGTCGTCATTTACTTTGCGTAAAAAATAGAATTTTTCGGGGTCCTTAAAATAGGCATTTGTTTGGTCAATAATTTCATCGTTGGAACTGAATCTCTTTCCACCGAGCCATTTCTTTAAGTTTGGAAATAGGAAGTAGTCACTTCCTATTTCCATATTCCTATATTTCGGAGAATATGGCGGATGAGGTATCAATTCGTGGCCCAATTCACAGAGTTTTGCCATTGAGACTGCACACGTGTGCACCCGTGTGCACTCGTAAATTGGAATAATCAAAAACCATCTCATCATTTACATTGTATTGTAATGATAGCTTTGTTTCGACGTATACGCTTATTTCAAGATTTCACTTAATGTACATTTTAATGTACATTCTTTTTTTAGTGGTACTTGATGGGAATAGTGTTGCATTTCACATAACTACGAGGGATGTTCGAAAAGTCACAGACTTATTGATCCGCCCTCGTATACAAAACTGATCTCACGTTATTTTAAAATTTTACGATAAACATAAATTAATTGCATGTATGCCAAAATTCAAATCAAAATTCAAAATTAATTCAAAAAAGTTTATAAAAATAAATTACTTCAATACTTTTAAAAATTAGATTCAAATCACTTTATTATAGTTACTTTTATTTAATACATTTATAACTTTATCAAAAGAACTAATATGGAATAATTAATTCCGGACATTAGCTTCTTGGTATTCAATGAAAGTTTTGTGAATTTTAAACAACTTCCAATATATTTTCTTGGGGTATTTTATAACTTTATTATACCCTACACCACCATAGGTGGTTCGGGTATTATGCGTTTATGCTGATGTTTGTAACGCATAGAAAAAGCTATCCAACATCCATCTTAAAATAAACCAATCGACTCAGAATCACTTTTTAAATCGACCGTCCGTCTGGCTCGACGGCTGACTGGTTGTCCATGTAAACCTTGCGCACAAAGTACGGATCGCAATGTTAAACATAATTCAATGAAATTTGGCACTTGGGACTTTTATGATATAAGGACGAAGCCTAATGAAATTGGTTGTGATCAGTCCATTATATCACCTAGCCTCCATACAAATGTCCCCCGAAATAGAGTTTAAACACTTAAAAATGCCTTAAAAATAAGTTCTGTAAATGTATTAATCTTTGCACCCATATAAAACCCTCCTCCGAAAATCACTTTAACGTGCATAAATCCCATACCAATGTTAGTATCAAGTTAATATCCCAGCAAAAACTTTGATACCCTGGTAAGCTAGCAGGTATAATTGGAAACAAAAATAAACTACTTACTTTTTGCCTGAATAACTAGTTATTTTTAGACTCTAGTGGTGCACAAAGATGTGTACCTAAACGAAAATAAAAGTAAAAAAAGAAAAAAAAAAATTCCGTCAGGGAATTTCGAACTTGGACACAAATTAACCATTCGTTTTTAATGACTAACGTCTTACTCAGTACATCATACCGCACTTCTTTTTCTAAGTAACAAAAACTTTTTTAGTATAAAATATCTTTTTAGATATTTTGTAAAAAAAAAATAAATTAACAGCATCAGAATGGGGTTGAACCATCAACCCTCTGGTTGTTAATCCAGCACTCTAGCCAAATAATCCACGTTATTGCAATATTACCGTGCAATTGAGTACTTACCGAGCAAAAGCTTTTTGGTTTTCGGTAATGACAACTACTTATTAAAGTAGTTTCTTGGTAATGAGGCGTCATTATTATTTGCCTACTCTGTATTATATTAATAAGTACTCAATAGTATAATAGGACAGTAATACTGCAATCACGAGGACGAGTTGGCTAGAGCGCCGGATTAACCAACAGAAGGTTGTTGGTTCAAGCCCATTCTGAAGCTGTTAGTTTTTTATAAGAAAATGTCTAAAAAGGTATTTTAAACTAAAAAGGGTTTTTGTCGCTTATGATGCTATGTGCGAGATGGTGTACTGAGTAAAAACTAAAAAACTAACAGCTTCAGAATGGAGTTGAACCAACAACCTTCTGGTTGTTAATCCGGCGCTCTAGCCAACTCATCCACGTGATTGCAATATTACTGTGCTATTATACTATTGAGTACTTATTAATGTAATACAGAGTAGGCAAATAATAATGACGCCTCATTACCAAGAAACTACTTTAATAAGTAGTTGTTATTACCGAAAACCAAAAAGTTTTTGCTGGGCAAAAAATAAGTAGTTTATTTTTGTTTCCAATTATACCTGCTAGCTTACCAGGAAAGCAAAGTTTTTGCTGGGTATTTATGTAATATAGAGTAGGCAAATAATAATGATGTCTCATTACCAAGAAACTACTTTAATATGTAAGTAGTTGCAATTACCGAGAATCAAACATTTTTGCTGGGATTCGACACAAATAAGTTTTATGTAGGTAGAAACAACATTAATTAACATTGCCAAGTTTTATGAGAATTAGTCCATAATTTACCACAGCTCCCATATAAACCCATTTCCACGAATCGCCCTAAGGTGCATAAAATCATCTAGATGTTAGTGAAATAGTTTGTTGACTATTGTTATGTCTCCTTTATAGATGTGGTAGCGGGGTAGAGTATGGGATAATCAAATGAGACCAATCTATAAAGAGAGGGTGATTATAATTACTCATAGATAGAGTAATTATAATTTTGGGTTCAGGAAATAAAAGAAATAAATTGGGATTAATATTTCTTTTAATTATTGTTCTTGAGATATAATTGTTCTCACCTTTGTTTCCAGGGATGGGCCAATCACAAAAAGTAGGTATTCCTTTTTAATTGTGTATACAACCTTTATTGCAAGTAATTTAAGCTTATAAAGTAGTAGGAAGTAGTGGATTCCACGACAGTTGAAAAATAAGTGGTTCTTTAAATTTTAGTTTAGTTGGGCACAACTTCGGTTTTTTAGGAAAACGCGAAGTTTTCGATAGCTTAATTAATGCTATAATTTTTAGTATTTCCATATTGTAATAGAATTACAGTAGAACTTCCATTATATGACTTACAACTACTTAGCTACACTTGCTTATATTAATAAATTTAGGTTTTTATTTATTATTAATCTAATAATTAAAAATTTTATTTTTATTTAGTTTGGACAGTTAGTATCAACTCATTATTCTATATTTGTATTATTCTGTATTTCTATATTCCCGAATTTTTTTTCTTTCTCTTTTCATTTACTTTTCTTTCAAATTTCTTTAAAATATTATTTGTTATTTACCGAACACATTAACTGAACAAAATTAACGGTGTTAGAAACACCAAAGTTATCTATTCGGCAAATCATATCTATGAGTTGAAATTACGGGCATAAGTAGTTTTAGGTGATTTTAAATAACGATTTAATAGACTAGAGTAATGAAGAGAAAATAAAAAAAAAGAAATTTTTAAATCTGCATTACTTTCTATAAATTTTTTTGTTAAATATTTTTCCAAATTTTATGAATAAAATCTTGAATTGATTCATATAAGAAATTACTTCCTCAATGAAAGAAAGCCGTTATTATGCACTTAAAACAATTGGTTTGTTTTTTATTTGGATTCATATGTAGAATAATAATTAAGTTTTAAATGATTTTTGAAAAGAGCACCTTCTTTTTCGTTAAAAATTGCATAATAATGGGCAGGTTACTTCTTTTTTAAAAAAAAAAAAAAAAAAAAAAAAAAAAAGAATTTCCTTTTCACAAAGAACTTATTTCTTATTGAAAATATCAACAATGTAAATATATCGTACGTGTGTATATTCTTTCCTTATGCTCACATAAAAAATGCAATTTTTTTACCAAAACTTTTATAATCAAAGTCATTGACTTACATTTTTATAACATGTTTCAATATGAAAAAATGCTGTTCTTTTTTTTCGATATAAATCACAATTATTGTTGTTGCTTTTTGTTATTATTTTCAAATCAATTGATATTCTAAGCAGATATTTTTAATGTTTATTTTGTTGTTTTCAATGCAAAACTCACAAAAAAAAAAAAACTGTTTAAATGATAAGTTATTGTCAATTTTACACTCCACAATAACTTTTTCACTTATTATTAATTTTTTTACAAGTGATCGTTGGATCAAGTAAACAAAAACATTTTTTTATGAAGATTTTTGTCATGTTCTTGAATTAATGTTTTTATCTGTAAAGAAAAATCTGTTTAAATTTCCATAATTGTTGAAGAATATCTTTTTTTTTTTTGAACTAATTGTTTTTATACCAAAAATTTAAATTTTAACAAAATTGACAATGTGCAGTGATTCCAAAACGCTTTTTGTAACTTAAGTAGTGTTTATATTAGACAATTTTTTATCAAGACAAATGTCAAAATTAATGCGAATATACTTCGAATCTATACTAGAGAAATTTTTATCAAGACAAACTTCAAATTTTTATCACTATAAAAATTTGCCAAATGTAGACTGAATTTGTCAATATTATTACAACATTAAAACAAAATTGTCAGCGCTCAAGTACCGACAACTTTGTCTTGACGTTGCTTGATAAAAAAAAAATACCATTTCGATTTTTGTTGGTGCTTTTTACAAGGTTTATTATAATATACGTTTCCCCTATAATTGATAGAGATAAAAAATTATCTGCAATTTAGAAAAAAATTTGACGTATGTCTTGATAAATATTTCTCTAGTATAGATTCGACGTTATGGAAGGTGGCAACAGTTGCACAAAAACAACAAAAAAATGAATTAAATAATGTTTTTTATACATACCAGCCCGTCTAGACGTAACATAATATGTAAGATTTTTGTGTCAGAGAGTGTCAAATTCGCTCTCTGAGAGAATTATTTCACGTTAGATTCAAAAATTAGTATTATAAGATGTATTATGAGACTGTTGTGATGAGATTTCTCTACACAACCATCTTATAAGATGAACTGTCAAAAAAATACACATACACGAAAGTTTGCTTGTATGTGTGCATGTGTATTTTGGAAATTATTGAAAAACAATGTTATTATGTAAAATTGTTTCCTTTTAGTGTTTGTTTTACATGTTAAAATTCATTTTTATAAAATTTGTGTTAAAAAAGTGCGAAATGCTTAAATAAAAAGGACATGTTCACTCTGTAACTGATTGAGAATAATAATATCTTATAGGATTTATTAGAATACGTGTATCCCTTATTTAAGATTTAACATAATATAAACAAAATGTTTACTCTCCTCTGCCGGCGTTATCTCACATATTATATCAGCGTTAATCTCAGTTGTAGACCTGGGGTACAGTTTGCCAACTATAACAACCAAAAATAATAATCAGCTGTTTAACTGAGGTTACCTTGTATACATTGGCACTGATTTTGACGTTTGTCTTGATAAAAATATATAATATAGACGCTTGTAATGTGGAAATAGTACACTCAACACTACTATTTTCCCCTACATATTTCTTAATATATTAATTTATGTAATTACTACCATTTTTCCTTTTACTTTACTATACTTTACTATTTTATTTATGTATTTTTAATTATTTTCCTTTATTTAATACTTTTTTAGTAATAAGTAATTACATTGAGCGCCCCTACTGTAAATACTACATACACACCTACACACATGTATAGCAACTGCTTTAATTGTGCAGTTGATGTTGCTTGATAGTCAACAAACAATATAATTCTCATTTAGTTGATACATGACTAAGTATTAGAAAACAGAGTTTGGTTAGAGTCAGGGCGATTCAAACAGGACAGGAATCCGCCATATAAGTCTCTGATATTATTTTATATAATTTGAAGAGCCTATTAGATTTTGCGAAATCGTATTTTGCACGATCAACTTTGGTTGGGTCGCTAAATAAATTTTACACCACTGACACGGGTGGCTTCATGCTGCTCGTTCTCTTAGTAGAATATTAACCCGTAGAAGTGCGGTAATAGTAGTTTGAGATGTAGCTAGACACTAGCTTTAAGAAACCATTGTACGTATTGTAGAAAAATATACGATCTTCGATTCCCGAAGCTGCCACCTGAACCAGAAACCGATCTTGCCGAGTACCCGATTGACAGCTGAAAGTGTCAAAACCGAACGTGCGACGCCGATCTTAATTCTATTACCGAACCAAGAATCTTCGATTTCCGAAGCTGCCACCAGAAACCAATTCCAAAGAAAACCCGAATCAGTCTGACAGCCGAGTGTGTTGAAGCCGAAGCTAAGAGTGTCGAAGGTGAACATACGATGTCGATCTTAATTCTACTACTGAACCGAGCCTATTATAAGCCGATTAACCGAACCGATACTAACTAATAAAAGCCGAAGAACCGAATCAATCCTAATATAAGCCGAAGGACCGAATCGGTTCTAACATAAGCCATAGAATCAACCGATCCTAATATAAGCCGAAGAACCAAAATAAGCCTTGTTAAAGAAGGGAGAGCCGAAATAAGCATAGTTGAAGAAGAAACGATTGAAGACGACTATTATTAAGTCGATGGTATCCGAACTGAAGTTATCAAAATTATTCTCTCATAATTTTTGTATTCCCAGAAATATTGTATTTGAAATATTTTTGAAGTATTCAATAAAGAAAATATTATTAAATCCCCAGAAAGGGTAAATCAAACGTCTTATTACTTAAGGTTTGTGGATCCGTAAGTAGACCCTAGAGGCGACTAAGTTACCTCAGCCGACGACAAAACCACGTTATACACTGCGTTAGAGACATCTTAATAAAATTTCACATGACTATAGCTGAGGTGTTTTCAAGTTGATTTGAAGCGGCTCAAGGGTTATGTTATTTTTGAAAAAAAATGCATTTGGATCGAAACTAACTTTTCCCTCATTTTTACGTTCGTTTTTTTGTCGGGATTAATTTGGGTCATAAAATTCTTTTAAAATATCCACTGGATGCCTTACAACATTCAAAAATCGTATTGCAGCAAAGATTGTATAAATTATTGTACCAATAAAATGTTAAAAAAAAGGTTAATTAATGTGAAGTTAAAACTTAAAAAAAAAATAAATTAATATTTATGTTTTTGTTTTCAAAAAGGACAGTAATATCTTTTTATTTCCAAACATTTTTTTCCGGTCTATAACATTTTTTATGTTTCCAAAAGAAAACTTAACGTAAATGCATGTAAAGCAAAATCGGAAGCGTTTTGGGCAACTTCATGAAAATTTACAAAATTTAGATAGGACTTTTGCCCAAAAAAAAAAAAATCTCAAAAGTGCATAAACTTTAAATAACAATATTTCTGGGAAGGCCTTCTGGAATTCAATGATATAAACTGCGTTTGAATTGTGATAATTTCAGCTTCAATACGAATATTTCACAAATAAAAAAATAAATAAATAATATTAAAAAAATGCATTTTAATGCAATTGCATTTTTTAATTTAGCATATTTAGATACTAGGGAATATTTATTGTTTCAAAAATTTGACTTTTTTCATTAAAATGATTTTTGTTGATCTCAGCTTTGACTTTTGAGAGTTTTACAAAAAACTTAAAAAACTTTTTCAAAATGGATAAAGTTTGGATAGGACTTGGGGGAAACCTTTGTCCAAAGCGCCTCTAATTTTGCTTTACCCTCATTTACGTTAAGATATTTTTTGAAACCAATGAAGTGAAAGAATATTATCAACTTTTTGGAAAATAACCCTAAAAATTATAAATATAAACTTTTTATCGGATATATATTTATATCATTCTTGCAGCAATATTATTTAGAATTTTGTAAGAAATCTAGTGGATATTTTCAAAAACTTTTAGGAACCAAATTAAAGCCCCAAGTATAAAAAATATAAAAAAACGAGAATAAAAATGAGGGTAAAATTTGCTTCGACCTAAATATCTTTTAAACTAGAAAAGATAATCTACACATGTAAGCATATTTTATATAGATTTACAAATTCTATCTGCATGTAAAATTGTTTGTTGTCACAAATGAAAAATTACATACCCGCGGTGATCAACTATGAATCTATGCTCCTCCTAATCAATTCAAAAATACCTCAACTCTGACCGTGCGAAATTTTATTTAGATATCTCCAAAATATTATTTGTTTCATAGTGCTTACATTTGTTATTTACATATATACCCTTTTTAAGAGCAACATTTTATTTCTTAATAAATTTATTATAAATTGAACAAAAAAATATATTTTTTAAATTTATTATTATTAATTTCCAAACGCATATTTTTTTAAATCCCTCTATTTCACCCACAAAATTTTTCTCAACGTTAGGAAATCCACTTTCTTTACATTTCCTTCTTACACAGAGTAGCCATATTGTTTATTTTCATTGCACATACAAAGCAACACTTTGTTTCAATTTACCTTTCAAATTCTCTCAGTGTTAAAGAGAGGAGAAAGAGCGCCAAAGAAAAATAAAATTACCTGTATTATTGAGAATTTTTGTGTTTTACCAAGTGTATTTGTTTTTATATTTTTTTCTTTTTGGGATGCCTCCAACTTTTGTATTTTGTTGTTAGTCTCATCTTGGTTATAGTTGTTTTAATTTTATTTTTTGCCATTGTTTCCTCTATCAGGGTTCCCAGATTTTTTTTGGAGTAGCAAAATTTCATCCCCAAATAAAAAGAGATATATGGAAATAATTTTAACATTTGTATCAATAAACTTTTTAGGTAAATAATTGAAGTAATTTTTATAGTTAATGCAAATAGCGAAGTTCCATTCCTTCAATTATTTTTGATACACTTTTCTCAACTTTTGAACAACTAATTATAAAATATAATTATTGAAGGTTTCTAAGGTCTTGATTATTATTGCAGCAAAAAATAGTAGAGTACCTCTCAAAATTGCCCTCTCAGCCAATTCGTACAATAATCATCTTGTTGCAGAGATTGGAACTAATTTTTTAATTTTATGGTATTATATTCAATATAATAGATATTTTTTATTGTTGTTGAATAAATAAACTGTTGTTGAATAAATAAATAGATTATTCTTATTAAAAATTCATATTGGGCGGAATTTTATGTTTTTTTTTTTTAATTATCCTAAGTTAAAAAGAAAAATTATAGAAATAAAATAAAAATCACCAAAAAAAATTCCAAAGTCCCCAAAAATCTGAAAATCATTCCGTAAGCCCCAAACCAAAGTTTTCATCCCCATTTCCCAAAAGAAATACCCAATTTGGGGATATATCCCCTAATCTGACATCACTGTCCTCTGTATAAATTTTTTGTTCTCTTAATATTTGCGCTTTTTTGTTGTTTTGTTTTTATTATTGTTGTTGCTGTTATGTGTGTTGAGCCATGCTGTGTGTTTGTTTATTTATTGTTTTAGTTTAGTATTAGTACATGATTCTGTCGCGTCTGTTACTAAATGTATAGTGTTGCTGTTATTGTTGCTGCTGCCTCTTCATTTGGCTGCTGTTATTAGTTGGTTACGTGTGTGTGTGCGGGCGAATGGCTGTGTTTGTTGTGTTTTTGGGGGGATTTTGCATATAAAACCGTTGTTTCGTTTATACTTAAACTTCAGTTGATCGTTGTCATTGTTGTTGAGCGTATGGTTTAAATTATTATTTTTTGAACACACAAAAACGCATACACTCTCTTAACAAATAACCATTGCGTGCGGGAGTTAGAAAATAACTAACGGTATTTACTAATGTTGCTAATTAAGCGTGTTCAAGTATTTCATTTAAAATAAAGTGCTTTAAAAATTTTATTAATAGTTTTTGGAAGAATTTTATTTTTGAAATTGTTTATAATTAATTTAAAGAAATTATTAATTTTTTTTGTTATTAAAAGATTAATTTTTGGTGTTAATTTTTTTCTTGTATAAATTTCTCTATTTTAGTGAGTGAATTTATTTTCTAAATATTTAACTGAGTGTAATTTTAACAAAACAACCGTAAACGGAGAAGTAATTGCTGATAAAATTTCAATTATGCAGACTGTAATCAAGTAAGTTTTAATTGATCATTGTTTAAATTATTTTAATATTTACAAGCTGTAGTTGTTTTAAAAATTATATTTAGTATTTTTTTTTAATTTAGTTAATTATATAGATATTTTTAATTTTTTTTAATATATGTAGTGAAGTACACGGAGAAAAAATTTTTTGAGTAAGAAATTAAAATTAAAAATTTTGGCAAAAAATTATTAAAAATTTTATAAATTTCATAAACACTTTAATCAATTTTATTTGATAAATATTTTTTTAAATTTTTCTTGAAATTTTAATTAAATTTAATATTAATTCAATTATAATTTAAAAAAACATTATTTAAATACAATTTATTAAAATCTAAAAAAATATTATAAATTAAAGAAATATTATTACAAACATACAACAAACTTAGATATTTAATAGTAAAAAATCAACTTCATGTCAATTAAATTAAATTTAAACATGAAATGGAAAATTTGATTACAATTTGAATTTTATTAAAAATTTTAATAAAATTTTTGGAGATATTTCAATTAAAATTAATTTTATTTATATTTTAATAAATTATATTAAAAACTAAACAAATTAATACGATTTAATTTTTAATGCATAATAAAAAAAATTAAATAAATTTAATTTAAATATAAAATAAATTTTATTAAAATTTTAACTAAATTTTACTAAAATTTAAATAAAAAATTATCTAAATTTATTGAATTTATTATTATTATTTTATTATTATTATTTTAATTTTTAACTATTTTTTATTTTTAACTGAAAATGTTTTTCAAAAATTGTAAATAAATTTCTTAATATTTTAAATACTTTTTTTATTTAAAATAAATGTTTTTGAAAACTATTGTTTTGAAAATTTAGACTAAATTTCTTAGAAAACAGAATAATGTTTTATTTTTTTTTTTTTAATTTAAAATTAATTTCAAAAAAACAAGGACAAATTTTAAAAAATATAAAATAAATTTTTAAATCAAAAAAGAAAATATTATTTTTAATTCTAAATAAAGTTTTTAAATTAATTTAATTTTTTTAATTTGGACTAAATAATATTAGGAAAATGTTTTGTCATTTAAAGTAATTTTTGTAAAATTTTAAATCTTTTATTTTAAATTTTAAATATATATATATTATATAATATAAATTCTTTAAAAACATTGTGATTTTTTAAAATTAAATTAAAATTTAAAATGATTTTTTTAATTGAGAATATATTCTACTTTTTAATTGAGTGTATTTTTTAAAATAAATTTTTTAAAACTTACATCTTTTAAAAATAAATAAGTTTTTTGAATAAAATTTTAATAAAATTGATTAAAATTTTAATACGATTGATAATAATATTGATTAGCATTATAATTATTTTTTTTTGTGAAAAAAATTCTTATAAAATAAATTTTATTACAAATTTAAATAAGTTTTATTAAAATTGTATTGAAATTGTATTGGTATAAGTTTTACTTAAAATCTTAAACGTATCCATATTCCCTCTTAAAATCTTTCTTCAAAAGTGTAAGTGTATGTGTACAACAATTAATTGTGTTAATTTCAATATTTATTATTATTATTTTTTTCTTCAATTGTTTCTGAATCTTTTTGATACAATAATCTTAAACAAGTTTCAATTTTGCTAAATCTTTTAATTGTCATTCACATTTTTGTTGATTTTTTATTATAAAGTATTTTTGAGGTCATTAAATCTTTCTTATTAAACAGTTTATAAATACAGATATACAATTTTATGAATAATTTTAGTTAATTATTCGCAAAAAAAATAATTAACATTTCTTACTGAATAATTAGCAATCCAAGAAGAAAACAAATTTAATAAATTCTAATAAACGAAATTGATGTACAAAGAAATTTTATGAATTTTTGGGAGGGCTAACAAATATTTATAGAGATTTTTTTGCAGCATATAATTAAATTTTTTTGAAACTACAAATACAAGTATTTTGTATAAAGAAGACGTTTTTTATTTCGAGTGATACTTAAATACAAAATGAAATTTATGATGTTGTCCAGCTAGACAAGTGTTTTTGAATGGAGATAATTTCTTTAAATAACTTAAAAAAGCAGTTTTGAAAAGGATTTAAGAAATTTGCATTTCGTATATCATTTTAATTTAGATTTTTAATAATTAAAAAATATATATATATTTTAAAAATATTTGTGAAATTAATTGTTTTTTATCAAATTTTAATTAATTTTGTAGAAAAAATTTGTTTTTTTCTTTTAAATTTTATAAAAAAAAACTTTTTTATATGTTTTGTATAATTTTGATTTTTTTTTCTGCTGTATGTCTGGTAACACTGCCCACCATAGCTCTCTGTCTTAAAAATGGCGTTAGTTTTTCATTTCCTTTTTGCACAGAGTTGCCTTATCATTAAATTTCTTACACAAGGCTGCCAGTTGATTAAGACAATAACAAAAAAAAAAAATTAATAATAAAAAAATAAGTATAAAATTAATTGTTTTGATATCAAAAAAATTTTTTTTTCTTTTTCTTAGTCTTATTAATAAAGAAATCATCAAAATCTTTTTAAATTTCAGTCATTTTAGGATGATTTTATATATTTTATTCGTTTTAAATTTAATAAAATTTTCTGCAGTTTTTTGTTAAATTAGTAAATTAGTAAATTGTAGATAAATCCTGTCTATATTTTAGCTCCAAATTGTAAATAAATCCTTAGCTTCATTTAAGCTGATAATATAAGTGAAATCGTTGCCTATTAACCAATTGGAACGTTCCCTTTTTAAGTGCAAATCATGATTTTATTTTATGCTTATTTTGACAAAAAGTTGTGGCTTTATTTGTAAATAAGTTTTGGTTCTATTTTTGTTGCAAATAGAAGTCATATTGTGGTTGCATTATGTATTCAAATTGAGGTCAAATGGCAATACTGTTAATCACCAATTGAATATTTTGGATGACCAATTTGAATGTGTATTTTGGTGTCCTACCTAAAAGAAGTTGATGCCTTATTCCCGATTTGAACTTAAATCAAATTTTACTGTTAGTTTACTGAGAATTTTTAGATTAAGCCTAATTTGAAGATTATTTGATATTGATATTGCCCCTATCGAACCTTCATTGCGGCTCTTTAAAAAAACTTATTTAAAATTAAAGTCTGTTGCTAAAATATAAATTGTGGTTATATATATGATTTAAATTGGGGTTTAATTTAAGCTCTGTTTGTTCTCATATTTGATGTTTAATCGTTACTGTGTTTAAACTCTTTTTTAAAGGTTATTCGAGGTTTTATTTGAAATATAATTCGTAGATAAATTACAGGTTTATTTGAAGTTTAATTTGAAGACTGATAACTCCTCTGTTTGAAGGCTTTGAAGAATTTTAGAAGATCAAATTATATTGTCCATTAATAGAAAAACAAAGAACGTTCTTCTATTTATGATCAATTTAAAGTTTAATCGTAACTGGGATTGGAAATTTAATTTTCAATTTGTTTGATGCTAAATTTGAAGGTTTTGCTTGGCTTTATTTGAAGTACAATTTTAAAATCAATTCAGCCATAAGTTTTGGTTTTGTTATAACACCAATATGAGCATTAATTCCAATTCTATGTGGAGGTAAATTTGATGTTGAATCATAGTTCTATTTTAAATTTAATTTAAGGTTTCTGTGATGCTTGATTAAAGTTTAATATTTAAATCACAAATTTAAATAAATATATATAAATTCTTAGATTAATCGCAGCTCTGTTTGAAGCCTAATATTTAAATTACCTATTTAAAGATAAATCGTTGCTGTTTTGGTTTTCCAACTTGAAGATTTAAGATGTGACTCAGTTTTATTTAAAGAATATTTGATGTCTTATTTTCGATTGGAATTTACTTTCTAATAAACCTTGTTTAAAATTAAATTGTGCTGCTATTTTATAATAAATTTGAGGATTATTCGCAGCTCTGTTAGAAGCTTAATTTGGAATTTATTATTAGTTCTTCTTCTGACGATTTAAAAGAAAAATCGTTCTTCTGTTTCTGATCAATCTAAAGGTTAAACGTAACTCGTTTCAAACTATGATTGGAGTCTTAATCTTGACTCTTTGATGCCAAATTTGAAGGTTTAAGTTAAAGTTCAATTAAAAAATAATTCTGTGATAACCCAGCAAAAAAACTTTGCTTCGCTAGTAAGCTAGCAGGTATAATTGGAAACAAAAATAAACTACTTATTTTTTGCCTGAATAACTAGTTATTTTTGTTCGACTTGTCCACAAATTCATGTAGTTATTTTTTGACTCTAGGGATACTCAAAAATATATACCTAAACGAAAACAAAAATAAAAAAAAAACAAAAAAATTTTGCCGTCAGTGAGACTCGAACTTGGATACGCACTAGCCATTCGTTTGTACTGACTAACGTCTTACTCAGTACACCATCTCGCAAATAGCTTCCTAAGCGACAAAAACTATATTTAGTTTAAAATAACTTTTTAGACATTTTGTTATAAAAAACTAACAGCTTCAGAATGGGGTTGAACCAACAACCTTCTGGTTGTTAATCCGGCACTCTAGCCCAGTCATCCACGTGATTGCAGTATTACTGTGCTATAATACTATTGAGTACTTATTAATGTAATACAGAGTAGGCAAATAATAATGACGCCTCATTACCAAGAAACTACTTTAATAAGTAGTTGTTATTACCGAAAACCAAAAAGTTTTTGCTGGGAAGTTTTGGTTTTATTATAAAACCAATTTTAGCATTAATTTAAACTCTAGTTGACGGTATAATTTGATGATAAATCCTGGTTCTATATTAAGCTTAAATTGAGGTTTAATTAAAGCTCTATTTGATGCCAAATTTTTATGTTTACTCCTTCTGCCTGTGCTTAAAGCTTATTTTAAAGGTTATTAGTAGTTTTATTTGATATATAAATCGAAGATTAATTGTGCTTTTATTTTAAGGTTAATTTGAAAATTAAAAAATCGAATTTCAAATAAAATTGTCCCACAATAGAAAAAAAAAAATAATTTTAAATATATTTTGGAATTTTAAAAATTTATATCGGTTTTGTAAGCATGTAAATCGGCATTAGAATTAAAAAAATTTAAATTTAAATTGGGTTATAAACTTGAAATCCCATACTTGTTTGGAATTTCTTATATATTTTATTTTCTTTAAAATGTTTAATATAAAAGAATTAAATTTTATTTTCTTTAAAATATTTAATATAATTAAATTAAAGAATTAACTGCCTGTTTCTCTTTGTCGAACCAAAAATTCGTTTCGAATAACTGCCTGATTTTATAACACGAGGACTAAAACTACTCGTTTAACTTACATTTAAAACAAAAACAATATTTCAAAATTTGTTTTTGTTTTAAGCCTTGTTCAGACCGGCGCGAAATTACGAAACTTCATGCCGAAATTACGTATGAAATCTAGAGTGTTCATACTGGCTAGATGACATTTGATGTAATTTCGTGAACAGCTGATACTTATTGTTTACATTTTAAATTGTTCTGGGGGGTAAATATAGTATTTTGAAATGGAAATAAATAAGAAACAATCACTTACTGAATTAGAATTTATTAATTTGCAACAATTAAAAATGTAAAAAAGATAGGTTTAATTTTGCAAAACCACTTTAATAATTAATTTTGAGATTTGTGTTTAAATTTTAGATCAGCTGTCAATTGTTTTTTTGAAACATGCAGTACATAGTTGAAAAAAAGTATTTTTTCCAACCATGTATAAAGTTGCACGGAAATGGGCATCGTAATTTCAATGTAATTTCGCCGAAATTACACAAAATAATGTAATTTCGCAAGTGTCAAAATGTATGGGAAATTACGTAATTTCAACTTGATTTCAGCCGAAATCACTAAAGTACGTAATTTCGCGTAGGTCTGAATGCCGTATTAAATGTAAGTAAGATGAGTCGTTTTTGCGCTTGTGTTATAAAAACAGGCAGTAAATGTATGGGAAAAAAAAATTATTTGTTGTTTTCCATACATTTATTCGAAAGGAATTTTTCGTTCGACATAGAGAAATAGGCAGTAAATTTCGTTTTTTTTTAAGTTGAGTTTCAAACTCGAAACCTTATGTTTGTTTAGTTTTAATTGTTTATTTTATTTTATTTTATTTTATTTTTCTTTTTAATATTTACTTTTTTTTACTTTTTAAACATCAAAATTTGCCTTAAAACATTTGAATTTATTAAAAATTTAAAAATTCCAATAAAAACTGAACGATCTTTTATTGCTTCCATTATATATTTATTTAATAGATTAATGTTTGATATTTCAATGGAGAAAGGAAGATCAGAACAAGAAACATAAACATTTTAATTTGAATTTGAAATTTGGTTGACAACTTCGTGCGTCAAATATGAAAACAAATTAACAAAAAAAAAAAAAAAAAACAAATAAACAAACAAAATAGGTATGTTAACTAGTTTTTAAACCCAATAAGAAAGTTTAACAAAGAAAAAAAAAAAAAAAAAAAAACAACAAAATCTTTATATAAATAAAATCAATGATCAATTCTTCTCACAAATCCGCCAAACATAATAATAAATAAGCCAGAGCAAAACATGTTTTTAATTTCACTTTTCTTTTTCAATTTTTTCTCTCTCCATTGATAAAAAGAAGTGTTAAATAAAAGTGTTATATAGTTTTTTTTTTTTTTTGGGTTTAATTATTTACTAATTTTTATAATATTTTAGAAAAAAAATTAAACCTGCTTATCATTTTTTTCTTAATCTTAAGCATTATATAATTTTTCTTTAATAAAATATATAACAAACCAAATATGTACGTAATATATTTTTTTTTTTAAATAAAAAGCATTTTAAACCAAATTCAAAATAATAAATAAAAAACAAAAGTGTGGCAAAGTATCGATTGTACATTGAACTTTTCAAAATAAAAGTTGTATTTTTTCAGCGTTTTTTTTTTCGTTCATTTTCGTTGACTTTTTTTTTTTTTTTTGTTGGTTTTGGTGTAAAGGTGAAAAACAGGTTTGCTATATTTGAAATTTTAATTTCAATAGGCAATCTTGCGACATTATGTATGTATGTTTCAAGCGATACATGCCTATTGAAACCAAAATCTTTTCAAACAAGTTTTAAGTTAAAAATAAAAATCTAACGACAGGGAAAAATTTAAAAGCTATTTTTAAACCAACTAATAGTTATAAGAGTTAAGAGCAGAAAATACATAGTAGCTTTTGGAAAAAAAAATTTTAAATGTAATAAATTTGGCAGCTGTCAGTCATTAGATAAAGTGCAATTTTAAAAATAAATGTAAGAAAAAAAACAAGTTATTTTAGGAGGATTTGCTTAAAAAAAAAATTGAAAAATAAAAAGTTGTTATAAATAAAAATAACTCTTATTTAATAGTTAAAAAAATGTAATTAATAAAAGTTTACAGGAAATTTATTTTAATTTATTTTTTAGATCATTTTCTTATTTTTTTACTTTTTTTTCTGACACGTTTTATTTAAAATAATTATTAATTAAATACAGTGGAAACTCTGTATTCGCGACAACCAAGCCCGGTTATGACGACGGCTTAATTTTTAAAATCGCAGGTTCTATAATCGCGACAGTTAGGAAAAACGGCTTTTATTTTCCCGACTTTTAACTGTTTTTATACCCCACACCACTATAGGTGGTTGGGGTACAGAGACCTGCGCCGAGGAATTTTATCGGCGGCTTGTGCTTAAAATTGGCTGTCAGCCGGCTGATATTACACACATATTTTTCTAATTAAAAATTTTATATTTTCATGCCCCATTGATTAACATTGTTCATAAAAATTGGACGAGGTTTTGCCAGCGAAATTATAAACAGAATTATTAATTTATTGAAAAAATATAAAAAAAAAATATGCGAGTGATCTAAGGATATTTTTGGATTTTTACATAAAATATTAGAATAATTGTTTGCATATTAGAATAAGAAATGGTCTCCTCCGATATGAAAAAATATCAATTCTTAAGATATGCTAAAGAAATAAAAAAGTACAATAAATAATGGAATTTATATCAATTATTTTGATAATTCCCAACCACATCGTTAGTGAATAGAAGTAATTTATTAGCTGACAAAATTTTATGTACGAGTTTTCTTAGATAACTCGCAGGATGTCGATTAAGGCTGATTAAAATTTATTAGCAACTGTTAATATTACTTTTTTTTACAGTATTAGCATAAAAAATAATCAATTATAAGTCACCAAAAATACTTGATTGATTTATAATTATTTGAAGTTCAAAATGATGCAAATATTTTTCTTTCATATTTAAATACAACATAAATGGCAAATACTGCATTAAAATAATAAAAAAGTATCGTTTTTAACATATTTTTCAAAAACAATTTAAAAACGGCGGCTGCTTTTAAGCCGAGTAAAGCCGAAAATTTTACGGCGGCGGCGGCTTCCAAATTTTGCTCGTAGGCTCAGCTTAGCCGAATTTCAGCCGTTCGGCGCAGGTCTCTGTTGGGGTATTATGCGTTTGTGCTGATGTTTGTAACGCACAGCCAACAGCCACCTTAAAGTATACCAATCAACTGAGAATCACTTTTTAAGTCGCTCTAACTATGTCCGTCTGGCTGTCCATGTAAACCTTGTGCACAAAGTACAGGGCGCAATTTTAAATGAATGAAGTTTGGCATGTAGGACTTTTATAACACCAGGACAAATCCTATTGAAATTGGTTATAATCGATCCAGTATTTCACCTAGCCCCCATACAAATGTCCTCCCGGAATAGTAGTTTAACGATCATAAAAGCCCTAAATATAACAATATTTTAATGAAATTTTGGTGTAAGGAAGTTTTGTATAAATATCAATCTTTGTGCCAAATTTCATTTCAAGATCCGTCCATAATTGACCATAGCTACCATATAAAACCCTCTTCCGAAATTCACTTTAACGTGCATAAATCACATAAACATGTTAGTATCAGGTTTATATTCGACACAAATAAGTTTTATATATATAAGTAGAAATCACGGTAATAAATTTTATGAGGTTCGTTACATAATTTACCATAACTGCCATATAAGCTCACTTTCCGGAGTCACCCTAAAATGCATAAATTCATAAAAATGTTAGTATTAATGTAATATTCTGTATTCATATATTTTATTTTACACTTAGTAAAAGTATCGGTCCACAATTGTCCACATGTCTAATATAAGACCCACACACGAATTTTGATGGACATGCACAATGGTGTGGGGTATCATATGGTCGGGCTTGACCGACTATATTTTTCTTACTTGTTTTAGTTTAAAATATCTTTTAAGACACTTTGTTATAAAAAAAAATGGGATTGAACCAACAACCTTCTGGTTGTTAATCATCCACATGATTGTTCTATTATACTATTAAGTACTTATTTATATAATACAGACGACTCATTACCAAGGAACTACTTTAATAAGTAGTTGTCATTACTGAAAATCAAAAAGTTTTTGCTGGGTGTAATACTACAAAATATTCTTCTAATTCAGCTGTTTAGTAAATCTGCATTTTTTTAATGTAATGCAATGCATTAATACAACAAGCCCGATCCGAAAATTTCCATATAAATTTGTATGAAAAATGCACAATGCAGCTTGGTAAAAAAATAAATTTTAGTTTAAATTATCTATGGATTTTTGTTGCTTTTATTTTCTCACAAAAAATATTACCATATTTTTTTTCAAAATTAATATAAATTTCGTAAACAAAATTGAAAAAAAATTTGAAGTAAAAATGAAAATAAATAAAATTATTGTTTGTCTTTTGTTGTCGTCCAAGTTTTTGTTTAATTTAACAATGCGTGTTATGTAAAGGAATCCAGATTTGTTGTATTTATACGTTCACACTTTATTTTCTGTGTGAGAATGATTTTTTGTCACAAAAGTCAAAATTAATATTGGTGTGTGTGTAAACATTTTGTTAATACAAATTAACAAATTTATTACTCGTATATATATACATACCCTGCAAGCATTTAGTGAATTCTTTTTAGAAATAGCTCACTTCTTCGCCACTCTTAGAAGTGCAATAGAAGATTTCTCTCAATTTTCCAACAACAAAATATATTAGTATTCGAATTGTATCTTCTAAACGTGACTTCTTTAATTACTATTAGAAGTTGTTTGGATAACAGTTACAGTTATCCAAAAACGAAAACACTATTTTTCAATACCTTTTCTAGCATTTGGAAGATTGTTTTTTAACAATTCACATAATCTGTCGAATTTGGCACTCTAAGATGATTAATAGTAGAACGTGTGATACTTTACAAAAACAACACACATTAGGTTCGAAATTTTAACATAAAATCGTGATTTTGACGATTGTTTACATTTCATAATGGAGAAAAGAACAACCAGAAACAATGTAATTTTACTTAGTAAAAAAATATAAGTTTTTTGGTGATTAGAGTGAAAAATATTGACATTAACTAAAATTATTTACATTATTTACATATCAAAATTAAAAATAAATTATTAATATTTCAACTAGTTCTGGTCAAGCTAATAAATTTAGGAAAACATTTTCTATAAAATTAAAATATGTTATTAACAATTTGAGGGCCAGAACATGGATAGGAAATTCTGTTTTATATAAAATTCTTGATAACTTAAACAACATTTTTTTAAAGTGTGGGAGTTTGACCTATGTATGACATGCCCGCAGCAAAAGTCGCTAATTTTCAGAATAATTTTCTCTAGAACAAAAAAATTACGAATATATTAAAAATTTAATTTTACAAGTCTATTCTGTGGAAGATTAAAATATCTATATATAGCAATCAAAATTTTGAGAATGCATTGCATTAGAGTATTCGAGAAATACCCAGCAAAAACTTTCGCTTTCCTGGTAAGCTAGCAGATATAATTGGAAACAAAAATAAACAACTTATTTTTTGCCTGAATAACTAGTTATTTTTGTTCGAGTTGTCCACAAATATGTACCTAAACGAAAACAAAAATAAAAAAAAAAACAAAAAAAAATTGCCGTCAGTGAGACTCGAACTTGGACACACACTAACCATTCGTTTTTACTGGCGAACGTCTTACTCAGTACACCATCTCGCACATACCATCCTAATCGACAAAAACTCTATTTAGTTTAAAATATCTTTTTAGACATTTTGTTATAAAAAACTTCAGAATGGGGTTGATCCGGCGCTCTAGCCAACTCATCCACGTGATTGCAATATTACTGTGCTATTATAATATTGAGTACTTATTAATGTAATGCAGAGTAGGCAAATAATAATGACGCCTCATTACCAAGAAACTACTTTAATAAGTAGTTGTTATTACCGAAAACCAAAAAGTTTTTGCTGGGATCTCTTATAAATCCTTTGAATTTCAAAATTTTTCAAATTTTGAGTTTGGTATTAATAACACATGTTTAATTTTTATAGTTGCTAGTGTTCATTATTTCTTTTCCCGTAAATCAGTTGCCATTATGGCAAGAGAAAATTTTTGATTTATAGCCTACAAAAAATTAAATAAGAATTTATGAGACTATTTTTTGTTAACGTACTAATTTTTATTACAATTTCTTTTTTATGTTTAAAAAAAAAAAAAAAAAAACAAAATTAAATAAACAAAATATTTAGAAATAAAAAGTAGCCACACATTCAATAAATAAAATATATAATTTTTTTATATTCCCTAATAAAAAAAAAACATTTAAATACAATTTAAACCAAAATTGTTTAAAAATTACAAGTTTGTTTACATTTTGTACACAGATTTTTTCATTAGACATATTTTATAACTTTCTTTTAATTCTAGGTTAAATAAATACCAATTATCTCTTAGTTCAAACCTTAACAATTGTTTATTTACTAAAGTTAAGCTTACAAGGTGTTAATAAATTCAAATCCAATAACATAAATATTCATACAAAAGAAATTTTTTAAAATTTATGTGCCAGAATTCAATTTCGCATTAAAATAAAAAAAAAAACTGTCTCTAATGGCCGTTTTAACATAGACGTGTTGACTAAATATTTGCCTAAAGAACACTTAAAATAAGGTCAAATGTTAATGACAGAATTTTTGTTGTTATTTTGTGTTTTTTTTTTTGGAACTTATGTTAAATATTTAATTAAACTCATTCAAATTATTAGAATTTTTTTTTTTTTTTTTGTCAAAAATCAAATTATTTTGCTTATGAATAAAAACAAAAAAAGATATATGTTTTTGTTGATTTTTTTTTTTTTTTTTTTGTTAATTTTAAGTTGTTCACCATTAAACATGTTTCTAGATCCATTTTTTATAGCATTAAATAAATTAAAGGCAAAAAAAAAAAAGATTTTATCATTAAGAATACTCAATAAAAATCACATTTAATTAAGGAAAAACATCAATATTTTGGAATTTTTTGTTGATGTCATGGTGGCGTTAATTTTTTAAAAAATTTTAATTGAAATTGGTTTTTGTTAAGGCCTAAATGAGTAAATAACATTTTTATGTTTTACTGTAAACGTTTTTTTTTTTTCTTTTTTAATTAATCTTTTATCCCAAATTTGTTTTTAAATAATAAAAGATTTGAGATAGAAATATCCTTGAAGATTTCAATTAAAAAAAATATACAATACAATACAATAAGTTACTCAGAGAAATATAAAGCCCAAATTGCTTTAGCGCGTAGTCAGCAGCAGTGTTTTCAGTCACAATCAGCTAATGCTTGTAATTTGGTCAGCATCAGTTTGAAGTGCTGCAGTTTTTATACTAATGACCTATTATAAAATGTTTACATTCTCTTATATCTCCAATAACCCAATCCCAATCTCCAATAACAATATTTAGTGGTTACTTTCCTGAAGTTTGGAGGAAATCTTATATTATATCTTTGTTTAAATCCGGTAGCAGATCCAACATTTCCAACTATAGAGGTATTGCTAAATTATGTGTTATTCCAAAACTTTTTGAAAACATAGTTACTGAACTCCTTCTTATCTTATCTTTCGCCATTTCAGCATGGATTTAAAAAAGGATGTTCCATTACTACTAACCTTTTGGAGTTCACAACCTCAGTTATAACCGCATTTGATGCCGGTTTACAGACAGACGCAATATACATAGATTTCAGTACAGCTTTCGATAAAGTAAATCACGATCTCCCATCGTTCAAATTGGATAAATTCGGATTTTCTCCTGTTTTCCTTAAATGGATTTCCACATATCTTAAAAATAGTTGCCAATGTGTATTATTTAGAGAATGTATATCGAAAACCTTTCCTGTTTTATCTGGTAGTCATCTCAGCCCCTTATTATTCCTAATGTTTATAAATGATTTACCATCATGCATTAAGAATTCTAGAATATTAATATATGCTGATGATGTAAAGCTGTTCCATAGCTTTAACTATTCCTATCAATGTTCCTTACTCCAATCAGATCTTGACAATCTTTATGATTGGTGTATGATGAATCTAATGGATCTGAATTTAAGAAAGTGTAAACATATGATGTTCTACAGAAGAAGTCCAGTACTCTGTAGATACACAATAACTGAATAACAACTTGATCTAGTCGAAGAATTTCTTGAACTGGGTGTGTTGCTTGATTGTAAACTATCCTTTAATTCCCACCTTTCGAAAATCGTTAATAAGGCAAAAGGACTTCTAGGTTTCCTTAAGCGCTGGGGAAGAGAGTTGAATGATCCTTACGTTTCCAAGCAATTATTTACATTTCTCGTAAGACCAATCCTGGAATATGCTTCCGTGGTCTGGGTTCCTCAATACAAAGTTCATATAAAGAAAATTGAATCGGTCCAGAAACAATTTCTCTTATTTTGTCTTCGTAGTCTTCCATGGAATCCAAATATTAATTTACCATCATATGAAAGTCGATTACAGCTTATTGATCTCCCTACTCTTGAAAGTAGAAGAAAATATATGAATATTTCATTTGTAATTAATTTAGTAAACGGTTCAATTAATTCTGAGTTCCTGCTTCGTAAGATCGAATTCGTAATCCCAAATCGTCCAACTAGAAATTAACTCCTTTAAAAATAAAATATATGCAATCAATTCAACAGTTTATATCCATATATTGATTTCTCATTAAATCCAATCCACATTAAGAGGAGTATTTTTAACTTAGTTAAATAATAAGTTTTTGTTGTTGAATGATTATGAAAGTATTTTATTGTATATAGCTTTAAGAATAATATATATATTGTAATTTCATTGGCTATTAAATAAATAAATAAATAAAAAATAAAAAAAATAAAATAAAAAAGATTCGGACAAGCGAGTAATACCCAGACGAGTATGCATTTTTTTTAAAGTACTCTTCTATTTTACGTTCTCTTACGTTGTTTTTTTTGCTATTATTAAATGTTATTGTTGCCATTATATTTAATTTTTACATCTTGTAAATGTTTTTCATATAAAATCATGATTTTTGAACAATAATTTGGCAACCCTTAAATATAACAAAAACAGCTGTTTTTTGTTTACTTAAAAATGTTGTGTTCGGAAAATATTACAAAAATAAATTTATATAGTGCAAATACTAAATTGCAGACATATTTTTTTTTAATTAACAATAATGTTTCCATCATTATTATTTTATAAATATTATTTTAGCGTATCGAGTGATTCTAGTGAGCGACGTGTGTCGCCAACACCACTCGTAGCAATCGCAGAAATGTTCGTAATGCATTACATGTGTTATATTTGCCAGAGGATCGGTATGTTTATAAAAATGTTAAAGATAACTTTTAAAAATTTGTTATATTTATAGTTTATCAACGCATTTCGCTTGACGATTAAATTTTACCTATTGTCTGTTTTTGACATTAATGACATTTGTAAATGCGTTAAAAAAACATAAAATGTGTACAAAAACGTCAGTTCTTACGTTTTTACTCACAAAAACCCGACAAATGCCTTACAAAAACGAAAAATATATAAACAATCCCTAAATAAATTTAAATATCAAACAATTGTAAATGATGTTTAGATTTGACATCCACCATATAAAGTCATTACAAATTGTATCCACTTTGAATACGAAAAACAATCCGAAAATACCTATTATCGACAGTCCACAAAAACTCGTGATATATATATTTCTACTAAAGGGTAAAATGATCATTTAACCAGTGTTACCCTACCTGCCTTTCGCCAAAAGGGCCCTTTTCCACATTAGACGCATAGTACACATTATCCGAAGTATATATATTTTTATATGGAAAATTTGTTTCATAAATCATATAAATACATAATAATCAACAATAATATTTAATAATAAATATTAATAAATATTAAGACCAAACCTTTCAATGCAATATAATTAAAACATCAAATACAAATCACTTTGCACTTCTGCACTCATAAACATTTAAAATAAAGCCAAACGACATATATGTATTTACATGTGTTTTATGCTTCAAGTAAGAAATTTCAGCAGCAACAAAATTGTCAAAATAAAACTACTAAAAAAGCTATAGTTGCTAAATCAAAACAAACAAAATTTGCTAAAAATACTTTTAGCACAAGCAGAAAAATTGTTCATGTGCTATATGCGTTCGACAAAATTATGTGTACGAGACTACAATACGAATTATTAGTTTTTTTGACGAGCAATACCATGTGTTTGCTGCTAAAAATTGTAAAGACAAATGACATTGTTACTAGGAAAGGAAACAATTTAATATTTATTGCAATAAAAATTTGTTTTTCTCGACATAGCATTACCTAGTGTCAAGACAAACGTAAATATTTTATCAGGATAAAAATTTGTCTAGTGAAGACAGAATTTATTAGTATTATTATAACGTCAAGGCGCTCAAATACTGACAACTTTTGCTTGATAAATGACGCCAGTTTAATTGCTGTTTGTAGATTGTACATAATTTATTATTGCCAACGTCTTCTACAACGTTGGTTGTCTATACTAAACAAAATTTTATCAAGACAAACGTAAAATTTGTATCAGGGTAAACGTTTGCATAATGTAGACTGAATTTGCCAGTATTATTGTAGCGTCAAGACAAAGTTGTCAGAGTTCGAGTGTTGATAACTTTGTCTTGACGTTGCTTGGTAAAAGATGCCATTTTGATTGTTGTCGTTACTTTTTACATGGTTTTTTATCACATATGTACGTTTTTCTCTATAATTAATAAAGGTAAAAAATTATCTTTAATTCAGACAAAAATTTGACTTATGTCTTGATAAAACAAATGCTTGTCTGGACAACACAGCTTAATTAATAAAGATAAATTCCGACAAAAAATTGTAAGTAAAATATACTAATCTGGACTTTACGTTAGAAAACTTTTCTAAAATAAATTTTTCAAACTTAATTGTTTAGTTATTTCGGGGAATTAGTTTAAAAATACTTGATTCAAGTGATTCAATTGATTCAAGTATAATTCTGTTCCAATTAGCTTTTAAATGGTAGTCTTCATTAGAGATGAGATGATGTTAAAACATCATGTTAAAATTTTCCGCTAAAATTTCAATGTTTTCATTATTGCGTACATGCATTCATGGTAATTTCTTGTTTTCTCATTGTTTTGTTGTTGCATTCCAAGTACATGCAATAATTTCTTTGTTTGTGTTAGTAAAAAACATTGTGTATGAGGCTTGATTTTTACAGATGTTTTTTTTTTACATTTACTTTAACAACCGTGTTTAAACATTGAAAAAATTTACATTAACATTAACATCAAGTTTAACGGTCTACGTTTACTATTAACATATTGTTAGAGCTAATGTTAAACGTTTTATGTTAGATGAGGAAAGCGAGTAACCTAAATTCTTAACTTTTAGTTTTAATTTTCTTAAAACCAGTTGGCAGTACTATACAATATTGTCAATTGTTAACGTAGTGTCTATACTAGACAAATTTTTATCAAGACAAACGTCAAAATAAGAAATAATAATTTCTTTTTACACTTAAAAACATTCAAATCTAGTACATTGTATCGAAGAAATTAAAAAATTTCTCCGATTTGAAAAAGTATGTGACAGAATTTCACTAATGGAAAATTATGTAAAAAAAAACTATTGGGTGCAAAAGTATGATCTTCAGTGTAAAATAGGCAAAATTATAATCTTTAATGAAATATATACAAAATTAACCATAAAATATGCAAGAATATGCCATTTAATTGCTCAAATAGTCTCTAAAAGACGGATTTTGTATTAAAATATGACAAAATGCACTGGTCCCAAATATGCAAAAATATGCAGTAACAAATCGATGCCAAAATTCTTGAATTGTCTGAGACGGATAAATAACTAACAGTTTGGTTCATTTGAAGCTCAGGAAAAAATTTGATTTTGCATATTTTTGATTGCCTTGGTTATTACAAATATGCTTCCAGGTAAGCATTATTTCTTACCAGACTTGTTGTAAACATTCAAAACTTTAAATGTATATTTATTTTTTTTTTTGCCTTAAAAATCTCTTAATATATTTAAGAAAAAGTCTTCTTTAATTACCTCGAATTTTGTTTAAGGTGTCAAAATAATTCCTAGAATTTCATCCCCCAAGGTAAATTCTTTTATACAATTCTTTTAACTATAAACAATAAAACTTTACGCAATTTTATTTAACATAGTGTCTACATTAGACAATTTTTTATCATGACAAACGTCAAACGTAGTGCGAATTTGTGGAAGATGGCAACAGTTGCACAAAAACAACAATATGGCGTATTCGTTATTGTTTTTTTTATATATGCAGTTTGACAACTGTAAAAACCGAAATAATAATCAGCTGTTTAACAAAGGTTACCTTGTATATATTCGCACCGTTTTTGACGTTTGTTTTGATAAAAATTTGCCTAATGTAGACACTAGGTAATGTTTCGATGACAAATAGGCGATAATTTTTTCACAATTATGTGTGATCTTTTTTTGTGCACTTCACTTCACCACAGGTGTAAAGGGTTTAGATAAGTTTGTCATTTTGTTTGTAATTTCTACAATTTTTATTTGAGACCCCAATAAGTAAATATTTTCTGGATCTTTATATGAAGGGAAGTCAAAATAACGATGTACGTCTGTTCGTCCGTAGGTAGAAAATTAAAAACAAAAAAGAAAAAAAAAGGATTCCACCCAACCAAATATAGAACAATTAACCATTTTTTTTGTTTTTATTTGATGATCATAATCCTGCAGTTTTTGTTGGATTTTTAATCTCACTATTTGCCGAAATTTAATGACAAAAGTCTTTAAACATTATACATAGTTACTTGATATTAATAAAAAAAGTTTCATTAAATAATTACTTTAAACTTACGTCACAATTAATTTAATCACTTAAATGCAAATCGAAATAAATTACTTATTATTAAATTCAAAAAACTACTTTTTTTTATAAAAACTACAATAACTTTCCAACATTCATTTAAATTACATTCTGAAAATATTTTATTCACATTAAAAGAAAAGGCGTAGCAGTAGTTTTAGCTTAACTAAAAAAAAATCGTTGTCACGCAAATCACAAAACACCGGAAAATGTAATGTCATTTTTCGACTCGTTGTTGTACGTTCAATTTTCAAAATTAAATACAAAATCTCTACCGCTTGATCACTTTTATTTATTTTGCTTATTATTTACCTCTATATACTCTACAGTTCTGTGTGTTAAACACGAACTAAAGAATTTTTTTAGCTGTTGTGGATCGCTAAAGGTTGACATATATGTTATGTGGTTAAACATTTTACCATGTACTAGTTGGACTTGCAGAAGAATGTCTAATAACTCTTGCTTAGATTACTAAAAGACAATCTAGTATTGGATTTGACATATAATTTGTTTACTTTGTAGATTACTTATATTCAGTAAAATAGTCAATTGACTGTTTTCTTGTATTATAAAGGGCACAAGTGACAAAATATTATTATTGGAGTCAGTCAAATATGAATATACTAATAATACTGCTATTAAAGCTTTAGGGATTTTTATGTATATTTTTGATCATTTTCAATGCAAAGAAAGGTATTGTATACTTCCCAAGTCCTGTCCCTAAGTAATCAACTTTGTAATCCATATAAAGGTCAATTAACTTACTTATCTTAAAGACAATGTTTTCCCGCATTAAGTTCTTAAAATAATTTTGCACAACTGATGTTTCTAATTAAGTAATCTGACTAATTATGTCTTATTTGTATTTGAAAGCAAAAATAAATTGGCTCCTTTACTATCTTTGAGTAATACAAAAGGTAATCAGTTTAAAGTTTCGATTACTAGACTGTGTCTTTTTCAATTATGATAAAAACCATTTAATTACTAATAACACAGTTTTTGAGTAAATAATAGTTGGTCTTAAAGGGCCAGTAAAGCAAATGGAATTCTTCTAGCTACTTTAATGTCACTTTATATTTGCCAAACAATTTTTAAACTAAATTTCAAAAATCTATAGGAAGTTGGGTCAACTAGCTGTTTACACTAAATTGTGGGGATTTTTTTTAAGTTTAACAATTGTTTATAATATGACGAATAAAAAATTCATCATCATCACACAGTGGTCCCCAAAAGCCTTTTTTTGAAAATAATTCTGTAACTTATGAGCCGTTAGAGATATCTAAATAAAATTCCGAGTTGATTTGGAGGAGCGCAGCTCCCTAGCGGGTCACGGAGGTATAGGGTAGACCTCCAAAGTTTTTCAAATTTCATTTAGTTTAAAAGATATGGAGCAAATTTTACCCTAATTTTTGGCCTAGCTTTTTTTTTAAGTATTTTAAACCTGGGGGCCTCAATTTGGGCTCTAAAATTTCTTGAAAACATCCATTAGATTTCCTACAAAATAATAATTAATATTGCTGCAAGAATCATATAAATATATCTATCAGATAAATAGTTATATTAATCTGAAATTTCACAAAGGTGGTTATATACTTTCACTTCTAAAATAATTTTTTTTGTTCCTAACTACAGATTTTTTGTAATGGCTTTGAAATAAATTATAACGTTAAATATGTGTAAAGTATAATTGGAAACACTTTAGGCAACTATTTTCCCTCAAGCCCTATCCAAACAAACTTAAGATTTGGCAATTAAGTATATTTTTGAGAAATAATAAATAAAAGAAATGTTAATATTTAGATCTAAATAAAATTTAAACAAGTAAACGTATTGCTACAAAATTTTCGCTTAATTAAGACCCCCGTGACTAGCTAGGATGCTGTGCTCCTCCAAATCAATTCGAAAACACTTCAGCTCTGACCATGTAAAATTTTATTTAGATATCTCCAACGGTTCATAAGTTACAAAATTATTGAAAAAAAAAAATGTTTTGGGACCACTGTTGTTGGAAAAATGCTAACGCGCCTATTTTTAAAAAATTTTTTTTTTGTTGTATTTTATTTTCATACATGTTTTTTTTTAATGTTTCTTAATACTACAAAATTTAATACTTAAAAAACAAAAAAGTGAAAAAAAATCACCTTTTTTGAAGTTCAAGTTTCATCTTGAGTATGTCTGTCTGTCCGTCTAGCTGGCTAGCTACGATCGTGTTTTTCTTTTTATGCAAATTTTTTTTTTTTTTTTTATTTGAAATGTTTTTTTTTTCTTCTCTTTATTGAAGGTTATGTTTTTTTGTTGTTTAAATTTTATCGTAAAGCAACAATAATGTTTTTGTGTTAAACAAAATTGGGAGAAGAAATTAATAAACAATTAAAAGAAAAAGAGAAGTGTGGGATTTTTTTTTATTATTAGCCGGTTAATCAAGAGTAACAAATCTCTTAGTATAAGAGCAAATATGGGCAATTTAGTGATTTTTATAAGATACGCATATAATTTTTAATCAAACATTTTAAAACTGTTTCATCACTTTTATAGTTGTTTTATTTTGATTTAATAATAAGCAATTTTGTAATTCTCTGTAATTTTTAATCAGAATTAAATTAAATTATTGTTTTATAAAAATTTTTTTTCGCATATATTAATAGCAAATTAAAACTATTATTTTTATTTTTATTTTCCGTTCATTATATAATAAACAACAAAATAGAAAAATTAATATCGCTTAATATACTGTTTATTATTTATAATATATAAGTTCAGAGACCTAAAAGCTATTTAACTGTTTTTAACTAAATAAACAACAATAGCACAGGACTACAGTGATTTTGCGTCACGGTATTTTTTAATCTCAATTTTGATACACCTGGTCATTTAGTTCTATGCAAATAAATCACTTTTTTTTAATTAAATCTAATTCTCGAGATAATGAAAATTAAAGAGGTTGCTCCATATATTGCAACATATCTAATAGGGCATTCAGACCGTCGCGAAATTACGTACTTTCGTGATCTCGGCCGAAATCAAGTTGAAATTACTTAATTTCCCATACATTTTGACACTTGCGAAATTACATAATTTTGTGTAATTTCGGCGAAATTACATTGAAATTACGATGCCCATTTCCGTGCAACTCTGTACATGGTTGGAAAAAATGCTATTTTTCAACTATGTACTGCATGTTTCAACCGTGAGAAGAAAAAAAAAAAAACAATTAACAGCTGATCTTAAATTTAAACACAAATCTTAAATTTAAATACAAATCTTAAAATTAATTATTAAAGTGATTTTGCAAAATGAAAGCTATCCATTTTACATTTTTAATTGTTGCAAATTAATAATTTCCAATTTAGTAAGTAATTGTTTCTTATTTGTTTCCATTTCAAAATACTTTATTTACCCCCTAGAACAATTTAAAATGTAAAAAATAAGTATCAGCTGTTCACGAAATTACATCAAATGTTATCTAGCCAGTATGAACACTCTAGATTTCATTCGTAATTTCGGCATGAAATTTCGTAATTTAGCGCCGGTCTGAACAAGGCTTAAATAGAGTTTTATATCACATTCCCCTTCATTGTTGTATTTTTATATTGTTACAAACAATGAGTTGGCAACTCGTTAAATTACTTTAAGGAACAGTTATTTTTTCACTATCACAAAGGCGTAATACTTATGCATTTGTTAAAATTAAAAAAAAAAAAAAAAATATCACGAAATTTCTTTAAATTAAACAATAAAACTTTGTCTTTAATCTCTTTCTGTTTTTTTTTTTTTTTTTTTTTTTTTTAAGAAATGTTTGTCAATGTCAACAAAGATATTTTATTGTTTAACATTTTTCTGTTTATTTATTTACAAAAAAAAAAAAAAAAAAAAAAATACATAAATAAATAAAAAGTTGTTTAAAAGTTGAATAACTTTTGTTTAAACTATGTATAAATATAATTAATTATTGTTACTTTTAATTTGTTAATAACATATGGTTTGCTGTTTTTTTTTTCTTAAAGTGTTTAAAAACAAATTTTGTAATTTCCTTTTGAATTTCCGTTGCATTGTATTGAAAATTAACAATATACATATATTCCGTATTGTCGCGTGCTGTTTTGTAATCTAAAAAACAAATTTTTTCCATTAATAAATTATTAATATTTTTGTTTTGTTTAATAATATAACAAAATAATTGAGTCCATTTTAATAATAACAATTCATTTTTTATGGTCTTTATCAAATAATTTTAAAGAATTGGGACAAAGACTACAAATTGCATCAGATTTAAATAAAATGTATACAAATTTTAAACATTTGGTCGCAATTAATTTAATTAACCTTAAAAAGGCTTAAATAGTAACAGCTGTTTAAAAATTAATGAAACCTAAACTAATGTCTACATTAGACAAATATTTATCAAAACAAACATCAAAATCAGTGCCAATGTATACAAGGTAACCTTAGTTAAACAGCTGATTATTATTTTGGTTGTTACAGTTGTCAGACTGCATATATTAAAAACAATAATGAATACGCCATATTGTTGTTTTTGTGCAACTGTTGCCACCTTCCACAAATTCGCGTTAAGTTTGACGTTTGTCTTGATAAAAAAATCTCTAATGTAGACACTATGTAAACGGCTTAAATTGACACAAATTTGGAGTAAACACTTTTTAATTTATTTATTTGGAATTGGCAACACATGTAACTTTAGCGCATAAATATAATTTGAGCGGCAGCGTTACGATTTGACATTAGAATTCTAACTAAAAACAAATTTAATTAATTGACAAAATTTGTATGGGAAAGCAAAAATTATATAAAATTTGTCATTATTTTTTACAAAAATTTCTAATGTTTCCAAACGCTTAAAACTTTCCAAAAAAAAAAAAAACATTTAATATAGTTCCAAATAAACTGCAGTAGTAGTTTCCAAATTACCTTCAAAAAATGTTTTTGTATAGTCCAAAATAACACACATACATATTAGATTCATTCGTATAGTTCTAAATAATTTTAAATCGTCTTCAATTGGAGGTCTGAATATAATTTTAAATAACTTTCATTATAAGGTTTTGAAATAACCCTCAATAAGTTTTAATTGAAGTTCTTTATATAGTCCCAAATTAGCTTCATTTGTAGGTCTTAATACAGCCCCCAATTAGTTTTTATCATAAAATAATTAAGCAATCATACCTCTTTATATACATAATCTAAAATTTGTTTAAATCGCAGGTCTTCTTGAAGTACAAAATTAGAGCCATTCACTGGTCGTTTTATTGTCCCAACACGCAGAGAAAAAACATGGTTACAGCATTATCACTACAACAATATTATGTTCTTATTGTTAGTTTCAATAACTCTGTGTTCATGATAACAATGTTTTTGCTTAAATTTTGTCATTTAAGGTTCACACTCAATAAAAATTTTAATATGGTTGACTGCAAAAATTATATGTTTTTAAATATTTTTACTAGAAACAAAATTTTATTTATATGAAAAATATCATTACTTCTGCAACCATTAAATATTTGCAGTTTTTTTTCCTTTTTCTTAAACCATATTCTGTTTCTAAACCACATTAATATTATTCCCATGACAATAAAATGTTTCAAATAAATATTATACTTATCCTTTTCACAAACTTAGTGAAAAAGTTCAAAACTTGTTTGTTTTGTTTTTAATGGTTATTTTTCAACTTCATTATAATTCTCATTTAGTTTATATATGAATAAATATAAATAGATAAATAGGTTATACTCGATGTGATTCAAGCAATATAAGATATTGATTAACTACCATTAAAGGTTATAGTTAAAAAAAACATAACTTGCATTTTAACCACATATGGTAATACAAATTAAATAATTTTATAAAAATAATATTTTTTTATTAATACATTTTATTTTAATATGATAAGATGGAATAATAATATGACAAAATGAAATAATAATATGATAAAATTGGATAACATGGAACTATAACTACATGATTATAAAATAGAATAATAATAATAATAATAATAATAATAATAATAATAATAATAATAATATGAAGGATGGCATAATAATATAAAATGGAATCATAATCTGATAGAATGGAATAATGATGTATTAAGATTGTTCAGTTATATGTAAAACTAGAATCATGAAAAACCAAATCGGACACAATACAATCAAATGGAATTCTAATAATTATTACTTATAATTCTGTCTCCATTTTTTGCTGTATTCATATATTCCAATCATAACATGTTGCTCCTAGATTATGTTCAGTACAACCATATTTTTTCTCTGCGTGAAATTGGCTTCAATCATAACTATTTATATTGCTCAAAATTAATTTCAATTGGAGGTCTACATCGCTCGTTATTATATCGTCCTAAATTTAGATCCAGTCATAGTACATTATATAATCCAAAATTAGCTTTAATGGTATTCATAAGGTATAAAATCAACTCCAGTCGCTTAACATTATATTGTCCCATATTAGCTGCAATCATAGATAGCTAAATTAGATTCAATAGAAAGTCTCGATATAGTTTCAATTAAGCTTCAATTGTTACTTTTTATATTGTGTCAAAATTAGTTTTAATCATGGGCTTTTATATGGTCCAAATTAGATTAAAAATTACGTTCTTTATAAAATTCAAATTAGCTTCAATCTTATGCCAGTATATCCCAGCAAAAACTTTGCTTTCCTGGTAAGCTAGCAGGTATAATTGTTGTCCACAAATTCATGTAGTTATTTTTTGACTCTAGGGCTACTCAAAAATATGTACCTAAAGGAAAACAAAAATAAAAAAACAAAAAAATTTTGCCGTCAGTGAGACTCGAACTTGGACACACACTAACCATTCGTTTTTACTGACTAACGTCTTACTCAGTACACCATCTCGCACATAGCATCCTAAGCGACAAAAACTCTATTTAGTTTAAAATATCTTTTTAGACATTTTGTTATAAAAAACTAACAGCTTCAGAATGGGGTTGAACCAACAACCTTCTGCTTGTTAATCCGGCGCTCTAGCCAACTCATGCACGTGATTGCAGTATTACTGCGCTATTATACTATTGAGTACTTATTAATGTAATACAGAGTAGGCAAATAATAATGATGACTCATTACCAAGAAACTACTTTAATAAGTAGTTGTTATTACCGAAAACCAAAAAGTTTTTGCTGGGTATATATGTAATTTAAATCAGTTTCATTGAAGGTATTTATATAGTCTTATACAATCTTTTATCGTAGGAATTTATAGCGTCCTAAATTAACCTTAATCATTCAATCTTTATAAATTTACAAATTAACTTTAATCTTAACATTTGAGGGTTTTTTAATAATCCCAAATTAAGTTTATTGATTTATTGTTGAATTTAATTCCCCTACACAGAAAAAAGTCACCAATCACAAAATATATTAATAGATAATTCATACAATTAAAAGCTTTTTTAAATTTGCACTGCAAAAAATGAAAAACAAAAAAATTTTTCTAATTAAAAAATTAATCAAATCAGTCAAGTAAATGATTGATTTTACTTGAATATTATTTTTATTTTATATTTACTTTAATATATATTTATTCAATTTAGATGCAAAATGAAATAACTATGTTAATTGAAAAATATACGGTAATGATTTTTTTCTGTGTATTAATCTTAATTTCTCAAACTTATGCAATAAACCTTAGATAAACAAATCTAACAGACATAATCACATAAAACGTGATCGTTACTAAATTGAAACAAACAACATTAAATACTCAATCAATTGTTTTTGGCAAGATCATTTTTAAGTTTTTTGTTTGCTTTTGTTAATTTCTAAGTATTTCAATAACATTGGCACAAGCTCAAGCTCAAGCTGAACTCACTATCCTTAAAACAAAAAGAAAAAAAAAAAAAAAAAAAATATCAATCAAATTGATTTTTTTGTATTACAATTTCTTTTATAATAAAAAAGGGTTAAACAAAAAAAAAAAAAAAAAAAAAAAAAAAGAATGAAAAAATAACATTAAATCAAGATGACAATGTACACGTACGTTAATGAAATATTAATTAATTGAATAATGACTGAAAATATTTCTTTAAATTTACAACAACAACAAATTTATACGTACCTATTTGAATGTGAACAAATAAAGAAATGGGTTAGTGTGTCATACATCATATTTAATACTTTTATTTAATGATTTGTTTCTTTTTTTTTTTCTTTCTGTTATTGCTGCTGTTAATAAACAGCTTTTTATTTTAATTATTATTAAGAAACAAATACAGAAGGCCATTTACCAAAAATAAAAAAAAAAAAAAAAAATATAATAAAATTATTTCTGTTTTATTTATTTAAATAAATTCCTTAAAATCATACAATATTGTAATTTACACGCAATTTCATGGCTTTAATTACCTAATGAATATGTATGTATGTATGTATGTATGTATGTATGTACGTATGTATGTATGTATGTATGTATGTATGTAGCTACAATTTCTATTTATATTTTACTGGCAAAGTCAAACTGTAAAACCTTTTAAGATCTTTTTTAGCTGACCCTTAAAAAAATAAAACATTTTTAACCTTAACACTAAAATATATCGCCTTTTTTTAAAGTGTCAAACCTTCTAATGCCTTTTTTGTATGAAATTGTTATGTTTGTGTTTTTATTTTTAAACTACATTTTTTTTTTTTTAATTTAATTAAAATATTTTACATGTTGGAAATTACAATTGTTTGTAATAAATATAAATATTATATTTAGCATAGAGTTACAATTAATTTATTAGAGAGTTGGGTACATTTTTAATAATATCAAAATTTCCCAGCAAAAACTTTTTGGTTTTCGGTAATAACAACTACTTATTAAAGTAGTTTCTTGGTAATGAGTCATCATTATTATTTGCCTACTCTGTATTACATTAATAAGTACTCAATAGTATAATAGCACAGTAATACTGCAATCACGTGGATGAGTTGGCTAGAGCGCCGGATTAACAACCAGAGAGTTGTTGGTTCAACCGCATTCTGAAGCTTTTAGTTTTTTATAACAAAATGTCTAAAAAGATATTTTATATTAAAAAGGATTTTTGTCGCTTAGGATGCTATGTGCGACATGGTGTACTGAGTAAGACGTTAGTCAGTAAAAACGAATGATTAGTGTGTGTCCAAGTTCGAGTCTCACTGACGGAAAGATTTTTTTGGTTTTTTTTATTTTTGTTTTCGTTTAGGTACATATTTTTGAGTAGCCCTAGAGTCAAAAAATAACTACTTGAATTTGTGGACAAATCGAACAAAAATAACTAGTTATTCGGGGAAAAAAATAAGTAGTCTATTTTTGTTTCCAATTATACCTGCTAGCTTACCAGGAAAGCAAAGTTTTTGCTGGGTATATTTAATAACAGGTACTAAAAAAGTTTTAATAATAGGTTTTCATGTAGTGTGAAATAAACTTCAATTGTAGCTTAAAATTTAATGCAATTGTAGTTCCCTATTACATTCAATTAATTAATTAATTAGTTCTATGATAAGACTTTTGTAATCCCAAATTATTTTCAATTCGAGCTTTTTTTAGAGCCACAAAATATAGTCACTCATAGTGGTTTCTATAATCCATAATAATCTTTAATGGTAGATCTTATTATAGCCTTAAACTTGGTTCAATCCTAGATATTTTTGTAGTCCGAAAATATATTCAATTCTTAGTCTTTAGTCCCAAATTAAATTAATCATTTGTTTCAATATCAGCCTCTAGTTATGTTCAATCATAGGTCTTTTTATATTGTTTTTTTTTAGTCGAAAATGATGTTCAATCTTATGTCTTTTTTAAGTTCAATATTTTATTTAATTGTCGATCCCTTTATAGTCCCAAATTTAGTTCATTATAGAGTGTTTTTAGAATTCCAAATCGTATATAAATAGTCCTTTGTTTTGTTCAATCACAAGGCAAAAATTATTATAAAAAATCATATTCATTCATAGGAGTTTATATGGTCCCAAATTAGTTTTAATGATCATTTTTTTATACAATATTCAATTATACATCTTTATATAGTCCCAAAATAAATCAATCCTAAGATATTTATATTTTTATAATCCAAAAGTTCAACCATAGGTGTTTTTTTAGTCCAAATGTCTTTTTAAAGTCCAATTTTTTGTTAAATTTTTCGTTTACTTTATAGTTCCAAATTATGTTCAACCTAGGGTCTTTCTAAAACGAAACCAAACTCGATAAGACACCACGAATGCTGATGAAGTGTGTAGCGGCACAGAAAATACGTATTGCATTCTGCTGGTGTCTAATTATAGTCCAAAAATTCTGCTTTGGTACTGTCAAACAGAGACAACAAGGCAATTTACGATTGCAAACTTGTTTATAGATAAATAGCCATATGTTTTGTTCAATTGTAGGGAAATAATTATAATCAAAAATCATATTTAGTCATGGAGTCTTAAATCAGTTTCAATTGTAATTCTTTTATAGTGCCAAATTAGGTTCAATAGAAGGGGTTTATGTTTAATCGTAAGTATTTCAATAGTTCCATGTTAGGTTCAAAATTATGTTTAATTTAAAACACAAATTACCGTCAATCGTAGGACTTTTTATGGTCTAAAATTTGGTACCAACATAGGTGTCTTTTAGTCCAAAATTATGCTTAATCTTATAAGTTTTTAAAGTCCAATATTTGTTCAATACTTGGTGCTTTTTTTAGTCCCAAATTATAATCAAAAATCTTATTTAGTTATAGCTTCTTATATAGTCCTAAATTAGTTTTAATCGCAAGTGTTTTTATAGCCCCATGTTAGGTTCAATCGAAGGGATCCATGTTGTCACAAATTATGTTAAATAGCAGATGTTTTAATAGTCCCATGTTAGGTTAAACCATAGGACTTTTAATAATTTAAAATTATCTTTAATCTTAGTTTTTTTTTTTAACCTAATGTTCCACATTATGCTCAATCGTAAAAGTTTTTTATGGTCCCAAAATAATATTCGATTAAAGGTGTTAAAAAATCAAAAATTATTTTCAATCGTGGGTCTTTTAATAACCCCATTTTATGTCTAATCATTTGAATTTGTATAGTTCAAAAACATGTTTAATCTAGGGCCTTTTTGAGGCTCTAAGGTTCTAACTTGGAAGTTCAATTGTAGGCGGTTTCTTTAAATCACAATTTACCCTCAATCGTTGGTTTTTTTAATATCTCTATTTAGATTCAATTGGAGTTATCTTTATAGTATCAATTCAGGTTTACTTTTTGATCTTTTAATAATATTTAACTAGATTTAATTGAACATGTTTTTGTCCCCCTTCAGCTTTAATCGTAGGTCTTTTAATAGCCCCATTTAATGTCTAGTCAGCAGAATTTTTATAGTTCAAAATTGTGTTTAATCTAGTGACTTTTTAGGATCTTTAATTAGGTTCAATTACAGGAATTTTCAATATTCCAAATTAAGTTCAATTGTAGGGGGTTTTTTAAATCACAAATTACCCTCAATCATTGGTTTTTTAATATCTCTATTTAGATTCTATACAGGTTTACTTTTTGACCTACTTTTGGTTTTTTTTTTTATAATCTCTAAATAGATATTTTTATATTGCCAATTTTGGTCTAATCGTCTAATTGGTCTAATTGTAATTTTAAATTATATCTAATCTTAGTTGCCTTTTAGTCCAAAATTTTGTTTGAGGGTTCCAAATTAGGTTCAGTAGTAGGATTTTTAAGGTAAAAATTTTGTTTTAATTCTGAGGGTTTTTAAGAGTTTTATGGTTATTTTTTTTATGTTAAATTGCAGGAATTTTTAATAGTCCCATTTTAAGTTCTCTTATAGAACTATTTATAGTTTTAAATTATGTTTAATGTTAGTTCACTTTTAATACAAAACCCTGTTTAATCTAGGACTTTTTTAGGGTTCCAAATTAGGTTCAGTAGTGGAAGTTTTAAGTTAATTAATTTTGGTTTTTATAGTTCCAAACTGGTTTGAAATAAAAGCGTTTTATATTCTCAAATTAATATCTTTTTATAGTTTCAAATTACGTATAATTGTAGATCTTTATGCAGTTCCAAATTAAGTCCTTTTATAGATCAAATTTTATCCAAAGTAAATTGTTTTTGTAATCTCAACTTAAAGTCAATTGTGAGTCATTTTATAGTATCAAATTAGTTTTAAGTCTTTTAAAAGCTGCATTCTGTTAGAAATAGGGCAACTAAAATTTGTTTTATCTTTGTAAAAAAAATTGTTAAGTTAATTTGAATTTCAGTTAAAAATTCTTAAATTGTTTTTTCTTGTTATATTTATTTACAACAAAAGACAAAAACAATTATTTAATATTACTTATTGTTAACATGCTATTTGTTATATTATTTATTTGATTCCATTGTATTTTATATTTTATTTTTTTTTTTCAACTTGTTCACTTTACCATTTACGGCAAGGTGTCAGGTTTATGATGGCTGCTACCAAATCGGTGATAATAATTGCAACACGTTTCGCCTTAAATTTAAATTGTTAGGAAATAGACTAGGCTGCTGTTTGTTAGCTACTAGTTATTTATAAAACCGGCAGTAGTTTAGTTCAGTATTAAGACGGTTAAGGAATTTTGTAATTATTTTTCATTTCTTTTTTAAATTAAAATGAAGTAATTCATTTAAGGTGATTTAGTGTCAAAGAAATAGATCATTAAAACAGGCTATACAAATACAAATGATAGAGCAATGACCATTGATGATATGCAAAAAAAGAAATAAATAAATCATTTTTGGCTTTACTAATTTAGTAACTAAAATTTGGTTAACTTTAATTTAAGCTACATTAATTATTTGTGTTTTGAAACAGGTCACTAATTATCTTAATTGCTAAATTTATTTTTAAGTATTGAAAAATTTAAAAAAAAATGCTTTTTTTTATTTATGTTTATTACTTTCGAATATAATTTTTTCAAAGGAAATAAAATTAAGGTGTGCATCCAAATAAAATATAAAATAGGTTTTTAAATAGGAAATAGTCACTAGGGGCTAAATCCGCAGAATATGGCGGATGAGGTACCAATTCGTAGCCCAATTCATGGAGTTTTGCCATTGAGACTGCACACGTGTGCACCCGTGCATTATCTTGATGAAAAAGAACTTTTTTCTTGGCCATATGGGGTCGTTTTCTTTTTAAAACCTCATTAAATCGGACTAATAAGTTGGCATAATATACGCCGTTTATTTTTTCCCCTTTTGAAGGTAATCGGTGTGGATTATAACGCGTGCATCCCAAAAAACTGTTGCCATCACTTTATTGGCCGACAAACTTAACTTGGCCTTCTTCGGAGCAGGTTCACCCGGAGAAACCCATTGTTTAGACTGCTGCTTGGTCTCCGGAGTACAGTAATGGATCCATGTTTTATCCACAGTTACAAAAAGCCGCAAAAACTCATTCGGATTGCGGTTAAACAACTCCAAACAATCCTTTACAGTTGTCACACGTTTACGTTTATGGTCGATTGAGAGCAAACGCGGCACCCAACTTTCTTAAACCCAGCTGATCATTTAAAATCGAAACCACACTGCCATATTAAAATGCCTATGGCATCAACAATCTCATGCACTTTTACTCTTCGGTAGGCCAACACCATATCGTGGATTTTTTCGACATTTTCGGTTGTGCTGACCTCAATTGGCCGTCCAGAACGTTCAGCGTCATTTGTACTTGTGCGAACACAACGAAAGTCAGTAAATCACTTTTTTACCATTGAAATGGATGGTGCAGAGTCCCCATAGTATTTATCGAGCTTCTTTTCCTTGGTTTGATTGACGGTTTTTTCTTTCGCAAAAAAATAATGTTTAATGAACATTTGAAATTCACTTTTTTCCATTTTTAGAAAAATACACGAGGTTGCATGTTTTGAACAGCTGCTAAACGCAAAGTAAATGACGATACTCGCTCAAAATTTGGCAGTAGTCTATTAACAGATGGTACTTAATGGGAATAGTGTTGCATTTCATATAACTACAAGAGAAGCTCGAAAAGTCACAGACTTATTGATCCGCCCTCGTACATAAAAACCCTCCAGTATTTAACAGATTTTTCCATATAATAATGTTGAATTGATTTAAAATTTTCAAAAAAAAAAAAAAAAAAAAAAAAAAAAATAGAACAGTTGATTTTATATAAAATTTCCGGGTTTCTGGTAACTTGATTACGATGAAGCAGCGGTTTTTTATGAAAAATAGCCACTGAGGGCGGCAAGCGGGAAGCCAGATCTAGCGGGAAAACCGCTGTTTTGGCAACACTGGTTACAGATATGCAAATGGAATTTGTATGTCAATCATTTGTGATTTTATAAATTGGGTTACATATCAAAATCAAATACATACAAACTGGTTTTAAAGAAGAATAACACCAAACGTGTGGCGACGTTTATGACCTGTAAACAAGTTTGGTGTAATTTCATAAAGTTTATTTTATTGAACAGATTAATCAGATTAAGTATTTGAATATGTATTTTTTTTTTTACACAATTAAGCTTTTTATTTTTAAAAGATTAATTATGAAAAAAGTGAAATTTTTGCGATTATTTATTTAATAAATTTTTTTCAAGTCTTTTTAATTAATTGTGATATATATATATGTATATATATATATATATATATATATATTATATATTCCAAATATATTAAAAATTAACACAAACATCAATATATATATATATTGATGTTTGTGTTAATTTGTATTCTAATTTTATTTTTATATATTTTAAAAATATTTACGAAATTTTTAAATTTTTTTTAAAGAAGACATAATATTTCCTTTTTAATGATATATGATACATGTCCATATTTTATTTCTTTAAAAGTAAATTTATTTCCCGCAAAAAACAAAAAACGATTTAGATGAAATTTGGTGCATGTGTAGAGGAGGATACAGAGGCATGTAAAACGAATTTTTCTCATTTTTATTTTGAGAAATATGGCAACTCTATAGCTTTGAAGGTGATTAACATATTTATTTAAATAACCATAACTTTTGTTATATTAAAGATATCAAAATAATTTCTTCTTGCAGTGGATTTTTCAAAGTTCTTTTTTTAAGATGTCATATAAAAATTTTGAAAATATTTTTATTAACATATTTTTATGTAAGAATTTTATTTAGTGATATGTATCTAAAAAAGTTCATCTGTTTTTTTTTTTTTTTTTTTTTTTTGGTAGGAAGCCTTCAAAAAAATTTTTTAAATTACTCTTCATTCATTTTATTTCTGAAATAGATAATATTCCTATACTATATATTATTGCATATATAATTTTAATATATTAAATTTTCTATTTGACAAATTCTTAAATAACTAAAAGATAATAACTCTAAATTTTTAAGTTTCCCATAAAAACGAGTTAACTTCATCTTCATTAATCTTATTTGTGAAATAGATAAAACAAAAATATTATAAATATATTATTATATATTGGAAATTATATTAGCTTTTTAATTATAAAGAAATTAATTTAATTACTTAAAAATTTAAAGACTTTTGAATAAATTAAAAATATTTTTTGAAGCATTCTTTATAATTTTAAAATGAAATAAAGCTATTAAAATTATAGAACGGTATACTTTAAGGTGATCCTAAAAAGATTTTTTCTGTGCATTACAAACATCAGTATAAACACATAATATCCCAACCACCTATGGTGGTGTAGGGTATAAAAATATTTGTGATTTTCGAAATATATATATGGACTTATTATATATCCTTGGACAGGAAATTGAGTCTTCTTTATAAATAAGTAAAAAACAATTATTATTTAAAAAAATCATAAAAATAAATTTAGTTAAAAAATGAATTCAACTTCGCCTGGAAATCCTTTGTACCAACTATGCAAAAAACTTTTACCGACTATTTCGACTTTTTCCTACTTTTCGACTATCTGACAACAAGAAAGTTGATTTCTCGACAATTTTCTAACTAAAAAGTCGATTTCGACTTTTCGACTTTTTTCAACAAAAAGTCGATTGTTCAATTATTCGAAAGTCGATTTGATTAACGCTATTATTTGGGTTATCTATAACTCATTATATTAAGTTTAATATCTCTATATTTTGAGAGCTTGTCCTCTATTATTATTATTCAAATTAAATAGATATCCGATCTGTTTATATTTTTTTTATAAAATTTTAAAATTTTTGCTATAATTCTTATACTCAAGTAGGTTCATTTTTATACCCTACACCGCCATAGGTGGTTGGGGTATTATGAGTTTGTGCTGAAGTTTGTAACGCACAAAAAAAAAAAATCATCCAACACCCACCTGTAAAACTTGTGCACAAAGTACAGGTCGCAATTTTGAACATAATTCAATGAAATTTGGCACGTTCCTGACACAATGCTGAAGCCTGTTTTGAAGATTATGTCTATCAAATGTTGGCCGTTGCTACGTTGCAGATGGTCTTTCCGTTGAGTCCAATTTTCGATGACTCGTTCGAGCATTTCGACTGGTAACAGGCGAATGACACGCGTGATGTTTTCTTCCAAGGCCTGAATCGAAGCGGGTTTGTACGCATAAACTTTAGACTTTACATATCCCCACAGGAAAAAGTCTAACGGTGTGATATCACACCATCTTGTTGGCCAATCGACCGGCCTAAAAGGTGAAGTTATGTGCTCACCGAAGTGTTCTCTCAATAAATCCACTGATTGATGCGTTGTGTGGGAAGTGGCGCTTCTATTTCAGGCATCAAATAGTCGGTTATCTTGGCACGGTCGCCATTGACGGTTACGTTCGCACCGGCATCATTTTTAAAGAAATATGAATCGATGATTCTACCGGCCCACAAACCACACCAAACCGTTGTTTTTTCTGGATGAAGTGGCAGTTCTTGAATCTCTTCAAGTTGCTCCAAATAGTCCCAAATGCGGCAATTTTGTTTATTTACATACCCATTGAGCCAGAAATGGGCCTCATCGCTGAACAAAATTTGTCTCGAAAACGTCAGGTCTTCTTGGAACTTTTCAAGTGGGAAGGTCGAGCGGCTTCAGTTGTTGCACAAGCTGTATTTTGTCCGCTTTCATTTTAAGATCGACGTAAAATGCACCAAGTCGTTCAATACGTCAGTCCGAGTTGCTGCGAATGGCGCCGAATTGACTCTCCACGGTCTTCGTGTACACTCTCAGCTACGGCTGCTATATTTTCTTCACAGTGTATTGCACGTGGTCTATTCGGTCGAATATTATCCATTAATGAATGCTGGGTCTCAAAATGGGTGATGGTGTTGCGAATAGTACGCTCAGTAGGCCGATTATGTTGACCATAAGTTGAGCGAAGTGCACGAAACACATTCCTCACAGAATGTGAATTTTCGTAATAAAGTTGTACCATTTGTAAACGGTGTTCAGGTAAGTCTTTCCATTATGAAATGCCAAACAATACTAAACAAAAACAACATGACAGCATGACACGACTCACACGTGATTTGTCAAAAAAGGCTATTGAAAAAGGTATCTCTACTTGAATCACCCTTTAGTATTAAATCAACTTAAGTCTTAGGTCTACAAATCTGTTCCATCATAGGTCTTGATATAGTACCAATTTCGGTTCAATCATAGGTAATTCTCAGGTCTATATTCAGGTTCATAATTTCCTGAATTGTAGCTCTTTATATCAACTAAAATTTGTTTTTTTTATCAATTCAAATTTTGCTTTATTCATACTGTTTATATGGTCTTATTTACTATTTAAACTTTTGTCTATATTTCCACTAAAATCGGTTTATTCTTAGGTCTTTATATCGGCCTAAAACTAGTTCCAAGAGTGAGTTATCATGCTGGACTATATCTTTCTGAATTGTATGCCCAAGTTTGCTTTATTTATAGGTGTTTATTTAGTCTCAAATACTATGTTAACTAAGGTCCATATCGACCTTAATTTGCTTGAAGCATAGGTCTTTATATATAGTCCCACTTAGGTTTTAATATGGGCTAAAATTTTCTTAAATTTCAAATCTTTATATCGGCTCAAATTAGTTTCAAGTATAGGTCCGTACTTGTATGGACATTTTTTTTATTAATAGGTTTTCATATGGTATCAAATGTGCTTTAATCATGGGTCTTTGTATCATCGCATATTTGTCTTAAACTTGCTGTAATCGAGAGTTTTATATAATCCCGTTTTCAATGTAAATATAGGTTTTAATATTAAGAAAAATTTCGCGCAATAATAGGCTTATAATTGCATGTAAATTTGCCCCCCATCGTTGGACTTTATGTGGACATATATATTTTATAATCGTAGGACTTTTTAAAGGCTCAAATAGGTTATTATATCAGCCAAGTTTACTTTAATTTTAGGTCCTGTTTTTGGTCTAATTTTATCCAAATTTTGCTTCAATCTTAGGAGCATCATCAGCTCAAATTTGTTTCAGTGGTAGGTCATTCCCAGCAAAAACTTTGCTTTCCTGGTAACAAAAATAAACTACTTATTGTTTGCCTGAATAACTAGTTATTTTTGTTCGACTTGTCCACAAATTCATGTAGTTATTTTTTGACTCTAGGGGTACTCAAAAATATGTACCTAAACGAAAACAAAAATAAAAAAAAAACAAAAAAAATTTGCCGTCAGTGAGACTCGAACTCGGACACAAACTAACCATTCGTTTTTACTGACTAACGTCTTACTCAGTACACCATCTCGCACATAGCTTCCTAAGCGACAAAAACTCTATTTAGTTTAAAATATCTTTCTAACAGCTTCAGAGTGGGGTTGAACCAACAACCTTCTGGTTGTTAATCCGGCGCTCTAGCCAACTCATCCACGTGATTGCAGTATTACTGCGTTATTATACTATTGAGTACTTATTAATGTAATACAGAGTAGGCAAATAATAATGACGCCTCATTACCAAGAAACTACTTTAATAAGTAGTTTTTATTACCGAAAACTAAAAAGTTTTTGCTGGGTTATATTGACCTAAATTTGCTTAATAATTGATCTTCAAATATTACCAAAAATGTTTCACATCTAGGTTACTAATAGTATATTAGACTAATTTTTCTTTATCGTAGATTTTATTATAAGCCCAACCTTGCATCAGTTGGGGATCTTTCTATCTGAGCAAAATTGCTTCGAATGTAAAGGCATCGACCCAAATTTTCCTTAATCAGTATCTCTACTTGAATCACCCATTATAATACTTTTGGTCTTTAAATTGCTACCATTGTTGTTTTAGACCCTTGAGCACCTTTTTCAAACTCATGTAACTAATTTATTTTTATGTGGTCATTTGTTAAGAAATTTGTTAATAAATTTAATTTAATATTTTAAAAATTCTTTTAAAATACATAATTTTAAATAATTCAATTCTATTGTTTTTCTTTTTTTTTTTTTTTTATTAAATACCAAAAACAATATTAGATACTTAAATGTATCGTGTTAAACTGTCAAACTATTCTTATTATTTTAATAAAAATTTAATACTAAAATAATAATTTATGTTGTAAGAACTGACAGGTTTTGATTTTATGTGAAATAACTATAAAACGTGATTTATATTATTTTTATTTCATTTTATTTAAATTAACATCTTTTATTTTAATATTAAAATTTATGAGGCATATTTTCTGATTTGTTTTATATATTTTCTTTTTGTTTAGAAAACAAAAAAAAAAAAAGAAAAAAAAAATACTTCAGAATACAAGTTTTTTTTTCTTTAGTTTGCTTTGAATTATATTTGGGGTGTTGTGCTGCATGTGTTTTTGACACGTTTTGAATTTTTGTCACTTAAAGTGAAACATTTAAGGTTAATAAACATTGACGTTTTCACTCGTACAAAATTTATAATTTTTTGAGACAATGCGACAACATTTATTTATATTTTTTTTTCTACATTGAAATAAATGAAGATTTAGATATTTTCTTGATTTTATTATTAAATAAAAATAAAACTAAATAAAAATTATACAAAATATTATAAATAATACAATAACAAAAAGTTTATTGTCAAAGTCATATGAGGAGTAAACAATGTATTGAATATTAAAACATTGAATAAAGTCTATCAGTTTTACAATAATAATTAAAAGATGATGTTAACAAAAATTATACAATAACATTGAAGTTAATTATTTTGTTGTTTAATTTATTAAGTTTTTTGTTATAAACTTTTATTTTAAATTATTAGGTAGATAATTGTTTTGTATTTAAAAATTATACAGTTATAACAAATCTCTGGTTTTATTAATACTATTTTTTTTTAACATAAATTATAAAGTAATTATTACCTTTTCTATATTAAATAGTTAATATTATTTAAATTATTGTTATTTTTATTGCTTTATTTCAAATAAAAAAAAAAAAAAATACACAGGACGTCAGAAATAAGCATTTGTTTTCTAAGGCATGGAATTTCTTAGTCAATTAAGATACATATAATCGTGGAGTTCTAAGCCTGTAATCACTTTTTATACCCTACACCACCATAGGTGGTTGGGTTCATATGCATTTGTGCTAATGTTTGTAACGCATAAAAAAAGTCATTCAACACACACCTTAAAGTATCGACTCAAAATCACTTTTTGTATAGATCTAACGATGTCCGTCCGTCTGTCTGGATAGACGGCTGGCGGGCTGTCCATATAAACCTTGTGCAAAAAGTACAGCTCGCAATTTTAAAGATAATTCAATAAAGTTTAGCACGTGGTACTTTTATGATATAAAGACGAAGCCTATTGAAATTGTTTGTGATCGGTCTATTATTTCACCTAGCCCCCATACAAATGACCCTCCCCCCCCGGAATAGAGTTTAAACACTCAAAAATGTCTTAAAAATAAGAATATTTCAATGAAATTCGACACAAAGAAGTTTCGTATAAGTATCAATCTTTGTATCAAATTTTATAAAGATCGGTCCACAATTGACCATAGCTCCCATATAAACCCCTCTTCCGAAGATCACTTTAAAGTGCATAAATCCCTTACCAATATTAGTATCAAGTTAATATTCGTCACAATAAGTTTTAGGTAAATACAAACAACATTGCTAAATTTTATTAGAATCGGTACATAATTTACTATAGCTGCCATATAAAGCCACTTTCAGGAATCGCCCTAAAGTGCATTAAATCACCTAGATGTTAGTATCAACGCATTATTCTATATTTGTATATTTTATTTTACATTTATGAAAATTGGTCGAAATTGTAATATAAGTCCCCTTTCCAAATTTTTATGCTCGTACTCAGGTGTAGGATATCTTATAGTCGATCTTGACTGACTATATATTTCTTTCCTGTTTTAAATTGACTCTAGTTCTGGAGATAAACCATTATATAGAAAATTAATAAGTTTGCATCACACATTGCAACATATCTCGAGAACGAAACGTCTGATTTGGTTCATTAAAGTACCAGCAAATTTTGATATAAATTATCTCCATGTTATATTGACATAAAGTTGGGTATGTTATAAATAAATCGAGCTGTGATTCATTAGATTAAATCCATTATTCTCGACTTTATTCACAATTAAGTGGTGGTATGTATCTCATTAAAACTGTCGAAATGTTTTTGCAGATAATTTTCCCAGCAAAAACTTTTTGGTTTTCGGTAATAACAACTACTTATTAAAGTAGTTTCTTGGTAATAAGACATCATTATTATTTGCCTGCTCTGTATTATATTAATAAGTACTCAAAAGTATAATAGCACAATAATACTGCAATCACGTGGATGAGTTGGCTAGAGCGCCGGATTAACAACCAGAAGGTTGTTGGTTCAACACCATTCTGAAGCTGTTCGTTTTTTATAACAAAATGTCTAATAAGATATTTTAAACTAAATAGAGTTTTTGTCGCTTAGGGTGCTATGTGCGAGATGGTGTACTGAGCAAGACGTTAGTCAGTAAAAACGAATGGTTAGTGTGTGTCCAAGTTCGAGTCTCACTGAAGGCAAAATTTTTTTGTTTTTTTTTTATTTTTGTTTTCATTTTGGTACATATTTTTGAGTACCCCTAGAGTCAAAAAATAACTACATGAATTTGTGGACAAGTCGAACAAAAATAACTAGTTATTCAGGCAAAAAATAAGTAGTTTATTTTTGTTTCCAATTATACCTGCTAGCTTACCAGGAAAGCTAACCTTCTGGTTGTTAATACGGCGCTCTAGCCAACTCACACACGTGATTGCAGTATTACTGCGCTATTATACCATTGAGTACTTATTAATGTAATACAGAGTAGGCAAATAATAATGACGCCTCATTACCAAGAAACTACTTTAATAAGTAGTTGTCATTACCAAAAACAAAAAAGTTTTTGCTGGGTAGGTACTTTTAGAGGTACGAGTACTTTTATTAAATCAAAAATACAGATATGTTGCAATATGTGATGTAAACTTTTTATATAAAGGTTTACTCCGAAAACCGGAGTCAATTTAAGAAAATAGTCGCAAATGAAGGAAGGATATTGTTTTGTTATACTGTGTTTTCTTTTTAACGAAGTCGTAGCACCTCATTCTATTAAGATTTTAAGTCATTAGCAAATTGTTTGTTTTTTTGTAATTTATTTATATATATATATATATATATATATATATATATATATATATATAAATTAAATTTAATAACTGCAACATAAATATTATAATTTATTACAGTTTTTTTTTCACTGTATATTTAACTGAAATAATAATTTTCTGTTTAAAAGATCATGTAAAATTTTGTTATTTTAACAGTGAAAAGTACTAAGGAAAGTTTTTTTTTTTTTTTAGTTAATTGCAAAAGTATGAGGTAATTTATTAAAAAAAAATTTTTACAAAATAAAAAAGCTTAGAGAAGAGTAATTAGTCAAATTCATTTGTTACATGACTAAACAATTAAGTACGTGTATATAACGTTGTTTATATCTTTTCAAAAATTTTTTTTAGAGAAAAAGTTAACATTTTTTTCATATTTTTTGCAGATTAAATAAAGATAAAGAAAGTTATAAAAACGTTAAATATTTTCAAAATAAAATAAAAGAAAAAAAATATTTAAATATTTTACTTCTTTTTATAAAGAAATTGGATTATTTAACAAATCGTTAGGAATATATTTATTCTTTAAAGTTTTGTTAAGAAGAGTTTAAAATATATAAATATATTTAAAAAAAACTCTTGAAACACTTTCTAAAAACTAGAATGTTTTTTCTTACAAAAAGACAACGATTTTATTTTTATAATAAAGAAGTTTAGCCCTAAAAGTTAATTTCACGTTTTATTCACACTTTTTTGAAATAGTCCGTATTTTGCCACGCCCTCATTTTTAACAATAATATTTGTGATGTTACCCTATATTACATTATGCTATATTTCTGATGTTATCGAAAATTTTGGTGATAAATCTATAACTTTTAATCGGCTGGTTGGATTTACATAAAATTTCACACAGACGTAGTAGAATTGAATTATATCCGCTAGACACTACAGTGTATTTGGAAAAATTGGAATCCATAGTTTTTCTGATTTTTGGAATTAAAGTAGGATTTTTGTAAAAATTTTTATTTTTAAGAAATTTTTCAATTATTGTCGACTCTATGAAGTGTAAAAAAATTTAAGATTTTGGTAAATAGAGTCCAACAGTTCCCCCCCCCCCAAAAAAAAAAACCCGCGAAAATCCCCAAAACTGGATCTTTTCGAATTTTGGCCATAAAGTTTACATTTCCTGCAGGTCTGGAAAAAGCCGTTAACAATCACTTAAAAACACATAAGAGTTTCCAAAATGAATTTTTTTTTGTAGATTAATGCTTTGGGATTTTAAAACATAACGACTAAACTCAATATTTTGTTACAAAATAAATCAAATTCGGGAGGGTCTATACTAAGTCTTATTGGGTGATTGTCAATGTTTTCTATTTTAAAATCATCTCTTTAAAGATACCTTTCAGAAAAGTATACAATTATTTATTATATGTTCTTAAGGAAAATTTTATTTTAGAGAAAAAAGTAGACAAAAAAAAAAAAAAAAAAAACACAAAAAATCACAATCACAATAACTGAAAAAAATTGTTTACAAAATCAGATGAAAATATTGTACCAAGATTTTGCAAAATTGATATAATTGAAATTTTAAATGCAAATAACTTGAAAACTATAAGAGATAAATGGCATATGCTCCTGAGGGATCTGTGGGACCTACCTTCCAAACTTACAAAAAAAAAAAAAAAATGATACCGGGAAAACAGATTTATTATTGGAAAAGCTATTTTAGTTGGTCGAGCCCTACGACATGATACCCTACACCATTGTATATGTGCACCAAAATCGGGGATGTGTCTTATATTAGATCTGTGGCCAATTGCGGACCGATACTTGTATTAAGAGTAAAATAAAACATACTAATACAAAATAATACCTGGATACTAATGTTTATATGAAGGATGAAAACCTACATAATTGATTTTTATTACTTTTTAGGAGACCGTTTTTTTTTTGTTTTAAATTGAAATTAGGTCTACAATTTTGAATTATCTACCATATAAATATATCTGCAATTTATACGAAAATTATTTAGTATATTTTTCAAAACGATATGTATATTGATTATTCAAAAATATAGCAAAAAAATAATGGTATTATTTTTCTCTTTATAAAATTATTATCTTGTTTAAATAATATCTCAATTTTGAACAACTTTGGATAGATCTCCTAAGCTGGTCATCTCGGGTATGCAATTTAAAAAAAAAATCGCATAAAATTCATTTATGATTTGACAGAAAAAAAAATTTTACATATAGCTAGTCCTTGAAAATTCCTATAAAAATACGTTTATATGTATAGGTTATTTCTTTTAGTTTAAAAGATATTTAGTATAAGAAATATTTAGGCCGAAGTACATTTTTCACACATGTTTAGAGCTCAATATCAGCCCTATTTTTTTTTTTTTTTTTGTAAATATTCATTGGATTCCTTACAAAATTCTAAATAATATTGCTGCAAGATAAAATGTTTCGGTGAGTGAGTGTGTTTTTAATATCCTTATTTTAGGACAAGGCTTTCTATATTGTGTCAAAATTTCATTTGATTATCTCTACTCTTGCTTGTCTATTATTAAACAATATTACTTTTAAAGAAATATTTAATGTCTCTTTTCTGAACAAAGTTTATGTATTTTTAACTTTATTAACAAAACACTGTTTTTTTTTTTTTGATTAAATAGACAGAAATATAAACAAAGAAAAGAAATATGTCTTATTTTTCCTACTTTGGCTTACTTTGAAATTCTTTATGAACAAATTGGCTATAAGTCCCACTGTATATTCCGATTTTTTTTTATTCAAGATCTTAAAAAAATATGATTTTCCTGTTATAATATAAAATGTAATACAGTGTAAACAGGAAATAAAAATTAAGCTTTAAATTTATTTAATTTTTAATATTTTGTTTAATTTTAATCAAATTCAATTATTTTTATTAAAAATTTATTTAAATTCAAGTACATATTTTATTTTTTATTTAATACAACACCTCTCTGTTATTTTTTTTTATATTTACTCTTTTCCTAACACTAACCTTTCTCTCTTTCTCACTCTCTCTCTTTCAAAAGTAACGCTATATTATTAAATGATTTAGAGATGACAACCATTTTGTTTGTTTATTTTTCTTCGACGCAATAAAAACAAAACCAAACCGGAAGGAAATGAATTCAAATTGAATTGAATGGTGCCAGATTTAATTTGAATATCTTATACGCTGAAATGTTAAAAACATAAACCAAAAAGAAAAAATAAAATCAAAATAAGTTTCCGTAAAAAAACTATAAACAAATTTATATACAATTAGTTTTTATAAAAGCCGCTTATTATTTAAAAAGTTTGAAAATACAATAGGAAAATAAAGTAAATAAAAATCAAATATATTTTTTAATTTAAATATAAATATAAATCAAAATTGTTTCGTATAGATGTATATTATATTTTCCTTTCATAATATATAGTTTCAATTTTCCATTTCTTTTGCCATACATTAACAGTGTGTTTTCTTTTTTTCTCGATGTTATTTTTTTAATTCTTTTAAATATTAATTAAAACTAGTTTGTATACAAATACTTTGTAACTTGCAATTTGTCGTGTGTTTGTTTATGTGTGTAAATGAAATATTGTGTTAATTTAAATTTATGTTTTTAAATCAAGTACAACAAAAAAGATTACACAAATTGCAAATATACTGACTATATTTGCCTGTTCATTAGAGACATTTAACGTCTTTATCTTACTCAGTCTGTGTGTATGTTTAATTTGTAAGTCTATTAAATCCGTTCTGTTGATTCCACAGAAGAATTACGCGATGGTTAAACTTAATGAACTTTTAATAGGATGTTTGTTTTCTTAAATATTTTTTTTGTTTTATTCTTTAATTTATAGACCTAATAAAACCGATACCTTTATTAATTGACCGACCAACATTGCAAAGCAAGTTGACATTGAAAAATATATAGGGGGAGGATTTAAAAAGTTAATACATTTAATTTTAAAATGTAAGTATTTTTATATATACGAGCGAATATTTAGTGGAATGTTAAGGAATATTGTTAGATATCGTCAGCGAATGTAAAAAGTTAAAAATTTGTAATTAAGTTCCGATTTTTTCGGTTTTCTTTAAATAAGTTATTATAAAATTAAAAAGAGTAATAATAATAATAATAATAATAATAATAATAACAATAGTAATAATAATATTAATAATAATAATAATTAAACTTTTTAAAAATCGATATTTTTTAATTTATATTGTTTTTCAAAATTTGGCGCTTATTTTCAAAATGTTCGAATTTTCGAACATTGCTACAAATAATAAAAATCTTTATTTTATTGAATTAATAAAATTCTTATAACACATTTTTGAAGTTTACAAAAATACTATAGATAAAAATTATTACAAGTAATATTTTAATTTATTTCTATTAGTTTAAAGTTTTTTCATAATATTTTCATAATGTCCGAAAACAATTAAACAAGTTCAAATTTTCAAACATAACCGAAAATTACAAAAATTAATATTTAAATTATTTAATGTTTTTTTTGTTTTTTTTTTTGCAATTTTCGAAAAAATTTTATCAAGTTTAAACTTTCGAACATCGCTAAAAATTATAAAAAAAAAAATTTAATTTTTTGCATTTATGTAAAATTTTTGAAGTTTAAATGTTATTCGAACATTTTTTTTCAGCCATATTCGAGTTCTCGAACATAGATAAAAAAAAAAAATTCGCAATGTTCTAACAGGTTTTGAACAAGTTAAAATTTTCGAACATTGCTAAAAATTATAAAAATCTATATTTAATTGCATTTTTGTAATTTTTATAATAAATTTTTGAAGTGTGAATGTTATTCGAAAATAATTTCTTTTCGAACATATAATAATTACTATTATAATCAATATTTCATTTTATTTATACTATTTTAATTTTCATTAAAAATTTAAAACAATTTTTCGTAATTTTCATTTCGAGACTAGTTTTATTCTAGTCTATAGTCTAGTCTATAATCTAGTGTATAATCTATCCTATACTGTAACCTATGGTGTAATCTATAGACTAGTTGTTGCTGTTCTAACTGCCAACTTAAGCGCATTATTTGGAATTCCATCAGGTCCTGGAGCTTTGCTGTCTCCAATTTTCTCTGTTATCTAAAGGAGCTCCTCTTATGTCACCAATGGTATGGATTCTATTGGGTTCATTCTTGTCACTGCACTTATATTGCTTCTATGTTCCGGGAACAGAGTTTTGACTATCTTCCTTAGTAAGATGGAACAACTTGGCTGCGGGGACTTTTTGACTTTAAGATGTGAAGTTACCAACCTGTACGCCTTTCCACAAGGATCATTGTTTCCTTCTAGAAATATATTTTTGAAGCTATTTTTCTTGCTTCTTGAAATAGCATGTTGGAACTCTAGTCTTGCGATTTAAAATTCGCGACACACGGAGGTTGTTGATTTCCGAGTACCACCAGTAATTTGGAGAACAGTTTCTCGTCATTTTTCGTTTTGGCATAGCTACGTCACATGCGCTTTTGATTCTTGATACCTATTGATTCACTTTTTACAGTGCTGTACTATTGAGTTTAAAGTTGTTTCCAAATTCCAGTCTAAATGCTTCTTTGTTAAGCCTTTTAGAGGCCCAACCAATATATTTCGGTGCATATTCTTCACGAGAAGGATGTCTACTACGCAAGCTATAGACAGTAGAGAATATTGGTGTATTTCCACTATTTGCTAGCACTAGGTTATGCCTAGAGTAAAATACGTCCTCTAGTATTTGTTTTTCGGCTACCCCAATGAAGTCTCCTACTAAAATTTTTGGATAATGATTATCTGCGTCTCTTAACAGACATTGGCCACCAGTCTAGTCTAGTCTATAGTATAGTCTAGTCTACAGTCTAGTCTAGTCTAGTCTAGTCTATAGTCTAGTGTAGTCTACAGTCTAGTCTAGTCTAGTCTATATTCTAGTCTAGTCTATAGTCTAGTCTAGTTTATAGTCTAATCTATAGTCTAGTCTAGTCTAGTCTAGTCCAGTCTATAGTCTAGTCTAAAGTCCAGCCTATAGTCTAGTCTAGACTATAACCTAGTTTAGTATTTTTTTTCTATTAGGCAGGTGGAAATCTGACATAAGATAGCCGATGCCACTTAAAGATCAACGGGTTATGTCGGATTCTTACCGACTAAAACCACCTCCATGATGAAGTGGAGATGATTGCCAACGAAGTCACCCAAATAATTGGAAAATGGATGAAAGGTGCTGGACTTGAACTAGCAGAGTACAAAACAGAAGTCGTTCTAGTCACAAGTCGTAAGAAACTCGAAAACATAAGGATCAAAGTGGGGAAGTATGAAGTGACATCCAAACCCAACCTTAAGTATCTAGGAGTTATTATAGACTCAAGGTTAAACTTCAAAGCACATATGGAATATGTAGGTCAGAAAGCATCAAACGTAAGAGTTGCAATAGAAAGAATGATGCCAAACGTAGGAGGCCCCCGGCAATCTAAGTCTAGTCTATAGTCTAGTCTATAGTCTAGTCTATAGTCTAGTCTATAGTCTAGTCTATAGTCTAGTCTATAGTCTAGTCTATAGTCTAGTCTATAGTCTAGTCTATAGTCTAGTCTATAGTCTAGTCTAAAGTCTAGTCTATAGTCTAGTCTATAGTCTAGTCTATAGTCTAGTCTATAGTCTAGTCTAAAGTCTAGTCTATAGTCTAGTCTATAGTCTAGTCTATAGTCTAGTCTATAGTCTAGTCTATAGTCTAGTCTATAGTCTAGTCTATAGTCTAGTCTATAGTCTAGTCTATAGTCTAGTCTATAGTCTAGTCTATAGTCTAGTCTATAGTCTAGTCTATAGTCTAGTCTATAGTCTAGTCTATAGTCTAGTCTATAGTCTAGTCTATAGTCTAGTCTATAGTCTAGTCTATAGTCTAGTCTATAGTCTAGTCTATAGTCTAGTCTATAGTCTAGTCTATAGTCTAGTCTATAGTCTAGTCTATAGTCTAGTCTATAGTCTAGTCTATAGTCTAGTCTATAGTCTAGTCTATAGTCTAGTCTATAGTCTAGTCTATAGTCTAGTCTATAGTCTAGTCTATAGTCTAGTCTATAGTCTAGTCTATAGTCTAGTCTATAGTCTAGTCTATAGTCTAGTCTATAGTCTAGTCTATAGTCTAGTCTATAGTCTAGTCTATAGTCTAGTCTATAGTCTAGTCTATAGTCTAGTCTATAGTCTAGTCTATAGTCTAGTCTATAGTCTAGTCTATAGTCTAGTCTATAGTCTAGTCTATAGTCTAGTCTATAGTCTAGTCTATAGTCTAGTCTATAGTCTAGTCTATAGTCTAGTCTATAGTCTAGTCTATAGTCTAGTCTATAGTCTAGTCTATAGTCTAGTCTATAGTCTAGTCTATAGTCTAGTCTATAGTCTAGTCTATAGTCTAGTCTATAGTCTAGTCTATAGTCTAGTCTATAGTCTAGTCTATAGTCTAGTCTATAGTCTAGTCTATAGTCTAGTCTATAGTCTAGTCTATAGTCTAGTCTATAGTCTAGTCTATAGTCTAGTCTATAGTCTAGTCTATAGTCTAGTCTATAGTCTAGTCTATAGTCTAGTCTATAGTCTAGTCTATAGTCTAGTCTATAGTCTAGTCTATAGTCTAGTCTATAGTCTAGTCTATAGTCTAGTCTATAGTCTAGTCTATAGTCTAGTCTATAGTCTAGTCTATAGTCTAGTCTATAGTCTAGTCTATAGTCTAGTCTATAGTCTAGTCTATAGTCTAGTCTATAGTCTAGTCTATAGTCTAGTCTATAGTCTAGTCTATAGTCTAGTCTATAGTCTAGTCTATAGTCTAGTCTATAGTCTAGTCTATAGTCTAGTCTATAGTCTAGTCTATAGTCTAGTCTATAGTCTAGTCTATAGTCTAGTCTATAGTCTAGTCTATAGTCTAGTCTATAGTCTAGTCTATAGTCTAGTCTATAGTCTAGTCTATAGTCTAGTCTATAGTGTAGTCTATAGTCTAGTCTATGATGTCGTCCATATTCTATAAAATTGTCTACAATATAGTCGAATCTATAGTCTAGTCTATAATCCAGACTTCGTTTGGAATTTTGGGGATTTATCTTTGTTAGATTGTAAATAAAATGCAAAATAGAAATGTTCAAAATATCATTTTATTATGACTTTACATCACAAATCAGTTTTTTTTTAACTCAAAATAAAACCAGACTAAAGTTAATTGTTAAATAACGTCATAATTTTTTTGCAAAGCTATTAACAAATTAATTTTAAAAAAATATTAGCCAACTGTTGTTTATTAAAATTAAAAGCTAAATATAAATATTTACTTAATAAAATGTCAAGTGTATCTCTTAAACTAGTTCAAATATTTTTGTGATTTTTGTTAGTAATTTTAATATTCGTATAGAATTCAAAATATCTAACCTCTTAGAAAAATAAGATAAAAACATTATATGTTTGTATGTAGTAAATTCGGTTGGACTAATTATTTATTTATATATTATTGTTGTTGTTGTTTATTATTAATATAACTTGAGCAACAAGTTATTTAAACTTTTATTTAAATGAAATGTTTAAATGACACGCATTGTTGTTAACACAATATATATGAAAGTATGTAGTTGTGGTGATTAAAAAATTGAATATAATAACTCTATAACAATTTGCTAAGTATTTAAAGATATTTTTAGCTCGTTTCATTTTATTCCCTGATATTTGTATAATATATTTTAATATTTATTAACTTTTTTTTGCTGAGATAATTTTATTGTGATTAGCAAAAGAATTATGTTTATTTTTGTTTATTATTATTGTTAAACATGTAAATAGGATTTTATTATTATTTTTTTTTATATTAAAAGCGTTAAATCTCATTAAGGCGAAATATATGGTAATTGAATTAAATGTAAATAAGATAATATTTACTACTCACGTTTACCTGGAAATAACCATGTACTAATTGTGATGAGTTTGTTTCGTATAATACCTGTGCCACAATAAAAGATACACACCTTTTAGATTGTCTCATATTAAGAATAAAACTAATAGTTTATTAAATCATTTAAGTAAAGATATTATAAAATATTAACAAAGTCCAAGTTAAATATATTTTTTATTTTTATAATGAAGATTTTTTAAAGCAAAGATATAAATATAATTTTCATATTAGCAAAGTTTAAAATTTAATTAAAAAGTAACTTAGGAATTTTTTTTATTAATTTAGGCTTTTTACAAAATTTGAAATGTTATCTTTTACATAAAGCAAACATTTTGAAAACATTTTAAATAGATTTTCTTTTTTAAATCTTAATATATATTTTTTCATCTATCAATATTATTGCTAAATTATTATTTTTATTAACAATTGCGTTGTTAATTTGTATTTGTTATATACATTTTTAATTCATTCAATAAAACTCATCTATCTCATTTAATACTTGTCTCTTTTACATTTGATGTTTTACAATATCAGTAAATCTGTCTGTATATGCAAACATGGATCTCTTGATCGTGAGTTTGCTATTAACCTGTAGTAGAAATATGAAAACATGTTTATCTTTTAACATATTAAGAAATTTATAAGTCTTTTTATACCCTACACCACCATAAGTGGTTGGGCTATTATGCGTTTGTGCTTATGTTTGTAACGAACAGAAAAAAAAATCATCCAACAGCCACCTTAAAGTATACCAATCGACACTTTTTGAGTCGATCTAATGATGTCCGTCCGTCCGTCCGTATGGCTGGCTGGCTGTCCTTGTAAACCTTGTGCACAAAGTACAGGTCGTAATTTTGAAATTTGGTACATAGGACTTTCATGACACAAGGACGAAGCCTATTAAAATTGGTTATGATCGGTTCATTATTTGACCTAGTCCCCACACGATTGTCCTCCCGGAATAGGAACCCCCCGGAATAGGAATGATCATAAATGTCTTAAATATAACAATATTTTAATGAAATTAGGAAGTTTTGTATAAGTTTCAATTTTCGTGCCAAATTTCATGACAATCGGTCCATAATTATCCATAGCTCCCGTATAAAACCCTCTTCCGAAAATCACTTTAACGAGCATAAATCACATACACATGTTAGTATCAGGTTTATATACGACATAAATAATTTTTATACAAGTAGAGATCACAGTGATCGCTTCATAATTTATCATAGCTCCCATATAAGCCCACTTTCGGGAATCACCCTAATGTGCATAAATTTATATAAATTTTAGTATTAACGTAATATTCTGTATTCGGATATTTTATTTCACACTTAGTAAAAGTATCGGTCCACAATGTCCTAATATAGGACCCCACCCCACCACGAATTTTGATGGACATACACAATGTTGTGGGGTATCATATGGTCGGACTTGACCGACTATATCTTTCTTACTTGTTTTGTTTATGTGCAATTTTTTAACGTAAATTTAAAGAAAAAAAATACATATTTTAATTGTTAGCTTCCTTTCGCTTTTTTGAAAAGAAATGAACGTTAGCTTATCCATTATAAATTCACAAAAAAAAAAAAAAAAAAAAAAAATAACGAAATAAACTAAAAAAGAGAGATTTAAAGAAAAATTAAATATAATTTCTGTACAAATAAAGCTGTTGAATAAGTAATTAATGTTAATATTGTTTAATTTTTTTATAACAGTTTTTATATATTATACTTTTATTTGGGTTTTTAATAGAAATGATTTTAATTAAGTTGCGTGTTTGAGATTTTATTTTGTGTTTTTTTTTTCAAAAATTAATGAATTAGTGTTGCTAAAATAGCTATTAAATTGGTAATTGTTTATAGTTGAAGAGTTAACTAAATATTTAGTTAAATTATTTTATGTTGAATTTACACAATTACATAAACAAAATATTAATGATCTTTCAAGATCTGCAATAAATTTTTCAGGAGATCATTATTAGTTGAGCTTGATAATTATTTGAAGTTAAGTGTTAAATTTAAACACTTTAAATTACTGTCAAATTTATATAATGTTGCCTTAAATTTTTTAATTCCTTAAGATCATAACAAATTATGTATATTGATGCCTTTAGATCACCTATAAACTTAAGTTTATCTAGAGATTGGCTTCAAAGTTATTCATATATATTTAGGTAACATAACAACATAATCTATTTTATTAATTGTAAAATTTTTAAATTTTGAGCTATAAACACTTTATAGCTCAAAATTAAAAACCTTTATGATTTTTCAAGATCATTAAATATTTATAGAGAAAAATCCGTATGGATAAATTTCTTTACAGAAAAACAATCGTGAAAGATTTCCCTCGAGATCATTGTTAATTTTGATATTTGAAAAACAAAAAAAAAATTTTAACTCTAGATCACTCTCAAACTTAATGATCCTTCAAATATATTAATTCCTTAAGATCACTCTTAAATTTACTGATGCCTCTAGATCACTAGCAAACTTAAAATTCTCTAAAGGTCAACATTAAACTTTTTAATATTCTTGGAAATCTGTAAATTCTGCATAGAATCTTTTCAAAATTCTCTAAAGGTCGGCATTAAACTTTTTAATAACCTTGGAAATCTGACAGTTCTGTATAGAGTTTAAAATTCTATTGATCTTTCAAGAAAAGTCTGTAATAATCGTGATCCCGCGAGATCACTAATAAGCTTAACATTTAAATACCATTGTTGAACTTAAACTATTTAGATCAAAGTCATACTTAATGAATCCACCTACATATCTCTTCAATATCATTATCAAATATTAATGATTACTCTAGATTACTGATTAATTTAAAATTTTCAAGAGATCAATAACAAACTTAAAATTTATTTGGATATATAAATTATAAAATTTTTCATTTTTAAAATGACTGCTAAAATAAATGCAGTGAATTAAAGAAAAAAGAAATATATTAAAAATATATTAATATTTTTAGAAAATTTTTCTAATATTAACAATTCATATAGTGAAAGTCGTGGCTTACGCGGACGATGTGGTGATACTAGTATCAGGACTGTTTCTGAACGTGATAAGTGATATCATGTCAACTGCTCTGACTACACTCAGTGACTGGGCCAAAGAATGTGGAATAGGAGTGAATCCGGGCAAGACAGATCTGGTACTTTTCATCACAAAGACCAAGATTCCGAGCTTCAGACTAGCACTGTGAACTCACCTTGTCGGACAATGCAAAGTACTTGGGCATTATTTTGGACTCCAAGCTTTCATGGAAGCTGAACATTCAACATAGAGTTAGTAAGGCTACGGTAGCATACTACACCTGTAGAAAGATGTTCAGTGTGAAATGGGGTTAGAGTCCAAAATTGACAAAATGGCTATACACTGCAATAGTACGGCCCATTCTTGTATATGGATCTCTTGTGTGGTGACCGCTACTAGTAAGAGATATGTGGTGGATCAACTTTACAGGATACAAAGCTCCGCTTACGTACTAGTCCATCAGAAGCTCTGAACACTATATTGCATCTAACACCTATAGACCTATACATAATTGAAACATCAGTTAATAGTGCAATAAGATTATCTGCAACGGAAAGCAGGAGATCAAGAACGTATGGGCACGCGAGGATATTAAGTTTAATGCCCCCGCAATTCAATCAATTTACCGACTATATGATTTCCCAGATGGACTTCGGAAATACTATTAAAGTCCTATTCCCCACCAGGAGTGAATGGAGAAGGGGAAATCTTCTTGAACAATTTGGAACTAGGATATACACAGACGGCTCAAAGATGAACTGCGGTGTCGGCTCTGGTGTCTTCTCTAATGATCTTGGAATTAGACACTCATGTAGACTCCCTGACGAGGCAAGCGTATTCCAAGCGGAAATACTAGCGGTCAGGGAAGCGTGTAAACTAATTCGCGATAGAAATATTCAAGGGAATATTGATTTATTTGTCGACAGTCAAGCGGCAATACTAACGCTCAAATCACCGAAAACTACCTCTATTCTAGTCAGACAGTGTAAAGAGTAACTGTTAGGACTGAGTCGACTGTATGACATTACTATAGTCTGGGTTCCTGCGCATAGGGACTACTATTCCCTATTCCCTCCTTATCGGTTTCTGTCGCAATCCCGTTAGGAACTGTCAAAAGCAGAATCTAAAAACACTTTCTAGAAAAGGCAAAAAATAGATGACGAAATCTGGACAAATGTAGAGTCGCGAAAGAAACGTGGCCTACCTACAACGAAAAACGCTCAATGCAACTCATTGGCTACAAACGCAAAGACATATCGAGATTAATAGCATTGTTTACAGGTCACTGGACGATCGGAAAACATGCAAGCAGACTTGGTCTCCCTTACAATGAATATTGTCGTAGTTGTGGCAATCGCGGGAAGGAGGAGACAGTTTTTCATCTTCTTTGTGAATGCCCAGCCTTGAACGTATGCAGACATAAATTTCTGGGAGGGTACCAATTAGACAACCTCTGTGAGATATCTGACACTAGACTCAGTGACATCATTAAATATCTCAATGCTACAGGCTGGATCTAATTAATTTATGTTCTCATTGTTCTTCCCTACACTTCTATCTCATTACAGACTCAATACAACTCATTCACCTGGCAAGTAGTGTGTTTCCATCAAAACGGACTCTAACGAGTCTACTTGATTGCTCATAAGGTTACGGGCTACCACGTAAACCAACCAACCAACCAACAGTTCATATAAGACAAAAATTGTTATTAATAATAGCAAGATTGCTGGAATATTACAAAAATATATTTTAATATTTTTAAAAATTTTTCAAATATTAAAAACTTTATAACAATTTTAAATAGATACAGTGCAAGTTCGGTATTCGAGACTATCCGTTATCGAGAGGGCCCGGTTATCGCGACGGCTTAGCTTTTAAAATTGCAGATTCTATAATCGCGACACTTTACGAAAAACGGATTCTATTTGCGCGACTTTTATCATTTTTTTTTTAATTTGATTACAATGTCTATAACCAAAAAGGGAAATCCCCGTCTTTTGGTATATTAACCCTTTTTGGATGATTTTGATCTTCAATTTTGTCAGTTTATTCGTATCATTTGTTGTGTAAATACATCTCCTGATATGGGAAAAGTTAAATATATTTTAAAGTCAAGGATTTCTCATAAATTAGAGATTTAAAAAAAAATTTAAAAGTGGAGACTCCATAAATTCAATTTGCGTGAATTACAAGTTGCATAAGCCTGCGGTTTAGCGCATTATAAAGTAAGAAAATTCATTAAAAAAGTTCGTATCTACAACAGAATGTGGCCCTGGAGTGAATAGGATAATATGTCCTTAAATATTTTACAAAATACTATTCAGGAAGAAAACGAAGATCTTTCAACTATGGGTACACATGTTGCTCAAATTGGTACGGAACATCTTTTCACGAATGCTGACATAAACAACTGGATTCGAGAAGAATTTCATAGTGGAAAATAATGAGCAGCCAATAGAATTATCAGTTACGGAATCGCAAGATTTATTCGATAGTGGTCATGAAGAAAACAAAATTAAAGTGGGCGATTGTATAACATCGATAAACATATGCATACAGTGGGCTTTGGAAAACAATAAGCCGACAACAGCACTATATGAACTATGTGATTCAGCTGTTATTTAAAAAAAAACAAATTTGCCAAAAAAGAAACTCAAAATCTCCAATTTCTTTAAAAAATGCTTAAAATGTAAATATATCAATAAAAACAAATCTAATATTAAAAATTACATAAAATTTTTCAATAAAATTTTGGGTTCTCTTATCGAAAAAATTCAGTTTTCGCGACAGCTCTAATTTTCAATTAGTCGCGAAAATCTAGCTTGCACTGTACTTTTAACATTTTGCTACGAGGGCGAATCAATAAGTCCGTGACCTTTTGAATTTTCCTCGTAGTTATATGAAATGCAACACTATTCCCATCAAGTACCACCTGTTAATAGACTATCGTCAAATTTTGAGCAAGTGTCGTCATTTACTTTGAGTAAAAAATAGGCTTTTTCGAGATCCTTAAAATAGGCATTTTTTTGGTCACTAATTTCATCGTTGGAACTGAATCTTTCCAGCGTGCAATTTCTTTAGGTTTGGAAATAAGAAGTAGTCACCAGGGGGCTAAACATGGAGAATATGGTGGATGAGGTACCAATTCGTAGCCCAATTCATAGAGTTTTGCCATTGAGTGTGCACACGTGTGTACCCGTGCATTATCTTGATGAAAAAGAACTTTTTTCTTGGCCATATGGGGTCGTTTTCTTTTTAAATCCTCATTAAATCGTTGTAATAAGTTGGCATAATATTCATCGTTTATTGTTTTTCCCTTTTGAAGGTAATCGATGTGGATTATCCCGCGTGCATCTCAAAAAACTGCTGCCACCACCTTATTAGCCGACAAACTTATCTTGGCCTTCTTCGGAGCAGGTTCATCCGGAGAAACCTATTGTTTAGACTGCTGCTTGGTATCCGGAGTACAGTAATGGATTCATGTTTCATCTACAGTTACAAAACGCCGCAAAAACTCATTCGGATTGCGGTTAAACAACTCCAAACAATCCTTTGAAATTGTCACACGTTTACGTTTATGGTCAATTGAGAACAAATGCGGCACCCAACTTTCTTAAACCCAACTGATCATTTAAAATCGAAACCACACTGTCATATGAAATGCCTATGGCATCAACAATCTCACGCACTTTTACTCTTCGGTAGGCCAACAGCATATCGTGAATTTTTTCGACATTTTCGGTTGTACTGACCTCAATTGGCCGTCCAGAACGTTCAGCGTCATTTGTACTTGAGCGACCACAACGAAAGTCAGTAAACCACTTTTTTTTACCATTGAAATCGATGGTGCAGAGTCCCCATAGTATTTATCGAGCTTTTCCTTGGTTGATAGTACAGAGTCCCCATAGTATTTATCGAGCTTTTTCTTGGTTTGATTGACGGTTTTTTTTGCAAAAAATAATGTTTAATGAACACTTGAAATTCACTTTTTTCCATTTTTAGAAAAATACACGAGATTATATGTTTTAAACAACACTTGCTCAAAATTTGACAGTAGTCTATTAACAGGTAGTACTTGATGGTAATAGTGTTGCATTTCATATAGCTACGGGGGAAGTTTGAAAAGTCACGGACTTATTGATCCGCCCTCGTATTTCTATCAATATCAATTTATCAATTTATATCAATTTTGTGTAAAAATGTTTTTTGGACAAATATTTGGGTTTTTAAAAATGTGTTTAAAAACTAGCTTTAAAACTTTTAATAAATACCTTAGGAATATTTAGTCATTTCTTATGGGAAACATTAATTTTGTTTTAGAGAAAGTGTATTAAAAGTATATTAGAAATTAAAAAAAATATTATTTTGACCATTTTTTATTTTATTAAAATTATTTGAAAATTATGCTAATTTTTTTTTTTTTTATTGTTATCTACTTTATTTTTATGCTTTATGTATAACTAAAAACATATTTTATTTTTATTTAAAACTTTACTAATAAGTATGAAGAATATTTAAATAAATTTCATACTTGACTAATTACTAGAATTTGATTTTTTTCTTCTGTTTTTAAAAGTTTGTTTAAACTTTTGGCTAATAATTTATTTTAAATTATTATATGTAATTATTAGCCAATAAAAAAAAAAAAAAAATAAATAAATAAAAAAAAAACAACAAAACAATTTATGATTGTTCTAAAGCATTTAGAGTGTTTATTATTTCTACATATTTTTTTTTTTCAACAAAAAATATTAAAATAAAAGTGAAAATCAGTTCAAGGTTTAAAATTGTTTTTTGCTTAAAAATTTAAAACTCGCAATACAATTTTTTTTTTTAATTTAAAGTTCATTTTCGAAATTAAACGGTTTATATTTTAGTAAAAGAATTGAAATAAAACAATTGCTAATAATGACAAGCCTTTTTTTTTTCTATGAAAATTTTCTGTTTCCAAGTCATTATTTGAGTTAATGTTGCTTTAAATAGCAAAAATAAAAAAAATAATAATAAATCATTTAGAGTTTTTTGGAAACAAACAAATTAGAATTTATATATTTCAATTGTTTTTTAAATATTTAAACAATTTATTTTAGCATATTTTTATCTATTAAGTTTCTTTTTTATAAAAATTAATCAATATTTATTTTATTATTTATTTTCAATATTTTGGGTCAAGTATTTGGTTTATCTTATTGATACGTTGTTGAGTCTATTGTTCAAGGTAGTCTATACTTGTGGTTTTCAAAATATGTATATTTTTTGTATATAACTAAACTACAAATAAATAACATACTTTAAAACGTAGTAGATTTTGTTTTAATGCTTAAGCTAGAAAAAGGATATATTTACTATAAAAGTACTCATAAAAAAAAATTTAAGTAAATATTATATTTTTATATAAATTAACTAGCTAACCCGGCAAACGTTGTTTTGCCATATAACTTATTTAACGAATGTATTGTAACTGAAACTATCTATAATTAAGAAGACATGGGTAGGGGAAGCTTTTATTCGTTTTGCTTTATTTTACACCCAAAATGTTGGAATTTCCAAAAAAATGAATACCTTTAAGTTCCTTTCACTTGTTACAGTGTCTGCATGCCAAATTTTAAGAAAACCATTTGTTTAGTTAAGAATATATAGGGAGAAGGTGCTTTTACCCCTCTTGCCCTATTTGCCGCCTAGATAATAAAAGTTATAGGCTATAGTTCCTTACACTATTTGCCTGCCAAATTTTAAGAAAATCGTTTGATTCTTTAAGAAGGGAGGGGGAGCTTCTACCCTATTTTGCGCCCTAAATAATAAAAATTATAGGCTATAGTTCCTTACACTATTTGCCTGCCAAATTTTAAGAAAATCGGTTGATTAGTTAAGAAGGGAGGGGGAGCTTTTGCCCTATTTTACGCCCTAAATAATAAAAGTTAAAGGCTATAGTTCCTTCTAGATGTTACACTATTTAAGAAGATATAGATAGTGGAAGCTTTTACCACTTGTGGCCTATTTTACGCCCTCTAGTGTTATGAAATATACTTTACGATCTATTCTCATACCTAACAAATACACATACAAAATTTCATAAAAATCGGTCAAGCTGTTCAATGACACGATCATTTTATATCTATAGATACCCAGCAAAAACTTTTTTGTTTTCGGTAATAACAACTACTTATTAAAGTAGTTTCTTGGTAATGAGGCGTCATTATTATTTGCCTACTCTGTATATACATTAACAAGTACTCAATAGTATAATAGTGCAGTAATATTGCAATCACGTGGATGAGTTGGCTAGAGCCCAGGATTAACAACCAGAAGGTTGTTGGTTCAACCCCATTATGAAGCTGTTAGTTTTTTATAACAAAATGTCTAAAAAGATATTTTAAACTAAATAGAGTTTTTGACGCTTAGGATGCTATGTGCGAGATGGTGTACTGCGTAAGACGTTAGTCATTAAAAACGAATGGTTAGAGTGTGTCCAAGTTCGAGTCTCACTGACGTCAAAATTTTTTGTTTTTTTTTATTTTTGTTTTCGTTTAGGTACATATATTTTTGAGTACCCCTAGAGTCAAAAAATAACTACATGAATTTGTGGACAAGTCGAACAAAAAAATAACTAGTTATTCAGGCAAAAAATAAGTAGTTTATTTTTGTTTCCAATTATACCTGCTAGCTTACCAGGAAAGCAAAGTTTTTGCTGGATAATTTTTAATATTTATTTTTTCTTAAAACAAATATATAAAATGTACTTGACTTTACTATGTTCCATGTATTTGAATTATTTATGAAATTCTAAGTGTCATTTATTAAAATTATATATAATTTTTTTAACAATAGAAATAATAACCTTTCAAATGATATAAAATACATTTGCCTTTTATTAGATCAAAGAAAATTATCAGAAATACGTTACTTAAAAAAATTTTCAAAATAATTGCAAAATTTTCCAAATGAAGTTTCTTAATAATTCTTTAATACTAATATGTAAATTTAAAAAATACATTTATATATTTTCAATAGTAAACATCATAACATTTCTTATGATATAAAATAAGTCTGTTCGCACAGTGGTCCCAAACGCTTTTTTTAATAAGTCTTTAAATTGCGAACCCTTGGAGATATCTAAATAAAATTTCACAAGGTCAGAGCTGAGGTATTTTCCAGTTGATTTGAAGGAGCACAGCTCCCTAGCGGGTCACGAAGGTAGAGGGTAGACCTTCAAAGTTAATAACCTCGGGTATGTAATTAAAAAAAAATCGTTAAAAATTCATTTATGACTTGAATGTAAAAAAATTTACATATAAGAACTCCTTGTAAATCTCTACAAAAAACATTCTTACACATATAGATTATCTCTTTTAGTTTAAGAGATATTAAGGTCGAAGTAAATTTTACCCACATTTTTGTCCTAGTTTTTTTTAAGTTTTTTAAACTTAGGAGACTAAATTTAGACCCTAAAATTTTTTTAAAATATCCACTAGATTTCTTACAAAATTTTAAATAATTTTGGTGCAAGAATTATATAAATATATTCATTCGATAAAAAGTTATATTAATCTGAAATTGAAACTTTAAAAAAATTTACATTTTTGGGGTTATATTCCAAAAAGGTGGTAATATTCTTTCACTTCTAAAATATTTTTTTTTTGTTCCCAACAACAGAACTTTTGTAGACGTTTTTTTTTTTTAATTTTTTTTTTTTTTGTAAAATTCTCAAATGTCAAAACCGAGATCAAGAAAAAAGTAAATTTTTTGCTATGGAAAAATTGGAGTTTTTTAATTCCTTAATTTTGAAACAAGTTTATCTACATTGTGAAAAATTTTTTATTGGAGTACCTCTACTTTTTAAAATTTTATTTACGTCCAAATATTAAGATTATTTCTCAAAAATATTATTAAGATCAAAATTTTAAGTTTTTCGGATCATGTTCTGAAGAAATTTCACCGCATGTAATTTACTAATTATGATTCTCCATGTTTTAGCGTTTCCTATAATACCAAATATTTTCATAAAATATTTCTCCAGACCATGACCCGAAAAAACTTAAAATTTGTATTTTAAGTACATTTTTGAGAAATAATGATAATATTTGGACGTAAATAAAATTTAAAAAAGTAGAAGTATTTCAATAAAAAAACGCCTTTGTAAAAGGCGTGGCTCAGAAAATATGTTTTGTGTGTTTAACCAACATAATTTACAAAAAAAAAAATTAAAAAATTTTTCAAAATTAACAAAGTTTGGATAGGGCTTGGAGGGAAACCGTTATTCAAAGCACCTCCGATTTTTCTTTACACGCATTTATGTTAAGATTTAAACTATTACAAAAATTCTGTAGTCCGAAACAAAAAAAAAAAAAAAAAAAAAAAAACATTTTAGAAGTGAAAGAACCCAGCAAAAACTTTTTGGTTTTCGGTAATAACAGCTACTTATTAAAGTAGTTTCTTGGTAATGAGGCGTCATTATTATTTCCCTACTCTGTATTACATTAATAAGTACTCAATAGTATAATAGCGCAGTAATACTGAAATCACGTGGATGAGTTGGATAGAGCGCCGGATTAACAACCAGAAGGTTGTTGGTTCAACCCCATTCTGAAGCTGCTAGTTTTTTATAAAAAAATGTCTAAAAAGTTATTTTAAACTAAATAGAGTTTTTGTCACTTAGGATGCTATGTACGAGATGGTGTACTGGGTAAGACGTTAGTCAGTAAAAACGAATGGTTAGTGTGTGTCCAAGTTCGAGTCTCACTGACGGCAAAAAAATATATTTTAAATAATATATTAAAACATATTTCTTTCTACAGATGAAATTATTTAGTAGCCAACTTGTCACGCAGTAAAAAAGATGCACTTTTTTGTAAATTTTCAAAAATATTTTATATAATTTTTAAAAATAGTATTCAAATATTAAAATAATTTTTGCACAGTAGTACACACAATAACCATTCTTTTAATATAAAATATATCAAGCAATTTTTTTCTCAGATCAAATAAATGAATGCTAAATTTCACTTTTCAATTTAATTATACCCCCCACCATAGGTGGTTGGAGTATTATGCGTTTGTACTGATGATGATGAAAGTATACCAATCTACTCTGAATCACTTTTGGAGTCGATATAACCATGTCCGTCCGTCCGTCTGGCTGGCTGGCTGTCAAACCTTGTGCACAAAGTACAGGTCTCAATTTTGAAGATAATTCAATGAAATTTGGCATGTAGGACTTTTATAACACAAGGACGAAGCCTATTGAAATTGGTTATGATAGGTCCATTCTTTCACCTAGCCCCCATACAAATGTCCTACCGGAATAGGGGTTTAACAATCATAAATGCCTTAAATATAGCAATCTTTTAATGAAATTCGGTGTAAGGAATTTTTGTATAAGTTTCAATCTTTTTGCCAAATTTCATAAAAATCGGTCCATAATTAACCATAGATCCCATATAAATCACATACACATGTTAGTATCATTTTCATATACGACACAAATAAGTTTTATATAAGTAGAAGTCACAGTGATAAATTTTATGAGTATCACTCCATAATTTACCATAGCTCCCATATAAGCCCACTTTCGGGAATCACCCTAAAGTGCATAAATTCATATAAATGTTAGTATTTACGTAATATTCTGTATTCGTATATGTTATTTTACACTTCGTAAAAGTATCGGTCCACAATTGTCCCCTCCACGAATTTTGATGGACATGCACAATGGTGTGGAGTATCATATGGTCGGACTTGACCGACTATATCTTTCTTACTTGTTTTCTATTCCAAAATGTTACAAATTTTTATTAAGTGACAAGTTTTCCTTAAATTATTGATCTGGTATTATACATCAAAAGAGAGGATATTATGTTTACTTTTTAAATATTTATAAATATTTTTATTAATTAAATTTATAAGAGAACGATTAAGGATTTTTGATAGCAAATTTTTTACCTAAACCGGAAGAGTATTTACATTTCAATTGTAAACTTTTTAAAATAGATTTCCTTAATCTTAAGAGATAAATGTCAGGAGATATTCAAACAAAATGTTAGATTAATTATTATAAGTAAATTTTAATCATGATTTAATATTACATTAAAGCAAATAAATAAAATCAATGTATTAGTTTCCTTTCTCTTTCAACTAATGAAGAAATTGTTATATAGAAACAGAAAATATTATTTACATTTCTTAATTTTCTTTCAAAAAGTTGGTCTAATGAATCCACTAATCAAATGAAATCAAATGCATTAACGCAGATGCCATCTCTTTGCACACAATCTCGTTAGATGTTTGGTTGAAAGTTGCATTAACCGCGAAAGATAGATGCATATTTTATGCCACACTAACCACTTTTTTTTTTTGTTTGTTTGTGCCACTGACAGAGGTTACCAGCTGCATTTTTAATAAGCATCATGTTTAAAGGGGATTTGAAGAGAAGGAGTAGCAAACAACCGCATTTATAAAGTTAAAGCTCAAATATCTGCAAAAAAAGTGTTTTATTCAAAAAAGCTGCTTGTAATAATAATTATAGGGTTTATTAACTTTGGTTTATAATTTTGTTAGGTTTCTGTCTTTGTTTTAAATATTTTTTAAGTTTAAAACTTGTGTAAAATTATGTTTTGCAAAATTTTGAAATATTGTTTTGAAACTTTATTTATTTGTCATTTAAGACATTTAAATGGTTGTTAGAGCTTTTATGTTAACGGGTCATATATTTTTACCATAATTAAGTAGTTAGAGGTGCAAATTATAATAATAATTATTTAATATTTTTGTTTATTATTTTTGTTTCAATACTAGATTTTCCCGGTGCGCTTCGCTATCCCATTTGATGCGATAACTAATATTTATATGGGGGCTACTAAACCCTCCGGACCTACCCGCCATATTTAAAATTTGGTATGAAAACGTTTTTAAGACTTTCTCTGTAATATTCCTTTAGTTATGCGAAAATTAATATTTTCTTTGTATTTTCATTTTATCAATGCGATATGATAAGAAAGTGGTTCTCACAAAGTTTAAGAGCTCTCCCTTAGATATGGCATAATGAATATTTGCTTTGTATTCAGTATCATATTTGAATTTAGGGAAAATTGAAAGAAAAAGATTTTTCTAAAAGTAGGCGTAAAATGCAGTTGTGACATCCAACGGAGATCAAAAAAACAAATAAACAAACAAACCCAGCAAAAACTTTGCTTTCCTGGTAAGCTAGCAGGTATAATTGGAAATAAAAATAAACTACTTATTTTTTTGCCTAAAAACTAGTTATTTTTGTTCGACTTGTCCACAAATTCATCTAGTTATATTTTGACTCTAGGGGTACTCAAAAATATGTACCTAAACGAAAACAAAAATAAAAAAAAAACAAAAAAATTTTGCCGCCAGTGAGATTAGAACTTGGGCACACACTAACCATTCGTTTTTACCGACTAACACCTTACTGTGCTATTATACTATTGAGTACTTATTAATGTAATACAGAGTAGGCAAATAATAATCACGCCTCATTACCAAGAAACTACTTTAATAAGCAGTTGTTATTACCGAAAACCAAAAAGTTTTGCTTTGTTATTTTAAAAACCTTTGCAAACTTAAATAAAATTTGTTCTTTCACAACTTTTATTTAACTAAATTTCTTAATTCCTTTTCATTTTAGAAATCCCAATTGGTGGCGTAGACGCACAACACTGGAAAGATGTCTTACACTAGTATCAGTATTTGCCTGTATAGCGGTAATTGGTTTAGTAAGCGGTCTAGTTTTTGTTTTACTATCAAATCAAATGGCCGAAGGTAAGTTTTTGAAAGCAATTAATTAGATAAAATATTAAGGAAAAGGCAAAATTAATAGATAAATAATAAAAATAAATAAACAATAATAAATTAATAATTGACATTGAAAGAATATTAATAACAATTAATTTAATAATATTTCAATAAATTTCAATTGAAGGGATTAAAATTCAATTTAAAATAAAATCTCTTTTGACAATTAAATTACTTCTCTTATGAAAACATAATTCATTAACTTAACATCAAATACAATTGTCATAACAGAAATCTTCACTAATTAATTTTAAATCTTTTTTCTTTTTAACTATTTACTTTCGCCCTTCTCTTTTAGAACTCAAAACCACTACACCCTCCAACAACGCTCTCGCATTGCATGGCTCCAACACAGCGGCAACACAAAACAAAGTACCTGAAGATGATAAAAATATGGCATTCCCCACTGGTGATTCCAAACAATCGGATGTTTGTCTCTCATCCGAATGTATACACACTGCGTCGGCAGTATTGAGTAAAATGAAACCCGAAATAGAACCCTGTGATGATTTCTATCAATTCGCCTGCGGCACTTATATCGATGAGACACAAATACCCGAAGATAAGGTAGCGGTAAATACATTCTCAGTGATATCCGATAAATTGCAGGAACAATTAAAGGATATTATTACGGAAGAGAGACCCGAAACGGATCCAAAACATTTTAGATTACCAAATGCTTTGTACAAGGCGTGCATGAATAAAAGTAAGTTTTCTTTGAAAAAATGGGGCTTTAATTTTTTAAATTTATTTTTCTTTAGTTTATAGGTTTTAGTTCTTGGGTGTTTGAATTCTAAAATAAAATATTCTTTAATTTTTTTCTACAGCTTTAATTGAATCTTTGGGCCCCAAACCCATTCAACAAATTGCCGAAAGATTGGGAGGTTGGCCTGTAATTGTAGGCGATTCCTGGGATAGTGATAACTCATGGACTTGGCAAGAGACTGTTAAGAAATTCAGACGTTTAGGCTTTAGCATGGATTATGTGGTAGACTTTTCGATTGGTGTCGATTTGAAGAACAGTACTAAACGTATTATTGATGTAAGTATAGTTTTTTTTTTAATGCAAATAACTCGTTAACTATGTTATACTTTGAGACCCCATAGCTGGAGTAACTTCTCTGCTAGAATTGTGTAAATTTTTATATAAATCGTGGGTTTAGAAATTGTAGACAAATATTTTGATTCTAAATAAACTGTGCGCTGGGAATTTCTGAAAGCTGCTATTGAAGACAGTTTTAAATATTCTAGATATCGTATTATTTATAGACCATAAACGGATAAACTTAAAATTTAGCTTTTTTTTTGTGAAATAATTTTAATATTTGGTCTGAAATAAAATTTAGACTTATAGATATATTCTATTGAAATTTTCCTATAATACAGATAAATTTATTTTGGAACCAGAGATTTAAAAAATCTGACACTTTTTTATACCAAAATTTTAAAAATCCCAATCCGGGAAAAACGTGTTTAAAAAATTTACTTTTTTCATTGAAATAGTCACAGTGTTGTTACAAAAAGCTTGAATCCGAAAATGCTTTTTATGTGTTTAACCAACATATGGGGGTTGGGGGTATTTATTTAATGCTTTAATTTGTTTTTTGAATTCAGCTTCGACATTTGAGAATTTTATATTTAAAAAAATTCTAAAAATGGCTTGCCTTTTCAGAAATGCCAGAAATGTATTCTCCAGTGTATGCAATTCTGTGGAGTTTTGATAAAACAACTTAACTCAAATTTTCAAGAAACTGTAAAAAAACAACTACGCATATCTCCAAAACTACGACTATTAGTTAGAAAAATGCCGATTAGTGTAAACGATTCATCTTTAATATTTTTATTTAATATTAAATAATCTGATTGTCTTATCTCCACTTAAGATATTTTGTCAAAAGTTTGAATTGAATTGAAAGATTATTTTTATTAAAGATGTAGAGAATGCGTTTAATAATATTTTTCTCGTTACGATTACTAATGCTTTGGCTAGTCCGGATATTGAGTCGTCACTAATGCATCCCTCTGACCAAATACAGATGAGCAGAAGTACGTTCCAGGGAAGTGTTCTTTTAAATGCGTTGAAATTTCCTCAGACCATAATCCGAAAAACATTAAATTTATATTTTAAGTATATTTTTGAGATGTCAATATTTGGACCCAAATAAAATTTAAACGGGTAGAGGTATTCAAATTAAATATTGATACAATATAGATAAAATTGTTCTAAAATCAGAAAATTTAAAAAACCTTCCACTCTTTTGTACCAAAATACCCAAAATTCCTGTCCGGGGAAAACTTTTTAAATTTGACTGTCGTTATCAAAGGCAGGGCTTGTAAAATATTTTTGATATGTTTAACGAATATGTGCAGTTATTGAATGAAGATATTTTTATCTCAACTTTAATATTTAAGAATTTCACGAGTAAGTAAAACAAAAATCTTGAAAATTGACGAAATTTGTATAGGGCTAGCGGGGAGACCGTTGCCCCAAATATCTACGGATTTGATTTACGTACATTTATGTTAAGTTTTATTTTGGAAACATGAAAAATATTTTATGATCCGAAGGAAAAATAATAATTTTAAGGTAAAAAATTATTAACACTTTTTTGAAAAACTTTTGCAATTGCAATTTTTTTAAAAGTCAATTTCAAAATAACATAACATTTTATCGGAACTATATATTTATATGATGATTACATCAATTTTGTTTAGAATTTTGTACAGAATGCAGGGAATATTTTAGAAAAATTTTAAAACTAAAATTGACCACGCCAAAAAAAACATGTCAAAAATGAGTCAAAATTTTGCTTGGGCCATGTGTAGTTTCATTTAAATATATGCAGCACTTCAAAAGTTACAGAATTATAAGAAAAAAAAAAAAAATAATAATAATAATAAAAAATAAAAATACTTTTAGGACCACTGTACCTGCAATAGAATCTGCACTTCATTTCAGTGCCAGGATACCGTTACGTACAAGATAGTAAATAGTTTAGTAGACGAAATTGCCAGAAAAAGTACTACCACACAGATCTTTCTAGATAAAAAGAATTTAGGTATACCAATGGCTACAGCAAGCTGCATATTATGGAATTAATTCATTGAGAAGAAAACGATCGTTGGAGAAATTTGTATACAGGCCAATCTAGAATCTTATCATCTCTCTCTCTCTCTCTAGAGATTAACTTTCTTTCTATTCGTGGCCATTTTCTCCGGTATTATTGGTAAACACACTCTTAGACTTGGTGTAATGAATAACTGGAGTTGCTAAGTACGACTTTCATTGCTCATGTGCGGCTCTCGCAGTGGTTCCAAAACGCTTTTTTGGAAATGTTTCTGTAACTTGTGAACCGTTAGAAATATCTCAATAAAATTTCACCTGGCCAGAGACGAAGTTTTTTCGAGTTGATTTGAAGGAGCACAGATTCTTATCAGATTAGGGGGGAAGTGGGTAGATCTTCAAAGTTGGTCGTCAAAAATGCATTTATGATGATCTGGTGTTGACGATTAGGATAGTCTGGATGTTAAGCGAATCATGGACTTTATTAATACCATATTGTTGGCCTAAGTAAATTTGGACTTCGGTTCAACAGTCGAACCTAACCCTAACGAATCTAACGAATTAAAGTTTTTTTTCGAAACATTAAAAAAATATTATAGACCAAAACGAAAACAAAATTTAGAAGTGTAAAATTTTCTAAAATTTATCAATAAATTGTGCATACTTTTAGGGGCAAAAATGAAAAAATATATGAAAGTTTAGATAAGTTATTCCAAGTAAAATCGAATAAGTTCTATAGTTTTTATTCAATTTGAAAAAAAACCAAATCTTGAAGATAATAACAAACAAATATAAATAAATATTTAAATACACTTCTACACTTGTTCTACTTTCCAACAAAATATAAAAAGGAAATATTAACATAAGAATAACAATAATTAGGAGCACATATATAAAGGAGTCTACCTAAAAACTGTTATCGGAAATTTGTGTATTTTAAAACTGATTTATGATATCCTCAAAAAACGTACGCTATATCTCAAATATAATCTTTGTTTTATTTCAAGTAATTTTAACTAAAGACTTATTAAAATGTATGATGATTTTTCATGATAGTGATATTTAGCTAAGATCTAAACATATTTTATTTTTGAAATCTATATTAATAGTTTCTAATATCTTTTCTTACAGTTGGATCAATCTTCCATTGGTTTAAGTCGTGAATATTTAGTTAAAGGTTTCAATGAAACTTTAGTCTCAGCCTACTATGACTACATGGTGGATATGGCTGTACTCTTTGGAGCTGATAAGGAAACGGCCAAAAAAGAATTACGAGAATCTTTGCAATTCGAAATGGATTTAGCTAATGTAAGTTTTTTCACAATCACATTTCAACATTGTATTTCAAATTTAAAAACCATTCCCCTCTCCCTATAGATCTCTTGGCCAAATGAAAAAAGACGCAACTCTAATGATTTATATAATTTACGCACCATCCAACAATTGCAAGAATCTTATCCTTATGTCCAGTGGTTAGACTATATCAATGCTCTATTGCCTGAGGGTCTTAAAGTTAATGAAGATGAAGTTATCAATTTGTCAGTGCCTAGTTTCTTTGAGGATTTGGGTAAATTATTGGAACGTACCAACAAACGTACTATAGCCAATTATATGATGTGGCGTATACATGCCTTCTCGGTGGCTTTCCTATCGGAAGAATTCCGCAAGCGACAATTACAATATGCCACTGCCTTGTCGGGTAGACAAGAACAGGAGGCTAGATGGAAGGAGTGTGTAGATATAGCTTCGGGCAGGTAAGTTTTGAAAAGATTTTTATGTTTTCTTTCCAATTGAAATTCAGTTTTAAATTATTTTTTATGTATGTTTTGTATTTAGTTTCATATTTATGTTTTGTAGCTTGTCTTAGTTGTTTTTGTTTTAGTTATCCTTAATGTATGTCCTTTTGATTTGTTGCCTTATTATTTGTGTGTAGAGTTCTTTGTCGCTATATATCAATTGTGTGTTTGTCTGTGTGTCTTGTTATAAGAACTACTCTGTATATTGTTGTTTTATTTTCATTTTTCTTTCTTTTTTTCTTAATATTTCTTATTTTCTTACAGCGGTGATACCGACGAGGATATACTCGGGTATTTAGTACTATTTTCCCATATTTTCTTACACGATTATTCTTTAATTTTTTTTTCCTTTTAATCTCACTTTTATATGTTGTGTGTTGTAGTCCATTAATCTCGTTTAATTGTTTCAATCATATTTTTGTTTAATAACATTTTGAATTCAAAATATTCATCACAAAAAAAAGGGGGAAATTAAAAAAACATTGACATTTCACATTCTCAAAAAACTGTTGACTTCACATATTTCTTATTATTTACTATACAAATATATGAGTGAATCAAAAGTTGTCATCAGATTTTTCATATACACTGCAATCATTTTTAAATGATTTATTAAAAATATTCATCAAAAGCTTTACAGCAAAATGAAAGCTTTTATAAATCTCACTAGTATTTACATTCAATTCATATTAAAAATGTTTTGTATTCAACATTCGAACTTCGTTATTTAGCTTCCATTTTTAGTTAAATCTAAGCTTTAAACTTCACTCATAAAAGGGTAAATAAAATAACCCATATTTTTCAAAAATCGAAGACTTGACCAAAAATAATTGTACTGGCAGAAATTAAATAAATACTTTTAATGAGTTTGTAAATATCATATGAAAATCTATATAAATTTAAGTTTTTAATAACATAATACAATTTAATAATTATTAATTAGTTCTTTTTTTTATGATATTATTTGAAAGTTCTTTCATCAATCTTTTTAGCTTTCTTATTAATAAAGCCTTTTCCAAATTTAAAATTAGAAAAACTTGATAAAAGTCTTAAACTAAAATAACTACAATATCAAATTTCTCAGTAAACTTTAAATAATTTTCATAATTACAAACCTAATAACATTAAAAAAACATTTGATCAAAAAAGTTTTTACAGATTTTATAAAAAAAGTAATCAGCAAATAAAGCTTCAATTTCATTTCTTAAAACTTGTCACAATTTCTCGAATGTTTTAAGAGATTTATTTTAAAAATGCTAAAAGCTTTTTAAAAGCTTTTAAAATTATAATTATTTTAATATAATTTACTGATAGTATTTAAAAATATTAGCTCCAAGAGCTTTTAAAAATTATGAGTTTTTTTTGCCTTTTTTTGAACTTTCAAAAATGTATTAACAAATAAAGTTTTAAACTTAACCTTCGAAATCTATTATTTACTTTTTAAAAAGTTTTCTTAAGATTATCTTTTTAAACTTAAAGCTTTTTATATATATTTACTATTATTTATTTTAACGTTCGAAAGCTATTATTTATTTTTCAAAGGCTTTTTAATATTCTTAAGATTTTTAAAACTTAAAGCTTCCTAAAGCTCTTTACAGATTTATTATTAGAAGCTTTTAAGATAATTATAAATCAATGCCTTATTTTTTTTAATTTTAAAAAATTCTATAGATATTATCAAATTTGAAAGTGCATATAATTTTTGCAAAGCTTTTATTATTTTCTTTAAAAAACTTTTTAAAAAAATATTTAACATTTTTTTCGAGATACCAAAAACCTTTATAAAATGTTTAATTTTTACAGCTTTCGTTTTTGTCGTCAACTTTTCAAAAATAATCCTTCAAGAAGCTTTTTAGAAAAATATGAACAAATATAGTTTCATTTTATTAACCTTCGAAAGCTATCATTTATTTTCTAAAAATAAAAAATCTTAAAAAATGTTTAAAAGTTTCCTAAAGCTTTTTATAAATGTTTACTTTTTTTTAGAAGCTTTTAATATTATCATAAATTAATGTCTAAAACTTTTAATTTTTTTTACCAAAAGTTAAAAAAAATAAATATTTTCAAAATGTTCAGCCTTTTTTTTACAATTGTAAAGTTTAGAGAGTTTTTATTATATTCTTTTAAAAAATTTTCATAAAAATATTTAAGTTTTTTCGAAAGCTTTTAAAAAATAATTCTAAAACCTTTATAAAATGTTTAATTTTCACAGCTTTTCAAGAAAGTTAAAAAAAAAATGTTAACAAATACAGTTTTATTTTATTAACGTTCGAAACCTGTTATTTATTTCTAAAACAGTTTTAAAAGTTCTTAAGACTTTTTAAAAGTTTTCAAAACCTGTTTACTATTTGATGATTGATGCCTAAAACGTTAAATTATTTTTCTTAAAAGATTAAAAAAAATTCTTTCAAAAACTTTTTTTTGAGAGCTTTTAAAAACTAATTCTAAAAACTTTTATAATTTTATTCGACTTCAAAATCTTTTATTTATTTTCTAAAAGCTTTTAAAAATTCTTTAAATGTTCTCAAATTTGTTTAAAGCTTTTTATACTTGTTTCCTATTTTTTAGAAGATCTTAAGATTGGCATAAATTGTTGTATGAAATGTTTATTTTCCTAAAAGTTTTTAGAGATTTTAGATATTTTAAAATTTCACAGTCTATTTTTAAATTATAGGGTTTTTAGAGCTTTTATTATTTTGTTTTAAAATCTTTTTATAAAAATATTCAAATTTTTTTGAAAGCTATTAAAAAAGAATTCTGAAACCTTTATAAAATATTAACTTTTTACAGCTTTTGCTTTAGTGGGCAACTTTGTAAAAGTAATCCTTCACGAAGCTTAAAAAAATATTTAAAATATTTAAAAAATAAGGCTTTATTTATTTTTTATACTTCGAAAACTTCCTAATGCTTATTACACATGTTTTCTATTTTTAGGAGCTTTTAAAATTATCATAAATTTAGTTAATAATTTCAAATTAATTTTAAAAATATCTAAAGATTTAAAAAATTTAAATATTTTCTTTAAAAGTATTTGCAAAGCTTTTATTATTTTCTTTTAACAATTTTCCATAAAGAGCTTTTCATAACTAATTCCAAAAATTTTTTTAAATGTTTATTTTTTTCAGCTTTTGCTTTCGATAGCAACTTTTCAAAAATAATTTTGAAAAATTTTTATTTCTTTTAATTACTTAAAGCTTTTGCTACTGAAAGCTTTTAGGAAATTTTTAAATTTATCTTCAAATTCTTTTAAAATGTATTACATATTGTTTGTTTTTAAGTTTATTATGAATATTATCAAAATTGTTTAAAAGCTTTTTAATGAATATTAAAAAAAGAAAACTTTAATTATGTTTAAAACCAAAGTATATACCTTAAAACTCTTTAAGCTTTTTCATAATTTTTTTTAACCAGATATTTTTTTAAAAACTTTAACTTATAAATTTTTTACCCAAGTTAAAGCTTAACTATAGTCAAAATGATTATTTCGTATGAAAACAATGTCATTTTTCCTATGGTTAGGCTTAACTCTGGATAAAAATTTGATAAGTTAACAGCTCTTAGAGTTTTTTCTATTGTTTACGAAAGCTTTTAATAAATATATATTTTTTTCTTATTCTTAAAATTTTGAGCTTTTTTAATTTTCCTTCCTTTGAAATATGTTTATATTTTTAATAAAATTTAAATAAATAAATAAAATGCATTCATCATTTTGAAGCTCTTTCGTCAAAATTTAATTTAAATTTTAAAAACTTGATTTGTTTTAAATTTCGTTTAAAAGCTTTTGTTATATGAAGTTTTTCAATTATCCTTTTTTATTATTATTCTTATAAAAGTTTAGTTAATTATTAACAGTTAACAGTTAATTAAAAGTTTTTCTAAAATTTTTTTAAAATTTATAGCCCGGTGTTATATTGCTCACTTAGAGGCAATATCGTACTTAATTTTTTAAAGTATTTTGTTTCAATCCCTTAAGTTTTTCCAAAGTCTGAAAATTGTTTGCCATCAAAAATTGTTTTTCCCAAAGAAGTAACTTTGACGTTCATACCATAAGCAAACAGTAATTTAAATTAAAAGATATTCAATAAAATAATTAAGATAAATAGGATAAAACATTTTAGGGTAAATAAAATATATCTATGATTTTTAGTTAAAGAAAAATGTTTGGAAAGTTCGGAACACCCTATTGTAAATACATAAAAGCTTAAAGCTCTCTCTGTAAGGCGAAACTTTACTTAAGTGCGATCTTTAAATGAAATTATTAAGCTTGCACTATAAAATCTGGCCTAAGTTCTTTTAAAATTTTTTATTAGTTTTTTGTTGAATTTTTCAAAATTATTTGAAATTTCTTTTTATAGAAATTTAATGTTTTAATTTATGACAAATATTTTAAGCTTTTCTCTAATTACTAAAATTATATTGAAGCTTTTTTTAATACTTTAAAAATGTATAAATTTTATGAAAACTTTTTTTAAATATGAAAAATAACGCTTAACAGCTTTTTATTATTTACTACTTAATGTATCATCGGTGCGCTGACGAAGAGTCCTATGTGTATTTTTTGGATTTTTTTTTTTTTTTTATAATCGCATCTTGTATCATTATTAGTCATTCATATAGCACTTTTTTAAGAGCAAAAAACAAAAATATTTAAAAATAAATTAAAAGTTTCTTGTACAAAATATCCATTCGAGAACGCCAAAAGATATCGATTTTTTTAAATCATAAGATTTTGAAAAAAATCACAAAAAGAAAAAAAGGTTGCGAATTGACAATTTAAAATGATTTTTTGTTTGTTCTGAAAAGTAGTAAAAAACACATAGGACTTTTCGTCAGCGCACCGATGATATGTATGTTTTAACATATCAAAAGACTTTGAATTCGTTAAATTTCGCATACAATTTGCAAAATTGTAAATTTTAGAAATTTCCTTCAAATTTTTGTATTTTATATGGTTTTATAAAAAAAAAACTAAAAGTTTACAAAAGTTGTTTATGAAAAAATTTTATAAGTTCATTATAAGAAATTTAGTTTACTGCTAATCTACACAATAAGATTTAAAAAAAAAGATGATTTTACATACATCTTTAATTTATATCATTCAATTGATCAATTTGGCTTTTCCCACAATTAATTCTAAAAAAAGCATTTGTGTTTACGTCTTAAATTAAGTAACTCATTTAAATAACATTAATTATATTAGTTGAGTATTTAAAATATTCAGCATTAGCTGTAAAATAATCACATTAATTACAAAAAAATGGGCTTTAGTCACACGTTTTTCTTTAAAATTTCACTGAATTTTGTTTCACTTATTTACTTTATTAATTTATTTATAAAACAAAGACTTAAACATTTTAACTAAACATAACATTTAAATTTAATAATTTCTATTTAAATATTTTTTTATTTCGTTTTTTTTTTCATATACGCCACACGTTTTTATCATTTAAATTGAAAATTAAAAATTTTCAAAACTCCAAAAACATACACTTGCTTTAAATAAAAACAAAAAAAAACTAAAAATAAAAATAAAACACCATTTTAACTCGACACGTTTTAAAATACAAATTTCACTAAATAACATAATCAAAACTACTTCACCAACGTTATTCATCAATCAAACGTTTGATTTCGTATAATTCTAACGATTTTAATCATTCAAAACTCCACCAAAAATTCCTGCATTTTTAATACAAAAAAAAAACTTAAATAAAAAAAAAAACAGTTTAGCGATTTCGGTGGGATCTCTCTATGTGCGCAAACATTTCAAACAGGACTCTAAGGCCATTGCCTTGGAAATGGTCAACAATATACGTAGTGTCTTCAATCAAATTCTCGATGAAGTTCAATGGATGGATGAAATGACGAAAAAAGAGGCCAAGAAAAAATTGCAGTCAATGACTACCCACATTGGTTATCCTGATGAGATGTTGGACAATGATAAGCTGGAGGAATACTATCGTAAATTGGATATTGATCCTTATAAGTATTTTGAATCATTCTTGAAAATGAATGTCTTCGGTACGGATTATTCGTTTAATAAATTGAGATCACCAGTAAATAAGACCGACTGGATTAGACATGCTCGTCCAGCTGTGGTAAATGCTTTCTATTCATCGATTGAGAACAGTATACGTAAGTAATTTCCTTAGACAAAAATTCTACTTAGTAATTTACCTAAAAAAGCATGGTTATTTCCATAGAAAAGTTATCGATAACTTTTTATTTCTATGGAAAAGTTTGTGATAACTTTATATTTCCATAGAAAAGTTCCATTTCTATAGAAATGCTATCGATAACTTTCTATTTCTATCAGAAATGGTATCGATAACTTTCTTTTGCTATAGAAAAGTTATTGATATCTTCTATTTTTAAAGAAAATTTATCGGTAATTTTCTATTTCTGAAGAAATGTTATCAATGACCTTCCATTTCCATAGAAATGATATCGATTACTTTCTATTTCTATAGAAATGATATAAAAAGTTATCGATACCATTTCCATAGAAATATGAAGTTATCGATAATCTTCTATTTTTATAAAAATTTTCACTTTACTTTTCTATAGAAGAGTTATCGATAACTTTTCTATAGAAGAGTAAAGTTATCGATAACCTTACTTTTCTATAGAAAAGATATGGATATGGAAGAAAAGTTATCGACAACTTTATTTTTCTATGGAAAACTTTCTTTTTCCATAGAAAAGTTATCGATAACTTTCTTTTTCTATAGAAAAGTTGACGATAATTTTCTTTTTCCATAGAAAAGTTATCGATAACTTTCTTTTTCTATAGAAAAGTTATCGATAACTTTCTTTTTCTATAGAAAAGTTAACGAAAACTTTATTTTTCCACAGAAAAGTTATCGATATCTTTCTTTTTCTATAGAAAAGTTATCGATAACATTACTTTTCTATAGAAAAGTTATCGATAACATTACTTTTCTATAGAAAAGTTATCGATAACTTTACTTTTCTATAGAAAAGTTATCGATAACTTTACTTTTCTATAGAAAAGTTATCAATAACTTTACTTTTCTATAGAAAAGTTATCAATAACTTTACTTTTCTATAGAAAAGTTATCGATAACTTTACTTTCCTATAGAAAAGTTGTCGATAACTTTACTTTTCTATAGAAAAGTTGTCGATAACTTTGTTTTTCCATAGAAAAGTTATCAATAACTTTCTTTTTCTATAGAAAAGTTATCGATAACTTTCTTTTTCCATATAAAAGTTATCGATAACTTTACTTTTCTATAGAAAAGTTATCGATAACTTTCTTTTTCCATAGAAAAGTTATCGATAACTTTCTTTTTCCATAGAGAAGTTATCGATAACTTTCTTTTTCTATAGAAAAGTTATCGATAACTTACTTTTTCTGTAGAAAAGTTATCGATAACTTTCTTTTTCTATATAAAAGTTATCGATAACTTTCTTTTTCTATAGAAAAGTTATCGATAACTTTCTTTTTCTATAGAAAAGTTAACGATAACTTTCTTTTTCTATAGAAAAGTTATCGATAACTTTCTTTTTCTATAGAAAAGTTATCGATAACTTTTTTTTTTCTAAAGAAAAGTTATCAATAACTTTCTTTTTCTATAAATTATCGATAAAGTTAGAGAATTTTATTGAATATATTTACTATAGTAAATATATTCTTCGATCTACTTTCTATAGAAAATTCGATAAATTTTTTATAGTAAATTTTTTTCTCTATCAGAATAGAAAATTCTCTACGATATATTTTCTATAGAAAAATTTCTGCAAACTATTTTTTATAGAAAATGTTGAGCGATCTATTTCTATAGAAAATTCTTTTCTATTTATTTTTTATATAAAATTCTCTATAGAAAATTCTCTTCGATTTATTTTATATAAATAATTTTTCTTCGTTCCATTTTTATAGAAAATTCTAGTAGAAAATTCTCTTCGTGTTTTGCAATAGGAAACTCTTTAAAGTTTTTCTTTTATTTAGTTCTAGTTTAGAAATTTCAAAAATTTGATTTTTTCCAGAATTTCCTGCTGGTATCTTGCAAGGTCATTTCTTTAACGGTCATCGTCCCAAATACATGAACTATGGTGCCATTGGTTACGTTATTGGTCATGAGATTACTCATGGTTTCGATGATCAAGGTCGTCAATTTGATGTTGATGGTAATTTAATTGATTGGTGGCAACCTGATACCCAAAAAGCCTATTTGGAAAAGGCCAAATGTATAATTGAACAATATGGCAACTACACAGATAGACAGACAGGACTCAATGTAAGTTTAACAGAAAATTAAAGCTTTCTGCCACTTTTTAAAGGGAGAGAGAGAGTAAATTATTTTAAACCACTTTAATAAAATATCTATGTTTGTTTTATCCTAGCTTAATGGGATTAATACTCAGGGAGAAAATATAGCTGATAATGGTGGTATTAAAGAATCCTATTTGGCTTACAAACAATGGGTGGCTCAAAATGGTGAAGAACCCAAATTGCCTGGTTTGAATTATAACCCACAACAAATGTTCTGGATTTCAGCTGCCCAGACGTGGTGTGCTAAATACAGAAAAGGTAAACAATTTTTTAAAATTCATTTTCTAATTAAATTATTTTTGCGTATTTATTTGTAGAAACTCTTAAAATGCGTATTACCACTGGCGTTCATTCGCCCAATGAATTCCGCGTTTTAGGCTCTCTTAGTAATATGAAAGATTTTTCCCTCGATTTCCAGTGTCCCGAGGGTACACCCATGAACCCGGTGCAAAAATGTGAAGTTTGGTAGATTTAATTGTATGTGTTTTTTTTTTTTTTATATAAATTTAATTTTTATTTAAAAAAGAATTGAGTCTCTCATTACTTTTTTCTCCTTTTGTGTGTAATATTGTAATGTGTTTATTTTTTATTATTATTATTATTTTTTTAGATTTAAGTTTATATGTTTTTTTATTTTTGTTTTACTTTCGTATTTTTGAACAAATGTGCAATTCTACAAATTATTTTGTAGTTTATTTTTTAAGCCAGACCTTAAGTGTGTGTGTGTGAAATAATTTACAATTTGAAACAAGATCGAACAAAATAATTCGTAGTTTTAACAAGTTTTTATATTTATTATTGTTTTTTTTTTTGTTTTGTTCTTTAATTAAACATAAAATAAATTTTTTTTAGAAAATATTAGTATCAATAAAAATGAAGAAAATTAATAAAATATTTAAAAGAATGTAACAAAAAAATATTAATGTGGAATTAATAAAGAAAACGCAAAAATATGAATATTTTACTAAGGCATACAAATGTATATTTTCTTAAGAAAAAGAGGAGTATTTTATTTAAAAAAGTTTTTGAATAAAATTTAAAGTAACGACTTATTAATTTTTAAAAATGATTAGCCCCCATATTCACAAACCAAATTTAAATTTAGAATACATTTTAGAGACAAAATTTGTATGAAAAATTTTGTTTTAAAAGGGATTTTAAATTTAAAAGTTGTTTGTTAATACGGGGGTAAATTTTTGGTAATTTTAAATTCAGTTAATTAAAAAAAACTAGTTTAAAAAGAACATTTAAAAATAATAACAATATTAATATTATTTATTAAAAATATTAAGAATTTTTATTTAATTAAGTTTTATTATAAATAAATCTATGTATAAAAGTTTGTTTCCATTTCTTCATGTTCCTTTAATAAACATTTTCCTTTTTAATTACATGTAAATAATTCTCACCTACCAATTAAACACATAAACATTAACAACATTAACAACCCGTTTACACGTAACAGAATATGTTAGATTTTTCTGTCAGAGAGTGTTAAAATTCACTCTCTGAGAGAATTATCTCACATGTAGATTCAAATATTAGTATTTTAAAAAGTATTATGAGACTGTTGTGATGAGATTTCTCTACACAACTATCTTGTAAGATGAACTGTACAAAACTGAACAAAAAATACACATATACCAAAGTTTATTTGTGTGTGTACATGTGTATTTTGGAAATTACAAAAAAAAAAAAAACATTTTTATAAAAATTGTGCTAAAAAAGTGCAAATTTCTTAAATAAAAAGCACATGTTTACTCTGTGACTAATTGAAAACAATGATATCTTATAGGCTTTATTATAAATGTGTACCCCTTGTTTAAGATATGACATAATATAAACAAAATAGTTAATCTCTTCTGCCTCAGTTTTCCCACATATTATATCAGCGTTAATATGAAGTGTAGACCTGGTGTATGGTTCTCTAAGAGCAGTGTTGCCAATTTGGCATTTTTAGTGCTAGGTCTAGCCCTTTTTAAACTCATTTAGCATCTAGTATCTGGTACTTTTCGAATTACTTTTGACATTTTATTTTTTTTAGAAAATTTTGCGCGTTTTTTTTTTTTAATTGTAGTTTTGTACTATAAAAATATTATCAAACGTAATGAATCCTTTCACAGAAACAACATCGCTTATGACACTGAATCCGCATTTTAGACATGCAAAATTGCTTTTAGATGCCTCTTCGATTAATGTTTGTGTTGCATTCTACTTTCTAGCTTTCGAATGAATCTAAGAATCCAATTATTAATAATTTTAACAAAAAAGAAAAAAATATTTAGTTTTAAATTTTTTGTTTTAAAAAATTTTCAGTAACCAGCAAATTGTGTGGCAACTATAGTTGGGAGCTTTCATTTGCCATCTGTAATATAATTTAGGTTACTTCAATTCGGTTGCCATATCTAATCTCCCTATAAATTTTTCATAACATAATTTCAATTCCATTATCAAATATTAGAATTAAATATTAGAATTAAAATACAATAATAACCTATCTCAAGATATGAAAAAAATATGTTTTTCCATTTTCAAATTCTTTAAGTATACACAAATCTAAGAAGTATTTCAGGTGATTTTGATTAGCAATTGTTAAAAAATATTTTCTATTAAAATACGCTGCTAACTCCAAAATATGCAAATATATGCTGTTAGGACCAAAATATGCAAAAATGTGCTATTACTAATCGATGCCAAAATTCTTAAAATTGTCTGAAATGGATAAATAACTAATAGTGGTACGAGTATATTTGAAGCCCAAGAAAAATAATGATTTTGCATATTTTTGGTTGCCCTGCATATGATGTATAAATCTCCTACTGCTGCTTTTGAAAAAATATCAAAAAAAACAAAAAAAGATCCAAAATAGTTAAAAAAACGACACGAAGATTATTTATTTTATTCTTTTTTTATTATGGGAAATTAAATCAGAAATAAATTGGGAAATGTCGAAAACGTATTTTATTTTATTTAATCACAAAAATAGCCACATTTTTAAAATAATGAATATGAAAATATACAGAAAATTTAGACATTTATCGTTAATATTTGGAACTTTTTATGATTTAGCTATTTTTTAATATAATTAAGCTATATTTTTGGAAAAAAGTTGGCAACAGTGGTTTCTAAAGAAAATTAAAAAAAAAAATATTTTCAAAAATGTTTATTATATAAAAATAATTTGTATATGACATCCCAAAAAACGCAACCACTGCAAAAAAAAAAAAATATTTTGATATCTTTTTACAACAAAGTTATTTCCATTTAAAAAATTATATTAATCACTTTAAAAGCTATAGAATTGCCACAGTTTTTTAAATAAAAATGAATAAAATTCATTTTACATGTTTCTGTATACTCCTCCTCTACACATGCATCAACTTATATCCAAATCGGTAACCAAGGGCCAAAATTTTTTAAATTTTAAATAGAATTAATTACTCCATAATGAAAATTATTATCCAATTCAAAATGACAATTTTATTTTTTTCTATATATTGGTCAGTTAATTTGGTTAAAATTATTTTTTATCTGTTATTTGAATATCATTTATTTAGTTAAAAATTCAAATTTTAATAAAAATTTTATTTGGTTCTTTTAAAAAGAAAATTAAAATCGATAATCGGGATTACTCGGTAATCCGGACGGTACTTAATAACTTATTCCATTATCTATATTCTATTAGAATATGTTACTAACATTTGTATGGGATTTATGCAAGTTAAAGTGATTTTCGGAAGAGGGGTTTATATGGGAGCTGTGGTCAATTATGGAACGATCTTCATGAAATTTAGTAGAAAGATTAATACTTATACAAAACTTCCCTACAACAAATTTCATTCATTTCATCATCGTTAAAACTCTATACCGGGAGGCCATCTATATGGGGGCTAGGTGAAATAATGGACCGATCATAACCAATTTCAATAGGCTTCGTCTCTGTGTCATGAAAGTCCTTGGCAGGTAGGACTTTCATTGAATTATCTTCAAAATTGCGTACTGTACTTTGTGCACAAGGTTTACATGGACAGCCAGCCAGACGGACGGATAACGTTAGATCGATTCAAAAAGTGATTCTGAGACGTTTGGTATACTTTAAGGTGGGTGTTGGATAACTTTTTCTATGCGTTACAAACTTCAATACAAACGCATAATACTCCATCCACCTATGGTGATAAGAAGTTATGTTTTAAGAAAACAAATTACGATGACCTGAACTATTTTTTGACAAACACTAATTGGCTTGAACTGTTATCTATTCCGAATAGTACCCCAGCTTCAATTGACTCTATGATTAATACATTTTATACTACTATACAAAATTTTTTGAGGAATGTGTACCAAAACTTTTCGTGATTAAACATTCAGGTCCACCATGGAATTCTCCGCTTCTATCAAGATTAAAAAATGTAAAAAACAAATGCTATAAAAAATATAAGCAATATCGAATAGCTTATGATTATAGCAAATACTGTGTATCTCGAGCGGAATATAATCTTCTCAACAGGAGACTATATAAATTACCTTGAGAAAATGAAAATTAACTTTAAACGTGAGCCAAGATCATTTTATAATTTTGTAAATTCGAAAAGAAAATCTACTGGCTATCCAAGAGTTATGAAGTATTTAATTAATGAATCTAATATTAATTTGATCAATTTTTTGCAACAACATAATCCAAGCAACAGTACGATACATCAACTAAATACCCGCTTTCTCTGATGGAATATCAGTCAATATCATTTTCTTCTATTGATACTTCACAGGTTGTTTTATCTTTAAAAACAATAAAATCATCATTGAGTAGTGGACCTAATGGCATCCCTGCTTGCGTTTTAAAATATCGTGCTCATGCCTTGGTCACTCCTTTGGCTATTATGTTTAATGTGTCATTAAAATACGGATATTTCCCTCAATTTTGGAGGAAATCCTTTATTATACCGATATTTAAATCAGGAAACAAGTCGGACATAACGAATTATAGAGGCATTGCAAAATTGAGTGCGATTCCTAAACTTTTTGAAAAATGCTTAACAGACTCTCTCAGCCACAGTGTATCCTCAATGCTATCACAATACCAGCATGGTTTCAGGAAAGGTTGTTCTGCAGTAACAAATAGTTTACAACTAACAACTCTAACAAAACAAGCTTTTAAGGATGGCCAACTTATGGACGTTATTTATACTGACTTCAGCAAAGCTTTTGATAAAATCAACCATAACCTACTTCTCACTAAGCTGAATGTATTAGGGTTTACTAGCAACTCTTTGTGCTGGTTACGTTCGTATCTAACCTACAGGACACAGTGTGTTCTTTTTGATAATACCATCTCCAAAGAAATTTTTGTTAGCTCCGGCATCCTCCAAGGAAGTCACCTAGTCCCTTTGCTATTTTCGCTTTTCATAAAAGATTTGCCGCTTGTAATGAAGCATTGTAATGTTTTAATATACGCTGATGATGTTAAGATGTTTCTTAGCTACAAAGTATCTTCAGATGGGGCGTATTTGCAGCAGGATTTAAATAGCTTTTTCGCATGGTGTAAATATAACCAAATGGAGCTAAACTTAAAAAAATGCAAGCACATGCGATTTTCTAGAAATTGCACTGCAATGCTACACTATTTCTTGGACGGGTATCAACTAGAATTAGTTGGAGAATTTCTAGATCTTAGTATTCTACTTGATCCTAAATTAGATATCTGCAAGCATATTACAATGACGATAAATAGAGCTCGTGGTGTGCTTGCTTATATTAAACGATGGTGTAAAGAGTTTACAGATCCCAATGTTACGAAATAACTATACACATCCCTAGTAAGACCAATTTTGAAGTATGGGTCTATTGTCTGGGATCCTCAAATTAATATGAACCTAGACCGATTAGAATCTGTTCAAAAGCAGTTTCTCTTATTCTGCCTGAGGAGCTCATTTGGTCGTTATTCTGGGAATTTTCTTTCGTATACTGCGAGGTTATCATTAATTAAACTACCTACCTTAAAAAGCCGAAGGACTACGCTAAATGTGGCATTTTTAATTAATTTGATTAATGGCGATGTCCTCTCCGACTTCCTTCTTCGTAACATAAGTTTTAATATTCCACGACGTTTTACCCGACACCTAATACCTCTGCACCTTCCTGTTGTTCAAACAAATTATGCTGATCCATTGAGGAGAATATGCAAAAATTTCAATGAATTGTATAGCTTAATCGATTTTTCTATTAATGTAAATGTAATTAAACGCAATATTATCGTGTTTTTAAATACTTAATATGTCTTAACAAAATTTTTTATTATTTTTTTTTTTTTTCGTTAATAATGCCTTTATATAAAATCTTGTAATATTTAATAGTCTGTAAGGATTCATATCCATAGATTTAATCAAATAAATAAATAAATAAAAATAAAAAAATGGTGGTGTAGGGTACAACTACATTAAAAATGAAAATGATGAATATACAATTTTGTATGACATTCAAACAATAAACAAGTTATTTACCTTTGCTCTTGAGAAATTAGTTTGAGTTCACACACAGCAATTTTTCTTTCTGAAATTTTTCTATTTTTTTCTTTTAAACTTGCATTTACGTTCACACACATAATTTTACTTCAGCAATTCTTGCTTTAATTGCCTTAATTTGTTTTTGTTTTGAATTACGAAAATGAAAAACAAAAAGAATTTCGAAGTACAAGCAAGTTTGTTCCCTTTCATAATCTCTCGCGCTCTCTTTCACACGCTCTCTTTGTGTAAACTCAGACTTATATAAAAAAAAACACTTAAGCCTTTGGCACTGACAAATTTAGCATTGTAACGGTCGGATCAAAAATTAATAAAATCGATTTACAGTTTAAAAATATAATTAGTGTAAAATTGTTGGGGGATTTAAAGTCTAGATATTTGGTTTATTATGTCAACTAATTAATCAAATGAAAATATAAATTATTAAAAAAAAAAAATAATAGGAAAAGGTGCCCTGAGGCAGCCTTGACCGTTAGAGGGTTAAGAATATCATTTTAATTGTTAATAATGAGGCACCAACTAATTTACTTTAAAAAAATATATGTAAAAAATACTGAAAATAGTTCTGAATCTATTTTTAGAAAAAATCATTAAATTTGGGACAAAAATCGACAAATCATCAACAGACTATTTTTAGAATCAAAAATCGTCAAAATGACGATAAATCGATAAACCTGGCGACAGACCACACTATATACTCATATCAAAAAGAACTTACTTAATAATATAAAAACGTACAGAATATCCTGGAATAGTGAGTTAATAAAAATTTTTAATAAAAATTCTTTACAAGAAACTGTAGACCGGTTCTATAGTTTATAAAATTGCTTTGTTTCTATTCATGGAGCTTGAATGACGGCTGGTAGAAGTTGTAATCGTTAATTGCTTGGTTGTCTTTATTCTGTGCCGCTATTCACATCATAAGGGTTCATGGTGTGTTTTCTACTAAACATAAACATAGCACCCGACTTACAGAGGTGTACTTTTATGCTCAGTTTCCAGCGATAGGGACCTCCACCTACAGTATCTATTTGATTCAGAATTACTTATCATGTCGATTTAACATTATAAACAGTTCACAAGTTTCAATCAATGACCCACTTTAAAGTGTTAAACGCCCATGCGTTTGACCATAATCGACTATAACTTTCTTACATTATACTTTAAAATTTGCTTAAAAAAAGATGATGTTCAGAAAAAATATTGAGTGAATTAATTTTTTCATTTTTGTTTTAATAACATAACTAAATAGTATTTTAATATGAAAAAGTGAGAATGAAGATCTAAAAACAAATCTTTTGAAGTATTTTTATTAGTAGAAAAATATTCGCGATTTAACGAATTTTTCGATTTTACGAATTGGCCTGACAGATATGTTCATATATATGCTTGACGACCCAACCACACGGTGGTCTCAACACCGGGCGAGCACAATGCACCCACCAACGCCCACAGATGCAACAAACTGCTACACTTGAGTATCAATTTGAAGACATGTATTTGGACATGCCTTCCCCTTGGTCAGGAGCGGAGCCCATCTAAAACTCCTTTCGATTTAAGGGTCACGGCACCCGGTTGCAGTGCAACTCCACGCTGAGCTCACGCTTTACCCGCGATTTGGGTTTAAACCACAACCACCACGAAAATCTCCCCGGGGGACCACTCCAACTGTCAGGCTGGAACCGAAGTTCCAAGGGTTCCTGATAACCGTGGTACCAGTATTAAGTCACCGGTCGGACTTCGTAGTCAAAAATGACTATTACCAGTTGAACTCCAAATAATTCAGGACTAGTGGCCCGCTGATGGCCATACATCAAACACAAAACATACATAAACACAAATGGACACACACAAAAGCTCACAAAGACAATTAACTATAGCCCTCACGGGCGACTCGATAGTCACATGGTGTGACTTATGCAAGGATGACACTAACAAGAGATGACAATGACAACACTAGACTAGTCCACCCTCACGAATGACCCCAAACCCTCCAGAGGGGAGAGCTGAGCAAGTAGAGCTTACAGGACGTAGAAACCAGCAATGATGATAAGACAAGGCAAAGCCTACTGGAGCAGCAGCAATCGCACATCAGCAACCGGGATCGGCAGGAGCAACCGCAACAGCTGGAACATACAACACATGCAGAAGAGGCAAGATCGGCGTCAACGGAGTTCCACGAATAGCTCTGTAGAGAGCCACCTCGGCTAAGTCTCCCACATCTCCTAACAAAATCTTCGCGCACAAACGCACCCAACCTCGCTAATATCTTACCGTTCTCTAAGACCCTACTATAATCCCTTCCCGCCCCGGAATGAGTAATACCCATACCGCATAGATCCCTGATGTCATCATAGTATGTACACGTAAGAATTAAGTACCATAAGTCTTCCTGTCCCCTCCCACACCCTCAGTTCGGAGTATCGGACAAACCTCTCTTATGCAAAAATGCATTGAATGAGCCATTTCCCGACAGTATCTTGGTTTTGTACATCGCCACTTCGACGCCTGTACAATCGCTCCACTCGTATACGTCACGCATGACCTCCTCACCCACAGTTTCCTGATCAGCACGAGACTTATCCACAAGGATGAGTAAATCATCCGCATACGCACACAACTTGTATGAACGGATTCATAATGATGTTCCATATAAATGGACCACAGATGGAACCCTGCGGACAGTTCCGAGCAATGCCCCTCCAAGCCATGTCGCCCTTGAAACACAAGTCTTTCTGAAGCTGTAGTAACTCTTGCAAAGAGCTAGCTCCCGACATCCTACTTCCGCTAACTTACGAAATACTCTATCCCATGAGAGATAGTCAAACGCACCCTTAAAGTCCACAAATATGCCAAAGACATATTTGGCAGACGAGTCGCTAACACACCTTCTAACGTGCATCCAAACATCCTCGACACTCCTAACTTAACTTCAGCATCCTCCGTGGCCTGAGAGAAACTGCGTTAAGTGATAATTTACTTCTCCATGTCGTCTGTTTAGCCATACATCTATTCTTGGGATTAGTTTAAAAGTCCACCTTCCTTTGCGGCTGCCTTCCCATCTGCTCTGCCATTGTCTTATAGAAGTTCCTCTTTCAAATTTACGTACACGAGTGCCTAGTTGGTTTGGGTCTCTTCTGTTTTCATCCAAGAGTTTGGCTTCGTCAGCCAAGATATCTACGGGAATCATTCCCGTATATATCTCTCTATCTCTATCTATCTATATCTATCTATCTATTTATCTATCTATTTATATCTATCTATCTCTATCTATATCTATCTATCTATCTACCAATCTCCCTATCTATCTCTATCTATCTATCCATTTATCTATCTATCTGTCTATCTACCTATCTGTCTATCTATCTATATATCTATATATCTATCTATCTATCTATCTGTCTATCTATCTACATATCTGTCTATCTATCTATCTATCTATCTATCTATTAACCAATCTATCTATCTATCTATCTATCTATATACCTCTATGTATCTATGTATCTATCTACCTATCTATCTATATATCTATCTATCTCTATCTATCTATCTACCTATATATCTATCTACTCATATATATACCTCTATCTCTATCTCTATCTATCTATGTATCTATATATCTATCTATCTCTATCTATCTATCTACCTATATATCTATCTACTGATATATATACCTCTATCTCTATCTCTATCTATCTATATCTATCTATCTATCTATCTATATATGTATATCTATCTATCCACTATTCTCCCTATCTATCTCTATCTATCTATTTATATCTATCTATTTCTATCTATTTATTTATCTATCTATCTGTCTATCTATCTACCTATCTGTCTATCTTTCTATCTATCTATTAACCAATCTATCTATCTATCTCTGTCTCTATCTATCTATCTATCTATATACCTATCTATATATCTATTTATCTATCTATCTCTATCTCTATCCATCTAGCTATCTACCTATCTATCTATCTATCTATGTATATCTATCTATCTACCATTCTCCCTATCTCTCTATCTCTATCTATCTATCTACTAATATATCTGTCTATCCATTTATCTATCTATTTATCCATCTATCTGTCTATCTATCTGTATATCTATCTACCCATCTGTCTATCTATCTATCTATCTATCTATTAACCAATCTATCTATCTATCTATCTATCTATTTATCTATCTATATATCTATCTCTATCCATCTGTCTACCTACCTATCTATCTATCTATCTATCTCTCTATCTACTAATATATGTCTCTATCCCTATCTATCTATCTATATCTATCTATCTATCTATCTATAGCTATCTATCTATATATATATTTAAATTGAAATCTATCTACCTCTATCTATCTATCTACTAAAATATCTATCCATCTCTATCTATCTATCCATCTATCTATCTATCTGTCTATCTATCTCTAACTATCTATCTATATCTATCCATCTATCTACCAATCTCCCTATCTATCTCTATCTATCTACTAATATATCTATCTATCTATCTATCTATCTATCTCTATCTATCTATCTATATACCTATCTATCTATCTATCTACTTATATCTATCTATCATGATTTTATTCCGCAGAAAAGTATTTTAATTTAATTAATCCTTGTTGTTATTTAAAATGTAACTTTTAAAATAATTCTTTACACAAATCAACGCTGAATTAAAATTTCAATTTAAACATAACGTTACTCATAGAAATTCACCACTCACAATAATGTTCTTTAATAAGTGACCCTATAACGGTAAATTGCCTAAAGCGCATGATCCTTAAATGTCATATGATACAAACCCACTACAATTTGACAGCTAATACCACGACAAAAAGCTATCAACAATAAAACTGCTATCTAAAAACAAAAACATAAATAGATAATAACAATAAAAGATGGCCAATTCTACTGATAAACAAAATAATATGGATAAGAAGACATCAAATTGCAACGAATTAACAAAACAAGAACAAATGATACCACGTTCCTTTATAAGAGGAACAAGTGGTCATTTACTGCAGCAATTAAATGAGTTTCGTAAAAATGAACAGGTTAAAAAAATCGATTTTAAAATACTGATTACCACTTAAAAATTTCTTAAAACAGTTTACAGATGTGCGCCTTATAGGCAGTGATGGTACTCGCATTTCAGCCCACCGTAATATATTAGCTGCTGCCAGCCCCTTTTTTATGGCCATGTTTAGTGGTCATTTTCCTGAAAGTGATCAAGCGGAAATAGAGCTACCAGAAATTGATACATATTGTCTGAAATTGGTTGTGGAATTTATTTATACGGGTTTGTGTGAAATCAATGATGAATATGTGCAGCAATTGTTGCAAACAGCTTCGTTTTTACAATTGGATCATTTGTCTGATATGTGTGGCGAACATATGGGCGAATTATTGGATCCAGAGAATTGTTTGGGTTTTAAACATTTTGCTGAAAAACAAAATAATCAATTTTTGTTGGAGATGTCAAAGGATTTTATTATAACACATTTTCAGGAGGTTGTGCAGTGTGAGGAGTTTTATGAAATGTCATATGAGGAGGTAAGTAATAGAAATTAAAAAAAATACTTATATAATATCTGTATTGGTAGTAAGTGAAAGGAGTGATAATTTCCTGTGGAATATATTGGGAGCATCCATTAATTCCCATTAATTTCATCCATCTAAGTGGTCCATTTATACAACTGTATATATCACGTGAAAGTACTCTTATTAAGCTTTCTTATTCAGTAAGTGCCATTCTGCAGAAACGAAAACAACATAATTCTTTTAAGCTTTTAAAAAGGAAAATTTGCTTCATTATTATTTTTTTAAGAAAACCACTGCAGATAGCCAACGTATTTTGTTGGAAGTTTATGGTGACCATTTTTAAGCTGAAGAAACTTGTCTTAATGAGTATAAAAGAAGCGTTCCTATCAGCCGAAATAGTTTGATTATGGAGAATATCTTTGCACGATCAGAACTTGTGATAAATGCAAGAAGTGCTTGCAAAATCATTAGGAGTAGATCAGAAGTTTAAAATAGGAAAATCAAAACCAAAACTGAATAAAAGTAATGATCTGGATGGGAACAAAAGAGTGTCATCAATTATAAGCTTAAAGCCGGTTGAAACGATCGTTTGAGACCTGTACCTGTACGAAAAATGAACAGAATATGCGACCAAACACGTGACCATAATTTTCCATAATAACATTGCTCGGCCTCATGTCCCGTGACAAGTTAAAAACTACATATTTAGAAATTATTGGATAGGAGGTTTTACCCCATACACCGTATAGCAAGTTTGGGGTGGAATGATCACATTCAACAATCTATTTCTTATACAATTACAATTAACCTGCATGTAATTCAAAATATTCAATTACAATTATTGTAATTGCGAATAGTCATTTACAATTACATGTAAAGTCATTTAATTGAAAATGTAATCATCACCCACCAAGCCTACTGTATAGCCCAGACATTACTGCTTCTGACTATTATTTGTTTCGATCGATTCAGAATATTCGCCTGGAATACACTTCTACTTCTGAAGTAGAAGGTATGAGAAATTAGACTCAAGAAAAGAAAAAAGATTTTCCGATCGACTCCATAAATTCTTACGAAGAAGGAAAAAAATCATAGCTCTCGCTGGGCAATAATTTGAATAAAATACATTACACAGTGGGGCAGAATCGATTTGTTTTTTTTTTTTTTTTTTTTTTGAAATTTATAACTTCTAATCGGCTGGTTGGAAATTTAAATTTTATATAGCTGTAACAGAGGAGTATACAAATTTAAGTTTGGAGTTTTAGGAGGACACTAAAGACCTCTCAGATAGCTCTGACATAAGTGTTTCTTTTTGTTTCTTATCTGATTTCAAATATTTTTATGTCTTCTTAAAGCTCTCGGTATGGCCTATGTGTTATATATCAATTATAGTTTTCAAGTTATTTGCATTTGAAATTTAAACTATAAAGAACAAAATTATCTAACGGATAAAAAAAACTGTAAGTCGATATCTTTTCTAAGTGAAAAATTAAACGATTTTAAATTTTAAAATTACAAAAATTATGATTTTTTTGTGTTTTTATTTTTTTGGCCGAAAAAGTGTCTGCACTCTTTTTACTCTAAAATACAATTTTCTTTAAGAACATATAAAAATTGTATACTTTTCAGAAAGTTATCTTCACGGAGATGATTTTAAAAAATTATACTATTGTGGACGTGAAAAAGACATAACTAAATAAATAATTTGTTCTCGTAGCCAATGTTCGAAGCTGTGTTTGTGCTGAAATACGCAAAAAGTGTATTTTCTTTTTAAGTAGCGTAGTTTCGGTTCTTTAAAAGATATTGACTTCCATCTTTTAGTATATAATGAAGAATTATGTCAGCTGGCAACAGAATTTATTTGAAAAAAATTGAGTTCATAATTTTTACGATTTTTGAATTCAAATAAAATGTTTGTAAAAAAATTGGTTTTTGAATAAACTATAAATATTTTATCTTTAATGTAGAAACATTGTAGAAAAATTTAAAGTTTCCAAAAAACCGGCGAAAATCTCAAAAGTGCGATGTTTTAGAATTTTGTTCATAAATTCCAAATTCCGAAACTGCATTCTGTTTGTAGATTTAAACCTTGGGATTTTAGAACATATAGGCTAAAGTCAAAATTGCGATAAAAAATAGGTAAAATTCGAAAAGTTCTGTACTTAGCCCTATTCGGTAATTGAACTGGTTTTTAATTTTAAAATCATCTCTGTTTCGGAAAAGTATAAAATTATATAAAAGAAGATTGGAGCACTTTTTCGGCTAAAAAAAAACCAAAAAATTATAATTTTTGCAATTTTCAAATTCAAAGTCTTTTGTTTTTGCATTAGGAAAATATATCGACTTTAAATTTTTTTTATCCGATAGATAATTTTGTTCTTTAACTAACTATAATTTCTAAAATCGGTTAAAAGTATTGAGCTATATATTTAAATAACTGGACCAAGATTTTGCAAAATTGAGATAGTTTAAATTTCAAATGCAAATAACTTGAAAACTATAAGGGATACACAGCACATAGGCCATAACGAGAGCTTTAAGAAGATATAAGAATATTTGAGTTGGGATAAGAAACAAAAATTTGGCAAGCAATTAAAGAAATTTTGAGCCGCAATTGCTCCGCTCTATGTTCCCTTCCAAACTTAAAATCGTACTCTCCTCTGCTACTGCTATATATAATTTTATGTAGGTACAACCAGCCGTTTAGAAATTACAGATTTATTTCCAAACATTTTCGATTCTGCCCCATTGTTCATTGTAACTTTTTCTTGAAAATACTATCCATTTCTCACTAAAAAACGATGGAAAATAATCATAGAAATAATATTTCTTATTGATGATCTAGAATTTTTTATGAAAATCAAAATATTCATGGAGACGCTAATATTTAAAGGACGTTAATCATTGTAATCATTTAAAATTCTCAACCAAAAATTTAAAAAAAAGGTGTAAAAATGTAGTTCTGTTAATGAGTGAGAAAAAATACACTCAAAGAAAAGTTGGGATTATTAAATAAAAAACGTCAGTTATATATGGTGATTTATTAATATATAAAACATATTTTTAATGCATTTTTGCATTCCTTACAATTATTTTATTAATACTGAAATAAAAAATATAATTTAAACTTTATCTTAAAACATTAATATTAAAGAAACTGATGGTTATTAATTACCAAACAATTTATTTCCATAAATTTTTTCCAGTGCATTTTGTACTCTTTGCACTCTTAGCAACGACTAAATGAAAGAGCGTAAGAATATGTGTGAACTCAGCCAGCATAATAGTGCTATGAAATTGATATCACCAATCTAATTCTAAATATTTCGGAAACTAGATAACCTGTGATCATATATATTTCTTCATTTTTGAGAAGCCCTAGAGAAAAATTACCTTAATTTGTGAACACTTACATTTCTGACCAAAAGATCTATTTTGTAAAGGATACTAAAGAAAAGGATGTTAAAGGATGTAATCACATATATCGCTCCATTTTTTAGGTGAAATAGAAGCTTTGAGGAAATATATAATGGCTTTCATTATATAAAATTTTCAATATAAATATAACATTTTTATTATTTTCCAGTTGGTGCCCATTCTTAGCAACAATGAACTCTTTATGCACTCAGACGACACTATACTCAAAGGTATTGTACGCTGGGCTGAATATAAACCAGATACTCGTTTAGCTTATCTGCCACAACTTTTACGCTTCATACACCCAATGTGTGTAACAGCAGAAGTCACACGATCACTTAAAACCCTGACCGCACAAGCGGATTGCCAACAATGGCTAAGTGAGGTGGAACATTATGAAGGCAGCTCGGAATGGCGCATATTTCTAGTAGATAAAATGGGTCGAAATCCCGAGACATTTAGATATGATTTACATACTGAAACTATGATAACTTTAAAACCACCACCTCGGCCAGCATTTGCCATTAGTTTGACAGCCCATAAAAATATTCTATATATGCAAGGCGGCAGTATAGGACGCAGTACTAAGAACTCATATTACTATAACATTTATAGAGATCAATGGTATGATTTAACGCCCATGATAATGAGACGTTCCCATCATCGTTCCTTAATAAATAACGATTGTCTTTACGCCATAGGAGGCAATTCCTCTAGTGGCATTACCAACACGATTGAATATTTAAATTTAGTTACGAATAAAACGGAATTCTGTAAACCCATGCTAGTGCAACGTAGTTCCATGGGAGCAGTGGTTCATGACAATATGTTTTATGTGATGGGAGGTGAGGAAGAGGTAAGAAGTTGGAATTGTTTGGAACGTTATGATCCTCGCGAAAACGAGTGGCATGCTTTAAGGCCCATGAATGATATCAAAGGCTATTGCTCAAGTGCTGTTGTAGGTTCTTACATCTATTGTTGTGAGGGTCTGGGCACATGTATGGAACGTTATGATGTACGGGCAAATAAATGGGAAATTATTGATTTTGGCGAAGAACGTGAATTCTATGAAATTTTTACTGTAGACAATCAATTGTTTTGTACTTGTGGTGAATTTATAGCACGTTATAATATGGAAGAGAATAGATGGATTGTAGTACATCGGTTTCCATTTACAAGAGACTGGGATTATGCTGTGGCTATGCCTATGGTAAATTATGGCACTTAAAGTAAGAAGGAAAATAAAAAAAAAACCAAAATGGTTTATATCAAAAATTTAAGAAATGGATTTAAGTTTAAGAAATTATACCTACATGGTACGAAACAATGGTACGAAACAATACAAAATTATTTATATAATATTTAAAACTTAATTATAATAAAATAAAATAATGTAATTTTATTTTTAAGAGAAATTTAATTCTAATCAATTTAAAATTTTTAAAAATTATCAAAAATATTTTATTATCTCTGAATTTATTAAAAAAAAAAAAAAACTTTATGACTATATTATTACAATACAATTTACCCAATTATAATATTAGAAGGACCATGAAAAATGAAATAATTATCATAATAATTATTACAAAATAATAATTATTTTTACAAGAAATATTGATATGAAATCAAAAATAATAAAACAATCAATAGTTCGAAGGACCATATTTTTATTATCAAGGGTTTCAAATTTCATGTAAAATATTATTCAATATTCTAATGATTTTTATTGGCTCTTCACAATACAATAATTATTACAATGGCAACTAAAAATATGCCCTTATATAATGTGTTTTATGCGCATAAAAAAATGCTCTTAATATCGATAAATATGAACTAAAATTTAAATTATCTACTATTCATGACAAAAATTTTTATTAACAATTGTTAAAAAAGTATGTTATTTTAGGACTTAAAATTAAATTAAAATTCAAAGCTCATTAGAAAATTATAAAACTTCTATTAATTTATAAGATGAAAACTATTAAAAAAACGGATTTGAAAAAAGGCACGTGAAATTAAAAAAAAAAGAAAATTTCACTAATCGCAAATTATGTAAAACATTTCAGTGCATGCAAAATTTTTCTCCTAAGTGTAAAATATACAAAATTATGCTATTTAACGTGCTATATGTTAAATTATACTCTTAAGTATAAAATATGCAAAAATATGCCATTTAAATTACTAAAAATATGCCCTAAAATAAGGATTTTCTATGAAAATATGCTGCTAAGCCCAAAATATTGCCAAAACTTTTAAAATTGTCTGATTAATAACTAACATTTTGGTTTTTTTTGAAGCCCAGGAAAAAATATGATTTTGCATATTTTTGGTTGTCCTGATTATTACTCTATAAGACCGCAATGCCAATTTTTTAATTAAAGCATTTTTTTAACTATTTAAAATTTTTTTATTAATATTCATAATACTATTACTTATATATACATAAAATATTTAGCAGATCACAAAATTAGGCAAAATCATTTATGGACAAAAACACAAAAATTTTGAAAATCAATAAAACCGAATTAATGTTATAATAATTTCTAGCATCCCAGCAAAAACTGTTTGGTTTTCGGTAATAACAACTTTCCTTTTTTGACTCAGTTGTGTGCACCATTAATTCAGCAGTCGTATAGTATGTATTTGTAATCGAATTTGTGATAGTACTTGTAAACGATAAATTTCGATTGACAAAAAATTAGATTGCCACAACAAAAGTTTTTTTCTCTGTGTGCGTGAATTGAGTTCCTTTGAGTATAACATCGGATGGACACATCAATATATTTAAAATTATAAAGACTTTTTGAATATTCAGCAAAATTTTAAGATAAACGTATTTTGCTTGGGCACATCCGGCTTAAAAACTATCAAAATATGCATTTTCGTAATTTCAAAAATTATTACGTTATAAAATCGTCTTTAAAACAGATTATTGAATAATCTAAACGTTTTCTGCTTATTTTTCTGTAATTTAATCCAAAAATGCGATCTTAGAAGCTTTGTAAACTCTAGACTTATTACACTATTGTATAGAAGTATAAGAAATGATTGAACAAATACTTTACTTATTCCTAGATATTTGACGTTAATTATAAAATTATCTCTTAAAATAAAAGAGAATTTTCATATTCTGTAAATAAATTTAAGAAAATTGTTTTAGAAAATATTTAAATACTTTTTTTTAGTGAGTATTTGTGAATCGATGGGGGGGGACGTTATATATATATATATATATATATATATATATATATATATATATATATATATATATATATATATATATAAAATTATAAATTGAACTTTACGAAGTCATGCCAATTTTATTCCCTGGTTTAATTTGGCCTTGGAGGCTTATAAACCATAAAAAGAATAAATAAATGAATAAAAATAAAAAAATTCACTTCACAACGTGGTGATAGTTTTTCACTAGATTTATTAACGTATGCAATTATAATATAAATACACTGCCTGCCACTTGAATAAGGAATCACATTTTTTTTAACTTTAATTAAGTATATCTCCTAAACTAAAGTTTAGAAAAAAATTATTTTTTGCACAACCAAATTTCAAAGTGTTGGCTTTAGTTTCCTGAAGAAATAAAAAATATATATATTTTGTTATACTAAAATTATTGCATTTATTTAAAGGCATATATTTCTGTGATACTTTTTCGTGTGGCACTTGAATAAGGAATGTTTTAAAACTAAGCAAACTGTAATTTATTTTTAAAATTTTAGGTTATAAAATCAAAGTTATTATCTTCAAGCATTCAATTAGTAATGAATACTGCCACCATTTTTAGATATGAGATTTGGCATCGACTTGTATAATGACTCTAAGTAATTTAGCGAAATTGAACTCCATGCTTCCGTTATTGCATCCTTTAAGGATTCTCCTTCATAAACTTTCTTGCAAGCCAACCCCAGCCATTTTCCATTGGATTCAGGTCTGGTGAATATGGGGGCCAATCCAAAAGTTGAACACCTTGTTTATTAATCCATTGTTTTACTGCTCTGGCGGTATGAATCGGAGCGTTGTCGTGTTGGTACGTCCAAGGTATGGGTCCAAAGAAATCATTAAATTTTGGAAATACTTCCTCCAGAATGTTTTTGTAAGTCGTTGCAGTAACTTTTTTGATACAAAAACCAATTCTATGGTACCATAATACGAAATGGCACCCCATACCATTATTCTGCCCTCTCGGTTGTGTCTGCGGCTCAAAAATAATTCCTCCTTATTTAGGTCATGGAAATAATAATTATACCCATCGGGACCATCAATATTAAATTTTTTTTAAACCATTTGTCGGACCACGTAATTGTATTTTTGGCAAACTGTAGACGTTGTGATTTGCATTTTTCATTAAGTTTTGTTTTTTTGCACGACTTTAAAATACGGTGCACTGTTCTTAGACTGGCACTGACTACACTTTTTTCACGTATTTTTGATACCGACATGGCAGAATTTGATGCAATTCTAAGAATTTTTCGTCTTTCTTTTGGAGTTGTTGCCATTTTTTTCCGCCCTTTCATGTTTTTTTCCATATCTTTCCACGTTATTTAAATAATTGTACACAACTGTCTTTCCTCTATTAATGGTTTTTGGCTATTTGGACCGAATTCTGACCCTGAGATTTCTAAATCAGAATTCTTTCTTTTTCAGAGTTATTAAGAGCCTTATCACGTCCCATTTTGTATAAAAACTATTTAAAAACTATCAAATTAAAAATTCTCTAGCCGTTTATATTGAAAGAAATTCAAATCATAGCCTTCCTGATTAATATTAAAAGAATTCCTTATTCAAGTGACACACGAAATAGTACCACAGAAATACATGTCTTTAAAAAAATTTCTTCAGGAAACTAAAGCCAACACTTTGAAATTTGGTTGCACAAAAAATTATTTTTTTCTGAACTTTAGTTTAGGAGATATACTTAATTAAAGTTAAAAAAATGTGATTCCTTATTCAAGTGGCAGGCAGTGTAAGTGAAATTTGGCATTTTGAGATTTTTTTTTTTTTTTAATTTTCAACTTTAAATCGCGATAACTTTTAGGTCACCACGCTAAAATGATTCACACCAAAGGCTTTTAAACGCTGAAGTCATAGAATACAACTAGAAGTCTATCTGAGAGGCACTTCGAACTAAATTTTCAACAAAATTACTCATTTCTTTAAAAACACAAAAACTTGTATTTTGTTGTTGCATGAATTAAGTTTTTGACAATTGATTTTGATTTTTTTCTCTCTCATAAATATCTACTTACTAATCTATGACTGAAGTGTTGCATTTTGTTCGTTCAAAGCGCTGTCAATGGGCCAAGGAAAAAGTTGGAAAAAAATTTTTGAGTCGAATTTTAAAAGTTTTGTGTTTTTGTCCATATGTAGATGAAATAAATAGTTTTTAATATTAAATTTTATAAATATTAAAAAATTACTTAAACAATGTTAAGGATTTAAAGAAACTATCATATTTAATATATAAAAAAAAATTTTCGTTACTACTTACATAATAAGTGGTTAAATAATAACAATTATACATTGGTAGCTTTAAGCATATAAACAATAATAATTGAAAAAAGCTTTATCGTAAACCTTCGTCTTAATTAATAACATATAGGGATAATAAGTTACGGATTCTATTTTCCAAAATGTTGTAAGTTAAATAGATGATGTTTACAGAGAACACCATGGTGAGACGCTGAAGAGCACTGATGACAACTATCGTATAAATACTCCGTTTCGGTATATGATAATTCCATTTGCTCCTCATTACTTTCCACATGAAATTCTTCTTGAATCCAGTTGCTTATGTCAGCATTTGTAAAAAGATGTTCCGTACCAATTTAAGCTACAAGTGTACCTATAGTTGAAAGATCTTCATTTTCTTCCTGAATTATGTTATCCTCTTCACTCCATTCACTACCGAATTCGAGCAAGCCGTTCCAGGATTTTCGGATATTTGGACAGTGATATTTTATCCCAGAACGTAGCTAGAATCTGAACTGCATTTTTGAGATTGAAGTTTTTTAGTTTGAGCTCCAAATTTGTTCCCTTTTCGCCAAGCAAGTGGGTGAGCAGTTGTTTTTTATAATTTCATTCGGCCAAGTAGATTTATTGCTATAATTAAACTATCATCACTTTTTAGTTCCTCAACTGGGTAACACGTCGCGTTATCTAATTTTACCAATTGGTGAAAATTAACTTACGTTGGGAACAAATTCATGATGGAACCATTACTTGATTATAAATGATGGCACCCAGGCGTTATTACCGGAGTTGTGTCCCAGCAAAAACTTTTTGGTTTTCGGTAATAACAACTACTTATTAAAGTAGTTTCTTGGTAATGAGGCGTCATTATTATTTGCCTACTCTGTATTACATTAATAAGTACTCAATAGTATAATAGCGCAGTAATACTGAAATCACGTGGATGAGTTGGATAGAGCGCCGGATTAACAACCAGAATGTTGTTGGTTCAACTCCATTCTGAAGCTCTCAGTTTTTTATAACAAAATGTCTAAAAAGATATTTTAAACTAAATAGAGTTTTTGTCACTTAGGATGCTATGTGCGAGATGGTGTACTAAGTAAGACGTTAGTCAGTAAAGACGAATGGTTTGTTTGTGTCCAAGTTCGAGTCTCATTGACGGCAAAATTTTTTTGTTTTTTTTTTATTTGTGTTTTCATTTAGGTACATATTTTTGAGTACCACTAGAGTCAAAAAATAACTACATGAATTTGTGGACTAGTCGAACAAAAATTACTGGTTATTCAGGCAAAAAATAAGTAGTTTATTTTTGTTTCCAATTATACCTGCTAGCTTACCAGGAAAGCAAAGTTTTTGCTGGAGTATTACGAGATTATTGAAAAATCATTTAAATGCGCGTGGGTTTTTTTTTTTTTTGATTTTCCAACAACTAAAAATTTCAGTTTGTCTGTACCATTCGCATTTGAACAGGAGCCATTTTCTCATTACATGTGAAAAGAGTGTGATTTGTAAGCATCCTATAATATAAACCGAATTCGTCGGCATTGTAGATTTGGTGAAGTGTCAACCCATGCTCATTAACGTAATCCTTAATTTTTAAAATTCTAATTCCATGTTGACGCTTAAATTTCTTCAAACATCCTTCACTGGCATTGAAACCTGAATTTGTTTGATAAATTTTGGAATGCAAATGACTGGCTGATATTGGAACATTTTCTCCCTTTGTTTTACAAACTTATTAAGCATTTTTTACATTCTTTTGTACTCTGCTTTCTTTAAGGTGTAAATTTTGCCAGGTCCACTTTCTGTTATACGTGCGAACTTTTTTAATGAATTCTTTTGCTTTAAAATGCGGCAAACCAAAGGCTTATGCAACTTGTAATTCATGCAAATTGAATTTATAAAATCTCTATTTTTAAATTTTTTTTAAATCTCTAATTTTTGAGAAATCATTGGCTTTAAAATATGTTGAACTTTTCCCATATTAAGAGATGTATTTACACGACAAATGACACGAATAAAAAAGCAGATAAAAGTCGCGTAAACTGTCGCGATTGTAAAACCTGCAATTTTAAAAATTAAGCCGTCGCGATAACCGGGCCGTCGCGATAATGGGTAGTCGCGAATACCAAGCTTGCATTGATTCTTATTTACAGCTTTTGAAGTTCTTCTCTTAAAGCTATATTTATATAATTTTTAAATGAAAATATTGTTTTAGCTTTGTTAAAAGATAATAAAAATTCTTTAAAATTTATTATAATTTTCCTAGAAATTATTAATGGTTTTTCGTGCTAAAAATGCATTTTTTCATCTTTTTGGAAGAAATTATTAATGACATCCAAAAACGTGTAAATTATGCACTTAGTTCAACTTTTAAAGTTGTGTAAATGTTGCTTTTTTTAGAAGCACTTGCTCGTTTTGTTTTCCGGTTTTTATATAGTTTTAATTAAAAAACTACAAGCTCAATGAAAATCTACTGATAAATATAATAAAATAGTTTTTTAAATGGCTGCTAAACTAATCAAAATATTCTATTCCTAAAATAAATAGTGTTTTCAGATTACGACAGTGCTTATTAAAATTAAAAATATTTAATATAATTTCTTTAAAAATTTATAATCTGTGTATCAAAATTTTTATTTAAAATAATGACAATAATAATGATGTTTCATTTTCACTTTAATTATATTAAAAATCTTTATAAATTATATTTTAACTAAAATAAATATTAATAAATAAAAGTGTTAAACAAATATTTTATTTATTTTAAAATTATTTATTTTCTTGCGATTTTTTATTTAACTACATACGATTAATTGCTGGGAAGGAAACGTTGTCTGTTTATATTTTAAATAAAATATTGAAAAATAAATACAAGTGTTACAAAGTTATTTTATTTGTTTCAATTTCATTTATAACTGAAGCCTCGGTTTACGGTGTTAATGGCGACCGGAGAATTGCGATACAAATTGAAACGACGCAAATCGAATCACTTTTTTTGTGTACTCGTATTTACACTGTTTTCTTAATAATTGCTTCCAGAATAAAAATATTTGAACAGAAAAGAAGTTAATTTTTAATAAAAAAGGGATATTTTTTTAAAAATAGAGAATTTAAAATACTTATATAAATTCTATTTTGATTTTCTAATTTAGCATAGAGAATTTAATAAATTTTTTCCATTAAAATTTTCTATAATACCTCTAAACCTGTTATTAACAATTATGAAACTCTTTATATAGCGACGCAAATCGTAACGACTTAAATCGAGGCCTGAGTGTATTTTCTTGCGAAATTTTTACTGTCTGATAGATTTGAAGTTCAGCTTCAAGGTATTAACCTTTTTCCATATCTATCTCGAGACAGATATGGCCCCAGTACGATCAGGAACGGTCGAGTTTCATTCTGGGACTGCCAGGGTGCCAGCTACGAACATTTGCTGGTGCAAACGCTAGGACACTAGGACTTCCTTTTAACGACTATTGTAGAAGTTGCTTAAACGAGGAGGAGGAAGACACAGTATAACATTTTCTCTGTCACTGTCCTGTCCTTAAGAATATAAGGACTGCTGAATTTGTCAGTCCGTATATGCACGGACCATCTGATCTCTCTGCAATTGATGTTAAATGAATTAGATATTTTTTTTCGTGCATCAGGTTGATTCGATTCGAAGCTACTTTCGAACATGTGAAAACAGATTCACATGATCCATTAGAGTAACACAACGAGAACAATAGGACCCAAGTGAGCTGTATAGTTACATTTGCAACTGCCCATCTAACTTAACCTAACCTATTTAACTTTTAAAATAAAAAAGTGGGCAAGAAGTAGCTTATTTACTCCTTTATATGAGTGACAATTTTCAGATTTATATTTTGTTTAAATAATGCAAATATTTTAATTTTTTTAAAAATGTTTTCGGTCAAAACAAGTTAGAACGCTACATTCGCTATATTCACCAACTTACCGACAAATAATAAAATTTATGCCTTTAAATATGCTTTCATATTTGCTCATTTATAATTTAAAAACAAAAAACAAAATTATCATAGCAAATATTGCTTCCTTTAAAAAAAAAAAAAAAAAAAAAAACATATTGATAGCTTCTGCTAAATACTAAATTTATATACATACATATGTTTGTATGTAAATACATGCTTATACAAAAAATAACATTGAGTCAATGCTTCTATTTTCCAGCTAAAAAACATCCAAACACACATAAAGAATAATTGTGTGTATATACACAATTATTGTTGTTTGCTTTTACAGAAAACAACAACACACTGAAAGTCAGTACAATGATTCTTATGTACATATGTTTGTGTGTGTATATTTTTAATAATTTTATCAGTTTTGACTTATAATTCGGTTGTTTATGGACCAATTTAGTTAATTAAAAAAATTGAAAAGTCGAAAAAAATATTTCCAACAGAATTGTACAAAAACAAATTCCGAAGCCTATACAGAAGATTCACAAAGTCTAAAAATGCATTTTGACCGATAACTCAGTTACTAATAAACCGATATTGTTCATTTGTTCCGCAAAAAAATATTAAAATAAATAATATATATATATATATATATATATATATATATACATATATATATATATATATATATATATATATATATATATATATATATGTTCCGAATTTTCTGTAGAAAAACGAAGCCATTAACTTGTATAGGAGCTTAAAGAAGTCGAAAACAAAAACGTTTTTAGAGGCTTTTTTTTCTAAGGAATATTCCGTATAACTTGATGTATAAAACATATACAGTACTGTGCAGAATATAAGCAACAAAAAGGAGTTATCCTAAAAGTTGATTTATTTTTCAAAGTATTAAATTTGCAACAAAACTAATTTTATAAAATTGTTAACATTAGGGTTTAGGGTCCCGGAAATCCCGAAATTTCCCGTCAAAATACTCTCGGAAATTCAAGGGAATTTTTTTAATTTTCCTGGGAAAACGGAAAATTAAATATTATCGTAGTTTTAAAATTCTGTAGTAAACATTTTAATGTTTTTAACGCCTTATATCAATGTAAGATTGACTTTACTTTAAACATGATATTTGCATATAATACAACTAGAACGTTAACTGAGAGGAACGTTAATGTTGCATGAATTAGGTTTTTGAATATTGAATTAGGTTTTTTCTATCAGATGTCTATGTATTTGTTTATCTAGGAATTTACTTAAAATTAACTTCATTTTTGTCATGTTCAAATTTTAGTTACTTTAGTTTTATTATAGATTTGTTGAAATGAATATTAAATAAGTCGAACTTCGAAAATTTTCACTATTATAAAAAAAATTACTTGATTGGGAGATTTTTCATTTTAACACAACATTTTCTTTTGAAACAGCATCTCTTATTCAAACAATAGATATGTAAATGTTAGATGTAAATGTTATAACTTCAAAATAAAAATAAAAATAAAAAAACTAATATCATGTTGTATTCATACTTGTATGAGATTATTCTCATCAGATTTCTGAACACTATGATTTATCCGAAAAACATTTTTGCGAATCAATTTCTAGTATTTTCCAGATTTATGTTTAATTTAGTAAAAATTAGTAAAAAAGAAATAATTTAAGTTAGAGAAATAAAGTGGAAATAAAATTTGTTTAATCGATTGCTGTATATTTTTAAAAAGTTTTAGCATAAAAAACACAATAGCGTAAAAATCGGATACACAGTTTTTAACATAAATTACGAAAGATACTAATTTTATTTGTATAAAATATTTAAATTCTTTTTTAAATCTTAGAAATGTCGTTATACTTTTATATAATTTAATTTTTCGTTAATTCAATATGATTTATAATGTTTCGTTTTGTTTTATTTAATAGAAAAAAATAATTTTCTTTATAAGTAATCATGGCCTTTTCTTTATAACTAAAGCTTTAAAAAAATTCCCGAAAATTGATTTTTTCGTTTCCGTTTCCCGGGAAAAGAAATATTGCGAGAAACCACAAACCCTAGCTAACATATTTGAGTATTAACAAGAATTTGTACTTCAGAAGTTGTGTATCAGTTTTAGAAATACTTAACAGGGGGAGTCAAGTAAATTAGGGAAAATAAGTTACAAATTATATTTCCCCAAAAGTTGTAAGTTATATAGATGATGTTTACAGAGAACACCACGTTGGGATGCTGAAGAGTACTGATGACGGTCGTGGCGGACTAGAAAATGCATTCCATTCTGCCGATTGTCCAATAAAACATTTTACAATATTTTTTCCTTTACTAAACAAATTTTTTAAACAAAATTATTGTTCGTTATAAAATATAAAAATGCATTAAATTTTAAGTTTCTTTTTTTTTATTTGGAATGAAAAAATGAAAAGTAATTCAGTTTCATACTACAAATTACATAACAATGTTTATTCAAGGACTACAAATTAATTTCGAAAGCAAAATATCAAAAAAAAAAAAAAAAAAAAAAAAAAAAAAACTAGAAAGAATGATATAGTTGATCAAGACTACGAGCATAAAAATTCGGGAAGCGGACTTATATTACACCTGTGGCCAATTTTACTAAATCTAAAATAAAATCTACATATACAGAACAATGTGTTGATACTAACATTTAGATGATTTTATGCAGTTTAGGGCGACTCCTGGAAGAGGGACTATAAAGGAGCTATGGTAAATTAAGATTCGTATGGGATTTGTGCATGTTAAAGTAATTTTCGGTAGAGGGGTTTATATGGGTCAATTGTGACCGATCTTCATAAAATTTACTATAAAAATTTATAGTTATACGGAATTTTTTTGCACCGAATTTCAATAAAATATTTTTATTTTTAAGGTATTTTTGAGTGTTTAAACTCTATTTCGGGGGGACATTTGTGTGGGGGCTAGGAAAAATAATGGACCGATCACATTCAATTTCAATAGGCTTCATTCATCCTTGTGTCATAAAAGGCTTACGTGGCAAATTTCATTGGATTATCTTTAAAATTGCAAACCGTACTTTGTGCACAAGGTTTACATAGACAGTTAGCCAGCCGTTCAACCAGACAGACGGATCGACTTAAAATGTGATTCTGAGTCGATTGGTGTACTTTAAGTTGGGTGTTGGATAACTTTTTCTATGCGTTACGAACACCAGCACAAACTCATTATAGCCCAACCACCTTTTCATTGCCTTTTCATTATATGTAATAAATCAGGTAACTTGCTGCAGTCTGTAAAATTTAATATATAGTTCGCATACAAATTTTTGAAAACATTTATTGAAGTTACAGACCAAGTAGTACTGCTCACCGAAAAGCATATTTAATATATAGTTTTTTATTATATATAATTTTATATCAGAAAAATATATTTTTTTAAATAGATAGATTTTTATGTAAACTTAACAAAATTGAGCATATTAGAAAGTTAATATACCACGCCCAATTGAGAAATTTTATAAGCGCTTATTTTGGCCTTTAAAATATAGCATAAAAGATGGCACGTCAAAATTTTTGACAGCAAAAATAAAAATTTTATTTATTTTTTCTTTACAAAGTTGAAAATTACTATAATAGAAATAAAAGTGGGCGTTAACTAATAATGATTTTCTTTAACAGTTTATGACTCGAATACTATTAGAGATATTTAAATGAAATCTTCAGTTTATTGAAGAATAAAAATCAGTTTTAATATTGTTGACACTTTTTTATTTTTATGCCACGCCCACTTGATAACTTTAACCGACTTTTATGTTAACCTTTAAAATAAGGTACAAAAAGTAGGTGTGGCAAAAATTTTTGCAAATTTACCCGTGAGGTAAATTTAAGCTCCGAATCTTTTAAAAGAGATTTTCGGTGCAAAACAAAAATGATTAATTAAATTTTCTAACTTTTTTGTTATTAGTTTTTGAAATTTGCAAAATTTTTGTGAAATACTAGGAGAACATAATTGAATAGTAGGGGGCATTTCTGCTAAAGATTTTCTTTGCAAGGCTATAACTTCAGTAATAGTGAAGATATTTAAATGATTTTTTCTGTGTAGGATAGAGTCGAAGTTCAGCTTTTGTAAAATGTATTATGTACATCTATCTATATCTTGAAATTTTCTACACCATTGTGTATGTGCACCAATATTCGGAGATGAGTCTTTTATTTGACCTGTGGATCAATACCTATATGAAGTATGAAATAAAACATACGTATACAGAATATTATATTGATACTAACATTTATTGAATTAATGTGATCACCGGAAATTGGGCCTAAAAATGTTTTAAATGTTTAGGACCAATGTTTTTGGCATAACAAACATCAGCACAAACTCATAATACCCCAACCATCTATGATGGCGTAGGGCATAAAAATGGCATTAACAAGTGATTTTTTTCTAATTTTTTTGAGCATCATTTCTCAGCATGGTTTTAGGCTTTAACACGAATTTGAGTCTTTTGTCATAAAATACAACTATGCTTTCCGTGTTATTAAACGGGTGTTTCTTATAACTCTTTTAGGACAAAGCCTTGAAGTATGTGAAGAAATTTCATTTATAAAAATCAATGCTTTTAAAAGTAACTTTTTTCTACACCCACCATCAAAAAAATGGGGGGATCGAAATTTTGTACATATATTTCGTGGACTAATGTAAACTCGGAAACCAAGAAAGGGCGTCATAGGCTCACTTTACCGCTTATCTACCACATAAGGTGAAATTTCAAATTAGGTGGCAAAGAATGTTGCAAATGATGGATAGAATAGAGTCGGCCAAGCCGAATATAACATTTTTATTTGTTAAATTTTCTTTTTAATGAAAACAGTTCTTAAGTCTTTGCTAATTTTATTTTATTAAACTTTTAAATAAAACATGCTTTTTAAATTTTTGTGTATTTTTTTTATTGATTTTGTGATTAAACAACTAACATTTTGTATGTTTCGAAAAGATAAGGTTTAAAATAATAATTGTAAGTATAATGGTAATAATAGTATAATATAATTCAAGCATACCTTTTTACAGAAATATAAAGTTTTGTTAATTAATTTTTAATCATCATGGTTATAAAGAGTATAATCATAATAATAACATACAAATATTTAAATATAATATATATAAAAAAAAAGTTAGATTTTATAAATAGTTTTGTTTAAAGTTCAGTTTTTAATACAATTATTATAAAAAGAATATAAAGTTAAAACATAAAGAAATAAAGTTTATTACATTAATATTTTATTAAAATTTGTTTTCTAATAATTTTTACACAATTTAAAGCCAAAGGAAAAGAACGCTGCAAGTAACAAATTATTTTTAAACTTAAAACAAAATTTTAAAATAAATTAAATAATTAATGATGATATGATACATTTTTAAATTTAAAGTTTTATATGTTTTATAGCTTAAATTTTTGATAATTTAAATTCAATAACAGTTTGAGTTTATTTATAAATTTTTTAAATAGCATAAACTTCATAAACATTTGCTTCTTTGTTTGTAACATTCCATAGAGATTTTTTTCAAGCTTTTAATATACTATATGCTTTAATTTATTTATGTAATTATTGTAAATTTCTTTCAATTTTCTAATAAAATACATAAAATAATTTTAATAAATTTAGTAAACATTTCCAAAAAACACAGACAGAGAGCGGGTCATTTTTTTTTTTTTTTTTCTTTAATAATATTATTGACATTTAGTTAAAAAAGACACCAATTGGTTTAAAAAGTCAAGGAGAGTGACAGAGTATAATAAAATTTTTGAATATTTTTTTTATATATATAAAAAATTAAAAAATTTGAAAACATTTTTAAAAAATGTTAAAAATTCAACATTTATATAAGTTTTTTTTTTGTGTGTTATATTAATAAATGGTATAAATATTTCAAAAATTTAATTCATTGTTTTATAATAAATTATACGTATGATATTATTAACTTGGTTAACAAATATGTATAAATATTTTCATATGTTTTTGTATAATTTTTTAAGCCTTAATTTATTATTTTATGTTTTTAATTTTATTTTTTTTTTTATTATTTTTTTATATTTTTTTTAACAATAACAACAATTATGTATATGTATGTAAGTTTTTCTTAAACACAACTAAATTTAATGCCATCATCACTTGAGTAACAATTTTGACAGTGTAATTTATGATTGCGGACTCGTACATCGGTACCATTTAAACCATCGCCCAGTTGGACATGACAGACACAACATTTGAAACAGTTGATATGATAGAATAATAACAAGGATTCAATAATCATGGCAGCTCCACGTCCTATAGTTTTTTTGGGGAATAAAATTAAATTAAAAAACAAAAAAAATTAATAAAATTAAAAATAATATTAATTCTAATAAAAATAAATAAATGTTGGTTTTGAATGTGAGTTTGTTAAATTAGAGCTGAAATAAAACCGAGAAATTTGCTTTTGATAAAAAAAATTGATTAATTTTAAATAATATGGCACAAAACCTAAAAAAGAACTTAACCTCTAAAATAAAATAAATAAATAGATTAATAAATAAATAAATAAATAAACAAGTAAATGAATAAAAAGATTAATAAATAAACAAACAAATAAATAAATAAATAAATCAGTAAGTAAATAAAAAGTAAAATAAACAATCGAGTTTTGAATTATTTGCTTATGCCAACAACATCGATAATGTTATCGAAACTGTTTATGAACGCAATTGGCGATATTATAAATAATACTTTGGGAATGTTCAGCAATTGAGCTACAGAAAGTGAACTGGGAGCAAACCTAAACAAAACAGAACTATGTAGGGCCCGAATCCTAAACTAGTCCTGTCATTTAAATCGTATACATTCTGTTCTATTTTATTCAGCCAGTCTAAGAAATATACTATGTCGTTTTTCTGATACTAACCCTTACTACACTGGCAGAAAAAAAATACAGAAAAGTAAGCAGATTATAACATTAAACTTGAAAGATATTTCGAGTCTAATTTCAGTGTTAAATAAATGTCAGGGTTGTCAGATTTTTTGAGCCTCTGTTGCTAAATTGTTAACCAGAAAGCGCTAAATTAAAACTTTATTTGGTTTTTTTTTTTGTAAAGAAATACTCAAAAATTAACTAAAATGTTAAGTGTGGTACAATTCTTAGTATTTAAAATTTCGTATAATTTGTAAATGTAAATTCAGCTTTAATAAAGCCAATGATAATTGCAATAGCTAATACTCGTAATAACAAAATGCTAGTTGCAAGTTTTACAAAACTGGGCACCTTAGTGGTAAAGCTAATCGAGTACCCTAAGTTCAATGGACATTAAACAATCAATCTATTCAATATATATGGCCATCATAAATTAAATCAGTTTTAGCCCGATTTTAAATGTTTTTATATTTTTGTTTGAAAAGTTGCTCATTGGTAATTAGCTTGCTTACGGAATTATAGTAATATTTTTTGCCAGTTTAAAGTTTTGTTTATTAGCTTCTACCATATATTTGATAGTAAAAATTCAATATTATATACTTCAATGGAATCTTAATTGTTTATATTATTTAAATTCAAAAATTAATCCCCTTATTCACAAACTAATTTTAAATTTAAAATACATTTTAGAGACAAGATTTGTATGAAAAATTTGATTTAAAATGTATTTTAAATTTAAAAGTGGTTTGTGAATACGGGATTAAATTAATAAATTTAAGTTAAAAAACTTAATTTTTAACCTTCCAAAATAAAATATCTCAAAAACCAACGCTTTACAAATGGTTAACACTACTAAATTCAGTGTCGTCGACTTAATTTAACCCACATTATTAAAAAAATTAGTCTCATTTTCGAGCACAGTGTAATTGGAAAAAAATACAACTTAAAATACACTTTTCTGACATATAACCCCTTTTTGGGTTATCAAATTTTAAAATTTATTCGATTTCATTAAATTTTTTAAAAGAATAATTCTAACATTATAGAACAACATTGGTCCTAGTTATTAAACTTATAAATTGTTTCAAAGAATTAATTTATTCATGAACGTTTATTTCATTGTGAGCGAAATCATGAATATCCTTAATATATTTGAAATATGATGAAAAATAAATTATCAAATATTTAATACATAAGTATTGTAAAATATATTTTTTGGGGATAAAATTTTGTAAATTAAGTTGATGCTATTTACAAATTAAGGCAAATACTAAAAATAGCCAACTTCTAATAAGAAAATTTTAAAAAATAGCCAAACAAATCGCCACCATGTTATATATCACCAAAAAAATCGCCATCACGCCAAATGGAAAATTCAGTCGCCAAAGGCAATTAAAAATCGTCACGTTTGGCGAAAAGTCGCCCCATATAACAGTCCTGATAAGTGCTGATAACGTGTGCTCTGTCACATAAAATACGTATTACACAAACTTACAATTTTTTTAAAGGTAAAACAAAATTGAACTTTCAACCAGACTACAAAGTTTATATAATCTTGCCTATACATACTTTAGATGTATTCCAATAACATTCCCAATACGTTAATAATATGACAGTTCAAAATTGCTATAATAATATACTTATAGAACTTATTAAATTGAAACTTTAAAAATTAGTTTTAGCAATATTTAATATTTTGTAATAAACGTTTTAAAAAATTTTTTGTTGCAAATCAATTTGATTTTTTGCATTATCTTTTTCTTCAATAAGTTTTATATTGAAATTACTGAATTGTTTTTTATACTTTCAAAATTAAATATTAGTTCTGTTTCAGTACTAGTTAGATTTACAGGTTTTATCTACAATTTAAAGGATTTACTTGGTATTTTGCTCTTTTTTCTTAATGTTTGACTAAAACCTGATAATATGAACAGTACTGATACAGAGCTACATATTTTTATCACGGTATGTTGAATTCCCTATTAAGTTTATAAAATAAAATTTTTTAATATTTAAAAAATAAAAAAATATTGTGAGGTAAATCTAAAATTTCTTTAATATTTCTTAAAATAAATATAAATCTTAAACTTTAAGCAATGAAACCGTTCGTTTTTATCTAAAGTCGTTGGTTGCTTAATAAACTGGGTGGATTAAAATTTTATTAAAAGTTTTTTTTTCTAAAAATTTGATTAGCAAATTTCTCGGTTTTTTTCTAGTTAAAAGTATATAAATAATAAAGAAAATAGTTTTAAAAAATTTAGTTTCAACTAAAAATATTTTATTTTTAATTAAGAAAAACACACAAAATTAAATTCTTTTAACACAAATATAAAATTGTCGTTTGTCTTGTCGTTAAATTTCGTTGTTTTAGTTTTAGTTTTTTTCTCCTTTTTTTTTTGCAACTACACCCAAACAATATATTTAAGTTCACGATGAGTATGACGGCATTTATCGTTTGTGCAACCCAAATCTTATAAAATATTAAAAAAAAAAAAATTAAAATCCATAAATAAAAAGTACAGGCATGTAAAGAGAAAAGTAAAATACTCGAGTTAAAGTTGTTAAATGACATTAAAATGTTTTAAAAAATTCGATGAATGTAATGCCAAAAATAAAATTATTTTTTTTTTTTTTTTTTTTTTTTTTTTAACAATTAAAGCAAAACATTTTTAATTTTTGAACAAAGTTTAGAATGAAATTCGTTGTAAATCAAATCAAATTTAACCTTTATTAGCATATTGAGTTTAAAAAACTTAATTTTTACTTTTTGGTTTTTCGTACTTGAGAAATATTTAATTTTCTTTGCTTCACTCTGATTATAAATATTGAAATTGTTTTTAATATTAGTGTGTTTGTTTACAATTAACTTTTGAGACTTTTCTTCTCTAAAAATTTCAAATTCATGATAAAAATTGTATATGGATTTTCGCTTTTAAAAATTTAAGTGATTGAATCCTAAACTAATGACTTATATTCTTTCGCTTGTTATTCGTTAAACCTTCAACACTCACAACCAACATAGATGCATAAGTTACCTAATTCGTCACCACAATGAGAACATTTCTTTTTGCCACTAACACTCAGTACTTTATCCTGTTGTTGCTGCTGCTGGGTTGTAGTAATATTTGACTGGCCTTGAGACGTGGTCGTGGAGGAAGCAGCTGTTGCCGAGGTTGATGTTGTTGAAATAAGGTTATTATGACGGTGTATAACAGCACTAGAGACAGATTGTTGTTGTTGATTTAGTTTGTTATATTGCTGCTGATATTGATGGTAAGAGGATGCTGCATGTAAAGGACTTTTATCCACATTATTTCTGGAAATAGAGAAAAAAATTGTATAAAATATTGGAGAAAACATAAATTAATATCGAACAACATTAGTCCAAGCAAGCCTAGACTCTAGTCTATAATCAGTCTGGTCTATAAACTAATCTATAGTCCTGACTATAGTCTATAAACTAATCTATAGTACTGACTATAGTCTAGTCTATAAACTAATCTATAGTCCTGACTATAGTCTAGTCTATAAACTAATCCATAGTCCTAACTATAGTCTATTCTATAGACTAATCTATAGTCCTGACTATAGTCTATTCTATAGACTAATCTATAGTCCTGACTATAGTCTATTCTATAGACTAATCTATAGTCCTGACTATAGTCTAGTCTATAGACTAATCTATAGCCCTGACTTTAGTCTAGCCTATAGACTAATCTGTAGTCTCGACTTTAGTCTAGTCTATAGATTAATCTATAGTCCTGACTATAGTCTAGTCTATAGACTAATCTATAGTCCTGACTATAGCCTAGTCCATAGACTAATCTATAATCCTGACTATAGTCTAGTCCATAGACTAATCTATAGTTCTGACTATAGTCTAGTCCATAGACTAATCTATAGTTCTGACTATAGTCTAGTCTATAGACTATAGAACTTAATTTCGTATTACTAACCTCTTCCGCTCTCCAATGCCTTTGCTTTGCACTCTCTCCGTTAGAGTTTGTATAATGGAATCTGGCAAAGGTTTGCCATTCGTCGAGGAAGACAATATAGCAGAGCCATTTGTCAACTTATTATTACTAGACTGATGCACCGGCGTATTATTCGAAGAAACAGTTCTTCTTTGTTGTTGCTGCTGTTCACTTACACGCCTCTGCTCAGCTTCCTGCACTAACCAATGATTATTTTGATTATAACCATGATAAGCATCTGGCATAGATTTTCGTTTCTGTTGATAGGCCGACAGCCAAGCTGGATCATTGGCCAAATTGCTATCATAAGATTTGCGTTGTTGGACTTGAACCCAGCCGTCCGTGTATTTCGGTTTTGGTGTAGCACTTAAAGCATGTAAAGTATTACGTGACATATTGCCGGGATACAAGGACGACTGATTAACACTAGTGTTCGGCACTTGAGTCTGATTATTGTTGACGTTGGTCGAACTTAAATTCTGCACCGATTGATGGTGATAGTTAGAATAAATATGAGGATTAGCTCTTGGGGCAGCTGTAGGAGCAGCAGCTATTTTAACTAAAGAACCTCCAAAATTTTGTGAATTTAAAGAGTGTCTTTGGCGGGCGGCATAATCTAGAGGTTCGCCATTTACCAGCATAACATTCGTTGTGTTAGTATTAATATGCATGGCACGCATTGGTTTCGAGGGGGGTGCTGGTGGTTGTGACATCATACGTTTGGAAAATTCATTAATATCCGACATTGACTTGCGATAATCGTTTTCCATGTGATAGTATTGTTGTTGTAAATTTGGAATATTAGCATATATTTGTTGCGGTTGCTGCTGAGGTTGAGCCAATTGAGGTTGACCCATTATAGACTGTTGCTGCATATTATGATTCATTTGTTGATGATACATTTCCATATTATTGCTTGGCATGGTTGCTTCTCCTGCTATATTAACCACAGACATATTGCCCAAACCATTAAGATCCTGCAATGATCTTCTATTAGCCGACATTAACATTTTGGCTCCATGTTGTAGCTCTCGTCGAGCCATATTTTCTCTTAGCATAAGATTTTCTCTTTGTCTTTTCAACTCTTCTTGCTCTAATTGTAATAGCTCACGTTCTACTCTTAGCACTTCCTCTTGTTCTCTTATTTTCTCTTCTATAGACATCATTTTAGCATTTGCTGTAGCCGTAGCTTCGGTCAACGATTGTGTGGCTGCAGCTGCTACTGTAGCCGATTCGGTCCATGACTCTGCCGAATTGCCTTTAACAGTTTGTAGTAGAGATGTTGGCACTACTGCAAGTAGACCATCATTTTGGTATAACATATCATTTGGTACTGGTGCATCTAGGCCGGTTTGTGTTTGCAGCGTTAACGGTGATGTGGTGTCATCGTGTGTTTCATTCTCTTCCGAAGAATTGGTGTAGTGTTCACTACTCTGACGAGAATGATTCTCAGAGACACCGGAATCACGACTTTCTCCTAAGGGAAGGCAGAAGAATATTAAAAATTATTGTAATATAATTTACAAAATTCGTTTTTATAAAGTTTAAATATTTAATAGATGTTTTGAAAGGTTTTACTATAAATTTGGCTATAGAATAGATTATAGACTGGACTATTGACTAGACTATAGACGGGACTATAGACTAGACTATAAACTGGACTAAAAACGGGACCATAGTTTATAAAAGGGGCTATAGACTAGACTATAGATTAGACTACAAACTAAAGACTAGATCAAGGGTTTCCACCTCTTCACACTTTAGATTTTTTTTTGCGGACCTCTTGCCACATTTTGATTTTTAGTATAGTAGAAATGAAAATATTAACTTAAAAGATATTTATTTTAATCATTTATCATTCATTTATTAAATAAAAAAAAGAAATTAATAAAATATATGTTTTTACTAACTTTATAACATTAAGAGAAATTTCTTACAAAGCACATCTTACTTCATTTACACATCCAAACGCGATATAAATTTGGATTTTATGAACTGTAGGGTAGAAAAATTAGTTTCGCAAAAACATGTAAATACAAACTGTAGCAAAAGTTTCAACGCTTCATTCTAAACCAACGTGTAAACTTTATAATATATGCCGTTCCGAAACTGCATAATTATTTCCATTTCATTTTATGAATCGAACACCTTGCTACGTCTGTAGTAGTTTAAAGGGAACTTTTAAATATATCAGGTAAGGTTTTTGCAGCAAGTACTTGTTAGTAAACAATAATTAATTATTCCTTTATTTCTAGACTATCGACTAGACTATAGTCTAAGTCTAGACTATCGACTAGACTATAGTCTAAGTCTAGTCTATATCGACTAGACTATACATTAGAATATATACTGGACTGGACTATAGACTAGACTGATTAGTTAATAGACTAGACAATACAACTGACTATACACTAGACTATAGACGGGACTATAGACTAGACAATAGACTAGACGATAGACTAGAATTTTGACTAGACCATATGCTAAACTATAGACTAGACTATTTATAGACTAAATACGAGATCGTAAAAATAGGTTTATAGACTAGACTATATATTCGTCTACAAAAGGTTTATAGGTTGAAACTTCCATTTATAGGAAGAAAAGAAATCTACAAAAGTATAATATTAAACGACTTAACAAAAGCTTTCTAAAATTTGATTTTAAGCAAACGAGAAAAACAGCAAATTTATTGATTTTTCATTTAGCTCTTAATATGTTGGTCTGTTAAGACTTTGTATGCTAAAATGTTAGTGGCTACTGACCCACCCTTAACCTTTTAACAACACACTAAACGGATTACATTTTCTATTTGGAATAAAGAAAAAGAAACATGGTGAAATAAATACAAAAGTAAAATAAACAAATTACACTCACCTGTATCTGAACTATCACATAAACCCGCCTTCAAATACAACTGTTTCTCTAAACGTCTTTCCTCCTGCAACAGTTGAGCCATATCAGGTGGTGGGGCCACCGTCAGCTCTAAATACGATTCATCATCATCCATAGAAGAACCCTCAATACCCAAGAAACTAGAACGTTTATTGCGCAATTCTTTTTTAATGCGTTTTGTCGAGTTCATACGCTTAATGGGTGGTGAAGGATGATCCGGAGATAAATGATGATTATGATGATTAAGTTGATGACGTGACAAGGTCTCGTAGGTATTATCTGAAGACCAGGTATCGGTGTGACTGCTACTATCAACATCATCAAATAGAGGTGGACTATCTGCCGGTGGTGGTGGAGGTTTTTCTTTGGGTGGTTGTAGATTAGTTGGCAATTCACTGGATAATTCATTATTCATGTTGCCATTGAAAAATATTTCTATGTTTTCATAAACGGGCACTGGTTTTAAATGTTTAGGCGCATCATAATAAGGTTCGCTGGATTTGGGTACTTGATAATAAGGTTCTGAATTTATTTCTGTAGTAGAGTTAAGGTTAAGCATTGTTTTATCGTCTTCAGCTTCGTTAGGGTATATAACAGCAATTTCTGTATTTGTTGCTGGTATAATTTCTATTTCTGTAGTTTTAATTTTGGGCTGTTCAAGATGTTGAAAAGTATTTTCTTTAAATGAAGTTGTGGTAATGTTGTTATTAGCTGTTGTTGGCAAATCACTACTACTAATTGTTGTTGGATGGTTTTTTGTTGTTTTAGTTGATGTTGTTGATGTTGCTGTTGTTGTTATTGTTGTGTTAGCAAAAGCATTTGTTAACTCAACTACATTAGAATTATGATTATTTTTATGATTATTTGCATTATTACTAATAATATTATTATTTTTATTACTGTTGTTGTTAAATTTAGTAGTAATTTGACTATTTTTTAATTGATTAGATGCTGATAAATTTTGTTGCAAAGATTTCATTTGATTTATTTTTTCAATTGAATTTTGATTCAAATTATTTGTTTGATTATTTAAATTGTATTGATTTTGTTGTTTGGAATCATTATTACTATTAGTTGTTGTGTTTGTAGTAAAATTATCAATTTGTTTTTTACTCATCATACTTGGAATGATTAGTTGTTGTTGTTGTTGCTGTTGTTGATAAGATGTTGTTGTGGCAACATCTACTTCCTGGTTAGATGTTGTTGAGTTAATATTCTCATAAATGGGTTCTTTTGATATTTCTTCTTCTGATTTTTCTTTAATTTCCAAGGTTATGGTAAAATTTTCTTCCAATTTTAAATTTTCACATTTTTCTTCGTCGGTTTTATTGATTAAAATTTCCGATTTTGATTTTTGTTGTTGTGGTTGTTTTTTAACAACTTCTAAAATTTCCGTTTCCTTTTCAATTTGTTTTAAATTATTGTTATTAATATTATTACTATTGTTGTTGTTAGTAATAGTGGCAGAATTATTGGATGGGGCAGTTATTGGATACAAATTCTCTGGCTGTTGCTGTAGCTGCTGCTGCTGCTGTTGTTGTATTGTTAGCTGGGGTATTGTCTCTTCGTCAATTGCTGCCAGCGCCAATTCCAGAGCTTCGTTGATCTGTGTTTGTTGTTTTGACATCAAAGATTTTATTGTTTGATTTTTTTTTTTAAAGCAAGCCATTTTTTTAATTAAAAGCACACCCAACATTTGCAGCATGATTATTTTTTGTTTAGAAAAAAAAAAAACATAAAAAAGGAAAAAGCATAAAATTAATTAAAATTTTTCAATTGGTTAATATTTTTTTTTTACATTTACAAACATTTTAATATTTTTAAGTTAAAATTTTAGTACAACAAATATATGCAAACAAAACAAAAAATTTAATTAAAAAGTTTTTAACAAAATGACAACAAACACAACAAATTGATGTACAGAGTTCAAGCACAAAATAAACAAATTCATCACAATATTGTGAAAAGGCAGTAAATTAATCAAACGTTTGGATTTTGATTTCACAATCAAAATTAAACTGAATTGTTGATATAATAAATAAATATTTAATTAAAACAGAAAACGTTCATTAAAACAAATCTACATACAAATCATGCAAATATTTTTTTAAAAGATTGTTATTCCCTTGCATTTTAATTAAAAAATAAAAAAAGAACTTAACAAATTTTATAACAAAATTTAAGAATTATTTATTCACTTTGGCAAAAAAATTTAAAATTAAATATATAAAACAAGAGTTTTTGTTACAACATAACAAAATACTCTTATAAGTGCTTTCATGAAATAACATGTTTTAAAAAAGCTTTCGTTTATAGCTGACTTGTTATAAAAAGTTTTTATCTAAGCTTTTATTAAAAGCATGTTATTAAGCATATTATGAAAACTTTTGTAAATTAAAAAAAACATAAATATTTTTTATAAGTCAAATAAAGCTTTAATAAGTTTTCTAAGTAATAAAGCTTTATTTTTAATAAGAATAATAAGACACATTTTTAATATACACATGAAGCTTTTGATATTGTCTTCAAAGTCTCTAAAGAAAACAAAGCATTACTGGAGTTTTAATAAATAAGAAAACTTTTATTAAAGTTAACACATTAAAAAACTACTAACAAAACTTTGTAATCTTTTTCCTTTTCATAAAAACAAAAGCTTAAAAAATACATTTTTAATAAAGCTTCAATAAAATTAAATGTACAAGCTTTCACCGCCGATAACTGTCTTAAAGGATTAAAATTTACTATCTAGAACATCAACAGCTTTCATTAAAACGTTTTTTTTTTTTAGTTAAATCCTTCATAAAACACACTTTTAAAGTTTTTATTTTTAAAGCGTTAGATTTAGAATTTTTATATTTCATCAAATAATACTGGTCGGGGGAAAAAAATTATCCCTTAAAGACGAATAGTTGGTCTATATGGAATTTGATGTGCTAAACACGAATCTGCTTTAATTTTTTTCATCAGGTGTTGATTTTTTTTATGGGCATGTCTAATATTTCGCCCATAATAAGTTAACTCCAAGGTGTGAATACACTAAAAGATGCGAACTAAAAATGTCTTCCAGTCATTCTAACATAATTTTTTATATGCTCAATATTTTGGGAGTTATTTAGAAATTAGTGTACGAAAAAAAAAATCTTGCCAAATTGAAAAATTTTTTAAGTTCTTTTAAAAAGTGAAAACACCAAAAATTTGTGTTTTTTATCTTTAATATAAAGCTTGTAGTGCTGAGAATAAAATAAGTCATGTATCATCAAAATTGATGCACAAATCTTGATTTTAAAGATGAATCTGTTTTTATTTTTTTTTTTTTATCAAAATTTTATTTTTATTAGTTCTAAAAATGTTATTTACTCTGTTAAACTTGCCAGCAATAAAAAACAATAAAACGAGAAAGATATAGCCGGTCTTGACCCAATACCATTTCATACGAGCATAAAAATTCGCGAAGGGGACTTATATTACACCTGTGGCCAATTTTACTAAATGTAAAATAAAATATACAAATACAGAATAATACGTTGATACTAATATCTAGATGATTTTATGCACTTTAGGGCGATTCCTGGAAGTGGGTTTATATAGGAGCTATGGTAAATTATGGACCAATTCTCATAAAATTTGGTAATGTTGCTTCTACTTACATAAAAATTATTTGTGTCAAATATTAACTTGATATTAACATTTGTATGGGATTTATGCACATTAAAGTGATTTTCAAAAGAGGGGTTTATATGGGAGAGCTTTGGTCAATTTGTACTGAAATTTTTTGCACCAAATTTCATTAAAATATTCTTATTATTAAGGCATTTTTGAGTGATTAAACTCTATTCCGGGGGGAAATTTGTATGAAGGCTAGGTGAAATAATGAACCGATCACAACCAATTTTAGTAGGCTTCGTCCTTGTATTATAAAAGTCCCACATGCCAAATTTCATTGAATTATCTTTAAAAGTGCGACCCGTACTTTGTGCACAAGGTTTACATGGACAGTCAGCCAGACGGACGGACGGACATCGTTAGATCGATTTAAAAAGTGATTCTGAGACGATTGGTATACTTTAAGATGGGTGTTGGATAACTTTTTCTATGCGTTACAAACATCATCAGCACAAACGCATAATATCCCAACCACCTATGGTAGTGTAGGGCATAAAGAGAGTGTGTTCATCACACATTTAAAAACTAAAGGTTCCTATAAAACTTATCATTCCAATTTTAACTGACAAATGAAGAAAAAAATTTAAATCAATAGAAAATATAAAGATTTTCTAATATTTAACCAAAAAGTTAAATGGATTAGGAGATTTTTGTGAGAAAGTTCTAACGATGTAACAAACAACCTAAATACTTGTAATTACAAAATAAATGTATATTCGGTGAAGACCGACTATATGATATCCTACACTATTGTGTAATACATATTTGAGAGGGAGAGAGCATTATATGGGTTAATCATATTTGAGTCAAATTTTATTAACATACGAACATTTATGTGGGATTTAAGTACTTTAAGCTGATTTTCGGGATAATACCCTATATAGAAGCTATAATTAATTTTAAAGCGATCCTTTTGGAACTGAATAACATATTTTATGTAGGTACATACAAATTTTTTTATAGAATATTTTAGGATTAAAATGTTTTATTTGGTGCAGAATTCTGTAGAAATAGGCTTATATGTGAAATAATTATCCAATTTCGACCAGATAAGAAGATTCTGAGTCAATATCGTGCTGTAGCGAATAAAAAATATACCTTGTTTAATTATTAAAACTGTGCAAGATACCATAATTAAATAATAAAAATTTAAAAAAGGCACCACACTATTTTACAAAATAACTGCAATAAAAGTGTTTTATCAATCCCGATGTATTTTCAATTGGAACCAGCTATTTTGCAATTCTAAATTTACTCGTATTACAATCTAGTTTGCTTTCGACATCATATTTTAAAGACGTGAGAATAATTAAATTCTTATTATTAAACTTTATATTCTGAACCTCTACAAAATTGGATCAGGCACCACATTTTGATAAAGAGTTAAATTTTAAATACTTTTTTATCCTAAAGACTAACTAAAGTTTATGATTAGTATGCAAAGTATTTAAAAGCTGAATACATAAATTAAGATTATATTAATTTTTATATAATAACTTTGAATTTTTAAAATTTGCTTATTTTTTTCCTAATTTGGTTATTTTTCCAAAATTTTGGTTAGAAAAAATTTTTTGCCTTGGCAACACTGGATACATGGCTTATTTTATTCATAGTAATTGGGTCATAGCAACTTTATGATAATGGATTAAAAAGTGCACATTTTTGCCGGTTTCATTTCTTAAAAGAAATTAAAAAAAAAATCTTCCATTTTGCACGAAAAATTATTTTTTCCAACTCTAATTTCTGCATAATTCCGAAACTGGTGGGAGATAAAAAATAATGTTAAGATCATTTAAATACAATTTTCTTCTGCATCTTTTAGTGTTCCAATTGTCTAAATCGGACAAATCGTTCTCGAGTTATGGTAAAATATACTAGTGAAATATACTAGTGTATTTGCCTAAGTAAGGGAGAAATATTAGAAATGCTCATAAAAAAAAAAATCTCGAGCAAATTAAAAAAAAAACTCAAAGCTCAAAACTCAAAATTCGTGTTTAGCATCTCAAAAAAAGGAGAAAGAAATTTTTTTGCCGACCAGTGTAATTAAAGCTTTCCTTAAGCTTTTGTACAATAAAAACTCTTCTTAGAGTTATTATTAAATAAAGTTGTTGTTAGAGCTTTTTATAAAATGAAAGCAGACATAAAGCTTTTATAATATAAAAGTAAATCTTAAAGCTTTTGTGAAAAATATATACATATAAAATGTGTTTTTGAAGCTTTTATAAAATAAATAACACACAATCAAAGCTTGTATATATGAATGTGTTTTTAACATAGTTTTTTCATAAAACTTTTTAAAAGTTAAATCTTTTAAAAGTTAATCCTAAAGATTTTCTAAAACAAAGTTATTTTTAAAGCTTTTATAAAATAAAAGCTGTTCATACATCTTTTATAAAGCAAATTCAACTGGAAAGTTTTACAAAATGAAAAATATTCTTAAAGCTTTTATAAAATAAAAAGTTGTCTTATAAGTTTTTAAAAAATAAAAGTTGTCTTTAAAGCTTTTATAAAATAAAAAAGCTGTATTTTAAACTTTTATAAAGCCATTTAAAATCTTTTAAAAAATGAAATAATTTTTATATATAAACGAAGAGCTTTTATTAAAACTTTTATAAAATCTTCTCAAATCCTTTTTATTTAAATATTTTTCTTATAGATTTTATAAATAAAAGGTTTTATTAAAAAATTAAAATAAAATATTTTGGAAGCTTTTATATAATAAATGCCTTTTTACAATATTATTCTTAAAGCTAAAAAAAGAAATATTCTTAAATCTTTTATATAATAAATGCTTTTTTAAGATAAAACTATTCATGAAACCTTTATAAAATAAAAACTGTCTTCAAAACCTTTATAAATGCTTTTATAAATTAAAGTAATTTTATTAAGCTTTTTCAAGCAAAAATGCTTTATTGGAAAGCTTATATAAAATAAAAGCTTTTCTTAAGATTTTATAAAATAAAAGTTTTTTTAATACGTTTATAAAATAAAATCTTTTTTAAAGGGTTTATAAAATAACAGTTTCTTAAAAATGTTTCTTAATTTTTTTAAACAAAAATTTAATTAAAAAGATATTATGGAAGCTTAAAAATAAAAACTTTTATAAATGCCTTTATCAAATAAAATAATTTTTGTAAGCTTAAAAAATGTTTTATTAAATGTTTTTATATTATAAAAGTCTTATATATAAAGCTTTTCTTAAAACTTATCTAAAATAAAGTAAAAGCTTTTGTTAATACTTTAAAAAAAAATACAATTAGAAAAATATTTTGAAAGCTTTTGTATAATAAATGCTTTTATAAGATAAAATTATTCTTAAAGCTTTTGAAAAATAAAAGCTGTCTAAAGTTTATATAAGAAAAATAATTTTTGAAAGCTCTTACGAACAAAAATAAAGAAAGCTTATATAAACTATAAGCTTTTTTCAAGATTTTATCAAATAAAAACTTTTATTAAAACGTTTACGAAAACAAAGCCTTTCTAAAAACTTTTTTTTAACTAAAAGTTTAATAAAGTAAACATTTAAAAGAAGAATAATTTGGAGTCTTTCATAAAATAAATGCTGTCTCTTCAGTTTTTATAAAATCATTTAAAAGCTTTTATATAATAAAATAATTTTTGGAAGAATTTAGAATGGCTTTTAGGAATGGTTTTCTTAAACTAATCTATTTGCCTAATTAAGGCAAATAGATTAGTTTAAGATTAGTTTCTAAATAAAACTTTTTTTTTTTGATTTTTTAAAATACATAACTTTCCTTTCTTAAATCATGAAAAAAACTTTTTCAATAATCAAAATAAAACTTCTTATAACTTTCATAATATTATCAGTAGATAAGCTTTAATTTTTTGACAAGGTCGCTTTATATAAAAATAATATAAAATGTTTTATTAAATATAATATAAAATAAAGTTTTATAAAAGGGCCTTAATTATGTATTTGAAACGCTATGAAAGTTTTGACAAAGCACTCACTGGAGAAATTTTGAATTAAAAGCTCTTATGTAAAATGGATTACTAATTCAATGTTTTAATTAAAAAGCAGAATTTCATTAATCATTAAAAATTATTAATTAATTATAATAAAACTTCTGTAGAAATATTTTTTTTTTTTACAAAATCTTTGTGAAAACTTGAAATTAAAGAAAAAAATATATATATCAGAAGTATACTTAGAAATATTTTTAAGAACTATTAAATATTAAAAGCACTTCTTCCCTTTTTAAAAGATGCTTTTCTTCAGATTTTCATTTGAAAATTCAAAATTCATTTTAAACCAAATGTAGTAAATAAACTTTAACGATTTTTTTTTTTTTCAATTTAAAATGGTTTTAATAAAATATATTAACGAAATTAATAAAACTTAAACACTTTGTTTATTATTAACAAATTACTATCACTGGAATTTTTATGAGCAATTGTAAATTACAAATATTAACAGACATTGTGAATTATTGGAATTTAATGATAAAATTTAAAAAAAAAGAGACGTTTTTTTATACCTGTAGAAAATTTTTAAAATTTTGTAAATTATTAAAAAATAATTTTTGGCTTAAAATTTTTTAATTTGTTTATTTTTTGTCCGGAAATATTTTTAAGTTTAATTTAGATCCAAATTTGAAAAATGTTCTAGTTTGGGATTCTATTGTAATACTAAATACAAATTCCTTTTCTTTAATGTAAAAACTAAAAATCTTTTTTTCGTACTAATTAAATTTATTTTAATTTTTTTTTTTTTTTTTTTTTTTTTTGTATTTCATGTCAAACATTATAAGGTTGTTTTGGTTTTGGAACCAACCTCGCTTTAAAGACCCGGACTGCGTAATGAAATCAACAATAATCTTAAAATATATATATATATATATATATATATATATATATATATACCTACGTTGCGTATCTTTTTGTATGATTTTTTTTATCTATCTGCAGACATTCAGTTACAAATAAATATTGATTTAAGTTTATATGAGGTTTTTTTTCTACATTTTCTTAGAGGTAAAGATAAATGTGATTTGTATTCATTTATTGATAAGGTTTCTTTTTTTTAGGAAAAAAATTAAATACAATAAAATGTTTCATTTTTTCTATTTCAATATCGATTTAGTTTAATTATTTATCATTGATGTGTTTGTATGTTGCTGTCATATACATACCCAGCAAAAAAAAAAAAAACGATCAAGTGCTTTTAAAAAATACTTTTTCACGACTTCAAAACTAGAACTAAGAGTATTTTTGTGCTTTTTTTGAAAGTTACTAGTAATTACTTCCAAAAAAATGAAAATAGATATATTTTTAGCAGAAAGAAAATTTAATCTTTTAACAAGGCTAAAACAAAATTTTTATAAAAATATTTTATAAAAATAGCTTTAAAAGAAGTACATCAAAAGCAATGAACAAAAAGCATAAAAGTATAACATCCAACACTTTTCCGCATTAACTACTTCCTTCCAATGACAACACAATGTTAAAATCATAACTTGTTCAGTTCTTGTTCAGATATTTTTTTGCTGGGCGTGTAAGTGTGAAAATATAATAATTGTTTTTTCTGGCATTATTTTGTTTAGATATTGATAAATAGTGATTTAATTACATAGGTAAAAATTAACCCTTTAAAGTCTACATTTTAAACAGAAAAATTAAATTAATGTATGTAATGAATGCGAACTGTGTTTGATATTAATTAAAACTTAAAACAGAACTAAAACTGCTTTAAAATTAAAATAAAGCTGAACTATAATTAAAGTAGAACTGTACTTTAACCCTTAAGTGCGCCGTGATGCATATATGAATCAACCATTTTTTATGTTATAATATTTGAATAAAATAATGTTGGTATCAAATATTAAGAGTTATTAAACTATTGAAGTCAGTACTTTTGTGACAGTTTATACTTTAGTTTATGAAGAAATGTTTTGCTCTCAGATTCATATATGACTCATAGAATTTATTTAATTTTGAAAAATAAAATTATAATTGTTTCCTAGTTCTTATATAAATTTTGCATGAAAAAAAAAAATAGTTTCACTGAAAAATTGCACACTGAAGAGTTAAATGAAGTAGAATTGATTTGAAACTAACATTGAAATAAATTAGTATTGAACTATAATTTAACTAGAACTTTATTATTTTTTAAGCAATTTAGGTGTTTGAGAGCTTTTATGAAACTAAATAAACACACATTTTTATTAAAATCATGGTGTTTTGAAATAAAACATTTAAACCCCAAATTTAACGCCAAATATAAATGTTTTTGCACAAATATTAAACAAAAATTTGTGCAATTTTTATTTAAAAATTTAGCATTTTTTTTAGTTTATCTATAAAAAAAAGTTTATCCTATTATTATTAAAAAGCCTTTTTTTAATCTAAAATCGTTTGTAAACTGTGTATGCTATAATATAATATCATTAACATTGTTAGGTCTTAGGTCCTTTAGACTGTTTTAAGTAAAAAAAAAAAAAAAAAACTCAAAATCGTTTACTGAAACGATTTAAGGAGGTCTGTCCATAAGTCCGTTTGTTCCTCGAAATTTAAAAATAAATCATTTCTTAATTTATTTATATTTTCGAAAATCAAATAAAATTATAATGGAATTAAAAATTTTAATGCTAATGATTTTTAGTAAAATATTTTACTCAAAATGATTTACTGAAAGGATTTTAGGATGTCAGTCCATCCGTCCGTATTTTCATTATATTTTCGAAATTAAAAAAAAAAAAAAATCAAAAGCATTGGTACTAATGATGTTTTAGTTAAAAGAATCTATTCAAATTAGTAACTGAAACGATTTTAGGATGTCTGTCCATCCATCCGTCTCTTCCTGGAAATTTTTAAAAATAGCTGCTAATTCAGTTACATTTTAGAATTTTAAAAAATTTATGAGATCAAAAGCAATAGTGTTAGTATTTATAATGTCCAAAGTAATGAGATTTTTGGCTTTTTAAATAAAAAAAATCTACTCAAAATTAGTTACTCCAACGATTTTAAGATGTCTGTCCATCCGTCCGTTTGTTCATTATTTAGAAAAGTTGGTAATTCAATTGTTAATTTTAATATATATTGAAATTAAAAATATTTTTAATATTATTTAATATTTATAATGTCTAAAAATAACAAACCCTCAGCCTATTTCAAATAAAATAATCTACAAAATCACTGTTAACGTCTGTTCTTAACATTATTTACACTTTTCAATTGTTGACAGTTTAAAGGTTGAGCGACTTGTAACTTTCTGATTTTTTTTTTGTTGTTGGAGCACTGTGTAGTTTCTGGAACCGGCATTTAACCTTATTTTTATCTTTCTTTTTATTTATTTATTTTTATTTATTTTCATTTATTTTTTAATTGACTTTTTTTAAAAACTCTCACCTTGGGCTCTGGATCCATTCTATTATTTCTTTAAAGAATTTTACTAAATTATTCTTATTTATAACAATTTGATTCAAGTCCAAAAATCAACGTTAATTGTTATAACGTTTGTAACCAACTAATACGCTGCTGACAGATAATTAACCAAGACTGACAAATATAGAACTCAAATATAATAACACGCAGAAATTAACAAATAAATTGTATTTATTTATTTTATTCTATAACGAATGGAAAAGAATGTAAAAACAGATAATAAAATTGCAACTACAATTAGAAACAGAAGTAAAAAATTAAAAAAAAAAATCTAATGAAAAGCTAACAAAACGATTCATTTAACGAAGTTTTAGTTAAATATTTTCATGTTGCTTGAATTTTCTTTTGTAATGCTTTATTTTTCTTTTTGCCTCTTACAGAAAAAGAAAAACAAATGCAATTTTAGCTAAAGGCTATAAAATACCAAATGAACTAAATGAAAAAGTATTAACAGGCATATTAGAAAAAAAAAAGTGCAGAGATAACACAACTATTACAACAAGAATAAATAGCAAAAAAAAAAAAACTAAAGAAAAAGGGTTAAAAATCACTAGCAGACTTTATTTCGCAAATAAAACTATAAGTTTAGGTAGATGTTTACCTAAATAATTAAAAAAAAAACAGCCTAAAAGCAGGCAAAGGTATTTAGCTGGTTCAGTGATTTGTTTACATTTTTTTGTGCATGTAGTCTATGCACTAATACTAAAGTAAAATTAAAGCTAATAAATATACAAAATTAACGGTTGGCTACACACTATTGGGGACTTAAGAGAAAATAACGTTGGATTTGAAAATTTAAATGTCAAAGGGGTCAAATGGAAAAAGAAAATTAAATAAACCAAAAGAAAAAATTTTAAAATAAACTAGAAAATGTCTAAGTAAAATAAAAATTTTAAATAAATATTTTTTGTAAAAAAAGCAAAAAATGTAGATCAGAAATTTCTTTTTAAATTCTCAAAAATTAAAAGATTTACAAAAATTTAATATAAACAAATCTTTAAAAGCGTATAAAAAAATACAGTCGAAGCTCGATTTAACGAATGATATAATGTCATTGTATCGGTTATGAACTATTTGATATATGTTTATTTAATTTTAAAAGGAAACAATAAGTTTCATTATTTTCGAACTAAATTTTAATAGTTTTGTAATTAATTTTCGCGAATTTAAATAACCCAACAAATTTTACATACGACTAATAAACTAAATTTTTCAAATCCCTAAATTTTCTTCTATTTATCATGTGAACTTTAAATAATACAAATAAAGCTATTTCAAACAGATATTTTTAAAATCTTAGCAACGGAAGAACATTTTTTCTTTTAATACGTTATATCGGGAGTAAAATTTATTTCTCATTCGTTATACGTATAAGGTATGTAATGCAAACATTTACTCATTCGTTATATCGATATTAGTTATACCGAGCTTTGACTGTACATAAAAAAACATTTAGCTTAAATGTAAAAACAAGTTTGCCAAATTAAAACCTTTAAAACAAGCATGCAAAATTATTATTATTTTCAATCAACAAAAGAAAATAAATTTTCTTTTTATAATTTTTTTCATTTACAGGCTTACCTTGATTAGCATGGCGTAAAAGCAATTGTGGACAAAAATTTGTAAATTTAAACTGTTGATTGTTGTTTCATAAATCCAAAAAGAACATTATTAATTTCATATTTCATTATAACAAAATTTTATTTAAACAGTTTAAATTTTATGTTGCAGTTTCATTTTTCATTATATGTATGTTTTAGCAAGAGCACGCAGTAGAGTTAGAAGAGCGTTATTATATTTTTGTTTTATTTTTATTTAATATAAACATGTTCAGGCATGTAAAGAGAGAGAGAGAGAGAGAAAGAATACAAACAAAAAAATACAACATCAAATAAACATGACACATATAATAATTAATACAAAATAAGAAAAAAAACCGTTAAACGGCTTTTTTTGTTTTGTTTGCTTAAGAAAAATACTTGTTTATAGAGTGTGCGAACGAAGAGAGAAAAATAGCTTTTTGGCTAACATTTTTCTAAGCAAAAGCTTTAGTTTAAAAAGTAACGGTATTTAATATAATATGGTGCCTTAGTCAAAGCGGACAGATTTGAATATTTTGTTGATCTATAAAGTGGGCAATATATCGTTTAGAAATTTTTCTTTTTTACCCTCACATATACATTAACTGCATTTGATTAAAAAAAAAATCTTAATTTGATTGATATCAGTTTTAAAAAATATCTTTGAAAAATGACCTCTGAATTTATAATTTACGTACAGGAATAAAATTTAAACAAAATTTCAATATTTAAAATGTTTAAAAGATTTTTGATTAAGCCAACCAGTGAGATAATCTTTAAATATTGTGAGAGGTGAAGAATGGTCCTTGTTTTGGTAGTGGGTTGAAGTTTTTGTAGAGATTTATAAGGACTACATACATGTAATTTTTTTTTTTTATACATTTAAGTGATAAATGAATTTATGAAAAAAAAAATATATATACGCGAGGTGACCAAGTTTGGAGGTCTAACCACTAACCTCGTGACCCGTTAGGGATCTATGCTCCTCAAAATCCACAAAAAAACTCAGCTCTGACCATGTGAGATTGTATTTTGATATCTCCAACGGCTCAGACTTCACAGAATTAGTTCCAAAAAGAATCGTTTTGGGACCACTGTGTGACGCTAAAGTTGCATTAAGGTCTAGGATGGATCAAAGGTCACATAATAGTATTGTTATCGAATAAATATAATATTCAGGGTTTTGAGATAGATTTTAATCTATACCTTTAGGTGATCAAATTTAAAAATATTGTTTTTATATTAAACGATGACTAATTTAAAGAAACTAAAAAAGATTTTCTTATTGGCGTTAATAAAATATTTAACAGCAAACAAATTGATATTATTTTTAATTAATTTTTAAAACAGGCTAACTGCTTTTTTAATTAGATTAGAATTTCTTTAATCTGTAATCTATCATTTAGTAGCTGAAAGCTGTTAAAAACTTTCATATTTTAACTTAACTGCCTGTTTTTATAACACGAGCGCAAAAACGACTCGTCTAACTTACATTTAAAACAAAAACAAATTTTGAAATTTTGTTCTTGTTTTAAATGTACGTTAGACGAGTCGTTTTTGCGCTCGTGTTATAAAAACTGACTGTAAGTCTGTTATTTGAAAAAAGCACTAAATTAGTTTCTGGCACACTCTGTAAACAAGCTTTTTATTTAGTATTTGTCTATTGTAAAATTTCCCCCCATTTGAAAATTATTTAATTTTTAAAATGTTGACATAGACATAAATAACATAAATGTTATGAGTATTAACATTATATTATTGTGAATATACTGTGAGTGAAAATGTAAATATAAATAATTCTCATAACAGTGTAACACAACCATGTAGCAGCATATGATAATTAATTTTTAGTATTTTTTTTTAAGTTTTTGAAATGTCAAAATAATGTGGCAAAAATGTGAGCATTGAGTTTAGTAAAAGTTTAATTAAAAAATTAAAAAAAAAAAAATGTGGTTTAAATGTTTTGAATGTACGTTAAAATGTTGTTAAGAAATGTTGTTTGAAAATGAGTTTTTTGGAAAATTAAAAATGAAAGTTTTTTTTTTGGGTTTTTGGTTTGGAAAGAAAACAACATTTTGTATACGTTTGTTCTTAGTTTTTTTTTAAAGTTTATTCTGTTTTACAGCTTGAAGAGTTAATTTATTTAAATTATATTTAATAAAAAAAAAAAGAAAATATAATTTTTTTATATATATAGATATAAAAGTATGGTTAGACAATTATGCAAGAAAATTATGTTTTGTAATAAAATAAAAAAATGTATATAAAATTTCTTAAATACAGAATATTCAATTGCAGAAAAAAAATGTGTGGGTAGGAAGTAAAATAAATGAGTATTTAAAAATGTAATATAAAATATTTAAATTTTTCTTTATAAAAAAAAACGTTATTTTTTTCTAAAACTGTTTTAATTTCATATCAAATCAGTATTCTTGTCATAATAAAAAAAATCAATTTTAATTATTGCTACTTTGAAGAAAAAAACTTATTTTCTTCGTTCGTGTTGTATTAAAAAAGAAAATAGCTGCTGTTCTTGTTTCCTCAATTAAATAATAAATTTTATTCAAATAATAAATATTTAATTATTAATTATTTATGTTTATTGTATTGGTGGCCTGTTTAGCATGTAGGTTGTAGAATTCATTTTTTTTTTTTTTTTCTTAAGATTTTGCAATAAAGGGATTTATTTATGAATAAATGGTCAATTGTAATATGAAAGAAATGGGTTGTCTGTCTGATGGCTCAAGAAAATAGCAACTAAAGAAAGACCAAGTTTTAAATTTTAAACCAGTTGGCTGGCGTTTGTCTTAAAGTATGCCACAATCTCCTTGTATGCAAATTTGTATCTTTTTTGTTGCAGTTGTGGTTCATGATAAAATAAAATTATTTCAAGTTTAATTATTATGCAATTATTTAAAAGATTAAGAACGGTAAACTTTAACAAGATTATAAAAAAGTCGTTTTAATTGAATTTAAATTAAGAGGTAATAATATAGTTATATTGAAAAATAAAAATAGACACACAAAGTTTCAAGGTTTTCTGCTTGTTTTTAAGCTTAAATATTAGTCAAGAGGTTTTTTCTTTCTTTTCTTTTTTTTTAATAATAATGTTTATAATAAATTTTATTAATTTCTCCTTCAAAATGTCATTTCTAATGTAAAAAAAAAGAAATTTAAAATTTTTTCTTTCAAATTTAAAATTTCTAACAAAAAATACATATGTAATTCAAAGTTTTGCTTAGGAAAGCTTTAAAACTTAAGGCCCGGTCTTATACTGCTCACTTGGTGACAAAATCGTAACTAAGTTCATAAAATAGCTTTATGTTTGAAAACTTAGGTGTTCTTTTTCCGTCCCATAATTTTTTCCTATGTATGAAAATTGTTTGACGTTTTTAAAAATATTTATTGAAAATAAACAAAAATAAATAAAAAATACAATATAAAAAAAAAAAAATCAAAATGTACTAATTTTTTTTTTGAGGTTATATTTTGCACCAACATCTTTTTAATTTTACAGCCCAAAAGCTTAAGATTTCTTTACATATTTCAAGTGATTTTAAATTTGTTTCTTCTTGTCAACTTAAGTTTTAAGCTGTAAAACGAAATATTACTTAAGTCTAAGCTTTAGCTTAAATGTTTCTTAACTAAGTTCGCACTTAAGTATACACTAAGAGGACAGTATAAAACCGGGCCTAAGACCTGAAAAGTTTGGAGTTCAAAAGCTTAAAATAAAAAATCGATCTTTGACTTCTTTTATATTTCATAAAAAAAAAAAAAAAATATTATTTACCTAAACAATTTTTAAATCTTTGCTTTTTTAGATAAAAGCTTTTAAGGAAATTAAGTAAAATGCAAATAATTCGTTTTATTTTCCCATTTTAAATTTCATATAAAAAAATTTACAAAAAAAAAAAAGAAAACTAGAATTTCATAACTAATTAAGTTTTATTAAAAAAAATCCTTCAAAGTTTATTTGGTCAGTTTGATATATATCTATCTTAGAAGGAACATATTTAAAGCTTTCCTTACGAAGTTTTTGTATTTTACAAGATTTTTTTCAATTTCTTTAATGGAAAAAGGCTTTCCAAAAGCAAAAAGTTTTGAAAAATTATTTTAAAAATATTTAAATTAAAATATAAATAAAAAATAACTTAAAATAATAAAACTTTATACTTTTGGTAAACTCTTTCTATTAACGAAATTTATAAAGCCTTTTAAAAGCTTTCCTAATTAAATCATTTCCTAAATTTTTGAACTTTTTCAAAAGTAAAAAGATTTAAGCTTTCCAAAATATAATGTTTTATTCCAAAGCTTTTAAGTAAAAAACGTTTAAAGTTTTTCGGAAATAAAATTCTGCTAATAATTGCGCTTTGTAAAATGTTTTTTAAACTTTCTTAAAGAAAAAACCTTTCCAAAAGCAAAAAAGTTTAGGAAAATTTTCTACAGTTTTATAAAAGTAAAAATCTTTTTTAGTTAATCAAATTTTAATAATTTTCTAAATTTAAAAGTTTAAAAAAATTTTCTTTTTTCTGAAGTCAAAATTTTTAAAATATTTCCAAAATGTAAAGCTTGTGGAACTGTTCTAAAAAAAACATTTGTAAATCTTCATAACGTAAAAAAGCTTAAGAAGTTTTTAAGGTCTCCCTGAAGTAAAAACCATCGAGAGTAAAATCTTGTTAAAAGTTTGCTATAGTAAAAAGCTTTTTAAAACTTATTAAAGGAAAAAGCTTTACAAAAGTAAAAAACTTTTAAACAAATTTTTAACAATTTTCTAAATATAAAAATTTTAAAAACTTTTCTTTAAATAAGTAGAAAGCTTTCTTAAACAAAAAAGCTTTAAAAAAATTTAAAATTTCCTAAAGTAAAGAACTTTAAAAAAATAAAAAGCTTTCCAAAAACTTTTTTAACAATTTTATAAAGTTAAACGCTTTAAAGCTCTTCAAAAATAACAAGCTGAAAAGCTTTTTAAATGTTCCGAAAATTAAAAAGCTTTTAGATTTTCTTTAGTAAACTTCCTTTAGAGCTTTTTTAAATCATATTTTAATTTTAATTGCAATAAAAGCTGAAGAAAAAGTGAAACAAAAATTTGATATACATAGGTTTCTAAAAGCTTTAAAAAAATATTTTTGGAAAACTAATATTCTTTAAAAAATTTTAATTATTGAAAGCTTTTTGAATTATATATATATATATATAAGTGAAATGCTTTTTAAGCTTTCTTAACGATTTCATAAAACAAAAAGCTTTAAAGCTTTTTGCTTTATAAGCTTTAGAAAACCTGCAAAATAAGCTTTGAAGCTTTTCGAAAGTAAAATGATTTTCTTTAGTAAAATGCCTTTAGAGCTTTGAAAAGTGTTTTTGGGACTTATTTTTAATCATATTTTAATTGCAATAAAAGTTGAACAAAAAGTAAAACATACATAAATTGGATATAAGTAATTAAAAGCTTTAAAATAACATTTTTGAAAAACTAATTATTTTTAAAATTCTTTAAGTACTGAAAGATTTTTGCAAATCAAATTTAAAAAGAACCGTTTACTTTTAAGACAACACAATTTTATCCAAAATCAGTATGTCCAATAGAAGTAAAATTAAACACATTTTTACAAATTATACATTTTATTCAATTATAAAAAAACATCTTAATAATTTTTAAAAATATAAAAAAATAAAATTTTTTTAAAGGAGATCTTGAAAAAGAAATTATACAAAAGATTAAAGCTTAATATTATAAAAAGCTTTTAAATAAATAATAAAACATATATGTAAAGGAAAGCTTATTCTTTTAAAAGAGGTTTGGAAAAGTAAATATTAAACAGCTTTCATAAACACAAATATTCTCCTACAACCCTTCCATTAAGAAAATATTATAAAAGATTCCTTAAACCTCAAACCGAAGTCTTCCACGTTCTCTCCAATCACCTCCATAAACTTAAACATGCCACACTTTTATCTTCACCTTTATTATAGTTAAATAAAATTTTAAGCACCTTTCAAAAATTGTTACCAAATATTTGCTAAGATAAACTTCATTAAATATTAGCTTTGTTCCAGTACTTGTCAAATTTATAGGTTTAAGTCAGAATTAATCAGAAATTGTCAGAAATATAACAAAATACACATAAATTCTTAGTACGGCATCTCCTTCCTGTAAATTCTGATCAAAACTTGCAAGTTCGACAAGTACTGAAACAGAGCTATTATTACAATAATTTTATTTCCATCTTCCCCTTTACGTCACCTTTTAGCCTATTTATCACTAATTTATTTTTTCACTTTGCTTCTGCTTTTTGCCCGCCTGCTCCAATTCCTCAATTTCTTGATTCAATTTATTCAGTTCATCATCTAATAAATCATCTATTTCTTTGGTTAAATCCTGCTCCGTTTTGCCATCTTCTAAAATTTCATTGGTAATAATTTTACGAGTGATTTCTATATTAACTGGAGCGGGTGTTTTTGGTAAAGGAGGGGGAGTGGCCTCTTCATCATCATCCTCCCCGTGCATTTCTTTAGTGGGTATATAAAATTTTGAATTATCTATATTATGAATTTCATCATATTGAACTTTTTCCAAGTCTCTCAATTCTTGTTCCGACAAAACTAATACTTTCTTTTCGGGAGAGGACTCATTAACAGGGCTTTGTTTCTCTTTAAGTTCTTGAGGTTGTTGTTCCTCTTTGTGACCATGACCACCTACACCAAAGTTTTTCTTAAGGAAATCAAAAATATTTTTAGTTTTTTTGGTGGGTTGTGGCGAAGCTTGAGGTTTAGCGGCTATTTTGGGGGAAGCTGGCGGTGTGGTAGTGGTTACCTTGATTTGAGTTTCAACCACATGCATACGAGCTATAACACCATTATTGTCTGTCTGCGGAGACCTGGAAGAAGTTTCGGCTTTAAGATCGGCTTCATTTAGAGACTCGGTTACTTTACAGCAAGAGGTTATGGGTTTTGGTATTTTGGATTTTCTTTGCATTATGGGAGTTCCTATAGGGGAAGAGGGCAAAGAAGATTTCAATTGACTACTGGCCATACGTTCTTCGGCTATGATTTTTTCACAAGTTTCTATTAAAGCCTTAGAATGCGCTTCACGTGCCTGCATTATAGGAGAATTGGGTTTTGAATTTGGCTTTGAAGAGGGTTTTGCCGAGCCAGTTGTAAAGAAATTATCACATTTGCGTATATCTGTGGGAGAAACAGATTTGTAGCCTGTAATGGGCTGCTGTTTGCCATCAGGCAGGGTATTTACATCCAATTTTTGACACAATTCCTCTTCTACGGTTCTCTGCCTTTGGGTAGAACCTTGCAAATTGTGGACTGTTGAAGGAGCTATCCCATCACATTTCTTAATATCGGCTTTTGAAATATCCTTAAAACCAGTAGATCCTTGGTGGAAGGGTAAAGTCTCTTTGTCGACTTTTTGACAAAGATCTTCTTCTACAGTAAATTGACGTTGTATAACATGGGGAGTCACTGCCAAAGAGGTTAACAGACTATTACAAATGGCGGCATCGAGAGCCAGATTTTTCTCAGATGTAGTAGATCGTGGACTAGTAGGAGAATGAGGTGCTGAGGCTATTTTATACAGAGTAGATTCATTGGGTGGACAGTCGGGTAAATTAGGCAATTCAGCTGGTATAATTATATTGGGTGAAGTATCTATAGGTGTAGAGGGCTTTAAGGGAGTCATAGGTGTTCTTTGATTATTGGGCAGCAAAGGAGTAGGTTGATATTTGTCATAGAGAGTAGATACTACTAAGGGAGTGGTAGTTTTAAAAAGTTCAGACTTGGGAGAGTGTAAAGCTGCTAGGGGAGAGCTAAAAGGTTTATTGACTGGAGAACAAGTAGAAGGAATATTTTGCTCTTGTTTGTTGGGAACAGGAGATACTGTTTTATTATCTTGCTCCTGAGTTTTATCCATATCTATTTTTAAAGGTGCTAAAGGCTTAAATTCTTTCGGTTTGCTTGGCAAATTTTTGGTATCCAATATCAAAGTTCTAGCTTGTTTATCGGCCTTAATCATTTCATCTACCAGGGCCTGTGTTGCCTCTTTATTCAAAACTCTAGCTGAAGGTTCTTCTTCTTTTAGCTTTTCTGTTTCCTTTTCCAAATCTTTGGTTTGAATTGGAACATTATGGACCTGAACTTGTGTTTGACCAAACGAGGGTTTAACATCTTCTGAAGTATTTGAATTATTAGAAATTAAAGACAATTTTTTTGTATCTATAACAGTGGATCCAGTAGATGTAGAAGAAGTTGAAGAGGATGAAATCACAGACAATTTCTTTTCCTCTTCCAAGGGTGATGAAGAAGGCGAAAGTTTACTGGAAGAAGTGGAGGAGTTTGAAATTATAGACAATTTCTTTTCCCCTTCTTCTAAAGGAGAAGTTGAGGGTGAAAGTTTATTTGATTGCTCTTTTGAGGGCTCTGAGCTATAACATAAATGTTTTCTAGGCAAAACGGGTGAAGGGGGTGGCGTGGCTTGAGGTATGCGTGTTCGTGGTAAAGGTTTAGGTGTTGGTACTTTTGCATTGCTGTTGTTATCTTGTTGTTGCTGAAAGCAACTAGAAAGGTTTTTAACCGTATTAGGTTTCGGTAATTCATCTGGATTTACTATGGTGATTGGTGGAGCACATATAACAACTTCAGGTTGTTGCTGCTTGACTAACTCATTGTTATGATTATTTGCTAGTTGTTGCTGTTGTCGGTGATAAATTTCTCCATCTAACTTCATTTGAGGTTCATTAACCATTTGTTGTTGTGATGGCATTGATTTCAAATGTTCATTGTTTTCATCATTTTGGTTGTGAATAGCGGTTGTGGTTGCTGATGTTGCTGTCTTTGACAACGGTTCAATAACTGTAAATGATTTTGTGGTTGAATCTTGTAGCAATTGTTGCTGTTGTTGCTGCTGCAGAGTATGTTGTGTTGGTAACGCGATATTGTTGGATTGCGTAGTTTTTGGCGCATTAATGTAGGGCAATTGTGTTTTCTTTGTGGTCATAGTAGGAGTTAAAGGTTTCACTACATTTCCAACATTTGCTGGAGAATTAGGAGAAGTCATGGTCTTAGAATTGAAAATCTCTACACGACCATTAATGCTGAATTGAGAGTCATGTTTACGTGTTAAAGAAGGGCTGCCTGGGGGAGTGGCAGCCATAAATTTAGTAGTAGATCTAAGAGATTTGGGAGACATGGGTGGTTTTCCCAAAGGTGTCATACAGCGAGGTATCATGGATGGTGTCATGGGAGTAGAAGGAGAATTAGGTTTGGGACTAGTTGTAGTTTCTTCTTTATTTTTGGTTGCCGTAGGTGAAATCATTTTAGGAGTAATATTAGAAATTTCCTCCCCTTCCTCTTTAGGAGTAGTGGTATTATTTTTAGAATTTTCAAAAACCTGTGTTTTAATATTTAAGCTTAAATCTTCTTTGTTCTTTGGTGTCTCAACCTCTTTAATATTTTTAATTTCCTGCTCAGCATTGTCCTCATGTTCATCTAATTCTATATCATTTTGAAAGGTTTCCTTAAAGATTTTTAATAAATTCTTAGCATGAACCATCTCATTAGTAGGTTTTCGTCTAAGATTCGAAGCAGACTTAAAATCTAAACCCTTCACCGTATCATCACTAACACTACTATTAGAACCGCTACCACTACTATTGCTACTACTACTAATATTACTATTACTATTTTCATTTTGATTATGATTATTATTGCTACTACAACTAGATGTTGTTGTTGGGTTAGTAGAACTTACACTATATTCCATATGATCATTACTAATGGTTGAAGCTGAGCCATTGGAGTTGGAGGAGGCCAAGGGTGGTAAAGCCACCGAACCTATAGATAATTCTTCAAATTCTGCTTCAATTTGATTAACAGCATTGGCGGCTTCACTTAATTGTTTTTCCTCCTTGGCCAAAGCTTCTATGGCGGCATTTAATTTTAGCTCTTGCTCCTTCTTCATTATATCCACCTGGGCGCGTTCCTCGAGTTCTACATCATCGGCTGTGTGTATACCACTGTCATCTCTATCGATTTCTTCCACCTCAGAGGATTTATGTTCTTCTGTTTTGGTTTGCTCTGAAACCGTATTATTTACATCTTTTACGATTTCACTTTCTAAATCATTTTTCGTTTCCTTTAAATTCATTTGAGCCTTTTCTTCCTCGCTCTTCATGATTTCCAGTTGGCGGGCATCCACCAAAACTACCGGTGGCTTGCGTACTTCTTCTTTGGTTACAGCATTTTGTAAACTAGATAAACGCTCCTTTAGGGGTGGCACTGGTATATCGACTAATTTATTGGCAGTGGTTTTACTTGCACCATTTACACTATTGACTAAATTCTGTTGTTGTTCCAAACTCTGCAAACGTTCCTTAATGCTGGTAATATCGCCCGACAAACGTTTCAATTCTTTTTTCGGTTGTTCGGTTAGAGGCTCCGTAACATCCTGGACCTTGAAACGATCTCGTAGTGTAACTCTTGGTGCGCCTGCTGTCACCTGAGATTTTATTGGCTCACTTTCATTGGAAGATTCAAAGATTTCTTTTCGTTTGGATATATCAATCTTTGGTACATCTACCTTATTCTTTTCCACACACTCTTCACTGGGCGATTGTACTTCGAAACCAATTAGACGATCTTCAATTTTACTTCCACGTCTGGGAGGATAAGCGGTTTCTTTGTTAAGTGGCCTTTCGGGAGTTGATTCTTTAGAATTTTGCTGCTGCTGCTGGCTGGTAAGTTTGTTGAGGGCCATTGAGGTGAGACCAGAGGCAGCTCGGGAAACTCTTTGTTTGTAGTCTTGTATGGCACCTTCGTAGGTGTATTCACATGGATCTGGTGAACTGGCTGGTGCTGTACTAGAAGAGGTTTCGTAGCCAGGCGATGAAATATATTCTCGTGTTGTGCTTTCTGTGGTGGCTGGCTTGTTGTTGTTGTGAGCGCTATTATTTATGGCCTTGTCCAATTCGGCAGCGTTGTCACTCTGTAGGGAAGAGAAGAAGTGGAAAAGAGTTAAGAAAATTATTTTAAAAGAAATTTGCAAAAATAATTTTAAAATGTCATTAAATGAAATCTCGAAATGTTCTAGTAATTTTATAATAATAAAATCTTTCTTCTTTGAGAGCTTCTGTTGCAGAAGTAGCTTTTCTTACTGCAAAGAAGTTTTTGGACATTTTGTTAATATTCTAAAGCTTTTACATCTAACAACAATTGTCAGCTAAACTTAAAAAGCTCGTAGTAAAGTGTTATGAAAATTATTTACAAAAGCTGAAATATATCTTTTTTTAAATTCCTAACGACGTTAGGAATGACATAGATTTATACTAAAGATCTATTAAAAGTTTTTAGAGGATCAACGTAATTTTTTATAAAAACTTTAGAAAAATCTTTTTATGAAAGCTTCAGAAAAAGTTTTTTTATAAAACATTCGGAAGAAGGTTATATATCTCCTGAAAAAACTTTTGTATATATAGCTTAATGACAAAGCTTTATTAAAATCTATAAACAAAGAGAGTAATTTTCAGAAAAAGAATTTTTATAAAAGCTTCAGAAGAAACGTTTTTATAAAAGCTTCTGAAAAAGCTTTTTACGAAAGCTTTATGAAAGCTCTTTTATAAAAGCTTTTATATAAAAGATTTTTAATTAGCTTTTATACAAGCTTTATAAAAAGCTTTTTATGCTAGATTTATAGAAAACTTTTTGTAAAAATTTTACGAAAATCTTTTTATGAAAGTTTTTTGTGAAAGCTTTATAAAAAGTTTCTTATAATAGCATTATTTCGTAAGCATTTTTATAATAGCTATAAAATTTTTTTAAGTTAGCTTTTTTTATAAAAATATAAAGAAGTTTTATAAATAAGTTATTTTATTAACGAAGTTTTTATTATGAAAAGGCATTTCGAAATTTGTGTATGAAAGCTTATATCAAAATTTTTTATAAAAACTTTTCAACAAAGATTTCTTTATAAACTTATTATATAATCTTTTTAACATATAAATTTTTTTAAAAAGCTTTTTAATCCATGTTTGTTTAAGCTTTTAGTTAAGTTTTTTTTGTAAAGCTTTCTTGACAAATGTTTATAATTAAGCGTTTTATAAAAAATGTATAACAAAACTTAATTAAAAGTTTTATAACTTTTTTAACTTTTTTTTTTATTTACAAGGTTTTTATAAATTTTATTTTTATGAAAAGACTTTTTCATAAAAGTTTATAACAAAGTTCGTTTATGAAAGCTTTTTTTTGCAAAGCTCTATGCAAAAATTGTTTATAAAAACAACACATTTGATAAAATACATTTTTAATAAAATTAAAAAAAAACATTTTTTATTAAGCTTGTTTTAAAGCTTTTTATTTAAAGCTTTTTGTAAAAGTTTTTTAACAATGATTTATAATTAATCGCTCTGCAAAAAAAAAACGCATAAAAACTCTTTGTAACTTGGTTTATGAAAATTAAAAAAAATCTTTTATGAAGCCTTTTGTAAATGTTTTACAACAAAGTTTTTTTTATGAAATTTTATAATAAAGCTATTTTTGTATGGAATGTACAAAGAATATTTTATAATACTTTATAGGAAAACTTTTTATTAAAGTTTTATAAAAAAAGCTTTTTGATGACAGTTTATAACAAAGATGTTTAATTAAGCTTATAGCATTTATAAAAACTTTTATAAATGTTTTTCATAAAAGTTTTACAACAAAGCTTTTTATAAGGGATATATAAAACTTTTATACAAACAACTTTTTGTAATGTTTTATAAGAAAACTTTTTTTTTATAACCAAGCTATTTTATGATAGTTTATAAAAAAATATATAAAATTAAGCTTTTTGAAGAAAAATATTTATAAAAGATTTATAACTAAACATTTTGGGATCTTTATAACAAAACTTTAGAAACAAGCTTTAAAACAAAGCTTTTTTAATGCTTTATTTAAGTTTTTTTTTTATATACATAAACTTAAGTGTTTTTATTAAAAGCACTAACATATGATTTTTTAACATAATTTTTCATTAAAAAGTTTTTTTTTTATCCCAAAACATGTTTTTTTTTTTTTTTTTTTTTGAAAAGCTTTTATTACAGTAGAGTTGTTTTTATAGATTATTTGCTCTCTTTTAGAAGAGTTGAATTAAAATAAAACAATTTTAATGTGATTTCTTTAAGGGAAAAAATTTATCTTAGTTTTACAAATAATTTTCATTTGATTTTCTTCTATTAGAAGAAACGCATTTTTTTAGTCTTTAGATATTTATTTATTTATTTTTTTTTGTCTTTGTCATTCATTATACCTCAAATACAACCATTTTCACTTATTTTTAAATATGATAAATATATTTTTTTAAATTTTTTGAATTAATAAAACTTGTTTTGTTTTTAGCAATATACGTTTTCAAATAATTGTTAATACAATTTTTCTTATACTTTTCCAATGTTACTCCTTCCAAAATAAAAATACTTCTAAATCAAAAGATTTCTAAAAAAAATTCGTTTCTTTTCGTTCGTTTTCGAAAAAAATATATTCAAAATCTATTTTAATTTTTATATTTCGTAAAAAAAAAATGTATATATTTATAAAAAGACTTGTTAATTGAACGTTTGAAATAAAACTAAGACCAAAATGTGATGCATCATTTCAGTAACACAAAAATATTGTGTTTTTTTCTGTGTGTGTCTTATTATAAAACGGAACAAGATTGAGGAGAGGAACCAGAATTTTGGTGGTTAATCATTTGCTAGATATATATACAAAATAATACACAATAAGAGCAAAAAAAAAAAAAAATATATATATATATATAAAAACAAATAATATTTAAATAAAAATGATGATCACAAAATTTTAAATATATAATATTGCTTATATTTTTCGTTATTGTGTGTGTGTGTGTGTGTGTTTTTTTTTTATTAATTTATTTAAAATAACATGATAATAAAAAAACACAAATTTAAATATGTATAAATTGTTAAATATTTTAAATAGAATTTTTATATATTGATGACTTTTATTTTTTAATAGAAGATGATGATGTTAAAGATAATAATTAACATAAGGAAGATGATAATTAAGATGGTAATGATGAAGATTTTTTGATGGATAATAATGTTGATTTAAATGCAGAGAATTTGAATTGTATATTAAACAAATTTAAAGTACAGTATAAAGTCGATAATCTGGACCCCAATCTGGATTATCATGGTATTTTTTCTGGTCGTTTTTTATTAAAAATTTATGTTTGTATATATAGACTTAAAACATTTTTGAAGACGAATTTTTGGATACGGTTAATGTCTCGGTTTACAAATTTTATTCAAATATTATTAACAATTTAAGAAACTCTGCCTTTGTTATAATATAAACAAAAACTTTTTAGTCATTTAGAACACATGCTACATATGCTTAAAATGCAAAAACAAAAGATCGAAACAATTTCAATAACATGAAACAATCATTATCGTCAACAGCATCTGGTGAATGAGTGATATCGAATCAGTCAGTCAGCAGAGACCTGCGCCGAGGTATTTTATCGGCGGCGGCGGCTTGTGTTAAAAAGCTTCGGCGGCGGCTTATAATCGGCTGTCAGCCGGCTGATATTACACACATATTTTTCTAATTAAAAATTTTATATTTTCATGCCCCATTAATTAACATTGTTCATAAAAATAGGACGAGGTTTTTTCCAGCGAAAGTATAAACTGAATTATTAATTTATTGAAAAAATATAAAAAAAAAAAAAATATGCGAGTGATCTAAGGATATTTTTGGATTTTTACATAAAATATTAGAATAATTGTTTGCATGTTAGAATAAGAAATGGTCTCCTCCGATATGAAAAAATATCAATTCTTAAGATATGCTAAAGAAATAAAAAAGTACAATAAATAATGGAGTTTATATCAATTATTTTGATAATTCCCAACCACATATCGTTAGTGAATAGAAGTAATTTATTAGCTGACAAAGTCTTGTGTACGAGTTTTCTTAGATATCTCGCAGGATGTCGATTAAGGCTGATTAAAATTTATTAGCAACTGTTAATATTATTTTTTTACAGTATTAGCATAAAAAATAATCAATTATAAGTAACCAAAAATACTTGATTGATTTATAATTATTTGAAGTTCAAAATGATGCAAATATTTTTCTTTCATATTTAAATACAACATAAATGGCAAATACTGCATTAAAATAATAAAAAAGTTTCGTTTTTAACATATTTTTTCAAAAAGAATTTAAAAACGGCGGCTGCTTTTAAGCTGAGTAAAGCCGAAAATTTTACGGCGGCTTCCAAATAAGCAGGTCTCTGTCATACATAAATTATAATAAAACAACAAAAATAGAATAGAACAACACCAGAGAGAGAGAGAGAGAGATAAAAACAAAAATGAACATAAAAACAAACAATTGAAAAAATATATTAAAGCGTTTTATATTAACGTTCTTTTTTTTCTTTCTGCAAAAAATCGCCGTTTTGTTTATTATAGATTTTTAATGGCGTAGTTTTTTGGGGTATTATGCGTTTGTGTTGATGTTTGTAGTGCACAGAAAAAATCATTCAATACCCAACTTAAAGTATACCAATCGATTCAGAATTACTTTTTGTATCGATCTAACGATGTCCGTCCGTCTGGCTGGCTGTCCATGTAAACCTTGTGCAGCACAAAGTAGAGGTCGCAATTTTGAATTCATAATGAAGAAATTTGGCATGTAGGACTTTCATGACATAAGGACGAAGCCTATTGAAATTGGTTATGAACGGTCCATTATTTCATCTAGTCCCTATACAAATGTCCCCCCGGAATAAGGGTTTAACGACCATAAATCCCTTAAATATAGCAATATTTAAATGAAATTCGATGTAAGGAAGTTTTGTATAAGTATCAATCTGATAATGCCTAATTTCATAAAGATCGGTCCATAATTGAATATAGCTCCCATATAAAACTCTCTTCCGAAAATCATTTTAACGTTTACAAACCACAAACACATGTTATTATAAAGTTTATATTCAATACAAATATGTTTTATATAAGTAGAAATGACAGTAGCAAATTTTATAGAGATCGCTACATAATTTACCATAGCTCCTATATAAGCCCATTTTCGGGAATCACCTTAAAGTGTATAAATTAAAATAAACGTAATATTCTATATTTGTATATTTAATTTTACACTTAGTAAAAGTATCGGTCCACAATTGTCCACATGTCTAATATAAGACCCCTCCACGAATTTTGATGGACATACAAAATGGTGTAGGGTATCATATGGCCGGGCTTGATCGACTATATCTTTCTTACAAATGAATATTTAGTATTATGTATATTCTAGTATCCAATACAATAAGTATTCAATTAATTAATTTAAATATTTAAGTACGTGTCTAAAGCTAAAAAAAAAACTTAGATGATTAATAATGAAACGATTTTTGTAAGCTTTTGAATCGTAATTTGTTGTGTCATTTTCTCAACAGATATAATCAAAAGTGTCAGCCAGCGATTAAGATGGTTCTATATAATTTGAACGTTTTTTTCGATTATTTAATTTCTGATCAGCTTTGATAATTAAAAATGACTTGAAGCGTTTTGCTGTTTTGTATTTCGTCATAATGAGTTGATTTTGTTGACACTTGTTAAATGTTGAGAGAGAAAAATATTGAAACGGAAATTATGGTACTTGAGTGGTGTTAATAATTTGTTTGAATTGTTTTTTAAAGGTTTTTTTTTTTTGAAGCAAAAAATTTAAAAAATATAATATAATGCACTCACACGAGTGTAAACAAATTAAAAAAGCAAATGAGAAAAAAAGTAAATAAGAAATTCAATGTTTTAAAACAATTAAAAGTAATTAGCACACAACCACTAGACGCTAAAAGACAGTGGGACTTAAAAATAAAAAAAAAAAAATTCTAAAGTTTCAATAAATAACAAACATTTTGTTGAACAAAATATATAATTTTTATTACAACAAAGTTTTTTCTTAGTAAAAAAAGTTATTTTCATTAAATAATGAAACATTTTTCAGCCAGATTCACTAGTGGATGGGTGAATCTTTTCAAAATTTTATTTTCTTTAAAGACTGTTACATTAAAGTTTTAAATTTAAAAAAAAAAAAGAAAAATCATGTTTTATTAGTCTTGAATAAAATTAATCTTTTCTGGAATAGCTTCCATAAGAGCACTGTTGAAAGATTTGCAGATTTATCTGCATTTTGACGATTTTTTATTGTAAAAATTCCAAAGTGCGATTTAACGATTTTTGTTTAAAAAATGACGATTTCACAAAATGTTCACATAGGCCAATTTTTCTTGTTTAAATATGATCTTGTATTGTAGTAAAAAGAGAGAGAGAGAGAGAGGGAAAGAAAAGAACTATTAAGAAGTTTAAACTTTTACTTCGAGATTCGTTTGCAATTTAATCAGTATTGGTGAAACAAAATTTTTGTATGAAAAAAAAAAAATGTTATTTTATATACATACAGGGTGACTGATGAAAGCCGCTACCAAAAAAAATTTTATAATTTCTTTTTCTATTTAATTAATCTGGTTAATTTTTTTTTTATTTTGCAGATTGATTTTTAGATTTAACAAAAATGGATAACTGGGACTGAATTATCCGCCGCTGTCACGCACTGGCGTCCATAGTTTCGGTTCAAAGAGAGTATGGGAGCACTTTTGGCGGCAATCCTCCGAGCAGATGGACCATAATGAGAGTTGTGAACAATTTTGCCGAGCATGGGAGTCAAAAGAAGACCTTACCATCGAAACCCTTCAGTTCGGACGGAGGAAATAATCGCTGCTGTAGCTGCTGTCATACAAAACAATCCAAGAGTTTCGAAAAGAAGCTTATATGCTCAAATGGATATAAGCAGATAGTCATTGCAGTCAATTATGCACAATGATTTGGACTTATTCACATATAAAATTCAAATGGACAAAAAACTGAATGCAGCAGACTTACCGATTCGCTTGGAATTTTGCCAGAAGATGCTTCAAATGGTGAAAGAGGACGGAAACATGTTGAACTGTTTTTTTATGTCTGACAAGGCCCATTTCGAGTTAAACGGCAACATAAACAAACAAAATTGTCGAATATGGAATGCTTCCAACATATACTCCATGAGACGGAATTGCATCCACTTCGTGTCAAAGTGTGGTGTGCAGTTTCATCACGCTGCATTGTCGGGTACTACTTCTTCGAAGAAAACGGTCACACCGTTACGGTTACTGGAGACCGTTACTTGAGCATGTTGAGAGAGTTTTTTTCTATCCAGAATTACGAAAATATCTTTCAACTCTGTGTGGTTTCAGCAAGATGGTGCAACTCCTCACATAACCCGACCTGTTATGAAAGAATAGCGACTAAAATTTTCCCAATAAGCTGATATCCAGAAACTCCACATTCCGTTGGCCCCCCAGGTCGCCTGACCTTAGTGCACCTGACTTTTTCTTGTGGGGTTATTGCAAACAGGAAGTCTACAAAGCAAAACCAATAAATCTGAATGAACTAAAGCAATCCATTCGAGAAACAATTGCGGCTATTCCTGTCTCAACTCTCCAAGCAGTAATGAACAACTTTTTGGCATTTAAATTTCTTTATTTTTAAAACTAATAAAATATATTTAATAAAATTGAATGAGCTTTAACATGAATAAAAGAAAAATTAATTCCATACACTGAAAAAAAAAAAATTATTTGAGTTTCTTAATGTAGCAATATTCATCAGCCACCCTGTATGTATGTAAGTGAAATAGTTTTGATCATAAATAAAAAAGTTCAAGAACGTGTTTAGTAAAAAAAAAAATTAATTGAAAATGAAACCAATATACAAGGACGGATCAATAAGTTCTTGACTTTTCGAACTTCCCTCGTAGTTATATGAAATGCAACACTATTCCCATCAAGTACCACCTGTTAATAGACTACTGTCAAATTTCGAGCAAGTGTCGTCATTTACTTTGCATTTAACATACAACCTCGTGTGTTTTTCTAAAAATGGAAAAAAGTGAATTTCGAGTGTTCATTAAACATTATCTTTTGCGAAAAAAAAAACCGTCAAACCAAGGAAAAGCTCGATAAATACTATGACTCTGCACCATCGATTTCATTGATAAAAAAGTGGTTTACTGACTTTCGTTGTACAAATGACGCTGAACATTCTGGACGGGCAATTGAGGTCAGTACACCCGAAAATGTCGAAAAAATCCACGATATGGTGTTGGCCGACTGAAGAGTAAAAGTGAAATTGTTGATGCCATAGGCATTTCTTATGGCAGTGTGGTTTCGATTTTAAATGATCAGCTGGGTTTAAGAAAGTTGTCTGCAAGATGAGTGCCGCGTTTGCTCTCAATTGACAAAAAACGTAAACGTGTGACAATTTCAAAGGATTGTTTGGAATTGTTTAACCGCAATCCGAATGAGTTTTTGTGGCGTTTTGTAACTGTAGATGAAACACTGATCCATTACTGTACTCCGGAGACCAAACAATGGGTTTTTCCGGGTGAACCTACTCCGAAGAAGGCCAAGGTAAGTTTGTCGGCCAACAAGGTTATGGCAACAGTTTTTTGGGATACACGCGGGATAATCCACATCGATTACCTTCAAAAGGGAAAAACAATAAACGGTGAATATTATGCTAACTTATTAGACCGATTTAATCAGGATTTATAAAGAAAACGACCCCATATGGCCAAGAACAAAGTTCCTTTTCATCAAGATAATGCACGGGTGCACACGTGTGCAGTCACAATGGCAAAACTCTATGAATTGGGCTACGAATTGGTACCTCATCCGCCATATTCTCCGTGTTTAGCCCCTAGTGACTACTACCTATTTCCAAACCTAAAGAAATGGCTCGGTGGAAAGAGATTCATCTCCAACGATGAAATTATTGACCAAACAAATGCCTATTTTAAGGACCTCGAAAAATCCTATTTTTTACGCAAAGTAAATGACGGCTCTTGCTCAAAATTTGACAGTAGTCTCTTAGCAGGTGGTACTTGATGGGAATAGTGTTGCATTTCATATAACTACGAGGGAAGTTCGAAAAGTCAAGGACTTATTGATCCGCTCTCTATATAATTAGGATCACTTGATTTTTAAACAATTTTTATAAATGATTCAGTAGTACTTTTAATTGTGATTGAAGAAATGTAAAAAAATTTGGCCGCTCGCTCTTAGTTTACGAGTTATGGATCTTTAAAGTTTTGTTATATATTTTCTGAATACTTTTATTAAATTATATTAACACTGTTTAAAAGTTCAAATACCTTTTGAATGATATATAATACGACCATATTCATTAAATCCTTGAGATTTTCATTTTTTGTTGATATACCGGAAGTATATCATTAAAAATTTTTGTTATTTCTAAAAGAAGTTTACTCGACGAATAAATATAGGATAAATTATTTTTATTTTAAGTGGGCCGGTAATCTTAATTTGTTCCTAATTTTCATAATACAAAAAAATGTTGGAAATATATTTAATAAACAAATAATTTCAAAATTTAATATTATTTTTTTTTTAATATGAAGATAAATAAAAAATATGCATTTTAATTTTTTCGATTTTTTTGCCGACTTCAAAAATATTATGCCGATTTTGAGCATTTTTTCGCCGAATTTTGACGATTTTATACTATAATTATCTGGCAACAGTGCATAGAGATTTTATTGTGTTATCAATTTCTGTTTTAAACTCTTTTTTTATTTTTTTGCTGAGCTTTTAGTGTTCTTTAAATGTTTTTTTTTTTTTTTTATTAGGTTCCAATACCTTTCAAATGGAAAGAGTTCAGAATAGTATAGTGGATTGACACTTTTTAGTACATATAAAAAAAAGAATTCTTTGGTGCTCTAATGCTTTTTTGCGGTAATAATTGGAAACGGGAACACTCTAAAAAAAAATTATGATAATTTGTGGTTTCTAATGATACAAAGAAAGCTTTTCCGAATGCAGCAATTAGTTATGAACAGAGAAACCAAAAAATATGATTTAAAGAAAGTATTTTATGGGCATAAAATATGCTTTTAAAATCGAAAAATATTTCCTTAAAATAAAAAATATGCTCTTAAAATATTACTTCTTCTGGCAAAATTTTAATTATCTAGTATATTCTAAAAATAACTTGTTCAAAATATGCAAATTTTCTTTATCTTAAGATATGCTCTAAAATATGACAAAATATGCTGCTGAGTCCAAAATATGCAAAATATGCTGTTAGGACGAAATTGCCTGAATTTGTCTGAAATGGATAAATAACTGACAGTTTGGAGACCAGAAAATATAAATACTGGTTATTAATGAAGTGCTTCTTTCTATACAGAAAAAATTATGGCTAAAAATTTTTCTAAATAAATGAGTATTTGGATTTAAATTAAATTTAATAAAAAATAATATTTGGTTTTAATATTTTATTTTATTGTTTGTAAATATTTTCAAACTCAATATAGAGGGCAAAAAAATTTTTCTGTATTTCGACAAGTTCAGTAAGAATAAAAAAATTATTAAAATACTGAAAAATATAATTCATTTGTGTTGATGAATCAGACATCCAGAGGTAAATTATATTCATTTAAGTAAAAGATTTTCTAAATGAAATAATTAATATTTATATATTTTATTCTAGACAACTGGGAAATCTATTAAATATGGATCTGTATGAGTAAAAACTTAGCAGCTTTTTTTAGATTATTTCATAAAACTTCGTATGTGTATTTTATTTTCAATTTCAATTGTTTTGCAAAAAAAAAAAAAAAAAAAAAAAAAAACCTACAACAACGGTTTCCAAATGAGGGTCCGCGGACCCCTTGGTGCCCGTAGCAATATTATAAGGTGTCCGCAAAGGATTTTATTTAATTGGAGATGATAGAGCAGCTACCCAGCAAAAACTTTGCTTTCCTGGTAAGCTAGCAGGTATAATTGGAAACAAAAATAAGCTACTTATTTTTTGCCTGAATAACTAATTATTTTTATTCGACTTGTCCACAAATTCATGTAGTTATTTTTTGACTCTAGGGATACTCAGAAATATGTACCTAAACGAAAACAAAAATAAAAAAAAATTTTGCCTTCAGTGAGACTCGAACTTGGACACACACTAACCATTCGTTTTTACTGACTAACGTCTTAATCAGTACACCATCTCGCACATAGCTTCCTAATCGACAAAAACTCTATTTAGTTTAAAATATGTTTTTAGACATTTTGTTATAAAAAACTAACAACTTCAGAATGGGGTTGAACCAACAACCTTCTGGTTGTTAATCCGGCGCTCTAGCCAACTCATCCACGTGATTGCAGTATTACTGTGCTATTATACTATTGAGTACTTATTAATGTAATACAGAGTAGGCAAATAATAATGATGCCTCATTACCAAGAAACTACTTTAAGAAGTAGTTGTTATTACCGAAAACCAAAAAGTTTTTGCTGGGTAGAAATCCAAATGCTAGATCAAAGCTAGAAAATGTCTAATTGTTTTTAGGACTGAATACAGAAGGCGAAGGAATGTCTTTTACTTTCTACGCTCTTTGTAGCTTCAACAGTGCCCACTAAAAGTTAGACTAGTTCTATTTACATGTTTATTCACTGAGAAAAATTTACTAAAGGGTACGTGAAGTAAAATTCTATGAGAACTACTGCCCCACACCACCATACGTGGTTGGGGTATTGTGTCTAAAATTATACCGCAACTATGTTATTCTGTCTGATCGGCTGGATCGCAATTTTAAAGACATCTTGATGAAATTTAACATGAAAGTTGTTATTATATGTCCCTATATATTTATCCACTTGGAATAGGGTTTAAATGTTTTAAATATAGCAATATTTTAATGAATTGTTTCTTATTACAAATTACATTAAAATCGATCGATAACGACCATACCTCCATACCCAAGATTTATTTATGCGTACTTACAGGTACATATATGCTTGGTAGATGCGGTATTCATAGCTAAAGCATACATGGAACAGACATATTTTTATTTAGAACATGCTTGACCTGTTTAACGTAAGTAATATTCCATAAGAACTATTTAAATTTTAATAACGATACTTTCTTTTAGAGCGATTTGGATGCTGGTGTATCGTGAAAGACGGTACGAAGGAATAAAGTTTTTTGTAACATTATATTATTAAATAAAATATTATATTATTATTTTATGTTCATGATAATTAAAAATGTACCCTTTTATTGAAAAAAAATATTTTTTTTAATAAATCTTATTAAACATTTTATTGTTTCAAAGATAAATATTGTTTGAAATTCTGTTAAAAACCAATTATTATTTTTATTGTTTCGAAAAAAAGGTTGTAGAAAATGTTTAGAATTTTCAAACATTCGAACTTATAAATAGCAAAAAATATTTTAATAAGAAAAAAAATCTTTTTCAATAATACATTTACGAATTTGAATGTTTGATTTTACTAATTCAGTGATAGGTCCGATTTCAATAAAAAATATAATTGGTTTTATAAATTTAGTAATAGAATAGAATACGAAATTAAATTTTTTTCTGTGTACGCGCGTACAAATGGCTTACGAGACCAAACATTTTTTGAACAATTTTGATTTTTCTACACGATATTTATCTGCTATATTTCTCATAACATCTGCGACCAGAAAATTATATACAAGTCCGTTAATATGTAAGTTTTATCGTTCTTACAACAGTTTTTCTCTATAAATTTTGAGAAAAATCATTTTGAAGGTATTTCCTGCACTAAAAGTCTTGTTTCTAACTAAAATTTTAGTTTATTTTAGATTTTTAAATTGATTTACAAGAAAGTAGCTTATTAACTATTATAAAACACTTTATATCGAAGGTTTGTATTCAAAACCCTCTATCTGAAAAACACAACTGTTTGTTTCTTGTACTTTGCAAGTATTCAAATTTATCACTTAAATGAAAAACTACTAGAGTGAAAGTTTTATAATACCTTATCAGGAATCACAACTGATATGAATATAGGGCGGGTAGCTCCAGGGGAAGTGTTAGCCTAGTTACAAGATAAATCTTAATTATCACATATCTCGAAGTTTTGTGGCAATAATTTTCTTGCCAAGTTTCACAATTGATATGAGAAATAGCTTTACAGCGGTCATATATAGTGAATATTTATTAATGTATATCTAAAGAACTATTCAACTGATTTAAATTTTTTGTCCAGATTCATATTCAGCATGCCTAAATGAATCAGGAATGATATATGTTAGGTTTTTTATTATAAATAATAATAATAATAATAATTACTTAGTGAGATAGAGGGTTTTGCATTGACAAATAAAAATATATTATTTACTTTGTAAGAAAGAGTAATAGAAAAATTTCGATAAATATCATAGATAAGGGTTACTATAGAGAATATAATGGCATCAAAAACTCAATTTCATGAAAACCTATGATAGAGGGTTTTGAATATATATATATATTTTAAGAGCAAGTATTTTATATTTTATTTAAAGCATACTTTCTGGGGCTGAAATTAAATATGTATCGAAATGTGTATCTTTAAAAATTATTATATCAGTGCATAGGCTTTTATAGAAAAATTTATAATAAATTACAGCTAGAATCGAAAAATTGTAAAAAAGGCAACCTGTATTTCTAGTATTTGGCCCATAACCTTTTTGTTTATGAACCGATTTTGACCATTTTCAATACCAAACAAACCTTATATAAGAAAAATATTTCAGCCTTAGGTGGTTTGCTCCGAGCACTATCCTGCTTTCAACCGATAGACGGACGGACGCAGCTAGATCGACTGAAAATCTTACCAGGACACCCCCCCCCCTCCGAATTTATATACACTATTTGGTTTTAAATAAGTTTTTAGACATGTTACACACGGAATGACAAACCCAATATATGAATATAAAAATGAATAAAATAATAATAATAATAATAATAATAATAATAATAATAATAATAATAATAGTAATAATGAAGTATATATATATAAAATTCTCGCATCACGATATTTGTAATTGAACTCCTCCGAAACGGCTTGACCGATTTTTATGAAATTTTGTATGTGTATTTGTTAGGTATCAGAATAGGCCGCAAAGTATATTTTATATCGCTAGAGGGCGTAAAATAGGCCATAAGGGGTAAAAGCTCCCCGTCCCTATATTTTCTGAACTAATAAACCGATTTACCTATATATTATTTAGGGCGTAAAATAGGACAAAAGCTCCCCATCCCTATATCTTCATAACTAATCAACCGATTTTCTTAAAATTTGGCAGGCGAATAGTGTAACATCTGGAAGGAACTATAGCTTATAATTTTTGTTATTTAGGATGGAAATAAGGCAAGAGGGGTAAAAGCTCCCTCTACCTATATAATCAACTTAAAATTTGATATGCAGACACTGCAGCATGTGAAAAAAACTTAAAGATATAACTTTTTTTGGAAACTCCAACACTTAGGGCGTAAAATAGGGCAAAACGGGTAAAAACTCCTCCTACCCATGTCTTCTTAATTAATTATCCAATGATAGTTTCAAGTTTTGAAGGAACTTGAGGTTATAAATTTTAATATTTCGGGCGTAAAATAAAGCAAAAAATATATTCGTTATTTTTTTAATTAAAAACCAAAATAATCTCTAGAACTAAGTTATGTGGCAAAAAAAAAAACCTTTGCCGGATTAGCTATTTAATAATATATAATACAGCACTTATCCGAAAACTATTTTTTTTTTTTTAATGAGAAATTTTTTTTAAGATTTTTTTGGAAATTTTTTGCTAAGCGAAAAATTTACGTTTCTTTTAAATTTATCCCTTTAAAATATATGTTGGTCCCACTGTCCTTTATGTTTATCATAAAATATCTATTTTCTCTCTATAGCATGTCAATTCCACTTGAGAAATCACACATTAAATATATGATAATAAAATAAAAATATATAGAGCTACTAAAGTTGCTAATAACTTGTATTTTGTACTAAAAGTCATTCATTCATATTCAATATATTTTTTTCTTAATTATTTTTATTTTTAAAACAACGCTATAGAGTTACAAAAGCTCTATTTAACGAGCAAAAAATTAAAAAAAAAAACGCTTTCTTTTTTATAAACGCCATAAATAGATTTAGATGAATGAAAAGCACATAAGTGAACTTAAGTTAAATTATTATCATTAATTTTTTTTTTTTCAAATAGAAAAAAATTAACTTAAACAACAACATATAACTGGTATTTAAATTTTAAACTTTAAATGATCAATGGATAATGGTAAAAGATTTAAACAAATTATAGTTTTCATTTTTTTTTTTCGCAACTAATTGAAAAAAGCAGCTTCTTTTTTCCGTTTTTCACGCTTATTATTTTTTTTTTTAAATATTTTCTCTGGTTTGCTGGCAATAACGCTAAATACAATGACCCAGTTCTGAAGTGGCAAATAAGCAGAAACAAATAAAAAATAAAACATTTTATCTTATTTTTTCGTTTTGCCACTAACAACTTTCAAAATTAATAAAGAATAATTTTTACACTCGCTAATAATTATGTCCGCTGGTTGGAGTGTATGTATGTATGTATGTATGTATGTATATATGTATGTATGTATATATGTGCTGTTATTGTGCGTTATATAAAATGTAGATCATTTCGAAATTTTAAGCTTAATTAATATAGAAAAAAAAAAAATAAATGTAAGTCAAACACAAAAACAGAAAAATTTGTATGTTAAAAGAAAAAAACTTACCATAACACTATTGTTATCATAATCTTCGGATAAACTGCTTTTACCGCTGGCACTACTGGTGCCAATGCCTAAATCGCTTAAATCATTTGCTTCATCTTCTGCATAAACAGCTAAAGAAGCCAATTTATTAAGGCCTCGGCCACCAGAACGTTCACCTCTGCAACAGAAAAATACAAAAAAAAAACAGACAAATTAAGCCCAAAGCAGTAATAATCTCGTATAATAAAAAATATAATAAATAAATAAATAAATAAATAAAATAAATGAATATATAAATAAATAAATAAAAAACATTAAAAAAAATGTGTGGTCAATTAGAAGTAGTATAACCTTTCAGGGTTAAGAACAATTTCCTTAGCTTAATAATAAAAGTTTTTATTAAAGTTTTAAAGTAGTTGTAATTTTTGAAATACATAATTTAATTTGAAATAAATTTATACATATTTTTTATTGTATAATTAATTCCGTTTTAAATATATTAATTAATAACTTTTCAACATTTATTTTTATTTATTTATTTCTTTATTTATTAGTTTCAGTCTATGGATACAATATTATCCTTACAGACATCAATGATAATTTAATATACATAATTAAATTAATTATTTAAACAAACTGTTTAACAAATTTTTAAATTCAAGATTTGATATACTTAAGTCTAATTCATTAGAATATTTATTGAATAATCTCATAGCCTTTATTAAAGATTCATTCAAAGCATATGTTGTTCTATGAATATCTATATAAAAGATATAATTATTTTGCCTTAGAGGCCTAGGAGGTACATATAGTTTAATGGTATGAAGCAAATCAGGACAATCAATTAATCCACGAATTATAAATTATATATTCTAAAGTTTTCATAGAAATCAAGGCACATTTATCAGGGTATGTAGGAATCGAAATTTGAAGGTTTACAAATGAAAAGTTTAAAAATGAAAGAGCAAACTTTATAAATTTTACTTGAATTTTTTCAATTCTATTTGTGTGTAATTGAGTACAAGGACTCCAAATAAATGAAGCATATTCTAAACTAAATCTCACAAAGAATGTATATAGAACTTTTTTTGTGTAATGATCAAAATTATTAGAATTACGGCATAAAAAACTTAACATTGAATAAGCTTTAGGTATAATATAATTTAAGTGATTATTAAATGATAATTTTTTATCAAATTATACCCCTAAATCTAAAATTTCATCCAATGATGAAAGTAAATGTTGATGTATTCTATATCGAGTTATAACAGTGTTACAACATCTATGATAAGTCATAGAAAAACATTTGTTTAAATTAAAAGGTAAACCATTACGGACTAACCAAGAACTCACCCTATTTATATTCTCCTGGAGATTAAAAACGTCATTGGCATTAGAAATTGTTTTAAAAATTTTTAAATCATCAGCATACAATAAATAATGAGACTTTCTGAAACATAGGTCAATGTCATTAATAAATATATTAAATAACAGTGGACCCAGAACACTACCTTGGGGAATACCAGAAGTAGGAATAAATGATGTGGAACAAACACCATCAAGAGAAACCACGGATTGTCTATCCGACAAGTAATAACGAAACCATGATAACATACGGGAATGAATGCCCAATTTATAAAATTTTAATAATAAAAGTTCATGTGGTACTCGGTCAAATGCCTTAGCAAAATCCGTGTAAATCGCATCAATCTGCAATCGATCTTCAAAACTATCAACACAATACTTGGTAAAAATAGCCAAATTAGTACAGGTTGATCTTCCAGTCATAAATCCATGTTGAGATAAAGAAATATGCCTCTTTACATTAAAGAAAAGCTTATGATAAACAATATGTTCAAGAATTTTTGAAATATTGGTTAATTTGGAAATTGGTTTATAATTAATGACATTATTTTTATCACCAGATTTATAAAATAAATTTATTTCATTTAAATCAAAATTATCATATTGTAAATTTTCATCATTAAAATTGGATTTAAAATAGAATGCGAACAAGTTCAGTGAATCAATTAGATTATTTGAAGTTAAGTTATTATAGTTCATACATAAAGGGATGTAAGAACAATTTCTTTTAGAATTTATAAAAGTCCAAAATCGTTTTGGATTCTACTTTAAGTCGTTATTAAGATTCATAATATACTGATTGTATAGAAATTTATTGAGAAAATTAAATTATTTTTCGAATCGAAGAAACTTTTGTTTATAAACATTATTATTTGTGGAATTATATTTTTTGTAATATTTATTTCTAAGATTTTTAAATTTTTTGAGTCCTTTGGTATACCATGGAAGCTTATGTACCCTAGGATTTACTAAAGGAATATTATTTTGAAAAATATTAAGAACATTTGATGAAAAAAAAAAAAAAACATTATAACATATACTAACAATTTTATTTTCTAATAAATCAATCCAATTGACATTTTTAATAAGCATATTTAATGTATTAATGTCACATTTATAATAATTATAACGTATATCATTATTGTTATAATTAGATAGATATTCATAGAATTCAATATTAATTTCTAATGGAAAATGATGAGAAGTAGATTTTTAAGTACTTACCGCTCTTCCATCATTTCGGAAAATGTTTTCGATTTTCTGCGTGTACGATCATGTTCTTCTAATTCCAATTTTTTCACCTCCACCACACGATCAATAATATGTTCGACACGTTTTCTACGTGATGACTTCCAATTGTCCAGATTCTAAATGTTTTTTTTTTTTTTTATTTATTTAATTTTTAAAATAAATGATATCCATTACATTTATTACAATTCAAAAATATATAATAATCATAAAAAAAATTTTTAAATGTTTAAGGTTGGGTTTCAATTCAATTCCATTTGTTCGGATTTTTCATTTAACATTCACGCATTCCATTTCGTAATTGGGTAGAGTTCAATGAAAAGAAAAAATTAAGAAAAAAAAGAATTTTTATTAATATAAAAAAAAAAAAATCAAACAGAGAAAGTTAATTTATTTACTTATTTTATAATTGTCGTTCATGCCATTTTAATTATGGTAGTTTTGTTTTTTTTTTTTTTTTTTTTTTTTGTTTTTGTACATCATATTAAACGATGTGTTTAAAATAATTAATTATTTTGTTAACTGATTTTTATATTATTAGTGTTTCTATTTCTGTTTTTAAGAATTTTCTTTACAATTTCACTTGTAATAGTTTCAAAAGGGGAATTTTTGTTTTTAATTAGTTAAATTATTTTTGAATGAGGTGTATTTAGAGAAAAATATTTTAGAATTCTTAATGAAGGTTTTCTTCATTAAAAAAAAATAAATACAAAAAAAATTTGTTTTAATAACCTACACAGTAAAATGTCAATTATCCCTATTACAGATTATTTATAATGACTTATATAGTGCATCCTATAATAAAAATTGAAACGATAACTTTAATTTAAAACAACCCAGCCACAATTTTTGGTATTCGATAAAGGCAAAAAATTTTTGGTTTTCGGTAATAACAACTACTTATTAAAGTAGTTTCTTGGTAATGAGGCGTCATTATTATTTGCCTACTCTGTATTACATTAATAAGTACTCAATAGTATAATAGCGCAGTAATACTGCAATCACGTGGATGAGTTGGCTAGAGCGCCGGATTAACAACCAGAAGGTTGTTAATTCAACCCCATTCTGAAGCTGTTAGTTTTTTATAACAAAATGTCTAAAAAGATATTTTAAACTAAATAGATTTTTTGTCGCTTAGGCTGCTATGTGCGAGATGGTGTACTGATTAAGACGTTAGTCAGTAAAAACGAATTGTTAGTGTATGTCCAAGTTCGAGTTTCACTAACGGCAAAATTTTTTTGTTTTTTTTTTTTATATTTGTTTTCATTTAGGTACATAGTACCCCTAGAGTCAAAAAATAACTACAGGTGGACAAGTCGAACAAAAATAATTAGTTATTCAGGCAAAAAATAATAAGTAGTTTATTTTTGTTTCCAATTATACTTGCTAGCTTATCAGGAAAGCAAAGTTTTTGCTGGGTTATTAAAGAAGTTTCTCGGTAATGAGGCATCATTATTATTTGCCTACTCTGTATTACATAAATAAGTAATCAATAGTATAATAGCACGTGGATGAGTTGGCTAGAGCGCTGGATTAACAACCAGAAGGTCATTGGTTCAACTCCATTCTTGACCCAGCAAAAATAATTAGAAGTAATTTTTAAGGAAGTACATTTTCATTACTTCCAAAGTTTCAATAAGTGTACGGTTTCTTGTTCTTAAGAAGTTATGTAAACTTCATCAAAAGATGTTATTAAAAAGCAATTCACTTAAATTTTTCTGATATAAAACGCTGAGAATTTAGATGTAAATGTTACTTAATAATAACTGTTTTAATCAAATGAAAAAAATATAGTTATGTATATCTGCTTTTAATAAAAAATATTTGGTTTATACAAAAAATTAAAAGTAATTTCCTTGAATTGAATCAATTTTACATGAGATCGTAAACACGACTTCTTACTCAGTGAATAGGTATCAAAAAAGAGAACATCTTCCAAAGACAAGCCTATGTTAAATTCATTGGAAATGATCCGAATTTGCACTACTTCGGGATCACAAGTTTAGGATCTTATTGACTTCTTTGGATATTCTTTTTTTGCTGGGATGCTATTAGTTTTTTGCAACAAAATATCTAAAAAGATATTTTATACTAAAAAGAGCTTTTGTCCTTCAGAAAATTAAGTGCGAGATGGTGTACTGAGTAAGACGACGTTAGTCATTAAAAACGAATGGTGAATTTGTGTCGATTCTAAAAGTAACCACATGAATTTGTGGACAACTCCAACAAAAATAAGTAGTTATTTAGTAGTTTATTTTTCTTGCCAATTATATCTGCTAGTCCACCAGGAAAGCAAAGTTTTTGCTGGGTATCAAACAAATTAACTATTAAGAACCTTTATAAGAATTTTTAGCTTTGATTGGCTTTACTAATAACTTAAAAGTTTCTATTGGTTACTGTATTGTTTCTAAGTAATCTAAAATATAACTAGTTTAACTAAAGTAATACATACAAGGTAAGTGTTGGAACATTTAAAATATACGATTGTAATTGAGATTCTAAAGTCATAGATGGTGAGTTGTTTTTATTATTTTAATAATCTCCACAGTCAAATATCAATTGACCCCACTATAGGCTACTTGCGATAAGTGAAATAGTACAATCTTAAATAAAATTATAACAAAAGTTTAATTTTTAAATTACTCGTCAGATTATTAAGACTCTTTAAGAATTTTGGATTTCCATTTGCTTTATCAAGCACTTGAAAATGACTATAGGTTACTATATTGGTCCTAAGTAATCTAAAATGTAGTCAGTGCATTTGGGATTCCTAGGGATTAGCCAAAAAAACAATTGAATCTTTAATATATTACTTGTACGGGGTAAATTAATAAAAATTTTATTTGATTATTATACTTAAGCTATTTTTTAGATTCTGTAAAGCATTACTTGATACCCTAATAGATTACTTGTGGTGAGTAAAATAATTAGTTGCTGAGGTAAGTAAAATAACAATTAACCTTACAATTTATCACTCATGATGATTGAATAAAGTATACTTTGATAAAAACTTTTACATTGATAAAAACTTTAGATTTTTTAGGTTATGTAGAGCAACAACTGATCCTATAATGGATTACTTGTGGTGAGTAAAATAATTGTTTACTAAACCTAAAGAAAAGTTCAAAGTGACTATACTGTAAATTGTTTTGTACTGGGTTTAAAATCCTTGACATTTATTATATATTTTAATGAGCAACGGGAAGTCAATTGGCTACTTAACTGGTTCTATGTAGTGTAAATCGTAAACAATTTAAAATTTAAAAGCGGCTACTATGAGGGGTCAATAAATTTCCCACACACACACACTAAAAAAATCCTAAAAATAAGTACTACATTCAGATGAACCAAAGCTATTTTATTACGTTTTGGCGTTATAAAAAGCTAAACTATAAAAAAGCTATAATAATAGCTATTTTAGCGTTTTTTTATGTTTTAGCTTTTTTTTCATTTTGGCATGAATAGACAGGCGGACGCCGTTATTTCGACTTCCCTACCTAGAAGTATCCAGAATATATATACATATTATGTTTTAGAGTTTTTTTGTTATTATAGTGATTTTTTCTTTTGTTTTAGCTATTTTCTTTCATTTCAGCTATTTTTTCGTTTTACCAGTTTTTTTTCTATTTTCATTTTGGCACAGACGGACTGACGGACTCCTATATTTCGACATCCCTACATATAAGGACCCAGAATATATACATATATATAATTTATAGAATCTTAGGTAAAAATTGAAGAAATTACAAACGGAATGACAAACCTCCTTTAGATCTTTGGTGATAGGTATAATAACTAGCGCTGAGAGTATTTTGTACACAGTAAATGCCCAATGCATTTAAAAAAATCTCTAATAGTTACCGTAACTGCCGGATATTTTATCTTCATAATGTGCAAAAATTTACAAAATTTATTAACTTTAAAATATCTCCAATTGCATGCATTTTTGTTTGCAAATTTTCAAATGCGTTCACAAGTACATACGTAATTTCAAATAAATTATAATTTCCATTTTTTTTTTTTTTTTTCTTTACATTTCATATTTTATACGTGCATATCTTTAAAATGTATGCCATAGTGCATTATGTACAACCACAATCATCAGTGTGATTATTTAATCTTTAATTTCTTTTATGTTTTATGTTTATTATGAGAAAATAAATAAATTGTTTAAAATGCATAGAAAGTAAAATGAAGCTAAAACCGAAATTTAGTTTCAATTTTGATTTGGTAATTTCTTTTTTTTTTTTTTTTTTTTTTTGTATATGTACTTTTTTAAATTTATTTAGCTAACAATTGCATAAGTTTATTTTGAAAATAAAATTTTAATTATTTATTTTACTTAGATGAATAAAATACGTATATTTAGTTTGCACATTATTTTAAAGTAAAGAAAAAAAAAAAAAAAAAAAAACTAAAGATTGGTGTTAAAAATATTGATAGTCTTCGGGTTTGTATTACAAATTGGACAAACAACAAAGTATTGGACGACAATTCATGATGTGTTTGGCATATTAAATTAGATTTTAAAACCAAAACTTTAAATGAACTAGATTACAAAAATGTAGCTGGTGTGGATGACTTGGCTTTGTTGGTTTGAATTTGACATAAAAAGTTTAGATTGTGTTATATGAAATATGGCAAATGATATAACTTTTATAATCTTTAAGTGATATAAATCAAAATTTTAATGTGTGTAAAGAAAAGGACTAAATCATTTAAAATATTAAAATTTGGAAATGCTATGAAAAACAAAGTTAACACTTAATACATTTTTAAACAGATATATATTAAAGAGCCTCACGAAAAAAGTTGCAAATATACCCCTCTAGAAATTAAGGTTGGTCTGTAATTATATGACTCCCTGGACCATTTTTAAAACACCTCTAAAAATAGGTGTTTCTTCCAATATCATTATCAAAAAGTTTTCATTAAAAGAAAGATATCTTCAAATTTGAATAGAGTCCTACTAAGGCTTGGAATATTAATTTAAATAATTCTTATATCTTTTTTCAGCCGCGGAATATTAACATTTTACTAACGTTTTTTTTTTTTTTTTTTTGTCATATTTTCTTTATTCAAACATATAATTTTATATATTCGGAATTGGTTATCCTGACAGTATTGACGATTACACCTAATTAACCCTTTAACATCAAGAGGGTCAATTTTATGCATTAAGTCACCAAAAGGTTAAATTAGCAATTTTTGCTAATAAGTCCTATGGAAGTATTTATTATACTTAAATATTAGGGTGATCTACGCGGTTTTCCAACCCGTTTTAAAACCGGGTTTTAAACAGATATATATTAAAGAGCCTTACGAAAAAAGTTGCAAATAAATATACCCCTCTAGAAATGAAGATTAGTCTGTAATTAAATGACTTCAAGGACCATTTTCAAAACACCTCTAAAAATACGTGTTTCTTTCAATATCATTATCAAAAAGTTTTTCGGTTTATGTGCTGTCGGTTTTTTCAAAATGTTCATCTTTCGAATGTCGAATAAACCGGTATTTTTTTTAAATACAAAAACCGATTTTAAAAATAACATTTTATTTAGAGAGATATTTCAATGGAAATTTACCAAAAAATTATTAACTGATTAATATTCATAAATTTTATGAAAACATATTGATACCAGAAAACTATTCTACAAATTATTGTCAAAATTATTGAAAAATTCGGTACCAATAAAAAGTTTTGACGTTTTAAAGATAATGAAAAAATACTTTTGGCCAGCTAAATCATCAAAATCTTCAAACTGCTCATTCAATAAAAAAATGTATTAAGATATTATATAGCACTATATAAGCAAGCTTTCAAAATTTGTAAGTTGTATACACCCTGTTTAAATACAAAAAGATATACAGTATATCAAAGATGAGCACTTCGCTTAAGAAATAGCAATTAAAACATTTAAATATTGTAAATAATAAAATACATTGATATATTTAGATTTTCTCAAAGGAGGGTCCGCAGACTTCTAGGCGTCCGTAGTACTGTTTTAAGAGGTCCGCGAAGAAGTCTGAAATAGTGTATAAATTCATTTGTTTTTATTTTGTGGGAATAAAATTTTACTAAGATTTTTCTATTAATTTTTTTTGTAAATTTTTATGCTAAATATGTATCTTTTCGTCAAGCTTTTTAGGTTGTAAACAGAAGATAGTCACTGAGTTTGTCAACTCATCATTTAAAAGAAAAAACAAAAAACAGATGCTCCGACCCTTATTCTTATGGTAGGAACACATGCCAACTTATCATTAGGTTACAGTGGAAAAAAAACCTTATAATGGATATACATTCCTGAATTTTTTAAAATTCACAAATAAAATTCAGAAATACCACCTCATAGCATTAATACTTGGCTTAGTTCTCCATATCGTGATAATATATACCCATAATATTTTCCCATATATATTTTCATATGTAGACTTTTTGAAATTTTTTTTTTTTTTTTAAATTCGCGAACACAACTCAGGAACTCCACCCTTGACCCTTGACTTCATTCTCAGTATGGTGGAAATGTATGCTAATGTACAGTGGGCGTAATTTTGAAATATCTCTTAAAGGCTTTATATTCTCAAAATTTAATTTTTGAAAATTTTATAAAAAAAAAAAAAATCACAAACACAACTCGGGAATTTCGATTTATAAAAAATAAGGAGGAGTAAGTATATCTTTCAAAAAGTTATTGAAAAAAAAAAATCCATTTCACCAAAAATTGAACGCTCGCTGCACAGAGGGATGAAATTGAAAAAATGACGATTAATTTGAAAATTGAAAATTGTCTGTTAAAAAAATTCTTTATTTTTCAATCTCTGTTTATCGCGCCGCACAGAAATTATTCTGTCATTTGTGATCCGTTAAAGATATCTGAATAAAAATTGAGATGGCCAGAGCTGAGATGTCTTCGAGGAGCACAGCATCCTGGCGGGTGAGGGAGCTAGTGGGTGAACCTCTAAATTTGATCATATATATATATATATATATATATATATATATATATATATATCTGGTGGATATTTAAAAAAAATTTAGGGCCCAATTTAAGCCCGTCAAGTTTAAAGGATATATAGAAAAAGCCAAAATTGAGGGAAAAATTTTTTCGAAATATCTCTTAAATGAAAAAAGATAACCTGCACATATACGTACTAGCCCCCTGATCCACTAGGGTACTGTGCTCCTTCAAATCAACACGAAGACACCTCAGCTCTCTTCCTTATCAAATTTTATTCAAATATCTTTAACAGCGTTTTGGAACCACTGTGCGTCGTTAAAGTCACAAATTTTTGCAAATTTTAACAAAGAGCAAAAACTGAAAATCGAACTTTTTCAAGTTTATATATTTTCGTTTTATTTTACAACAAGAAGTTTTATTACAATGGAGTTGTTAAGCATTGGTATAGGTAAAAATATATTTACATATTTTTTATTAAACTTAATGCTCTAAAATTAGTTTTTTATATATTTAAAAAAATCGGTTTAAAATCGTGAATTTTTTACTTTTATAAAGACATTCAAAAAGCCGGTTTTCTAAAAGAGTCGGTTTTTTGGATAAACTAGAGTTATACTCCATTGTGCGTTGTACTAAAGTTTATGAAAATAAAGGAAATAAAAAATATATAAAAAAAGTTGTTATAATGCAAAATTTACGGATCCATTTGAAAAGTTTAGACTAGAATTAAACAATAGGATCTAAGCTCTCATAAAAGATAACTAACTATTAGATTATCTGTTTGTATATAAATTAAATTTGTCAGGTTTTAATGATGATTAGCTCGACGAATGGGAAAAAAATTATCCATATTATTTAGTATTGGATAAAAAAACAATTTAAACTCTTAGACTATATACTCGTCTGTCTCTTTGTAATTTATAAAGGATCAAAAGATGTTCTTCTGGGATAATAACAAAATAAAATAACTAATCATTTAGATATTTGTTAACTGACCCCAAGTATCTAGAAAAATCTTTAGTGCATAAACAATGTGTATATAATGTATGAGGCTGATTATCGGCAAACTTACTAATACAATTTCATAGCCTTAATTTTTTTTACTGAACTAAAGGTGTATTATGTCTTTATTTCCAAAATACTTCTTGGGAATACGTTTCATCAGAGCTGTAAATGAATCATTCTTTTTTTATTTTTTTTTTATTTCGTTACGAATTAGCTAAATTTTGAATTAAATCTTTTCACAACAAAAAAGAATTGAGTGAAGTTTAAACCAATTCAAAAGAATTAGGCAGAAATAAATTTCAATTCGTTTCCAATTCGAATGAATTTGTAGAATGAATTGCAATTCGTTTTCAATTCAAATTAATCTGTAAAATGAATTGCAATTCGTTTCCAATTCAATTGAATTTGTTAAAGTGAATTGCAATTCATTTCCAATTCGTTTGAATTGAATTGATTTTGAATTCAATCAAATGAATTAGAACAATGATTTGTAATTCAATAGCAGATCTAGGGGGAATGAAAAATGGAAGTTTGATAAAAATAAAAATTTAAGTTTCTTTTAGCAAATAAACAAAATAATCCCATTTTGATAGGATTTTCGCTGATACCTAATAATTCAATTCCTATTCTACCACTACCTGACATTTCCTGTATATCATGGGAATTTCAAATCTAAGAATTATTTTTGTCTTTGGACTATACTAGGTGATATACAAAACGAGAGTAATTGTTTGCTGTCTTTTACATAAAAAATTAGTTTAACGACAGTGATGCTTAGTGTAGATTTACTTACAAAATCAATTCAAATGATTTCGAAATGAATTGCTAATTCTTTTTTCCAATTCATTTGAATTAATTCAAAATCAATTCAATTCAAGTGAATTGGAAATGAATTGCAATTCACGCTGACAAATTCATTTGAATTAGAAACGAATTGCAATTCATTCTAATGGGTGATTCAAGTAGAGATACTTTTTTCAATAGTTTTTTTTTTTTTGACAGATCACGTGTGAGTGGTGTCATGCTCTCATGTTATTTTTGTTTAGTATTGTTTGGCATTTCATAATGGAAAGACTTACGACTGAACAGCATTTACAAATCGTTCAACTTTATTACGAAAATTCACGTTCTGTGAGGAATGTGTTTCGTGCACTTCGCTCAACTTATGGTCAACATAATCGGCCCACTGAGCGTACTATTCGCAACACCATCACCCATTTTTAGACCCAGTATTCATTATTGGATAATATACGACCGAATAGACTACATCCAGCACGCTGTGAAAAAATATAGCGGCCGTAGCTGAGAGTGTACACAAAGACCGTGGAGAGTCGTTCGCAGCAACTCGGACTGACGTATGGAACGACTTGGCACATTTTACGTCGAAATCTTAAATTGAAAGCGTAAAAAATACAGCTTGTGCAACAACTGAAGCCGCTCGACCTTCCCAAGCGACATCGCTTCGTTCTATGGGCTCTTGAAAAGTTCCAAGAAGATCCGAAGTTTTCGAGGCAAATTTTGTTCAGCGATGAGGCCCATTTCTGACTCAATGTATGTATGTAAATAAACAAAATTGCCGCATTTGGGAAGAAGAGCAACCTGAAGAGATTTAAGAACTGCCACTTCATCCAGAAAAACAACGGTTGGGTGTGGTTTGTGGGCCGGTGGAATCATCGGTCCATATTTCTTTAAAAATGATGCCGGTACGAACGTTACCGTCAATGGCGACCGTTACCGTGTCATGATAACCGACTATTTGATGCCTGAAATTGAAGCTCGTAATCTCGGCGACATTTGGTTTCAGCAAGACGGCGCCACTTACCACACATCGCATCAATCAATGGATTTATTGAGAGAACACTTCGGTGAGCACATAATTTCACGTTTTGGGCCGGTCGATTGGCCACCAAGATCGTGTGATATCACACCGTTAGACTTTTTCCTGTGGGGTCTAAAGTTTATGCGGACAAACCCGCTTCGATTCAGACCTTGGAGGAAAACAGTCGAAATGCTCGAACGAGTCATCGAAAATTGGACTCAACGGATGGACCATCTGCGACGTAGCAACGGCCAACATTTGATAGACATAATCTTCAAAAAAATAAATGCCAAAGAATGATCTTTCAAATGAAAATAAACATTCCCCATTAAATTTCAATTTTATGTTTTTTTCTTTAAAAAAGTAGGGAACCTCGAAATGGATCACGCTTTACAAATTGATTTGAATTGGGAACGAATTGCAATTCATTTGACAAATTCATTTGAATTGGAAATTAATTGCAATTCATTTTTACCAAATGCATTTGAATTAACTCAAATTTCATTCAATTAATTTTTTTGTGTAAAAAGAATTAATTCAAAATTTGTTAATTCAGTGCATAAATGATTCGCGAGTTAATTCAAAAACTAAAGATTAATTTACAGCTCTGCATTTCATATAGTACATAGTACAACTATGTTTTTATTCAACGATTACGTGAATTTTGAAAAATTTTGTGTAAATTTGTCACGAATCTGTAACAGTGTCATTTGTATGTGAACGTATGGTAGTTCTCTTCTTCATCTACCTCCTCTATGAACTAGGAGTACTACTTTAGTTGTGTGTATTATGTTTTATTTCACCACTGTATGATTTAAACATTTTCAAAGGTTTTTTTTTTTTATTTTTATTATATTTTTGCTTTCATCATATATTATTTGTGATTGAATTTATGGATTTTATTTTCATTTTATTTGTTTCAAATTCAGTTTTTTTTTTTTATGCAATTGTATTTTATGATTATTTCATGTGAAACTGATAAAATGTTTTTGAGAAACTGCATTGATTTGCACGTTTAAAAATGCAATATCTTTTTTTTTAAGTTTAACGAAAGTTTTCTTTTAGTATTCATTAGTTATAGTATTATGAGATTTGGAAATACTTTATTTGATAGAAAATTAAACAAAATAAATGAAATTTACACACATATTTGTAACAGTTAGTAATAAGTTACTTATTTTAAAGCGGCAGAGATCAATTGAAATTCATTTTTGTACGTGATGTAAAGAACAAACATTTTTGATAATCTTCAAATAATATTTTTTTTTTTTTTATAGAAGACCATCTAATATTTTATATTTTTTCGAAAAATTTAAAACCTAATAAATATTTAAACAAATTGGTGGAATCACCTAACGAATATTATGTAGATTTAAGATCTTCAATATGACGAAAAAAGAAATTACTTACCAACAAATAAAACGGACTTCTAGCTTAATTTTAAAATTGTATACATTCCAATTTTACTTTCAAGAAGTTGTTTTAGAAGTGATATGTCGACCCTATCGTTACTGAATTGAATGACGAATTCATTTTAAGTTTAGCTGGAAAACTTTAATACTGTATGAACTGAGAGGTATTTTTAGATCAGATTTTAGCGCAGAATCTTTAAAACTCTTTGGCCACAACCGAGCTATTAAATACTCGTAGTTGCTCTTTTGAAATTGCAATTATGATAGAAAATGTTAAAAAAAATTTTTGACCAAGTATCTTGGGTGACCATTATTAAAAGTATCCATCTATAATGTTGGTTGTTTTTCATAGCATATTATCAGCAAGAGCCATGAGTTTTTGGATCAAATTTTAAAAAGGAATTGTTTGTAAGATATAAAATCTTATTTTAAGAAGAAATTCACATTGAGGTAAAATCGAAAATTTTTCGAAATAAATCTTTAACATGTAATCGTCTGAATGGATTTAAATAATATTTCACATAGACCTAGCAAAGCAGTGTACAATTTTAAGTCTGAAAGGGGGGCCCCCACAAACCCTCAGAAGCGGTGCTATGGAGTCTCAAAGTAGGGTACCTTTGTTATAGAAAATTTTTAACCGTTTGGCAATTTTTTGTTGGAATTTTGTTGAATTTTTCCTCCAAAGTTGACATTTATTGAAGGTCGGGAAAGAGGCGTTAGCAAACTCTTAAGAACAGTTACCGAAACTGTATTCTGTTTGTAAATTCATGTTTTGAGATTTTATTTAAAACATATAGACACAAATGTAAATTTCCATACAAAATAGGTCAAATTCGGGAGTGTCTGTACTTAGCTATATATAGGGTGATTGGGTTTGATTTCTATTTTAAAATCATCCTGAATATGTTTTTAAGGAAAATTTTATTTTAGAGAAATAATAATTTTATTATAATTATCAAATTCAATATCGTTTATTTTTGGACTCGGTTAAGAAATCTAACAAAATCGGTCGGAAATGTTGGGCTATATTGGGCTGGTGTTCCACAAGGTAGTCATCTCGGCCCCTTATTATTCCTAATATTTATAAATGATTTACCAACTTGCATTAAGAACTCTAGAATATTAATGTATGCTGTTCCATAGCTTTAACTATTCCTATCAATGTTCCTTACTCCAACCAGATCTTGACAATCTTTATGACTGGTGTATGATGAATTTAGTGGATCTGAATTTAAGAAATGATGTTCTACAGAAGAAGTCCAGTACTCTGTAGACACACAATAAATGAATATCAACTTGATATAGTCGAAGAATTTCTTGATCTGGGTGTGTTGGTTGATTGTAAACTATCCTTTAATTCCCACGTTTCGTAAATCGTTAATAAATCAAAAGGAGTTCTAGGTTTCCTCAAGCGTTGGGGAAAAGAGTTTAATGATCCTTACGTTACCAAGAAATTATTTATATCTCTTGTAAGACCAATCCTGGAATATGCTTCCGTGGTCTGGGATCCTCAATACGAAGTTCATATAAAGAAAATTGTATCGGTTCAGAAACAATTTCTCTTATTTTGTCATCGTAATCTTCCATGGAATCCTAATATTAATTTACCATCATATGAAAGTCGATTACAGCTTATTGATCTCCCTACTCTTGAAAGTAGAAGAAAATATATGAATATTTAATTTGTAATTAATTTAATAAACGGTTTAATTAATTCTGAGTTCCTGCTTCATAAGATCGAATTCGTAATCCCAAATCGTCTAACTAGGAGTTATACTCTTTTAAAAATAAAATATTTTCGAACCAATTATGCCAACTTTGATCCCATGAGACAGACGTATATGCAATCAATTCAACAGTTTTTAACCATATATTTATTTCTCATTAAATCCAATTCGTATTAAGAGGAGTATTTTTAACTTAGTTAAATAATAAGTTTTTGTTATTGAATAATTATGAAAAATATTTTATTGTAAATAGCTTTAAGAACAATATATATACTAGCCTGTAAGAAATTGTAATTTCATTGGCTATTAAATAAATAAATATATGGAAAAGACCAAGAACTTTCAATTTACATTTATTTCCAAAAAATTTCAATTCTGACCCACTGTGGAATCGTGGATGTTTGATACCAAATTTTAAGAAAAAAAATCGTTGTTGTTTTATATTAAATTTTAGGAAAGAATTGTTGGTACTTTTATAATAAATGTTAAACGAAATAGTGGTTGTATTATACCAAATTTTAAAAAGAAATCATGGGTTCTCTTACTCCAAATTTTCGTGGATATTTTATTCAATATTTTATGAAGGAATCTTTGCATCCGCAGTTAGCGGAATTTAAGAGCTCTCGAATTATTCTTACGTCCGAAGTAGTTTACCGATCAGTTTCGTATTTGGCATCCCTAGTTAGCCGAACTCAAAAACAGTGTTGCCAGAAGCCGAGAAAAAATGAGGCTAAATTCAACTTTAAGAAAAGTCAACTTTAAAAAGGGCTAAATGTTCACAAAAAAAAGCCAGTAAGAAGTTAAAATTTTTTCTCAAATTTAAAAACTTATTTTTTCTCGTTCCCATAGTAAATTTATAAATAAAACTTATGACAACAGTCAGTAAAATGACCCAATCCAAAACTTGCCCAAAAAATTCCCATACAAATTTAAGTTATATTTCATATGAAAAATTATCTAATGTTTTGAAATAATCTTTTGATATTTTTAAACTAAAGCGTGATCCATTTCGAGGTTCCCCACTTTTTAAAAAAAAAAAAAAAAAAAAACACAGAAGGTTCAAATTTAATGGGGAATGTTTATTATCATTTGAAAGAACATTCTTTCACATTTATTTTTTGAAGATTATGTCTATCAAATGTTGGCCGTTGCTACGTCGCAGATGGTCCATCCGTTGAGTCCTATTTTCGATGACTCGTTCGAGCATTTCGACTGGTAACTGGCGAATGACACGCGTGATGTTTTCCTCCAAGGCCTGAATCGAAGAGGGTTTGTCCGCAAAAACTTTAGACTTTACATATCCCCACAGGAAAAAGTCTAACGGTGTGATATCACACGATCTTGGTGGCCAATCTACCGACCCAAAACGTGAAATTATGTGCTCACCGAAGTGTTCTCTCAATAAATCCATTGATTGATGCGATGTGTGGGAAGTGGCGCCGTCTTACTGAAACCAAATGTCGCCGAGATCACGAGCTTCAATTTCAGGCATCAAATAGTCGGTTATCATGACACGGTAACGGTCGACATTGACGGTAACGTTCGCACCGGCATCATTTCTAAAGATATATGGACCGATGATTCCACCGGCCCACAAACCACACCAAATCGTTGTTTTTCTGGATGAAGTGGCAGTTCTTGAATCTCTTCAGGTTGCTCTTCTTCCCAAATGCGTCAATTTTGTTTATTTACATACATACATTGAGCCAGAAATGGGCTCATACGTCAGTCCGAGTTGCTGCGAATGGCGCCGAATCGACTCTCCACGGTCTTCGTGTACACTCTCAGCTACGGTCGCTATATTTTCTTCACAGCGTACTGGACGTAGCCTATTCGGTCGAATATTATCCAATAATGAGTGCTGGGTCTCAAAATGGGTGATGGTGTTGCGAATAGTACGCTCAGTAGGCCGATTATGTTCACCATAAGTTGAGCGAAGTGCACGAAACACATTCCTCACAGAACGTGAATTTTCGTAATAAAGTTGAACGATTTGTAAACGTTGTTCAGGCGTAAGTCTTTTCATTATGAAATGCCAAACAATACTAAACAAAAATAACATGACAGCATGACACGACTCACACGTGATCTGTCAAAAAAAAAGGCTATTGAAAAAAGTATCTCTACTTGAATCACCCATTATAATTCCATTTTGATTAAGAATTTTTAAGTTTTATAAGAATTACTAAAATTATGTTTATAAATAGTTTCTATGATTAATGATGCAGATAAAAAAAAAAATAATTATAATAATCGATGTAGTAATTCCATCAAATTAGTTATTAGTATTTTAGTATATTAGTTGCTCTTGATTTGGATAATGAACCACCGCAGGCAAAAAGTTTTTGTTAAATAAAAAAAATTAAATTAATGATTCTGTAAAAATAAAATTAGTACTAGATAATAAGAAATTATTTTCTTCATTGTTGAAATAGTAACATTTTAAGAATTAACAAAAGGCTAGAAAAAAAGCTAAAAGGTAAAACGAAAATTTTTGAGGCTAAAAGCAAAATAAAAAGGCTAGATTTAGCCCTAAAAGGGCTAAACTGACAACATTGCTCAAGAACTGCCGAAATCCTCTTGATGTTTTTATAAACTATTTAACATTTCCAGTTGTAGAAAACTCCCGAATACGTATTAACCGTTACAACTCCGTTTATAAATGGAGTAGCCAGTTACTTGAATCAAACGAAATATCTTTCTTCTAATTTATCAGAATTCCAATTTTAATCTTTCATTTATTACCAACTATCATTGCACCGTTTTACCTATCGTATTACCAGAAACACACCCGTTCCAGTATTTTCACCGATTCAACTTCTACCGCCTTACTGAAATATACGAACAACTTCGTAGCATTAAGTATTTAAGGTTTCATAAATAAATGCTTTGTTTTGAATTTCGTTAACCATCTGAGAAAACACTTGTGTTTTATTTCAAAGGAAGCAGACCTTCCCAGCAAAAACTTTTTGGTTCTCGGTAATGGCAACTACTTATTAAAGTAGTTTCTTAGTAATGAGGGGTCATTATTATTTGCCTACTCTGTATTACATAAATAAGTACTCAACAGTAAAATTGCAATCACATGGATCAGTTGGATAGAGCGCTGGATTAACAACCAGTGGGTTGTAGGTTCAACCTCATTCTGTTGCTGTCAGTTTTTTTTTTTTACAAAAAGCCTAAAAAGATATTTTATAATAAAAAAGTTTTTGTCGCTTAGGAAACTAAGTGCGACATGGTGTACTGAGTAAGACGTTAGTCGTTAAAAACGAATGGTTAATTTATGTCTAAGTTCGAATCTCACTGACGGCAAAATTTTGTTGGTTTTTTTTTCTTATTTTCATTTAGGTACATATTTTTGAGTACTCCTAGAATCTAAAAATAACTACATGAATTTGCGGACAGCTCGAATAAAAATAACTAGTTAGCTTACCAGGAAAGCAAAGTTTTTGCTGGGTTTGAATCAAACCTGACTATTGACATATGTATATGAGAACAGTCTTGACGCAATCAAGGCTTTAAATTCTAATATGATTAGGTTAAAATGTCTGAACAACTGTATATATTCGCTGGACCAACTAAGATATCATCAAGTCGGGTTGATATGGATCCCGGGTAATGAAGTTATCCAGGGTAACAAAAGGGTAGATGAATGTGAAGTAAACGGATCATCCTGAGGCGAGACTTTCTCACTCCCTTGATTGTTGTATCGAATATGATAGATGAAGGAGCATTTGGTGAAATGTCACGAAAGTGGTCTTCGATTACCACTTGCAGGACATCCAAAAAGCTTTGTCCCTTTCGGCCAAAAAATAGAAAATGTAATTGATTTAATACAGTTTCTCGTAGATACACTTACAGGTTACTTGGACGTATATATATATATATATATATATATATATATATCGGAACCTGTGTAATGTTGTGGGAGTTATTAAGATGAGAAAGAGGATAATCCGTACCATATCTCGTATGATTAATAAAAATAAATTAAATTCGTTCAAATTTCTTCAGACCGTGACCCTAAATACTTAAAATACAGATTTTTTTTGTTAATATTTGGATTAAAATAAAATTTAAACGACAAATTTTATATTGTGTCAAAATCTTGACACAATATAGTTAAACTTATCCTAAAATTGGGGAATTAAAAAAAATTCCACTTTTTTGTACCAAAATACCCAAAATCTCAATCTGGGAAAACGAATTTCAAAAATTTACTTTTTTCATTGAAATCGTCATTTTGTCGCTATAAAAGCCGTCCGTTAGAAAACATTTTTTGTATGTTTAACCAATATATGGAGTAAAGAATTAAAAAATTTTTTGTTGATCTCAGCTTTGCATTTCGGGAATTTTACAAATACATTTAAAAAGCTTTCTCAAAATTTACAAAGTTTGGATAGGGCTTGTGGGGAAACCGTTACGTTTCACTTCACACACATTTTCATTAAAATTTCCATTGAAAACATTAAAAAAAAATGCTATAGATCAGGAGAAAAAAAAATATTGTAGGGGTAAAAAAATATCTACTTTTTGGAAAAAAACAAAAATGTGAAATTTTATTAAAGTTTAAAATTCAGATTATTATACTTTTTTATCAGATCCATATATTTATGTGATTCTTGCAGAAATATTATTTAGAAGTTTATAGGGAATCTAGTGGATATTTAAGTTTAAAAACGTAAAATATAACGAGGGCAAAAATGAGAGAAAAATTTGTTTCGACCTAAATATCTCTTAAACTAATAAGGCCTACCTACAATTGTAAGCATAGTTTTTATGGATATTTACAAGGACTATGTATGTTTAAAAATCTTTTTACAATGATATCATAACTAAATTTTTGGCAATTTTTTAAGAAAATTATGTGACCTTAGCTCTGGCCATGTCAAATTTTATTTAAGGGTAATTACAAAAAATTTCGACCCAAGCTTGGATTTTAATTAACACCGATTTTAATGAAATTCAGCACATATAATCTACTCCTCTATGAGCTTTATATAGTGTATTAACCTGCATCATATCGTTAACAGTTCATATTCTATGAACCTCTAAAGTTGCACACCTCGAGCTTTTTTGTTAAAAATTAGCAAAATTTAAGTTTAAATAAATTTTATGTGCATTATCAGATTTCAACAAACTTGGTATCATTGGTAAGAACTGAGATTCTTCTTTATCATAAAATCATAACAACTAAACATTTTACTGGCGAAAGGACCTGTAGAATGAAAAAATATCCTACACACTTGAATATTCCGGAAAAAGGTCTTTTAATTTTCATAATTTTTTTTTTTACACGATGTTTACAATCAATTTGTCTTTAGAGTGAAAAAAAATTCAAAATTGGGTTTCAATGGGATCAGAAATTACAGCAATTTTTCTTTACTGACTAACACATTACCTATTAGATATTAAGTGGTTTTTTAGGCATATTGACATACTTATTCAAATCTTAATATAACAGATTATTAATTATTGAAATAGGACATATATATGTATAGCACATTCCTGATCCTGAAAAAATAATTAACAGACCTTTAACCCACTCTAATCTACTTTACAAAATCCTACGAATTATTTGGGACGATTTTAAATATTATTTACTCAAATTTGATACATGGGGTTACAAAATCAAAATCTAATGAAATTGATCATGAACAGTCCATTATTTCACCCATAACTAATTACAACTTTTTTCCTCGGAATAATGGTTTAACGCATATAAATACATATCTGAAATATGTCGTATTTATGTAATTTCAGCACACATAAGTTTTGTTGTACAAAATTTTATAAAAATTCGTCCATAATTGATCATATCTTTCATGTAGGTTCCGCTGCCTAAAAATTATTTAAAATCACATAAATCCAACGTTAATATTAACATTAATACAAAATTTTACATGTTTGAATTGTATATAAGTATAAATCATCACCATACACAATTTCACAAAAATAGATCCATAATTGTACATCGTTTCCATATAATGCCCATTCCCGAAAATTAATTAAACTTGCATAAATGTCATATCAATGTCGAGATAAAATTTGACACAACCAAGTTTCGCACAAGTATAGATCGCTCCACTAAGTTTTATAATGATAGGTCCATGACCATGGCTTCCATATAACTCACATTCCCGAAAAATACTTAAGCAAACAAATTAAAGAAATTGATTGTAAAAATCATGTTAAAAAATAATGAAAATTAAAAGACCCTTTTTCAGGATATTCTAGAATAAAGGGTGTTTTTCCATTTTAGAGGTCCTAGCGTTTGGAAGATGTGTAACTTTTATGATTTTATGATAAAGAGGATACCAACTTTGTTAAAATCCAATAATGCATATAAAAGTTATTTAACCTTAAACTTTGTTCATTTTTGATAAAAATGCCCGAGGTGTCCTACTTTAGAAGTCCATAAAACATGAACCGTAAGAGATATAGAACTGATTCATACGCGATAAAATGCACGATGGCTAGTTTAATGAATGTCCCAAATTTTAAAAAAATCTAAGATATAAAAATTTTAAAACTGTAATTTTGGGTCGAATTTATTTGGAACTACCCCAATATATCTCTAACGGATCACAAGTTACAAAAAAAAAAAATAATAATAATAAAAATTCGGAAAGGGAACGGGAACTTCTATTACACCTGTGGCCAGTTTTACTAAATCTAAAATAAAATATACAAATACAGAATAATACGTTGATAATAATATCTAGATGATTTTATGTACTTTGGGGCGATTCCTGGAAATGGGTTTATATGCGAGCTATGGTAAATTATGCCCCGATTCTCATAAAATTTGGCAATGTTATTTCTACTTACATAAAATTTATTTGTGTCGCATATTAACTTAATACTAACATTCGTATGGGATTTATGCACGTTAAAGTGATTTTCGGAACAAGGGTTTATATGGGAGCTATGGTCAATTGTGGACCGATCTTCATAAAGATTAATACTTGTGCAGAACTTCTTTACACCGAATTTCATTAAAATATTCTTATTATTAAGGCATTTTTGAGTGTTTCAACTCTATTCCGGGGGACATTTGTATGGGGGGTTAGTTGAAATAATGGACCGATCATAACCAATTTCAACAGGTTTCGTTCTTGCATCATAAAAGTCCCACGTAACAAATTTCATTGAATTATCTTCAAAATTGTGACCTGTACTTTGTGCACAAGGTTTACATGGACAGCCAGCCAGACGGATGGACGGACATCGTTAGATCGATTTAGAAAGTGATTCTAAGTCTATTATGCTTTAAGTTGGATGTTGGATAACTTTTTCTATGCCATACAAAGATTAGCACAAACGTATATTACCCCAACCAACTATGGTGGTGTATGGCATAAAAACGTTTCGGAACCACTATAATTTCACCAGCTTTAAACAGATTATAATAGATGACTCTCTTCAGAACTCACCAACCGCTTTGGTATGGATTTTCTTGGATGGAGAAGATTATCATAATGGGTCCTCTCACAGAAAACAAATCGCTTGTGATACTGAATCTGCATTTTAGACACGAAAAATCGCTTTTAGATGCCTCTTGGATTAATGTTCGTGTTGCATCCAATTTTTCAGCTTATGGAAGTGGTACTTGATCTACTAATTCTTCAAATTATTTGCACTTAAAAAAAAATTAGAAGTTTGTAGTCGCCTGTGTGACAATTGGAGTTGATAGCTTTCAGTTGCCAGTAATCATCTGTAATATAATTTCGCCATTTTACAACACAACTTCAGTTCGACCTATAAATCGAATTTGAACCAAGAGTCTTGAGAGGCTTTTATGCCAAATCTAAAAAGTCCACGAATTTGATATTATGATATTTTTAAAACAAAATTTTGACAATAATTAAGGGTTATTTAATTGAAACATGTTATAACAAAATTTAACCAAAAATCGTAGGTTAGGTTAGGTTAGGTTAGAAAGGGTGGCGTATTCACGCCTACACCCAGAGGCCGAACGGCCCCCATTGTGATCCCTTTATGAAGGAAAGAGAGAGAAAGAAAAGTGGATCCTATACCCAATCAATCAGTTATGATTGTTCCTAAGCCATTTTATTCCCATTACAAACCCTATGAGGTTGACAAGTCCTTTGCCATTAACCTCACCTAGTTCATGTAGTGTATGGCTTCCAAACCACTTCAACCTATTACGCTGAAGCCCTACACAGTGACAGAGTATGTGCTCCACTGTCTCTAGCTCCTCAACATCATCGCACGTTCTACAAAAGTCTGATGTGCCAATGTCCCACTTACTCATCATATTCCCTATTGAGAAATGACCCGTAACCATACCTACTATGACTCTAAGACTACCACGACTCATACCTAGAAGATGCTTGGAATACGCCAGTTTTAAGCTAGGCCATAATGCCCTAGAAACTCTGCAGTCCGATCTGTCATACCAGGCTCGATTCGTGTTGTCCAGAGTCCACTCCCTTATGGCCCTAAAGAAGGACCCAATTGGAATCTTAACAGATGACTCTATGAAAGACCTATCTAGCTCCGAGCCACTGCGAGCTAGCTCATCGGCTATTTCGTTGCCAAGAATGTCACAATGACCAGGAACCCAACAGAGTCTCATCATATAGGAATCCATTAACCTTCTCAATTCCCTTCTGCACTCAAGTACCAATCTGGACCTAACAAAATGACTAGTCAGAGCCAATAACGCTGTCTGACTATCAACATAGATAGTAATCTCAGACCCTCGTTCAACATTCCCCTCAATCAAGCCTAGAGCCTTATAAATGCCAAGAATCTCCGCTTGAAAGACACTACAACTGTCTGACAATTTGTAGGATCGTCTGATATCAGTTCCCATAAAGTATACACCTGCACCAGTGCCAACTTCCATTTTCGAACCGTCCGTGACGACCGTACACCCTCCATAGAGCTTTTCTACTCCATCCCAGAGGTCCCTGCTAGGTAACACCAAAGCGGGAGTAGCCCCGAAGTCAATCGTAGTACCGACATAATCCGTAGGCTCAGCCAAGGATAGGTCGGACCAAAAATCGTAAGTTTTATAACAAATTTTGACACAGATTCCTAGTTATTTTTCCATCAAATTTAATAAAATAATATTGGGGATTTTACATCAAATTTAAGTTAAAAATCTTTTAAACATTTATATAATACATTTTAACAAAAAAATCAAACAACTTATTTAACCTCATAACTTATTTATATTCATAAACTGCCACTACGTAAATAAATATCATTAAAATAAGTTCAAAATTGGGTTAACAAATTATTTATAAATTCATAAACTAAAACATTTACAAATGTACACCCAAAAAAAGAAATTAAGACTTTAATACTAATTAATAGTATTGTTAACTACTTACTTGTCGCGTAACACTAAAATAAATTTTGAATACTAAATATTAGCAAGAAAGAAAAAAAACTTAAATAAAACTACCATAACATATTAACAAATAAAATAAATTTTACACAAAATACACAAATAAAAAAAAAATAAAATAAAACAATATTGGCAATAAAATAAACAAACAACTTCCTTTCCCACACTCTACTCTGAGCATGTGGAAAAAATTAATTAAAGAAAAATAGTTTAAAAACCAAACAAAAATATTGTTAAAGAAAACCTGAGCAAAATAAAATTATAAATAAAACTATTTTTTTTATAAAAAAAAAAAAAAAAAAAATACTCGTTGTCTTGCATTCGTTTAATTTACAAAAAAGGTAATAATTAAAAATATATTTCTTTTTATTAAAGACATGAAATATTGTCAACAATAATGACTTTCAAAAAAAGTAGTAAACTTATTAATAGTTATGGTTATTTATAAAATATTTCAAGGAATAAAATTTATGACATTTGAAGATTGTGTCCATACTTTATTATGAAGTTGATATATTAATTTACACTTTGTAAAACACTAGTTACCTTTGCAATTACTAGTAATTTGTTAAGTAGTGTATTAAGTTGTTCTCTAGAAAAACACAAAAAAATTTAAATTATAATTAAAGTGAGATTATTTAATTAATGGAAACACTACTAGTTACATGGTAATTCCAAGATAATGCAAGTGGTAAACAATAATAATTATGGGAAGATATATAATTTATTTAAGATAATTTATTTTCTAAAATAATGTGTTAAAAATAATGTTTAGAAATTTGCATAATTTTGCTCGCATTCTGCAGTATATCATTATGATAAAATGCGCTTTTGTTCTGTTCCCTATATGTAGCTAAAAGCCATTAAAAAGTTAAAATTTCACAAAGAAAAGTTCAAAATTTTTTTTACAAATTGAAAAAATAAATTAAAATTTAAACAATTTTTTCAGTCTTCTTGACTTCTGATTCCTTTGAAAAAATATAAAAAAAAGTTTTAATGCTTAAGAAATTATTTTTAAATATTATGTATTGAAATCAATGAAAGTAAATTTTTATATTTATGTACAAACTTTTTTCTGTGTATATGTATATAATTTCCTAAGTCTGTTTTTTCTTTCTAGAGCTTTCTAAAGCTCCCACATGATATAGAAAGTTAAAATTCAGCTTACTTTTATAACCTTAAAATCCTAACGGAGCCAGATTTTGAAATTTTTTTTAGGGAGCGGAGATAGCCGGATTTATATATAATTTTCTAAGCATGTTTCCTTTTTTCTGAGCTTTTTGAAGCTCCCAGTCGACGTAAAAACTTAGAATTCGGCTTACTTATATAACTATTCGTTCCACAAATTCTAACGGAGCCAGATTTTGAAATTTCTATTAGGGAGCGAAGATATCTATATATGTATATAATATCCTAAGCCTGTTTTCTCTTTCCAGAGCTTTCTGAAGCTCCCAGACTACATAGAAAATTTAAATTCGGCTTACTTATTATACTATTCGTCCTACAAATCCTAACGAAACCACATTTTGAAATTTCTATATAGATATTTATATATATATATATATATATATATATATAAATATATAATCTTCTAAAAATATTTTCTCTTTGCAGAGTTTTCTCAAGCTCCCAGATGATGTAGAAAAATAAAATTCGGCTTACTTATATAACTATTCGTCCTACAAGCCTTAACGAAAACAGATTTTAAAATTTCTATCAAGAAGCGGAGATAATCGGATTTATATATAATTTCCTAAGAATATTTTCTCTTTCCAGAGATATCTCAAGCTTCCAGACGACGTACAAAATTATAGTGCGGCTTATATAACTGTTCGTCCTATAAATTCTAACGGAGCCATATTTTGATATTTCTATCAGGAAGTGGAGATACGCGGATTTATCATTTTTTTATTTTTCTGTGACATTTTTAAAAGTTTTAATTTAAATTTGCTATACCCATTGTTTGCTCTATCGGAAACTGATTTTGTATTTTGATCAGGGAGTGAATTTATGCCGATTAATTTTTTTTTTAATCTTCTTTTTCTTAATAACTTTTAGAACTTTCAGTTTTATTCACCATCAAATTCTAGCCATCATAGAGACTTAGAGGTGCCGTTAGTTAAAGAAGAGTTCAGGAAATTTAGAGAAAAATACATCCTTAAACTGCAGAGTCATCCCAATCCACTAGCAAGACTTCTTGAAGTACAAACGGACTCAAGGCTTCGCAGAGCTGACCTACCACCTCGCTGATGTGAGGCTCATTTAACCATTTAGGCTCCCGTTAGAGAGAAACTAGCTTTAGTTTTAATATTTAAATACTAGTTGGGAGGCCAATAAAATGAGATTTAATAAATAAAAAGTTAAAAAAAAAGAAATTCTAACGAATTCAAATCTTTCAATTTCGATCAGGGAGAGGAAAACCGTCAAAAAGTTGTTCGTATCTGTCATAATTATTTTCATGACTTTTGGTAAAACTATGGTATAAAACCTCAAAAGTTGGTAAAAACTCTCACGATTCCCGTTAAAATTTGGAATAAAATACTCATGGTTTTTGTTGAAAATTTGGTACAAAATTATTGTTTTCTCGAACAGTCATAATTCGATTTTAAAAGTTCACATAGGAATCTCAGGATTCCTTTTTAAAATTTAGAACAAAATATCGTGTTTAGTGGAATCAAGGCAGAGTTTGTGGTCTATAATTAGACACCAACCAGAATGTGGTTGTATCATCTGGCACGAAGGACCATAAAAAAATTGCAATTGTTCATTTTCCTTATTGTCTGGATTTGTCATAACCAAAATTGAATTTGTGAACTATAATCAGACACCAGCAGAATCATCATCACCATTCTTCATTTGCGGGAAGTTTCACTTCATAAATATTTTTTTAAAAAAGCCGCTGGAGCTGGTGGAAGTTTATGGGGATTGTCGTGAATAGTTTAGATTATTTAAAAGTGGAGATTTTGATGTGCATGATAAGAAGCTTTCTGACTAGCCGAATAAGTTTGAAGATGAAGGATTGTAGACTTTGTTCGATCAAGATGTGCTTGCAGAATCATTTGAATTCATCTAAAAGCCAGGAAATTAAGTGTCACACGAACTGAAGCCAAGAAAAGTCAAAAAGCATTTTTGCATGTCTAAAATTCTGTTTCAGCTCCACAAAACGAAAAATTTAAAAATAAAAAATTGACGCCAGCCGAAGCTGAATAAACCTGACTACTACTATTTATTTTGTTCGATTCTGAATGCGCTAGCTGAAATACGCTTCACTTCAAAATAAGGTATCACAAATTTTATTAATTCGTTTCTGGTCCCAAAAGATGAGAAGTGGTTTTGGGATTAAATTCACAAATTGTCAGAAAGATGGGAATAGTCATAGTTTCCGATGCAAAAAACTACATTTATTTTGAAAATAACAATTATTTTTGATTAAAAAACAATGGGAATTAATCCATACAAACAATAAAAATTACGAGTTGATAAAATTTGGCACCCTGTGCTTTTTTTGGAAAGCTTTTCCTCAGTGGAACCTTAGATCTGTAGATATTAATTTAATAAAATTTTTAATCGAAGTTACTTTTAGTTGGTTTAAGTATTTAGATTTTGTCAACATACGATCACACTAGACGAATATTTAACGAGAAAGTAGTAATCACTAAATAAAATAATTTTGAATTGTTTTTTAATTAGGAAAATATATTCTACTTAGCATAAAAAACAGCTGACATTTTATTGAACTTTGTTTGACACTTGCAACATCAAACAACGGCAAATATTTTTTGCTAAACAGGTGGTCAAGGAATTTTAAACAAATATTTGACAAGTGTGACCATATGTATAGTTTAGTTTTAAACATAGTTTAAATCCACAAACTTTAAATATTTCTATGTCAACGATGAATTTTAGTTGTTAGCTTAATTTTAGTTTTATAAGCATAAACGCCAGATTAATTTTGTTTTGTTTAACAAAGTGAACTTAACTAAGACAAAAACTTGTCCTTAAATTCTTTAGAAACATTTTTAAAACAGACCCTATATTTTACAGCTTAATAAGTTTGTTATTTTGTTTCTAGTATTTAAAAGATTCTAAAGGAATCATAAGAAATCTAATACCAAACTATTTATTTTTAATCTTTCTTTATTTGAGAAATTGTTTTAGAATTTATTTTTGTTTCAATACTTACATTTTGCCAATCTTCTGGCTCCTCTTTGCGTATCTCTTTTATCTTTTTAACTTCTTCCGCTTTCTTAAGTTGTTCTTGTGCTGTTTGATACAAATTGCATGGTTTGATTTGTACGAATTGCATGGGATTATAAGGTGGGGGTGGTGGGGTTGGTCGTGTAACTCTAGCTTTAGCCACATACGCTGTGGGATCCGGCGATGTAATAGACTAAAAAAATAAATATAAAAAAGAACACACACACACAAATATCAAATTAATTCAAACACTTTTTTTATAATAATTTATTATATTAATTTATGTCACTAAAATAAATAAAAATGTAAAAAAATATGTACCCACAAAGGCACCTGACGCGACATTTGTTTTGATTTGATTTTAATAAAAATAATTATAATAAAAATCAATAATTTCTTATTTGTTTTCGTGAAATAAAAAAAACGAACGTTATTTAAAATATAAGTAAAAATATATATAAAAACAGGTGTATATTTTGACACCTCGACCTGACCGACAATAAATGAGCAGCGAATATTCATCAAAGATACATAGTTATGAGAAAAATTAAAACAAACAATGAACGACCACGACAAAAATGCATTAACCCCTAGAATTTTAAACCCAATAAAAAGTGTTGTACCCTCTTGCTTTGCCCCCCCCCCCCTTTTTTCTGCTAAACCTTATTTTAACCATAAATTGCAACACTGACACTTGCTGACAGACCAAAAAAAAAAAAAGAAATATGAAAATAATATCAAGGAGATATTTTTTTACCCCCTACCTCCATTGCTCTCTTTAGCTTGTGCTCTTTAAGGCCACCCACTTGAGAGCTAAGAAAATGAGGAAGAAAAAATAATAAGAAGGCAAACAAAAATCCTACTACATGTTGGCAGTAGCTATAATAAGGAACAACAAGAAGAAAATATTAAGCTTAGGTATGATGTTTGTAATATATGCAGTCAGTCAGTCAATGACTGTTTGATGTTGACGGAAGTCTAGTTGTTGTTGGTTTTATTATTTGTTACTGCTGCTGCTGCTGTTGTTGTTGACAAAAGCAATACCACACCACACATGTTTGGAAGGTTCTTTTTAGATGTTTGTGTGTGTGTGGAACATAAGAAAAAACAACAAGAGAATTTATTTGCAAAAAAGAATTTTAATGCAAAATATTTTAACAGATTCTTAAAGGTATTTATTCTTTGAGCCAAAGAAGAGTGACTTTGACAGCAGCTTATTATAGTCAGAGTATTTGAAAATAAAATAACTGGATCAATGTAAAGTAATTCATAATGGAAATAATAGATTAACATAATAAAAAGTAGAAAGAATTGGGTTTAATCAATAATTTAAAAATTAAAAACAATAAAATAAAGAAATCGTAGTTCTTTGTATAGCCTCTATTTATCTTGAAGTGTAGGTATTTATATAGTCTTTGAATAGCTTTATTCATAACTTTAATTATAGGACTTTATTTTGCCTTTGATTAACTTAAATCGAAGGTCTTTAACTAGTCTTTAATTAGCTTAAATCGAAAAGCCTTATATATTCTTCTATTAGCTTAAATCGGAGTCTGAATCGAAGGTCCTTAAATAATATTTAATTAGCTTAAATTGGATTAGATTTAATCGTTGTCTTCGGATAACTTTTGATTAGCTTCAATCATAGATCTTTATATAGTCTCTGATTAGTTTCAATCATAAGTTTTCATATAGCCTTTGATTAGCTTCGATCATAGGTCGTTTTATAGTCATTGATAAGATTTAATCACAGATATTTAAGTAGTCTTATATAAGATTTTCATACAGTCTCAACTTAGCTTGAGTCGTAAGACAAATATATAGTCTTACATTAACTCACAATTCTCACAATTGTAGACCTTCATAGGAAAAAGCAAAAATTTTCGAACGCAATTTTTGAAATTCTTCAAAATTTTCAAATTCGTTGTCAAAGATTTTTTTTTCTTCTTTTTTTAATACATAAAATTTAAATCTTCATATCTTCGGACCTATTTGTCCGATTCAAACAAGATTTAGCTCAAACTGATGGTTAATAAATCCAATTTCTAATTATATGTGTAAAACTCTCTTCCATTTTTATAATTTTTCTTTAAAATTTTCCCTAAAGTGATGGCAAAATTCCCCTGGGGGGATGGTTGGAAGATTAAGATTTAGTAACAAAAAACCATTTATTTCACTAATAAGGACTGCGCACGAAAAAATACGTGCATACTTTTAAGCTTATAACTTCAGTAAACTTCAGTAAACTTGCCTTCATTTGCTTTATGCTCAGTAGACATGTGAATTTTATTTAAAATAGTACAAAAAACGCCAAAACAAATAATTCAAATTTATAATGAAAACCCGCGCCGATCACATAAAATTGCTACTTAGAAATAATTGCTACTTAGAATAAAAATTGGATTTTCAGACTGTAGAACTGCCGACAAAATAAAATGAATTTTTAGAGAAAATCCCCGCATCTCTGGAAGAAAAATATCACAAAAAGTTAATTGCTCTGAATTTGTAAAAAAAGTTAAAAAGAAATCTGGACAAAAGACGTATAAGGTACAAAAAGTTCCTGAGAGGAACACAAGAAAAAATTTTTATTCTTTTAAATTTAGAACAGTCATTAATAAAAATATAGTTTAAAAAAAATCCACCTATTTATTTAGTTTTTGTAACCAGATTGTATGCACGGATTTTTTCGTGCGCAATCCTCAATTCATTTTTTCATAACAATGGCAATCAAAATCTTTTGGAACACACTTCCTTATTATGTAATATATTGATTTTAAAAAAATCTACTCACATATTTTCATACACTATTATTACTGAATTAAATGAGTTTTTTTTACTAAATGATAATATTCTCAGCATCCCCCCATAGTCACACGCTAAATTTTTTATATGTTGTTGTCAACACTTTAAGAAACATTTTAAATAAAAATTATAAAAATGAAAGTTACGAGGGTGGGTAAATAAGTCGAAAGTTTGAAAAGTCACAGACTTATTGATTCGCACTCGTATGACTTTTTTTTTTAAATATCCTTGATACAAGGATGAATATTGATTTCATTATCTTTTTCTTTTCTAAAATGGCATTTTTACAAAAATAACTAGAAACTAGATTTACTAAACATCAGTTTGAGCCAAAGCTTGTTTAAATCGGACAAATAGGTCCGAAGATATGTGGATCTAAAATTCATGTATTTTAAAAAATCTTTGAAAAAATTTAATTTTGAACCGCGATAAAAACTAAACGCAACGAATTTGAAAATTTTGAAGAACTTAAAATTTTGTATTAACGTAATGGGTGTGTATACCAAATTTTATGAAAATCAGAATTGGATGAGGTTCGTGTCGTGTTCGAAAAAAAATGTTTGGCCTCATATAGTATAAAATAAACTTTATTCGTAGGTCTCAAAAAAAGGCTCACAGGAACAATAATTAATCAAATTCTTTTAATTATTTCACTCTCATACTCATACTAACTTCAAGTACGTAAAACACATATGTACATATGTGTGTAAAAAAAATCATATTAGCAGTGATTTCTTTCAAAACCAACGACAACAAGACAAAATACCACATTAACTTAGAATTAACCAACAAATGCAATGTTTGAAGGTATGTCTTTTCTTTCATCTATCTAGTCATCTGACTAACCAACCATTCATCCATTCAACCCTTCATTTGTCAGCCGTTCACAGAATTTTTAAAACAAACAAATATTTATATTCTTTTCTTTCTCATTATTATTTTTTTCTTATACCTTTCAAAAGCTAAATTTGAGTAGATAATTCTATATTTTCTATTCTATATTTTTGTTTTAAGCTTTTTTTCCACCTCTATATATACACACTCGTAGATAGTAGGCATATGTATTAAAAAATAAAAAAAAACCAAGAAACCTCTTAAAGTCTTTGGGACTCTAAGGCACCAATAGGCAAGTCAAAGTTAAATAACAACAAATCTTAGCTGCTAATATCAGAATAATAAAAAAAACAACAAATTACAAATAATGCTAAAATAAAATTACAATATTTTCTGCAATATGACATTATACAAAAAAATAAAATAATAATAAATTAATAAAAAATAAAAAAGCCAGAGATTTAAAGAAAACTAAAAAAAAAAAACAAAGAGTAAAAGGTTAAAGAGAGAAATTTAGTGTTGCCATATCGAAAATAAAAAACAGCTATCAGTCTTTTAGTTTAGTTGTCTATTAGTCTAAATGAACTAGTCAATGTGTTTAGAGGCAAGCTAGAGGCAATAACCTTTGAAGATTTATTCCGAGAATACAAAATACCATTTATGATTAGTATGTTTTTTTTTTTAATAATAAGGAAGAAAAAAATACGCCAAACAACAAAACGCTACAAAAGACTTGAAACATTGTTTTATAAATCTTTTTAGTACAAGTGTTTGTTAAAAAAAAAATGAATTTTAGTTTTAAGTTAAAATAAAACAAAAATTATAGAAATTAAGGAAAAAAAAAACAAATTTATAACATTTTAGCTGTCTGCCTTCAAATAATCTTAAAATTATAATTATTATTATTAATTTACATATAGCGAGCAAATATTACTTTTTAACATGTAATAAACGAAGCTGAGATAAATTACACGCTGCTACAAAATGGTAATTTTTATTTTCAACCGGAAAACGATCTAATGTGTGTTATATACCTTTTTGAGGATATCACAAAACAATTTTAAAAAAATTTCGTAACACTTTTGATTTTGATATATATTTTTTTTAATTTCTTACATTCAGACTACACAAATTTTTATTCACAATTTTTAATTCTATTTTGTTTAGAATAAAGCTGGATATGAATCTTTAAAATCGCTTAAACACTCAAAAAGTTATTAAACATTTTCCAAACTTTATCAAGAAATTTTTAATATGTTTTAAGACAAAGCCTTTTTTATATTTTTTATTTGGTGTTTACTTTTTGAGGAAAAAATTAAAAATGTATGAAAGTTTTTGTAAGTTCTAAGTTCCATGAAAAATGTATGGAAAGTTTTTGTAAGTTCCCTAGTAGTGATGCCAACTATTGCAAGCATAAACACGTAGAAATGATAAAAAAAAGAAGTGCTAAAAAGAGCTAAATGAAAATGATAAAAAAAAGTAATAAAATAAAAACAATGGTTTTGTGGTATAATCAAATTTTGTGAAAAAGCGCAAAAAGGGGCTAAAATTAAAATTTCTTTGAAAAGTAAAAACTACATCTTAAAACACTCATAACAAACTGTTTAAATTAAAAATATAGGCTATAGAGGTTCTATTATTATTATAAACCTCGATTCCAAATTCTAAACTACTTTCAATACTTTTCCACTCAAACAATTTTATTTTATTATTGCTAACAGTGTTGCCAGGAGATGAGAAAAAAAGAGGCTAAACTAAACTTTAAAAACAGGTCAAAAAATCAAAATTCCCCAAAAAATAAGATCAGAAAAAAGTATTTTTTTTTTTATCTAAAAACTTATTTTTATCTCGTTCACATTTGTTTTTTATTTTACTAGTTTTTTTTTGGGTCTTTTATAAGGATTTTTGGAATTATATTTATAACTAGTTTCTATTTAGTAAGTCCATTAAATTAGTAAAGTTATTTTTGATTTGCGTGTTGAAGCACCGCAAATGAAAATTTTTATTAAATATAAATAATCTAGATTTTTTGTGCGAATAAATACACTATAAATGTATGATTCTGAAAAAATGAAATTAGTAATAACAAATAAGTAATTATTTTCTTAGCTATTGAAATAATAATATTTTAGCCTTTTTAAGGCAATTTTAAGAATGAAAAAGACTAAGAAAAAAAGGCTAAAGTGGCAACACTGATTGTCAAGATATCTTTAAAAATTGAGACTAGACTTTTCACATTGTTCGAAAAAGTATTTTGAGAACTTATTAAAAAAAAAAGTAATGTCACTTCTTTCAGTAATAAATAAAAATTTAACAAAATTAATATTACTCCATTAAAATAATTTTCCATTTTTGAACGTACTGGTCACAGTAATATACATTTTCACAGTCTAAGAAACATATACTTTTAGAAGAAAGAATTTTCTCAAATTTTATTCATTATTTAGAAGTACAATTATTTGATTATATATATATATATATATATATATATATATATATTTCCAGAACAGCTGAAAATCGTTCGTGATCTGATATCACCGTGATTTTAGAACAGGCCTGTATAATATTATTTTTCGAAAAATATGATTTTTCCTTTTTAACAAAAATCTTTTACTAATTGTTAAATATTAAAATATTTTATCATGTTTTCTTTTGAAATGATATGTAATATTTCTATTTTGTATTTTTCTAATGGCCTGATTCAGTACGACAATCAACTTGTTTGAAAATATAATTTGTATGAAAACGACTCAAAAAACATTTGAAAAAATGAGTAATTTTCATACAAATTTTATTTTCAAACAAGTTGATTGTCGTACTGAATCAGGCCATAAGTAACAAGTAAATAACTTCTAAATCAAGGCGTTTTTTTCATATATATTCTGACACGGCTTTATCATTATCAGAACGATGCACTGCATTACCAAAAATTAATGGAAACATCAAGATTTTAAAATTGAAAAAACATTTTCATAAAGAAATTATGCTTTTGGAGGGAATATAATATTTTTTTTTATAAAGATCTGTTATTTTTTTTGTTCCGTAAGTTTAAGAGTGCCCAGACTAGTAAATTTTGTATCAAGACAAACGTCAAATTTTTATACGAACTACTAAGATAAATGTCAAATTTTTGTCTAAAATTACACTCATTTTATTATCTTTGTCAACTATAAGGGAAGGCATATGTCATAATAAACTATATAAAAGTACCAACAACAATCAAAATGGAGCTTTTTTTATCGAATAAAAGCTGTCAGAACTCGAGTGCTGACAACTTTGTCTTGACACTGCAATAATACTATAGTGGATAAACTTTTATCCTGACAAAAATTTAACGTTTGTAGATAAAAAAAAAATGTGCTAGACTCGAAAGCCAGTTAAACATAACAGCATGTCCAGACTAGCTAATTTTTTATCAAGACAAACGTCAAATTTTTGCCATAATTGAAGAAATTTGTTTATCTTTATCAACTAAAGTAGAAAACATATAACATAATAAATCATACAAAATGTGCCAACAACAATTACTATTTTCTTTAGCCAACAATTGACAAATAAGATCTATGTTATAATAAACAGTGTAAAAAGTATGAAAGGGCGTTTTTTATTAAACAAAAATTTGTTAGAGCTCGAGCGCTGACAACTTTGTTTTAACATTGCAATAATACTAATAAATTCTGTTTATACTAGACAAATTTGTATCGTAATAAAAATGTGACAATTGTCTTGATAAAAATATTTTCTAGTCAAGACGACTTGTAATAATTACAATAAACTGCCACTGCGTATTTATTTTCTCTCCCATAACTTGATGCATAATTATTTTCATGGCTGCAAATAAACGTCGACAAAATTATAGACATTTTCTTCTCTTTATCAGCTTTAGGGAAAGATGTATACCATAATAAAAAGTAACAACAATCAAAAGTATGTTTATTATCAAGCAAAAGTTCTCAGAGCTCGAGTCCTGACACTGCAAAAATAATCGTAGTGTTCATACTGAGAAAAATTTTTTATATAGACAAACGTAAAAATTTTATCAAGTTAAAAATTTCTCCAGTTTAGACAGAATTTATCAGTATTATTGCAGCGACAAAACAAAGTTTTAAGCGCTCATGTTCTGACAACTTTTTGTTTGATAAAAAACGCCCTTTGAACTTTTTACATTGTTTATTATGACATGAATCTTATTTATCAATTGTTGGATAAAGAAAAAAAGTGAATAGCAGATTAAGACAAAAATTTGACGTTTGTCTTGATATAAAACAAACTAGTCTGGTCACAAAGTAAATTTTTTCTATACCAGATACAGTTTTATATTTATAAAAAACATAGTTTGTGTTGATGAAAAAATTGTCTAATCTGGTCACCTTGTAATAGTTAGCTCACTTTTCTCAGTTTATTTCTTTTGTTTTAAGTATTTGCAAAAATTTCTTTTACACTTAAAAGGTTCTATTACTTGATTTTCTAAACGTTTTTACTTTTATGTCATCTACTATTTAGTTTATTGACTTCTTAAGTGTTTTGGTTAGAAACAAAAAAGAAAATATTTTTAAACATTTTTCATATTTTCTACTTGACAATGAGTGCTTGTAAAAAGCTGCAAAAAAAAAAAAAAAAACAGCAACAAAAAAATTACTTTCTCTCATTTAACCCATTAACAACATAAACAAACATTGACCTTTTAAGAAGCAAATAAATTTTATTATGTGCAAAACAAAATTATGCAAATAAAATAAATTTAACAATAATTAAATGACAGTGTTTTTTGGGTAATTTGTTAAATATTTGTTGTTAATAATGAAAAAAAAGGAAAAGCACTACGGTAAGAAAGATTAATTGTTTACCATAATTAAAGGAAAATTGGTAAATTAAAATATTTTGAACAGATCTAATAAAATTTAAAAAAACAAAAAAAAAACTTACCGTTTTTCTACCGCCATTACAACTATTACTGCCATTCGACATATCACCCTCCATTATTGCGTGGGCTGTTATTAAATCTTCATTTAAATTTGTTAATTTTAAATTATCTTTAATTTCCGTAACGTTATTAGCTGCAACTGAAACTGTTGTCGTAGTTGTTATTGGCGAAGTATCACCCCGCTCACATTCTGTAGGCATTTCAAATACCCTTTTCTAAATTCAACAATTAATTGCAATTTGTTTAATAATAAAATTAAACAATAATTTTTTATTAATAGAATTTTCTTGGCAAAAAAAAAATGCTTTTAAATTCGTTGTTTCCTTAGTTTTCTTCAAAATAATTTTTCGTTAAAAATAAACTTTGGTACGGATTGCGTAGTAAAATTGAAAAAATGACATTTCATAAAATTTTTATAATGTTTTGAAATTTAAATTTTTTACAGGTGTTATCCACGCATTTTTTTTAAATGTTGTTTAGTGTATCTGTAATTAAAAATAAGAAAGATTTTGTTTTATTAAAAATAGGTGTTAAATTTTAAGATAAAAAATATGTAAATTTTCAATAGTTTTTGTTGATGAATTATTTTATTGATAAATTACTAAATTTTAAATTAGAGGTTTTTTGACGCACATAAATTTTAATACAAATTTTAAAACAAGTGGGTAGAGATTATCAAATTTTTTTATAAGTTTTATGATAAAATCTAGATAATAAATCAAATCTAAATATATTTTTTTTCTTTTTTGAATTTTAATCAATACTAAGAGGAAAGACACGTTTTATTCATTAATAATATATAAAATACAAAATTTTAATTAAAATATTAAATTATTTTCCATTTTAATTTCATTTATTTATTTAATTTAATTTTTTTTTTTTTTTTTTTTCATTAACAATTTTAGCATTTCTTTTTGAATTTCCTTATTTTAACACAATTCAAGACATCAAATAAAACCCGCCATTTGTTTTAACGTCATCAACATACATACATTTTCTAAATAAATGCTATCAAATTTTAAATTATGACGTCAACTTATTAACAACCATATATAGACCTAATTTAGTTACTTATTTATGATATTTAATTTAAAAAAAAAAATCTTAATATAAAACTGCAAAATATATAATATAACGAAATAAATTTCCTTCCAATTAACTGAACATCTGGATTAGAGAATTATTTATTTAGATAAATTTCAAATTTTTATCAAGATAAAAATTTCTTTTTCTTTTGTGTAGACAGAATTTATTGGTATTATTGCAGCAGCAATAAAAAAGTTTTCAAAGTGTTTTATTATGAAATATGTACTTAGGTCTTCCTCTATACCAATGTTCAGACTAGACAATTTTTTTTATCAAGAAAAATGTCAAATGTTTGTCTTAATTACGGACAATTTTTTTATCTTTATCAACTGTCATAATATATGAAAAAAGTGCCAAAAACAAAAAATTGCATCTTTTATGACACTAGCCAAAATTTTGACGTTTGTTGGTTGTAAAAAAAAAATATGAAAAAAGTACCAACAACAAAAAATTGCGTCTTTTATGAAGCAAAAATTGTTAGAGATTGAGCGCTGACAACTATGTCTTGACTTTACAGTAATAATAAATACTGTCTACACTAGCCAAATTTTATTGTGAAAAAAATGTTGACGTTTGTCGTTTGTAAAAAATTAGCTTGTTGGGACACTAGAATAATATTCTATAATCCTGATAAAAATTTAACGTTTCTTTTGATAAAAAAAATTTGCAGTCAAGAACTAGTTAACCTAGCAACCAGCATAGCCTATGTTTTTATCAAGACAAAAGAAAATTTTTTGTCTGAATTATATATAGCGTTTATACGCACCTCTTACTCGTAATTAAAAATATAAAAAGTGAGTTAATATGTTATTTGGAAGTAAATAACTCACGAAATTGCAAATAAAGCGTACGGCGTTGCGACTTCCTTTTACGAACATAAAATTTTCGATGATAATAGCTGTATTTTCGTATTCGGTACAACAAATAAGGCAATATATTTAATTATGCAATTTTCGTATAAAAGGTGAGTTATTTATATGCAAGTTCTTTTTATTTGGAATAATCATGCGTATAAACGTAATAATAGATAATTTTTTATATTTATCAATGATAGGGAAAGATGTATGTCATAACAAACCATGCAAAAAGTACCAACAATAATTAAAAAAATTTCATTTTTTGTCAGGCAAAACTTGTCAGAGTTCGAAAGCTGACAATTTTGTCTTGACGTTGTAATAATACTGATAAATTCTGTCTACATTAGAAAAATTTTTATCCTGACAAAATGTTGACGTTTGTCTTGATAAAAATTTATCTAAACTTAGATTCGTTGTTATTTATTTGACAACTTTGTCTTGACGTTACAATAATACTAATAAAGTCTGTTTACACTATACATATTTTTATTGTGATAAAATTTTTACGTTTGTCTTTATAAGAAATTAGCTGGTTTAGAATCTAGGATAATTAATAATACATTTTTTATAATTCTAAAAAAATTTACGTTTATTTTGATAAAATATTGTTTAGTCAAAACGCCCAGTTAGCCTGAATTGCAGGCAATATATTTTTTTTTTATCAACTGTAGGGGAAGACATAACTTATAATCTAGTCTAAATGGCCAATTAAGAAAATGAAGAAAAACAACTACTTTTTGTTTGCAACCTTGTGTTTGTTTACACTAAAAGTAAAGAGTTGCCATTGGTAAAATATTTGTTCTCCTTAAATAGTTTGGTTTTTTCCCCAACACTTTTTATTCTCATTTTTGAAAATTTTTACTTTGTAATCTTACTATTTTTATAGTAAACATATAAAATCTAAATAGAATATAAACTACAACTTTTAAAAACTACAATAGAATTACAATCATCAAAGACTATAAAAAACCTACTATTGAAGCTCCTATCAAAGGTTATATAAAGTCCGATTAAAGCAAACCAAAACTACATAAAGACCAACAATTGCAGCTCCAATTGATATTAACTAAATACTTTATAAAAATCTACAATTGATGCTCTGATTAATGTTATACAAATCCTATAAAAAATCCTATGCCTTTAATTCCAATTGTAACTAATCAAGGATTATACAAATACCAAAAATGTAAGCTCTAATTGAAGCTAATCAAAGACTTTTTAAATTCATACGATTGAAGCTTCTATTGAAGCTAATCATTGACTATGTAAAGTTTTGATTGAACTCAAACAATGACTGTGAATACAGCTCTGACTGGAGGCAATCAATTACTATAAGAAGATCTACGATTGAAGGTAATCAAAGACAATGAAAATATTTATGATCGAAGAATATATGAAGCTAATAAGAACTACGTTTAAAGTAATGAATGGTATGAAAAGGTAATAATCGATTTTCGATTTTTCAATCAGCCATTTTCATTTCAATTTTTATAGTCGATTAATCGAACTCCATAATCGATTTTATAATCGACTATAATTTGTAAAATTAGTAAAAAATTAGATTATGTTTTAAAGTACCCTTAGACGTTTAAATATGTATATATTATACGTAGATAGGTTTAACAACTAAATCAGAGAATATACTCTTTGAATCAAACATTTTGAGGGTGTAATGCATTGAATACAATAGCCATATGTCTGTTTAAAGAAGATCAAAAGATAATAAAAATAATCGATATATTTATTATTAAACTGCTTCCACAGATCACTCTAATAATGTAACTGAGTGTCTTAAATTTAGCACCATAGAATTCAAATACATTCACCAAATATGCTGTGATATAAAATATTATATATAGAGCTGACACTGGAACCGAGTCTGGAATATTTTCTGCAAGGTAGAACACTTGTTTAGGAAGATATAGACTATCGATTTTAATTTGAATGGTAATGCCGTGATTAAGGCACGGAATTCATAAGTTCTGAAGTTGTAATGTCTACTCAGCTGCACTCAATCACTATCTATACTAGGCTGAGGTCTAGTCTTGGTAACAGGTTATTCGTGGGATCGAAATGGCGAATGAATGCGAAAGAAATTGATCGCCTACTATTCCTCTGGGCGAATTGTCAAAGAGGGGCTTGAGAAAATGATGACTGCAGAACTTGTTTTATTGAGGACTAGGAACATTCTTTATGTGAATGTCCGGTACTGCGGGAACAAATGTAGATTTTATATTAACTAGTACTAAAAGTTCTTCCATTATAGTTAACAATTATTTCTTGAATTGTATTTTTAGTGATTTTTTTTTATCTCTTAAAAATTTGTTTAAGAAAGTTTAAAATTTTCCTTGCAATTTATTTTTACAAAAAAGTACTTCACTGTGCAGGGTTGATTTCAAGATTAATCGAAGCCTAAAAGTCGATTCCAGTATAAAGTTGGCTGGTAAGAATCCAATGCAAAATAATAATTTTTTGACAAAGAGAATCGAAATCGATTTACCCTTACGATTAAAGTTAATACAAGACTATACGATTTGCAGCTGAACAAAAACTATATATAAGACCCACGATTGATAATAATTTAAACCTACGATTAAAGCTAAACAAAAACTATATAAAGATCTATGATTTAAACTCCAATTGAAGCTAATAAAATCTAATTTGAGGAGCAACAAAGTCGATATAACAATCTGAAATTAAAGATTTAATTGATATTTAAGAGCTACGATTAATTCTTATCAAAGTCTTTTAAAATATCTACAATAAAAGCTTTATTTTAAATTATGACTGAAGCTGTTCAAAACTTAATTAACAAGCTAAGAATTCTGAATTGAAATTCTATAATTAAAACTTAATTAAAAATTAAAAAATCCTAATAAAAACTCTCTAGATTTTTAAATAAATAAATTTTATAAAAATGTGAATAATTTCTGTGCGTATTAAAAGTTTAATTTGCAGCTGTTCTAAAGTGCAGTTAAAGTAAATTATCAGGTGTACAGTGCACTTTCTATATTACCACTTATAGAAAATAACAAATTTAAATAGAATACTTGTATAATAATTTAAAATTAAACACTAACAATTAACAGCTGCTATTTTTTTGAGTTAAATGCAAACAACTTTTCAAGCATTTATTTATTAAGATAGAAATCATATAAACAACTTTAAATAATTACAAATTAATTAATAATTTTTAATAATTAACACTTTAAATTGTAGCTTTTACTAGAAAAAGACATATTTCTAAAATATATTGAAGCTAAATGTAAATAAGAAAAAATAAATTTATAAAAACCTACACAGAAAAAATGCATATATTTGAACATTTTATAACGTGGTTATGTCGTCGGCTGAGGTAACTTTGAACTCTCGGCTTTGACACACTCGGATGTCAAACTGGTTCGGGTTAACGGCGGGATCGGGTTCTGGTTAAGGTGGCAGCGTCGGGGCAGAAGATTCTTGGCTCGGTAGTAGAATTAAGATCAACATCGTATGTTCGGCTTCGACACTCTCGGCTGTCAAACTGATTCGGGTTTACGGCAGGATCGGTTTCTGGTTCAAGTGGCAGCGTCGGGTCCGAAGATTCTTGGCTCGGTAGTAGAATTAAGATCAACATCGTAAGTTCGGCTTCGACACTATTAGCTTCGACTTTGAACTTTTGGCTTTGATACACTCAGCTGTCAAACTGGTTCGGGTTTACGGCGGGATCGGTTTCTGGTACAGGTGGCAGCTTCGGGGATCGAAGATTCTGGGTTCAGGAGTAGAATTAAGGTCGGCGTCGTACGTTCGGCTTCGACACTCTCAGCTGTCAATCGGGTTCGGGATCGTATCTTTTTCTACAACACGTACAATGGTTTCTTAAAGCTAATGGCTAGCTACTTCTCTACTACTATTACAATGCAATTATACGGGTTAATATTCTACTCGTGAGCACGAACAACCGAAGTCACTCGTGAGAACGAACAACCGAAGTCACTCGTGAGAACGAACAACCGAAGTTACTCGTGAGAACGAACAACCGAAGTCACTCGTGTTAAATTTATTTAAGGGACCCAACCGAAGTTGAGCGTGCAAAATACGACTAAATTTTACTTTCGCAAAATCTAGTCGGCTCTCCGATTATATAAAATAACCTTTGAGACTTATATGGCGGATTCTTGTCTTGCTTGAATCGCCCCGACTGTAATCAAACTTTGTTTACTTATACTTAGTCATGTATCAACTAAATGAGAATTATATTGATTGCTGACCATTAAGCAATATCAACTGCACAACTAAAGCCGTTGTTACACATTTGTGTGGGTGTGTATGTAGTATTTACAGTAGGGGCGCTCAATGTAATTACCTATTACTAATAATTAGTAATTACCTATTACTAATAAAATATTCTATAATTAGTATGAAAAAAAAACATAATTAAAAATAAATAAAATAGTAAAGAAATGGTAGTAATTTCGTAAATTAATATATTAAGAAATATGTACGTGAAAATAGTAGTATTGAGTGTACTATTTCCACGTTACAATTTTTTTCATAATAAGTCGTGAATCGAACTTGACTTTTTTTCGAAAACTTTTCATAAAGCCTTGTTCAGACCGGCGCGAAATTACGAAATTTCAAGCCGAAATTACGAATGAAATCTAAATTGTTCATACTGGCTAGATGACATTTGATGTAATTTCATGAACAGCTGATACTTATTGTTTACATTTTAAATTGTTCTAGGGGGTAAATTAAAGTATTTTGAAATGGAAATAAATAAGAAATAATTACTTACTAAATTGGAAATTATTAATGAAAAAACTTGCTAATAAGAAATTATTATTTCAACAAATAAAAAGTGGTTAGACATGCAAAGGTAAAAAGGATACGTTTCATTTTGCAAAATCACTTTAATAATTAATTTTAAGATTTGTGTGTAAATTTAAGATCAGCTGTCAATTTTTTTGTTTTTTCTTCTCACGATTGAAACATACAGTACATAAAGCTTGATCCATTTCGAGGTTCCCTTTAAAAAAAAAAAAAAAAAAAAAAAAAAAAAAAACAGAAAATTCAAATTTAATGGGGAATGTTTATTATCATTTGAAAGAACATTCTTTGGAATTTATCTTTTGAAGATTATGTCTATCAAATGTTTGCCGTTGCTATGTCGCAGATGGTCCATCCGTTGAGTCTAATTTTCGATGACTCGTTCGAGCATTTCGAATGGTAACTGGCGAATGACACGCGTGATGTTTTCCTCCAAGGCCTGAATCGAAGAGGGTTTGTCCGCAAAAACTTTAGACTTTACATATCCCCACAGGAAAAAGTCTAACGATGTGATATCACACGATCTTGGTGGCCAATCGACCGGCCCAAAACGTGAAATTATGTGCTCACCAAAGTGTTCTCTCAATAAATCCATTGATTGATGCGATGTGTGAGCAGTGGAGTCATCTTGCTGAAACGAAAGGTCGCCGAGATCACGAACTTCAATTTCAGGCATCAAATAGTCGGTTATCATGACACGATAACGGTCGGCATTGACGGTTACGTTCGCACCGGCATCATTTTTAAAGAAATATGGACCGATGATTCCACCGGCCCACAAACCACACCAAACCGTTGTTTTTTCTGGATAAAGTGACAGTTCTTGAATCTCTTCAGGTTGCCCTTCGTCCCAAATGTGGCAATTTTGTTTGTTTACATACCCATTGAGCCAGAAATAGGCCTCATTGCTGAACAAAATTTGCCTCGAAAACGTCCGATCTTCTTGGAACTTTTCAAGAGCCCATAGAGCGAAGCGATGTTGCTTGGGATGGTCGAGCGGCGGCAGTTGTTACACATGCTGTATTTTGTACGCTTTCAATTTAAGATCTCGACATAAAATGCGCCAAGTCGTTTCATACGTCAGTCCGAGTTGCTGTGAAAGGCGCCGAATCGACTCTCCACGGTCTTCGTGCACACTCTCAGCTACGGCCGCTATATTTTGTTCACAGCGTGCTGGATGTAGTCTATTCGTTCGTATATTATCCAATAATGAATGCTGGGTCTCAAAATGGGTGTTGGTGTTGCGAATAGTACGCTCAGTAGGCCGATTATGTTAACCATAAGTTGAGCGAAGTGCACGAAACACATTCCTCACAGAACTTGAATTTTCGTAATAAAGTTGAACGATTTGTAAACTTTGTTTAGGCGTAAGTCTTTCCATTATGAAATGTCAAACAATACTAAACAAAAATAACATGACATGACACACGTGATCTGTCAAAAAAAAGGCTATTGAAAAAAGTATCTCTACTTGAATCACCCATTATATGTGTTAGCCTGAAAGAAATTGTAATTTCATTGGCTATTAAATAAATAAATATAGAATTAAAGCTTTACGATTAAATTTTACCGATTGTCTGTGTTTGACATTAATGACATTTGTAAATGCGTTAAAAAAGAAAACACTCACACACAATATTTGAAGAAAAACGTCAGTTTTTACGTTTTTACTCACAAAAACCCGACTTATGCCTTCCAAAAAAAAAAAAAAAAAAAAAAAATAATAATAATTTTTTGCATTCATTTCAACAGAAAATTTTGAGTGACATTGAAAAAAAATTTTAAATATTTTTCTTTTTTTTTTTTTACAAATTGAAAATATAAATGAAATTTTAAAAAAATTTTTTCAATCTTCTTGACTTTTGATGCATTTGAAAAAATATAAAATAAAGTTTTAATGCTTAAGAAATTATGCTTAAATATTATGAACTGAATTCAATGAAATTAAAATTTTATATTTATGTACAAACTTTTTTTTCTGTGTAACAAGCCGAATAAAAATTCTTTAATAACTTGTAAAGTATCACTTTTTTCTTTAACTATAGAACATTTGCAATTTTTTAAATTAATAAAAAAAGAAAATATTACAATTAACATTTTCTATCATCTGTTCATATAAAAAGAAAAAAGGGAAAATAAATAATATATCAAATTATAAGACTAGAATACTACAATTTTAATAGTCATTCAACATATTTAACTAAAGAGGTCTTTAAACCAATTGAACTCGTCAAAAACACTATTAAATAAAAAGAAGACTTATTTATTCCCTCTATAGAATGATAAAAAAAAATGATGATGCTACTGCTACTGCTGTGCTATGAATGTTGACTTAAAGTATGTGGAACATTGCATCTTTAACAAAAAAGATAACTATAAATGACCCTTTTTTGTTGTTACAATTGTTATTGTTGTTCTTTCAAAGTCTTTGAAACTGCAAAACTTCTTTTCTAAACTTGCCCGCTTCTTACTTCGTTTTGCAGTTTGCAACAATTCAAATAATGTTGCAAGTTAGAAAACTTAAACAAAACGATGTCAACTGTTGACAAATACTGTAAACTATTTGTGATACTTTTTTTTTTCTTCTAAGGTAAAGATAAACTTTAACATAAACTAGAAAAAAAAAATGCTTAGAAAATTGTCATGCTACTTAAATAAACATAAAGAATTTTGCTTTTTTACAATAAAGTTAGATAGTATGATTCGAGCTGAGTTTAGGTCAATTTTCTGTTGCAAAATTCAAAAAAAAAAAAAAAAAAAAAAAACAAACAAACAAACAATTCGTTATTATGATGCTGTTAAATAAATAAATGAGGATGATATCATTTTTAGAATTTTGTATATAAAAAAGATTTTTATTTTTTGTAAGGATTAAGGGCAAGCATTTGTAAAGTATTTAGATGGAAAAAGATTTAGGTCGTCTATGTGAGGAAAATAAACTTAAACATAAAATTCAAATAATAAATAACAGCTGTTTCTAAGTAATTATTCACGCAAAGCTAAAGGCAAAAGTTGCAAGTTTGTAAAAATATAGTCATATATACAATAAATTGGAAATATAAAAGTTTAAACGCGCATATTTCTGAAATGAGGCATGATATTGACTTGAATCTTTTTGCAAAAGATCGGAAATTATATATTCTTTTACGAATTTCATGATAGATCCTTTTGAAGTAAAAAAAAATATCGACTTTATGAATTTTATTATTGAATTTGAAATTTAGTTTTTTCTGTGCTTTTTTATTATAGATTCGAGTACTTTTATAAATTCTGTAACATTATGGTCAGGGAGCGATAAATGAACAGTAAAGTTATTTATGTTTACGTCAATTTATAACGATTAAAAAGACTTTGTGTTCAAAGAGATTTGGTTATAGTTGATATTCCTTTTTATGTATACGGCTATACCTCCACCTTACCTTTTCCTTCATTATTCATGTTTTGTTTTGTTTATATGGAGAAAAAAAGTCTGTTAAAAACAGTTTATGTTTGTACTGAAAAAGTTTATGTTTCTTTTTTAAATTTCATTTGTAATTTAAAAAAAGTTTATTTGTAGTTTAAATAATTGAAGTAACTGACTGGATATCTGCAGCATTATTTATTATAATGGAGGAACTATTTTTATTTCTACGTGCGAATATATTGCCATGGGCTATTGTTTTTGCTATCCTTAGAAGTTGCCCATAGTAGTAGGTCAGGTGATCATTTATATAAACAGCTCAGTTCTAATTCAGTTCTAGTTTAGTTCTAGTTCAGTTCTAATTCAGCTCTAGTTCAGTTCTAGTTCAATTCTAGTTCAGTTCTAATTAAGTTTTAGTTCAGTTCTAGCTCAGTTCTAATTCAGTTCTACTTCAGTTTTAGTTCAGTTCTACATTAGTGCTAATTCCCTTTTACTACAGTTATAGTTTAGTCCATTAGGGTACCCAAAATTTTGGAAATGAACATCTTTTCGAACATCTTGTACATATTTCAATGTGACCATTATATCGATGATGATGTTCAGAACAAACAATAAAACAATTTTTGCCACCAACACTAATGAAATACACATCAAGATAAAATTATTTAAAAATAGTTATAAAGGATAAGCTTAATTTGGAATACATATTTTTAAAATTTCTCTCGCTATTTAGAAATAAACCAAATAAAAGGCCCAATTTGGGGTTTTTAGATAAGATATTTGTTTATAAAGCTATCTTAATGAAATATTGCAGGAAATGTGGATCTTATTAATATAAATAAAAGCGCGTTAACCAAATTTCAATCAGGAGTAGGATTTTCCTGAATTCCCAAAAAAAAAAACTAATCAAAATTCCCAAAAATTGGATTTTTTACATTTTTGGCTATAGAATCCACATTTTTCCGAAGTCCCATAGATTTTGATTTAAAACTTTTAACAACATAATATAGATTCCTAAAATATATTCTGCTTGTCGATTCATGCTGTGCGATTTGAGAAAATATGATCTAAAATCAAAACTTTCATATAAAATGGGTCGAATTCGGGAGGGTGTATACCATGACCAATTGAGTTATTGGGTTTGTTTTTTATCTTAAAATCATCTCTGTGAAGTTAACTTTAAGAAAAGTGCAAAATTATTATATGTTGTTAAAGAAAATTTTATTTTACATAAAAAAGAGTGTAGATACTTTTTCGGCTAAAAAAAAAACACAAAAAGTCGTCTTTTTTGCAATTTTCAAATTCAAAATCGTTTATTTTTGGACTCGATTTTCGATAAATAATTTTGTTCTTTAACTAGTTAAGAAAAAAAACTAATAAAATTGGTCGGAAATACTAGGATATATATGAAAAAAAAAACTGTACCAAGAACATGCAAAATTATGGTGCTTAAATATTCAAACGCTAATAACTCGAAAACTATAAGAGATAAATAGGACATGTACGCATGTTTTTTATAGGTCTTATCAGGGCCTACAACAATATATATAAAAATATTTGAAAGCGGACGAGAAACAAAAATTTGGCAAACGATTAAAAATTTTTTATGTCAGAGTTACATAACTTTGAGCCCCCTTAGCTCCGCCCCTGAGGGAGCTAAGGTTAATTTGTTGTGCCCCCCGCCATTCCAAACTTAACATTGTACACTCCTCTGCTACTGCTATACCAAATTTCATGAAAATCCAACTAGTCGATTGAAGTTACAGCTTTATTTCCAAAAACTTTCGATTCTACCCCACTGTGCATTGTTAAGCAAAATTCCTTAAAGTTGTATTTAAAAACGATAATTCCCTTAATGTACCTTTAGTAAATCATTGTTAACTTTAAATATTTTAAAGACCCTACTTTAAAGCTACTTTAAGATTGTTTCTGTTACATACATATTTCAAGAAAAACAATTTTTTATATTCATGTGCAAATTTTTGACAAAAAGTTCACATTTTTTAATTTCCCGATGTTAAGGTTCGTTCCGAAATTAAAAAATGCGACAATATAGCTATTTAAAAACTTATAAACTGAATTCCGGTACAGGATAATATTTAAGCTATTTTGTAATAAAATCATAAACATAAATAGGAAAAAGACTATTTTTGGTATTTTTGGATTAAAATACCAAAATTCCGGCTGCCCGCATGTCAAGCAAATGTTCGATCACATATATATGTTCGATTTTTTCATTGTTTGCTGTTTCCACGTAATTCCAAATAGTACCTTAATTTATACAAGTCTTAGATTAAGGTGCCATTAATCTAATGTATCAACTCTGGGTTAAATTTTAGCGCATTTTAACAGAAAAAAAATTATTAAAATGTTAAATTTTAACGAAATTTCAACAAAAATAATGTAAACAAAACCAAATATGAAATAGTGATGTTGATTTTATCACAGAATACTCGTTATTCGGATACTTATAATTACAACCAACAAAAATTAAATAAAAAGTATTTCATTTATACATAATTATATTTACATAAACTAAATAATGATTTTTTTTTCAATATAAAAAAAACTCATCATTTATCATCAAAAACGTACTAGAACATCAAAAAAATAATAATGGAATAAAACAGTTAACGAATAATTTATTCTAACTGTTCACAGCACTGACAATATAATTAAGAGAGAAACTGAGAACAAATAACAATTTATTACTTAATGTAGACTGCAAACAGTTACTTGAGTACGATTTTCTTAAATAAGACTTTAAGGGCAAAATTGTGTATTAGCTAGTTTGTGTATTTGTGCCAGCTTTAAATATAAATTAATTTTTTTAATACGGCTTTTTTGGGTTTTTTAATTAAACACTAAAATTTGATTTGTTTTTATACTCCACAAAATACATGTAGTCACATATGATATTTGTAACGCACAGAAAAAATCATCCAACACCTTAAAGTATACCAATCGACTCAGAATCACTTTCTGAGTCGATCTAACAATGTCCGTCCGTCCGTCTGTCTGGCTGTCCATGTAAACCTTGTGCACAAAGTACAGGTCGCAATTTTGAAGAAATGAAATTTGGCATGTAGGACTTTCATGACACAAGGACGAAGCCTATTACAATTGGTTATGATCGGTCCATTATTTCACCTAGCCCCCATACAAATGTCCTCGAGGAATAGGAGTTTAACGATCATAAATGCCTTAAATATAGCAATATTTTGATGAAATTCGGTGTAAGGAAGTATAAGTTGTATAAGTTTCAATCTTTGTGCCAAATTTCATGAAGATCGGTCCATAATTGGCCATAGCTCCCATATAAAACCCTATTCCGAAAATCACTTTAACGTGCATAAATCATATACACATGTTATTATCAGGTTTATATTCAACACAAATAAGTTTTATATAAGAAGAAATCATAGCGACAAATTTTACGAGATACGCTCCATAATTCAAAATAGCTCCCACATAAGCCCACTTTCGGGAATCAACCTAAAGTGCATAAATTCATATAAATGTTAGTATTGACGTAATATTCTGTATTCGTATATTTTATCTTACACTTAGTAAAAGTATCGGTCCACAATTGTTAAATAAAGACCTGTTCAGCAAAAAAAAAAAACTATTAAGTGCTTCCAATAAAGTACATTTTCAGTACTTCAGAAGTAGAACTAAATTCATATTTTATACTTTTTAGAATGTTATTAATAATTATTAAAAAAGAGAAAATTAATGTATTTTTAGCAGAAAAAAAGGTTCCTAATTTCTAAGAAAATTTAAATTTCACAAATTGAGAAATATTTATAATATGTTTTGTTAATGCTGAAACAGTATTTTATTAAAAAATTATATACTTAAGGGAAGTACTTCAAAAGCAATGAATAAGAAGCATAAGAAAAGAACATTATACCAATGGCAACCATAGGTTAAAAAAAGAACTTTTGAAGCTTTGGAAACAAAAATAAAATACCTTTTTTTTGTCTGAATAACTAATTATTTTTGTTCGAGTTGTCCACAAATTCATGTAGTTATTTTTTGGCTCTAGGGATACTCAAAAATATGTACCTAAATGAAAATAAAAATAAAAAAATAAAAAAAAAACAACAAAATTTTGCGTGAGTGAGATTTGAACTTGGGCACAAATTAACCATTCGTTTTTAATGACTAACGTCTTAATCAGTACACCATCTCGCACTTAATTTCCTAAGTGTTAAAAGCTGTTTTTAGTATGAAATATCTTTTTAGACATTTTGTTATAAAAAAACTAACAGCATCAGAATGGGATTGAAGCAACAACCTTCTGGTTGCTAATCCAGCCAACTCATCCACGTTAAAATTTAAGCATAATTTGACTAAATAAGTACTTAAGATTGAAACTCCTTTGGAACTAAATAAAGGTATACGAATGAATTTAAATTGAGTCAAAATAAAAACTAATAAATAAATGTTATTTAGGTCTAAACAAACTTATAACTAAATCATATTGGAACCAAATAAATATCTAAGACTGAAACTTTATTGGAGCTAAATAAACATCTAGGATAAGACTGAAGCTATATTAGGATTAAATAAACCCTCAAGACTGAAGAAATCTAAGACTTAGACCCGGTTTTATATTATTCCCTTAGTGTATACTTAAATGCAAGCTTAGTTAAGGAACATTTAAGTTAAAGCTTAGACTTAAGTAATTATTCGTTTTACAATTTATAACTTAAGTTGACAAGAAAATAAACAAAGAGCTATAAGCTTTTATGTATTTACAATAGAGTTTTCCCAACTTTCCAAAAATTTGTCGTTATTTTTCTTTATTTTTTATTGAATATCTTTTAATTTAGATTGCTATTTGCTTATGGATGCCATCTTTTTTAAAAAAATTTTTTAAAAAATTTCACATAACTTGGAAAATGAAAAAAAACTTAAACTTATGGGCTGTAAAATTAAAATGTTGTTGGTGCAAAATATATAAAAACAAAGAAAAATAAATTTAGAGAGTATTTTGAAATCATTTTTAAAATCTAAAATAATTTTATTCAATTTTGTATTTTTATTTATTTTTGTTTATATTCAATAAATATTCTTTAAGACGTCAAACACAATTCATACTAAGGAAAAACTTAAGGAATGGAAAAAGTATACTTAAGTTTTCAGTCATAAAACAATTTTAAGAACTTAAGTACGATTTTGCCACTAAGTGAGCAGTATAAAACCGGACCTTAAGCCTTATTGGCTGTGGTTGAAATTTAATTGGAAACCAAAAAAAAAAAAAAAATCTTATATTAAAGTTTTAATGGGACCTTAAAAAAAACTAAGACTAAAGATTAAATGGATCCTAAAAAAAACCTACTATTAAAGATTAATTAAGATTAAAGAAAGATCTAACTGAAGCTTAATTAGGATTAAAGAAATACCTAAGAATTTAATTATGATTTAATATTAAAGCTTAATTGGAGCTTAAGAAACGCCTAAGTTTAAAGCAAGTTTAAAGCTTATTTAAGGTCATACAAACCCTGCAGATTAAAGCTTATTTAAAACTACATAAAGTCAAGCTTTTTTTGAGAACATATAAAGACATAAGACAGAAGCATTTTGGAGACTTTATAAGGAAAAGTGCTCGTCTACAGCCGACAATAAGCCAAAGTGCAAGTAGTTCCATAGTTAACGGAACAAAAAGTGTGACACAACAAAATGTTTTTTTCTGTCACTTTAAGGCACTACGACTTCACAGCCGATAAGTTCCACTGCCGCCGGAACAATGAGGATTTCGAGTTTAGCCAAAATCTATGCCATTGGCCCACGTAAGTACTGATATGAAAAGTCTTCAGAATCAAATTAATGCTTTGCAAGTCCAGTTGGCCAATGAAAGCAGCCGAGAATACAAACATTCTTAATATTGGACAAAATTTACCAACTTCGTTAAGTGCAAACGCCGGTAAACGCAAATGACAACAATGCAGCTGAAAACATAGTAAAACATCTGAATCCAACGCCGTCCTCTTTTGTAAGTAGTAACAGCAGTTATTATCTGAGCAGCCGTATTCAGTTCAACATGTTACTGTGCCAATGCCAATAGAAGGTAAAATTTATGATTTGCACGAATTTAGTTTAGCCCCTGAAGATTGGCCTATGTTTTTGTCTGTCCTTGAACATTCTACAGCCGTGTATTTGTATAAAGCTAAAGAGTGTGTGAAGTCGTTGCTCATTCACCCTAATAATGAGCCAATAGTTATTGAGTAACTAAAATTCCAGTATGGTCGTCCGGATTTGCTTAAGGAAATTCAGACCATTGCAGAGTCTGTTATTGAAAAGTTGTCTGCCATTATCTATTAAGGTGGGAAATTTAGCCAGCAACATTTGTCGAATCCAACTATGATAGAAAAATTAGTGCAGAAGCTGCCATTGAGCAAGAGATTGAATTGTGTCCAATTTTCTTCATCATTGAATCAGTGCCTTATTGAAGCTTATTTGAGATTACGTCAAGACTTAAGTTTAAAGCTACCCAGCAAAAACTTTGCTTTCCTGGTAAACTAGCAGGTATAATTGGAAACAAAAATAAACTACTTATTTTTTGCCTGAATAACTAGTTATTTTTGTTCGACTTGTCCACAAATTCATGTAGTTTTTTTTTTTTTTTTTTGACTCTAGGAGTACTCAAAAATATGTACAAAAACAAAAACAAAAATAAAAAAAAAACAAAAAAATTTTGCCGTCAGTGAGACTTGAACTTGGACACACACTAACCATTCGTTTTTACTGACTAACGTCTTACTCAGTACACCATCCCGCACATAGCATCCTACTGCGCTATTATACTATTGAGTACTTATTAATGTAATTCAGAGTAGGCAGATAATAATGACGCCTCATTACCAAGAAACTACTTTAATAAGTAGTTGTTATTACCGAAAACCAAAAAATTTTTGCTGGGTAATTTAAGACTTCATAAAGCTGTAATATTTTCTCTTCTCTGTTCTTCATGTTAATACAATTTAGTAATAATTTTTCTGTTTCCTTTTTTAAATAAAAATACTTTGCATGTTTAATCTCTAAAAAAAAAACTGCAATTATTTTAAACAATTCAACTAGAATCTTCTGTTGATCTGACAAATGTCAAGATCTTTATTTTTAAAAGATCTTTTTTTGGAAAATGGCAGATTGTGTGATTTTCTTTCTTTGTTATTTTAATGATTGTAGATTTTGTTTATTGTAATATTATTTATTTTATTGCTGGCATTATTCTCTCGAAAACATATTTGTCTACTTGACAATAAAGTCTTTTATGGTAATAATTTTCTTCCGTTTATTTTGTTGCCTTTATTCATTTGTGGTTTTTCTTTTGATCTCTCAAAAATTTTGTTTGCATGTTATTATTGATGAAAAGATCCTTTTGTACGTGATGCCAAAGAGACAGAAATAAAGTATTGAGTTTATTTTTATTAAAACCACAAAATTTAATTAAAAATTATATGGGAAAAAAGAGTTATAGACTAAGAGATTTTATAAGAAAAATATTAAAAAAAAAAATAATAATAAACGGGAAATGATTTAAAAGAAAAGCCTGGGAAAGTATAAGAAAAAAATTTTATAATATTTTATAAAATATATTAAAAAAGATTTTCTTAATATATTTGCCAAATTTGTTTAAATATATTTTTCAATTACTTATTTATACCCTACAAGCAAAATAATACGAAAACGATTCGAATTCGTATTGCTTAGAAGAAAAATTTTATTGCTGCAATAATCATATTCGTATTGCGGAAGTTTCCCCCATCGGGAGAGAAATCAATACGACTGGAAGAAAAATAGGCAATATTGCTAGATAATCTTTTAGGTGAAAAAAAGAAGATACCGTCAGATAATCTTCTGGAGGATGTAATAAAAATATAGAAAGAAAAATTAGCACTAAATAAATCTGGAAATAATATAAAGCATTTACATAAATTTTAACATTATAAAGCACGAAAACTGAAACGCTCACATAAAATATTATCCATTTTTTGCAAGGTTGGAAACCGATACCGTTATAAATACCGATACCGATTAAATACCGTTTAAAATGAGTTACCATAACCGATACCGTTACCGAAATTATTATTTTCTAAAAATACCGGTATTCAAATACCGTTTCCCTCAATACCGGTATATAACTTTCTATTTCTAAAAGTTTATTTATAGAAATTAATTCTTCTTCGATTCTCTTTCTATCTATCTCAATCATTCTGTATAACAAATTTTAAATGATTTAAGGTCGCGTTAAAATAATTATTGATTAATATTTGTTGAATATTATTTTTCTTAATTTCGTTAATATTGTTACGTTTTTACCTTTTAAAAACTGTGGTTTATTTCCTTTTAAATAAACCGGTACTTTGATTGCAAATAAAAGCAGTTTAGTAATTTAAAAGTTGTAACGACTCTTTATTTTATTTAAAATGTAAAACAACAAAAGTTTAAATAGTCACTTGTGTTCTAATACAATTACTCACTTTATACAGCATTTTTTTAGTTTCGGTATTTTAAGATATACTATTTTCTATGTAATATGTTTTGTAAAATTATTTCTCATATAAATTTACTTGCTTTAAGAAAGATGAAATTAATTTTAATAATAAGAGGTTATTTAAAGTAATATTTTTTGAATCTTGTTTTTAAGGTCCTTTTATTATTTATATCTTTGTTTCAATAGAATTCCTAAAACGATCCGTACAGGAAGAATATTAAAAAAATATATCTTCAGTTCTTTACTCTATTTCGTCTAAAATATGTTAAGGTTTTTTTTTTTTTTTTGTATATAGATTTCTAAAAATTCTTAACACAAGTCAATAAAGTGGTAGAGTGGAAAAAGTGGCAAATAATTTTACGTAATTCATATCCTTTGTGCTAGATATGGTAGGTGAGTTCGACGAACTTGCCTAAGTTACCCAAAGTTGACCAAACGCGCTCAAAACAGAAAGACCTCATTCTGGAATGTTTTTGGGTCACAATTTATTTATTTATTAATTTTTTTTTTTGCGTTACCTAGCTTTTGAGAACTTTCTACGATTTGGGAGCGTAAATTTGTAAATACTCTCGAGTATATAGAGAAATGAAAATTTTCCATGACGTCTCCGATTTTTGAGACAACGAACCATAATTTTGATCTATTTTTAACACAAATTTTAACTACTTATATTGGGCTTAAAAACTATTACATTATTCTGGCTTCTTTTCCTATATCGTTTAGATTTGGTTCTTTTCTTAGAATTCTCTAAGAGAATGAAACGTTTTGTTCGGAAAGTTACAGCCAGGACAATGCATTTAAATATCCTTTAAATGTGGGCGGTAATTTTCTGTAATTTTCCCTGGACGTGGGTTCTCTAAAATGTTAACAAAAAATTCTGCCCATTCTTATCGCTCTTTTATAAATTTAAATTTATTTATATTTTAATCTACTAAACTAATCTACACGTTCTTTTATAGTGTAATTCTTATACGTTCATGATATGAGTCGTAAAGTCGCTCTGGGTTGGGGAACAAGTCAATTATGTCTTAAATACAGCTGCGTTACAGTTTGTCGAGGCTTTTACATTTGTCACATGCAATCGATTTTAACATTACTCGGGGAACTTAATTCGGAAACTTTAGCCTTCTATATAAAGATATTGATCGAGTGGATGATTTGCGAAGGAATCTTCTTCTGGAATAAACGACCTGGCAATATATTAGCAGATAGCTACGCCATTTAAACTATTAGGCGAAAATTATAAAATTTTATTGAGTTTATTTGATTCGAAACTAGGTCCGAAGATATATGGTGTTAAATTTCATGTATTTAAAAATCAGAAAAATATATACTTTGAACCGCCACAAAAATCAAACTGCAAAGTATATTCATGTCTTAAAGTGTTTCTTGGTAATGAAAATATAATATAAAAATATTCAATTCAATTTAATGTCTTTGCTCTGTCTTTAATAATAACGGTATATACCGGTATTTTAGTTTCGGTACCGGTATACCGTTACCGATACCGTTACCGAAATAAAAATAAATTGAATACCGATACCGTTATCGATACCGTTATTCGTTTCGGTTTCCAATCTTGATTTTTTGCTAAAACACAAACAAATTTCTTCAATATTTTTATTTTGTTTTTTATTTTTGAACAATTTTTCGACAATTGAAAAAATTTTTACTGAAAAATAAAAGTATTGCATTAATGTCTTCCAGATGATCTCAATGGGATATCATCAATTTATTGTAGAGGTGATAATATTCTTATTGAAAAAAGGGCGATATTTTGAGGATAAAAATAAAAGAAATTAAAATTTTATATATATATATTTTTTTATCTATTGCCTAATTTTCTTTAAACTGATAAAAATACAATATTAGAAAAATTTTGCTTTGATGATTTTCATCTAAATAATAAAAAGAAGCTATTGCGTAAATTTCTTCTAGGAAGATATCATCCAAATGTTTATAGGAATATATTAAATTCTTTTCTAATACTGTGGGTCATTTGCATTTTATTCATTTGCATTTATATTTATTATTTTTTCTTTATACTAATTTTTGTAACACTTATAAAGTTATAAAAAAATAAATTTATTACTTATTTTAAATAACATTCAAATTATGCTAAAATTTTTATGATTTCTTTTTTATAACTTTGTTAAAAGGCAACCACTTAAAAGTGTATTTGTTGATTGCAACACGGATCTGGCCACAAAATAAAGTAGGAATTAAAATTTTAAATATGATTTCTTTTTTTTTCATATGTTCCAACCTAAATGTGCCATTAAAATCAACACCTACGCACAGGAATAAAAAGATCTTTTTAAGACTTAAATGAATTAGCGAAAAGTGTGTTGTTAGTTAGAGGCAATTGTATACAGTGCAAGAGAAAAGTTAAGAAACAGTTCACAAAAAAAAAAACTTTGTTTAAATATCAGACTGAAGCTTAAAAGTATGTTTATTTTAGGCTTGGATTACAGCTAATCAAAGACTAAATCAACAACTGTTACTAAAGCTAATTAAAGATATTATGAAAACATGTTATTTAATTCCCTATTAAAGCTAATAAAAGTCTATAAAAATAAATACGATTGAAATTTATCAAAGATAAAATAGAGACCTTTGAGTGAAGTTTATAAAAGTCTATATAAGGAACTACCCAGCAAAAACTTTGCTTTCCTGGTAAGCTAGCAGGTATAATTGGAAACAAAAATAAACTACTTATTTTTTGCCTGAATAACTAATTATTTTTGTTCGACTTGTCCACAAATTCATGTAATTATTTTTTGACTCTAGGGGTACTCAAAAATATATACCTAAACGAAAACAAAAACAAAAAATGTTGCCGTCAGTGAGACTCGAACTTGGATACAAACTAACCATTTGTTTTTAGTGACTAACGTCTTACTCAGTACACCACCTCGCACATAGCATCTTAAGCGACAAAAACTCTATTTAGTTCAAAATATCTTTTTAGACATTTTGTTATAAAAAAATTAACAGCTTCAGAATGGGGTTGAACCAATAACCTTCTGGTTGTTAAATCCGGCGCTCTAGCCAACTCATCCACGTGATTGCAGTATTACTGTGCTATTATACTATTGAGTACTTATTAATGTAATACAGAGTAGGCAAATAATAATGACGCCTCATTACCAAGAAACTACTTTAATAAGTAGTTGTTATTACCGAAACCCAAGAAGTTTTTGCTGGGTAGGATTGAAGCTTTATTTGAAGTTTATCTAAGACTTTAAAATTATCTAGGAACGAAAATTCGTTTGAAACTAATCAAGTATATAGAGACCTATAAATAAAACTACTAAAAGCTTAATTTGTTGCTTAACTGTAACTCATAAATATTAAAATATTTTTTTTTTAATTCTCATTTTATATTGTAACCAAAACCTTCATTTAAACCATTAAAAAAAATGTTGAACTAAATGTGTCAGTTTAAGTTTTCATAAGAAAATGTGTTTATTTTTTTTTTAACATTTGAAATGACAATTACTCTCTTATTTGTTAAATTATTAACTCTAAAAGACTTTCATTGATTTTTATCTCAAGTATTACATTTCATTTTTCATTTTAATTTTTTTTTTTTTTTTTTTTATTTAAAATGAAAATCATAAATTTCCAAAATTGAAGCAAAACATCTGCAAGTAAAATGAAAGAAAAAAAGAAAAAGAAAAAGTGAAAGAATTGTTCAGTGGGTTTTAATGGTTGGCTGATCAGCTTCTCGCCAAATGTGACGTTTGTATGTCTTGTGGTTTAGCTCTGACAGACAGCATAAGAAGGTATAGTAAACTGAAGGTGTCATGCTGTTAATGACATTTAAATTCTCAAAAAAAAAAATAAAAAAATAAAAAAATAAAAAAAAAAAATAAAAACGAAATTAAATATAAAAAAAAAAATAGAGAAAACAAAATCATGACATGACATAACGAAATTTCAAATTTAAATTCAAGTCAATGGCAAGTAAAAATTTTCATAATTTGTTACATTTTATGTAAATTTTTTTTTTTGTTAATTTTACTTGACAAGTACTTATGTTAAGAAAATGACTTAATAGGGCTAATATCACGTTTTGAATTCAATTAGTTATTTTGTACATTATATTAGAGTTTTAATCAAGTGAAAGTAAAATTAATCATTTTAAGTAAAAACATATAAACAAACTATATAAAGACAATTGAAGTTAAATTGTTATTATGTAAAGTCCCATGACTGAAGTCCATTTGAGACTAAATAAACCAACAAAAATGAAATGGGACTGCAAAAAAAAAACATTGCATTGATGTTTATGGAACTATATAGGAGACCTCCGATTGAAGTTAATTAGGAACGTATGATTTAAGTTAATTTGGGACTATGTATATAAAAACCTACCAATGAAGTTAATTCGAGACTATATTAAGATCTATGATTGAAGAACTTTATAAAGGTTTTTGAATGAAGTTAATTTGGAAGTATATAATAACCTTTAACTTAGGCCAACTTCGGAGTATATAAATACCTATAACTGAAAATTATGATTATTTATTTGTTTATTTAATTTATTTATTTTTTGCTTATCTTCTTATTTACACAGCAAAAACTTTGCTTTCCTGGTAAGCTTGCAGGTATAATTGGACGCAAAAATAAACTACTTATTTTTTGTCTGAATAACTAGTTATTTTTGTTCAAGTTGTCCAAAAATTCATGTAGTTATTTTTTGACTCTAGGGATACTCAAAAATATGTACCTAAATGCAAATAAAAATAAAAAAAAAAACAAAAAAATTTTGCCGTCAGTGAGACTCGAACTTGGACACACACTAACCATTCGTTTTTAATGACTAACGTCAAAGCAAAAACTTTTTGGTTTCCAGTAATGGCAACTACTTATTAAAGTAGTTTCTCGGTAATGAGACGTCATTATTATTTGCCTACTCTGTATTACATAAATAAGTACTCAATAGTATAATAGGACAATAATATTGCAATCACGTGGATCAGTTGGCTAGAGCTCTGGGTTAGTAACCAGAAGGTTGATGGTTCAACCCCATTCTGAGGCTGTTAGTTTTTCTCGCTTAGGATGCTATGTGCAAGATGGTGTACTGAGTAAGACGTTAGCCAGTAAAAACGAATGGTTAGTGTGTGTCCAAGTTCGAGTCTCACTGACGGCAAAATTTTTTTTTTTTTTTATTTTTGTTTTCGTTTAGGTACATATTTTTGAGTACCCCTAGAGTCAAAAAATAACTACATGAATTTGTGGACAAGTCGAACAAAAATAATTAGTTATTCAGGCAAAAAATAAATAGTTTATTTTTGTTTCCAATTATACCTGCTAGCTTACCAGGAAAGCAAAGTTTTTGCTGGGGTCTTACTCAGTACACCATCTCGTATTGCACTTAATTTTCTAAGTGATAAAAACTTTTTTTTAGTATAAAATATCTTTTTAGACATTTTGTTATAAAAAACTAACAGCATCAGATTGGGGTTGAACCAACAACCTTCTGGTTGTTAATCCGGCGCTCTAGCCAACTCATCCACGTGATTGCAGTATCACTGTGCTATTATACTATTGAGTACTTATTAATGTAATACAGGGTAGGCAAATAGTAATGACACCTCATTACCGAGTAACTACTTTAATAAGTAGTTGTCATTACCGAAAACCAAAAAGCTTTTGCTGGATATTTACTTATTTATTTATTTATTTATTTAATTTGTTTATTTATTTATTTATTCATTTATTTAATTCATTCCTTTATTTGTTTATTTATTTATTTATTTAATTTAATTAATAATTTATTTATTTACTTATTTATTTATTTATTTGTTTATCTTATTTATTTATTTATTATTTATTTATTTATTTCATTTATTTATCTATTTATTTATTTATGCATTTATTTATTTAATTTATTTATTTATCTTATTTATTTATTTATTTTTTTTATTTATTTACTTATTTATTTATTTCATTTATTTATCTATTTATTTATTTATTAGTTTATTTGTTTATTTAATTATTTGTTTATTTAATTTGTTTATTTATTTATTTATTTTATTTATTTTTTGTTTTTCTTCTTATTTACTTATTTATTTATTCATTTATTTACTTATTTATTTATTTATTTCTTTATCTTATTTATTTACTTGTTTATTTTATTTTATTTATTTATTTCATTTATTTATTTTTTTATTTTTTTTGCTTATTTATTTAATTCATTTATTTATTTATTTACCTACTTATTTATTTACTTATTTGTTTATTTATTTATTTTTATTTATTCAGTCCCTGATCTTTATTTTGTCCCAATTAAGCTTAAATTATATATATTTATGTAAACTTAAGCCTCAGTCTTAGTCCTAATCAAGCTTTAATTCTAGTTCCCTATGTGCCTTATTATCTGCTACTCTGCCTTTTATTTTATATTAAAACCTCGATTTTTTTATATAAAATAAATTAAAAACACATCAATCTGCAACATTTTTTTTTTATCATTTGTGGTAACGAAACAAAAACACGCAACACTTATGCGAACGTAACAAAAAAAATATTGAAAACATTAGAAAAAAAAACTGCTCTAAAATCATAAAGTTTCAACGTCACCTGAGCTACAGCAAAAACAAAAAAAAAATCTATACAACTCTAAAATCGAATGGAAATCAAATCAAGTTTTTTTTTTTTTGCTATTATTGTGGAATATTTACGAGTATTTCTAAAAATTTTATGGCTTCATTTTAGATTTTAAAAGGCAGCAAACTCAAAAAAAAAGTTGTCTTGATATTAGAGTTTTTTTTTTTCTTGGGTTTGATAGATCACTTACTTGCAATGTTTAAATTAGAGTATATGTTACATGTATTTTGTTAGATTTTTCTCAGTTAAGAAAAAAAATTACTTAATTTCCGTTGACTAATTGGAATTTAAGTTTAACTTTTGTTTTGGTTTTTTTTATATATTCGAAAATTGGTGGCATGTCATTTTAAAAATAAATTTATGATTGATAGAAAATTTATCAAAAAAAGGCAAAATTGGAGTTAAGGTTTTAAGAAGAAAAAATTAAACTAAAATGTGATTAAATAAATGCAATAATAAATTAAGACCACAGACGTTCAGGCATTCATGTTAAAGATTTTTTTTTAATTTTCAAAATATTTTTATAATTATCATTATGAGATTTTTGTAGCACTTTTAATGTTTTAAAAAATCATTAAATTTCTTTTTAATTTAATTTAAATTTTTTATTCTTTCCCTTTATTATTTTATATTTTATTTAAATACTATCATTTCAAATCTTTTTGTTTTTTATGATTTCTTCAGGCGAATAACTCTTAATTTTTTTTTTTCAAATTTATAGACACATCCAAGCATTAAATTCACTTCCGTTTCAAAACTAAATTTTTTATGTTTTATTTATTTATTTTTTTTATATAACAAAATACAAGTTTTAAGTAATTTAAACTCCAATGATTCTAAACATTAAAAAAAAACAACACACACACACCAAAACTAACAACATTATTCAGTTTCCGGTCAACATAGATTACAAAAACAAAAACAAGACAAAAAAAAACTTAAGCACTGAATACACCGAGTTCAAAATCAACATAAATTTACCTGTTGTGACAACAAAGTCTGGATAAAAACTAAAATATGATTTGAAAAGCCAAATAGTTTAAAGCCATAAAAACACATTAAATTACAAAATTCCAAAAAAGAAAAATATTATTTAGTTATAACGTTGAAATATTTGTAAATGGTGTCTGGCTGTTATTGTAGTATGTTTTAAGGGTTATGAGCTAATTACTAATAAAACTATGACAACCTCAATTAAAAACCAAAAACAAATATTAAAAAAGCACAAACTCAAATAAATAATGAACAAATAATTATTGAATTCAACCCCATTCCACAAAATACTTGTTGATTGCACAATGAAAACACAACAATTTTTAAGTTAAACCTTAAAAAAAATATTAATATTTATTAAATTTTGCTTAAAGTCCAACTAACAAGTTTTGTTTATTAGCTTTCTTTAGGCTTTTTATGGTGAAGAATCAATCAATTTGAAATTAAATATTCTAAACACTTTCAAAGTTTTTTTTCTTTTTAATTTAAATATTTGAATAATTACTTTTTTATAATCAAATAAAAATGTTTTATGATTTTTAATTATAAAATTAAAAATATGAATTTAATTTAAAAACATTTAAAAATTAAAAAATGTTACACACAATACATAAAATTATAAAACTATAAATTATAAATTATAAAACTATAAACAATAAATTATAAATTTAAAATTATGAATTATAAATTTTAAATTATAAATTAAAAAAATGTATTAAATTGTAAATTTATAAAGTTATAAAGGTACAAATCATGACATTATAAAATTATAAAATTCTGAAATTGCAAATTATAATTTCAAAAATCATAGTATTAAAGAGTTATAAAATTAAAAAACTCAAAAATTATTAAACTATGAAACAAAGTTATAGTATTATAAAATCACGAATTTATAATACTATAAAATTATAAAATCGTAAAAGTATAAAGTTATAAAATTTTAAAATCAAAAAGTTTAAAATTATAAAATTATATAATTGTAAACTAATAAAGTTATAAAATTACAAAATTATAAAGTTATAAAAGTATAAAATTATAAAAGTATAAAATTATAAAAGTATAAAATTATTAAAGTATAAAATTATAAAACTATAAATTATAAATCATAAATTATAAAACTATAAACAATAAATTATAAATTTTAAATTATGAATTATAAATTTTAAATTATAAATTAAAAAAATGTATTAAATTGTAAATTTATAAAGTAATAAAGGTATAAATCATGACATTATAGTTTCAAAAATCATAGTATTAAAGAGTTATAAAATTAAAAAACTCAAAAATTATTAAACTATGAAACAAAGTTATAATATTATAAAATCACGAAGTTATAATACTATAAAATTATAAAATCGTAAAAGTATAAAGTTATAAAATTTTAAAATCATAAAGTTTAAAATTATAAAATTATATAATTGTAAACTAATAAAGTTATAAAATTACAAAATTATAAAATTATAAAAGTATAAAATTATAAAAGTAAAAAAGTATAAAAGTATAAAATTATAAAATTACAAAATAATAAAACTATAAAATTACAAAATTATAAAATTATAAAACTATAAAATTATAAAATCATAAGGTTATACAATTTTAAAATTATAAAACTATAAAATTAAAAAAGCATAAAATTACAAAATTACGAAATTATAAAATTATATAATTATAAAGTTATAAAATTTTAAAATTATAAAAAAGTAAATATTATAAAAAAATTATAAAAAGTAAAAAAAGTAAAAAATTATAAAAAAAAAGTATAAAATTATAAAATAATATTAAAAAGTTATAAAATTACAATTTACAAAATTGTAATACCGTGCAAGCAATTTTTAAAATAGGAAGAGTTTTTATTGATATATTTACATTTTAAATATTTTTAAAGAAATTGGAGATTTCGAGTTGCTTTTTTGGCAAATTATTTTTTTAAAATAACAAAGCCCAAATCCCATTGTATGCATATGTTTATCGATGTTATACAATCGTCAACTTTAGTTTTGTTTTCTTCATAACCATTATCGTATAAATCCTACAATTCGGTATCTGATAATTCCATTTGCTCCCCATTACTTTCCACATAAAATTATTCTTTAATCCAGTTGTTTATGTCAGCATTCGTGAAAAGATGTTCCGTACCAATTTGAACTACAAATGTACCAATAGCTGAAAGATCTTCGTTTTCTTCCTGATTTATACGAGGGCGGATCAATAAGTTCGTGACTTTTCGAACTTCATTCGTAGTTATATGAAATGCAACACTATTCCCATCAAGTACCACCTGTTAATAGACTTTACTTTACGTAAAAAATAGGATTTTTCGAGGTCTTTAAAATAGGCATTTGTTTGATCACTAATTTTTATCGTTGGAGCTGAATCTCTTTCCACCGAGCCATTTCTTTAGGTTTAGAAATAGGAAGTAGTCACTAGGGGCTAAATCCGGAGAATATGGTGGATGAGGTACCAATTCGTAGCCCAATTCATAGAGTTTTGCCATTGAGTGTGCACACGTGTGCACCAGCGCATTATCTTGATGAAAAAGAACTTTTTTCTTGGCCATTTGGGGTCGTTTTCATTTTAAATCCCCATTAAATCGGTCCAATAAGTTGGCATAATATTCGAAATTTATTGTTTTTTCCCTTTTGAAGGTAATCGATGTGGATTATCCCGCGTGCATCCCAAAAAACTGTTTCCATCACCTTATTGGCCGACAAACTTACCTTGGCCTTCTTTGGAGCTTGTTCACAAGGAGAAACCCATTGTTTAGACTGCTGCTTGGTCTCCGGATTACATTAATGGATCCAAGTTTCATCCACAGTTACAAAACGCCGCAAAAACTCATTCGGATTGCGATTAAACAATTCCAAACAATCTTTTGAAGTTGTCAGACATTTACGTTTATGGTTAATTGCGAGCAAACGCGGCACCCATTTTGCAGACAACTTTCTTATTAAACCCATATGAAATTCCTATGGCATCAACAATCTCACGCACTTTTACTCTTCGGTCGGCCAACACCATATTGTGGATTTTTGCGACATTTTCGATTGTGCTGACTTTAATTGGCCGTCCAGAACGTTCAGCGTCATTTGTACTTGTGCGACCACAACGAAAGTCAGTAAACCACTTTTTTACAATTGAAATCGATGGTGCAGAGTCCCCATAGTATTTATCGAGCTTTTCCTTGGTTTGATTGAAGGTTTTTTTTCGCAAAAAATATTGTTTAATGAGCACTCGAAATTCACTTTTTTCCATTTTTAGAAAAACACAATAGGTTGTGTGTTTTGAACAGCTGTTAAACGCAAAGTAAATGATGACACTTGCTCAAAATTTGACAGTTGTCTATTAACAGGCGGTACTTGAAGGGAATAGTGTTGCATTTCATATAGATATAGAGATGCATTTATTTATTTATTTATTTCAATTCACAGTAATATAAAAAGCCTTCTTAGGCCAATAAATATATATTACAAAGATTTATTCCTAAATAACGATATATTAAATATTAAATAAAAACTATAAAAATTAATTACACTCATATTCAATACTCCAACTCAAATGGCTCCCCAGCCAGAATATCTAATAATATATCAAAAAACAGCATAAAGTTACTTAGTCCCCTAAGTAGTATAAACATCAAAAAAAAAAAAAAGTCACACAATTGTGAACCACTTACCACAATAACAAAATTTTAAACGAAATCCATTATTCGATTGAGAAAATAAACGAAGCTCAAGTGGCAAAAATTTCCAACAACGTGCAATCATAACGATAAATGATCGCTCAAAGACAGAGGCTCTAATTTGCGAATTTCTAGAAGAATGTGAAAAGGTGAACTCTGACCGAAGCTATAATGGACATCCAGTTTTAATAAATTTAAAAAACATCATCATATTACGATATGAAATAGAATTCTTAAAAGAACAACGCAAAAAATGGTTAATATATTCTGAGATATGCGTTCGACGAGAAACATTGAGTACATAACGAGCAATCATATTCATAATACGATTGAGTCTTGTAATGTTATAAGACGTAGTCCTGGATATTACTTCCAGGTCATACAACACATGTGTCGTCAAAAGTGCATGGGCAACTAAATATCTCGTCCGGCAAGGTAAATAAACTTCAAGAGAACAAAGCCTTCGTAAAATACCAACAACTTTAAAACTAATTCGATCAATATGGTAATCAAATAACAAGCGCCTGTCAAGATATACACCTAAATATTCTAATTTATCTATTAACAGAAGAGCCATCAATAACAATCAACATTACCAAATACAATTGCCTTCGTTGTAGAACTATTAACTGTCAAACGATTATCAAAAGACAATTGTATGAAACGAGCTATAGAATATTCAATAGCATTACATCACCATTATCAAAAGCTGTTCGAAATAATAGCATGACATCATCTCAAAATAAATAGGATTTAAAAACATTAGTATCAACAAGGTTTGAAAGATCATTTATGTATAAAATTAACAGAAGTAGGCCAAATACCGAATCCTGAGGAACACCCAATTTAAGAGGTAGAATATTGGAATATATACCACCAATATCCATAAATTGAAACCTATCAAATAAGTAAGAGAAAATAAGCCTACATGCAGATTTGGAGAAAGAAGGAACACAAGTCCCTTAACTCTAAAATTAAGATGGAGAAATCTACAGAATTAAATGCCTTTCCGCCAAGATTTCCGTTATTCAAATCATTACGAATATCATCAGTTAAATTAAGCAATAATGAAGAGATACAACGACCACGTCGAAATGCATACTGGAAAGAAGAGATACGGTCTTGAACAAAAGTAAGCATCTGATCCTTCATTATATGTTCAAGAACCTTCAATAAAGATGGAAGAATAGATATTGGTCCTAAATCCTGAAAGCCATGGATAACTCTTGACTTCGGAATTGGAACCACGCGAACAGTTTTCCATATCGAAGGGAAAGCGTGATATGTGGATAAATAGTTCTAATAAATCGTATAGGAATTAAAACAGTTCCAACACATTTCGACCTTATCTTACACAAAGCATTAAAAATTTAAAATTCACCTACACAACTGAAAGAAAAGGACTCATTAGCATAATTAAAAGAGTCAAAGTCAATAGCATCATTATTAAAATCATTAATATTAACAAAATAGCTATTACCCTGGTTAACATCACAATCTGAAGTGAATTCACTATCATTGGTCACTCCACTACCCTTCAAAACCCTCCATATGCCTGACATATTCAACCCAGAAAATAATTTCGAATAAAACTTCTTCCTAACTCCTATTCCTGTACCTGCAATAAATACGCCAACTTTCAGATGCATCACTTGTTCGAGGGAGACGTAGCTAATACAATCTCATTTGATTCCATCCAAGAAAAGTCAACAATCCTAATTCTGCGCTTAACTACTGGAACATATTCGTAAAGTGAGAGAATTATTGAATTAATAAGTGAGCTACGAATTTCAACATCACCAGAACCATAAAAATAATTAAGAGTCAAAAGTAGATATGGAAGAAAAAATTCCTTCCCAATTTGTTCTGCTGAAATCCCTATACTGAAAATATTTATATGAACATCTTACAACAATTTGAAAAGCTGCCAATATGAACGAATAAACTGACAAAATTGAAGATCAAAATGATCCAAAAAGGTTAATATGCCAGAAGGCGAGGAATTCTCTTTTTTAAGTTATAGACATTGTAATTAAATAAAAAAAAAAAAAAAAAAAGAAAAAACAGATAAAAGTTGCGAAAATAGATACCTTTTTTCGTAAACTGTAGCGATTAAAGAACCTGCGTTTGCTCTCAAATGACCGTAAACGTAAACGTGTGACAACTTCAAAGGATTGTTTGGAGTTGTTTAACCGCAATCCGAATGAGTTTTTGCGGCGTTTTGTAACTGTGGATGAAACATGGATCCATTACTGTATTCCGGAGACCAAACAATGGGTTTCTCCGGGTGAACCTGCTCCGAAGAAGTCCAAGGTAAGTTTGTCAGCCATTAAGGTGATGGAGACAGTTTTTTGGGATGCACGCGGGATAATCCACATCGACTACCTTCAAAAGGGATAAACAATAAACGGCGAATATTATGCCAACTTATTGGACCGATTTAATGAGAATTTAAAAAGAAAACGACCCCATATGGTCAAGAAAAAAAGTTCTTTTTCATCAAGATAATGCACGGGTGTAGTCTCAATGGCAAAACTCTATGAATTGGTGACTACTTCCTATTTCCAAACCTAAAGAAATGGCTCGGTGGAAAGAGATTCAGTTCCAACGATGATGAAATTATTGACCAAACAAAGGCCTATTTTAAGGACCTCGAAAAATCCTATTTTTTACGCAAAGTAAATGCCGACACTTATTCAGAAGTTCCTTCTCATCAATATAAGGCACGGATGCACACGTTTGCAGTCTCAATGGCAAAACTCTATAAATTGGGCTACGAATTGGTACCTCATCCGCCATATTCTCCGTGTTTAGCCCCTAGTGACTACTTCCTATTTCCAAACCTAAAGAAATGGCTCGGTGGAAAGAGATTCAGCTCCAACGATGAAATTATTGACCAAACAAAGGCCTATTTTAAGGACCTCGAAAAATCCTATTTTTTACGCAAAGTAAATGACGACACTTACTCAAAATTTGACAGTAGTCTATTAACAGGTGGTACTTGATGGTAGTAGTGTTGCATTTCATATAACTACGAGGGAAGTTCGAAAAGTCACGGACTTATTGATTCGCCCTCGTATTTATAGAAATAATCCAAAAAATTACAAAAAATTTTTCAAGGTAGTTCGTCTTTTATTAACATTTTGAAGTAACTAAAAGTGTGATTTTCATAAAATGTTTACAATATTATAAGAAAACATGTGGTCATTCAAAATTGATGATAAAGAGTCTACATCATAAGTACACAGTATATAACCAACGACGAAAATTTTGTCGCAATTTTATTCCACTTTTTTAATATTTTAATTATTTATAATTGTTAATAATTGATACATTATACCTCTAGCCAAAAACGAAAGGAAGAAAGAATGAAGAGATAAATATTTTAATTAAAATTTTGATTAATTTTTCGAATAAAACAAAAATTTCAGCCTAAATTTTTTTTTTGTATCTTTTTAAAAACAATGCCGACAAAAATTGCTGTAATATTTTATGCAAAAAGCATAATGAAGTTTAAATTCTAAAATTCCAAGCAGATGGAAAAAAAAACATGTAACATTTTAACACACCCACTGGCTACAACAAAAAATAAGTAATAACAGACACAGAAAACCTTTAAAAATTCAGTATTTTTTTCTTTCAAAGAAAGAATTTCAAAAACCCCCCAAAAACGATCAGATTTTTTTTTTCATTCATTTACTAAAGAAATTTTTGACACATACGACGTTTAAATTGTTTTGTTTTGACTTTTTTTTTTTTTTGTTTTTTGTTTTTGGGGAAAACAATATACAAGAAAACATTTTTCAAAAAAGAATGCTGAAAGCTAAAAATTAAAATAAAAAAATAAAAAAAAAAATGAGAAATCAATACGTTGGGTAGTATAAACCTTTAGAATAAATAAGAACATAAAGCAACTGTCTGCAGAAGACAAAAAAAATGAAAAACGAAAATAAAAACTTCCCAAAAAAAGGCCTTAAAGCAAGAACATTATACTGCAGAGTCTTACAAGAATGTTATCTTAAAAAAAGGTTAATATGATTATATTAACACACTATTGCATTTTTATTGATTGCATTCTTTTAAATAACCCTTCTTGTTTCAGTTTTACTAAATGTACGTGTGCGAGTCACAAAAATCTACTAAAAACATTTAACAAATTAATCGTTGAGGCGTTACGGCCCATGGTTAGTTAGAGTTTAAAAGCACACAACAACAATAATAAAAAATACATACTTAATAATAAAAAAATAAGAATCCAAATATAACTGAATGGAATTTAAAGTCAGAAAGAAATTGTTAACTGAAAATAAAGTTAAAGTTGAAAAAAAAGGTGGAAAATATTTATAAATGTTGTTGTTGATTTTTGGTGGTCCAAAAAATGGTTAAATACACTACATTATACTAAAACAACTACAATAAAACAAATCTCAGCAATTTGTAAAAACAAAAAAAAAAAATATTTTTATACTTTTACTTGTGCACTCATGAGAGGAGTTGCTTTCCTACACACGTGTTTCAAGAAATGTTTTTTTTTTTTTTTATATGTAATAGATTTTTATTGATTTACTTTAAAAAGAGGTAACGCCATGTGTTAGAAGGCAAATAACAATAGGATTGTTCGTTTAGTCCTTTTCAGTATTTTAGATGTTAAAAGATAAGTCATCAACTTTGTAATTTATTAAATTTATAATTTTTTATAACTATATAATTTTATATATTTAAAACTTCATAAATTTATAATTTTATAATTTTTTAACTAAATAGCTAAAGATTAAATAGCATTATAACTTTAAAACATTATAACTTTATAACTTTAAAACATTATAACTTTATAACTTTAAAAAGTTACAAAACTTGCTAAATTTGATAACTTTAAAAAGTTACAAAGCTTTATAACTTTATAACTTTATAAAAGTTACAAAGCTTTTAAGTTTTATAACTTTACGACTCTATAATTTTATAACATTATTATTTTATAAATTTATAGCTTTATAACTATGACTTTCTTACTTTATAACCTTATAAAACTTAACTTTATAAGCACTCTATGATTTTATACATATGTAATAATAATTTTATAATTTTTAACTTTATAATTTTATAACTTTACACCTTTATAATTTTGTATTATTATAACTTTAATAAGTTTTAGTTTTATAATTTAATAGTTTATAAATTTATATTTTAAACTTCACAATGTTATATATTTTTTTAATTTAACTAGTTTATAATTAATAAGTTTATAAATTTAAAATTTTATAATTTCATAATTTTATAAATTCTTAATCTTACAATTTTATAATTCTATATTCTATAATTTTATAAAAAAAAATCAAATATTATAAATTTATAATTTTATAATTTCATAATTTTATAATTTCATAATTTTAAAATTTTATAATTTTTTAAATTTATAACTTATAATTTACAATTTTAATTTATAATCTTTCTTTTTAATTTTATAATTTTATAACCTTTTTATTTTATAATTTGTATAATTTTTAAGGGTATAATTTTATAGCTATATAACTTCATAATTTTATAATTTTTTTATTTTATGGGTTTATAATTTTACAATTTTATATTTTTTTAACTTTTAATTTCATAATTTCTTAATTTTGTAAATTTATAATTTTATAATTTCATAATTTTGTTATTTTACGATTTTTTAATTTTATAATTTTTTAGTTTTTAATTTATTTGTTAGTTCTTAATTTTATAATTTTGTAATTGTATATTATATAATCTTATTTATATTTTTTTTAATTTTATAGTTTTACAATTTTTTATAATATAAATATTATAATTATAAATATATTATTATAAATATTATAGTTTTATACTTTTATAATTTTTTAGTTTTTAATTTTACAATTTTTTAATTTCATAATTTTATAAATTTATAATTTTATAATTTCATAATTTTATTTTTTTATGATATTATAATTTTATACTTTTATAATTTTTTAGTTTTTAATTTAACAATTTTGTAATTTCATAATTTTATAAATTTATAATTTCCTAATTTTATTCCTTTATAATATTTTAATTTTATACTTTTATAATTTTTATATTTCTCTAGTTTTTAATTTCTTAATTTTATAATTTCATAATTTTATTCTTTTATGACTTTTTATATTATAATTTTTTAGTTTTTATTTTTTTTGGTAGTTTTTAATTCTTTAATTTCATAATTTTATAATTTTGTAATTTTATAATCTTATTTATAATTTTTTTAATTTTATAATTTTGCAATTTATAACTTTTTATTTTTTAATTTTACAATTTTGTAATTTCATAATTTTATAAATTTATAATTTTATAACCAAAATTTTATCCTTTTATGCTATTATAGTTTTATACTTTTATAATTTTTTAGTTTTTAATTTTGTAATTTTATAATCTTATTTATAATTTGTATTATAAATTTACAATTTTATAATTTTTTAGTTTTCAATTTTACAATTTTGTAATTTCATAATTTTATAAATTTATAATTTTATTCTTTTATGCTATTATAGTTTTATACTTTTATAATTTTTTAATTTTGTAATTTTATAATCTTATTTATATTTTTTTTTTAATTTTATAATTTTGCATTTTTATTTTTTAATTTTAGAATTTTGTAATTTCATAATTTTATAAATTCATAATTTTATAACCAAAATTTTATCCTTTTATGCTATTATAGTTTTATACTTTTATAATTTTTTAATTTTGTAATTTTATAATTTTATATTTTTTTTAAAGTTTCTAATTTTACAATTTTATACTTTTATAATTTTTATAATTCTTTAGTTTTTCATTTCATAATTTCATAATTTTATTCTTTTATGATATTATAATTTTATACTCTTAAAATTCTTTAATTTTTTATAATTTTATTTATAATTTTTTTAATTTTATAATTTTTTTAATTTTATAATTTTCTTGTTTTTAATTTTACAATTTTGCAATTTCATAATTTTATTCTTTTATAATATTATAGTTTTATACTTTTATAATTCTTTAGTTTTTAATTCTTTAATTTTGTAATTTTATAATCTTACTAGCTGACCCGAGCCGCGTTGCTGGCCCTAAGCAAACATTAGTGTTGTATTACTGAACGATTTAAATTGATATTTTAACGAAATTTACGACCTTTAAATAAAAATCTAAGGAATACCTATTATAAAGTGTTTTTTACAGAAGAATTTAAATATGATGTAGATGTGGGCTCAATCAAAAAATATACGCATGTATTTAAGGCAAATTTGAATTTATATTTATTTATTACTTCATCTTAAGGTTAGCGGATAGACAATGTCTTTTTTTTGAACGGAATGATGAGAGCTGTAGTCGAAATTGCAGTTGGAATGGAACGCTGCTTGATTCAAATCAGAACTTGAAGCAATTCTTCTTATGCGTTGATTAAAAATTTTAAAGTTGTTGAATTGCTACATTTGCTCGACGATTTCTCATTGCTAACCGAGCCGTTTCATTTCTCGCCTGCCTTTCTTCCTGCGTTTGTGATGTACGAAGTCGGGCCAAACTAATACGGGGTTGTTCTCGTGCGATTTCTCGTTTATATATATTCAATTGATTGACGATATTACGATAAGTACTTGCATTACGTGTTCGACGCGAAATATTAGATCTCCGGGGTCGCGGCATTGTGAATAACACTTAATAACGAATGCCAAAAATACAACAAATGGTTTTAAATATCACAACCTCACTAAATGATGAGCTTTACTTGGAACTTACCGTTTGGAAATAGAATTCTACACCACCACCAGAAAACAAATTGCACAAAAAAGTAAGCGTTTCGATAGAAACAGAAACAGTAATTGTTATAATTTGTATTAAAAAAAATATTTTTAATGATTATTAAGGCAAAGAAATTATGACAAAAAAGAGTTTTTTTTTATCGCGGATTTTTCGCGAATTTTTTTCATATTATCCTTTTCTGGCCGGTGACCGGTCCGAATTGGTGAGAATCATCAAAATCGGTCTAGTCGTTCTTGAGTTATAACAATAGTAACTAACATCACTTTCTTTTATATATATAGATTTATATTTTTTTTTTTTAATTTTATAATTTTTTAGTTGGTAATTTATTTTAATATTTTTTTTCTTTAGCTTTTAATTTTATAATTTCATAATTTTACAATTTTATAAATTTATAATTTTTCAATTTTATAAATTTATAATTTACAATTTTATAAATTTATAATTATTGTATTATTATAATTTTATAATTAATAATTTTATATTTTTATAATTAATAATTTTATATATTTATAATTTTATATTTTTATAATTTTATAATTTTACAATTTTAAAATTTTATAGTTTTTTAGTTTTCAATTTTTTAATTTCATAATTTTATAATTTTCTTTTATAACTTTATAACTTTATAATTTTATAACTTTTTTACATTATAACATTACAACTTCAAAAACTAAATTTTTTTGATAACCTTTTAAGCTCATATTTCTGTCCTTTCTTGTTAGATTTCACTGTATTTTATAAATCTTAACCTATGCAACACTAATTTTTCCTCATTAAAATCTTTTTTTTTCAGATATTTAAAATATTTATTACAAAATATTTTCCTTTTCTATTTATTGCCTTCAACATTGTAAATTATATTTTTTTTTCAAAATCACTATTATGATCATTATTTTTTACTTAAGGGAAAAGAAAAACTGCATTGTGATGACAATGATTGACCATTGTTCTTTAAAGAAATAAAAAATTACCCACCAAACACAGCGGCACATTGAGAAAAGATGAAACAATGATCAGATCAACATAATTAGACCAAGTCAAGTCAAAGCATTTTGATATTTTTAAATAGATATTTAGTACGCACTGAGATATAGATGGAAAGACAGACAGACAGACAGACAAAGACTTTCATTAAACACACATTTTAACTAGAATCTAACTAATTAAGTCAAGAAAGAAAAGTACTTCAAAGCTAAAACTAAAACAAAGTTTTCAAATTGTTTTCAAGATCAGATAAGAATAAGCAGCAATAGGAAAAAGGGAATAAATAGTTTAAAGAAATTAGTTATTATCTTTTAAAACTGAATGAATGGGTTGGATAAAAAAAAAATCATTAAAATATACTTTTGGGAATTTGCTTTTTTTATGAAGAGCTTTGCAATTGGGTGGGCTTTAGTGTGGGGTCTTGTTTTTTTTTTTAGAAACAAAAGTAATTAATTAAAAAACAATTTGTTTTTTATTTAAATTTAAATAAAAAACTTTAAATTAAAGCTTTAATTGAATATTAGAAAAAAAAATTTGGGGGAAAAGTTTAGTAATAAAATAGTTGGTACTAAAACTTTTTTAGAATTTTTATCTTGTTTTTTAAATTTTTGTTAAATTTTTTATTTTTTTTATAATTTTTCTTACCTTTTTTTCAGTCCTTTAAATTTTCATAATTTATAACATGAATAAAATTTTTTGTCTAGAATTTTTGTAAAAATGTGTTTGTGGTTACGCCAAATTTATAAGTCGATTTCGTTGGAACTGAAAATAAAGAAAAGTAATAAAATTTATTAAAAATATTTTAAAAAATTAATTTAAAAAGATAATTATATGATATAATAATTATAAGAAAAAAAGTCATTAATTAATTTTGAGGTTTTACTTTTATTTTATCTAGCAAATTATAAATGTTTTGACAAAAAATGTTTGCTTAAGACTTTTAATTTCATACTATTTTGAAAATTGAATTGTCAATAATTGTAACAGACATGACATTTAAATGTGGAGATTACGAGATTATTGAAAAACTTAGAAAACAGTATCAGATTCTAGGTGATAGTACACTAGAAATAATAAAAGTATATGAAACGAGGAGGAATAGCAGATCAATATTTAATGCGAAGTTAAAAATTGATAATGAATCATATACAAGGGTAATTTCGGCTCATAGATTAAATATCGGTTGAGAGAAATGTCGAGTTTTTAATGGTACAAAAATAGGAAGGATTTAATCATAAATCAGTAGACTACAAAAGTGAGAAAATATGTTTGAAATGTCACGGAAAACCATATATTCAAACCAATGTAATGAGGATACGAGGGCGGATCAATAAGTCCGTGACTTTTCGAACTTCCCTCGTAGTTATATGAAATGCAACACTATTCCCATCAAGTACCACCTGTTAATAGACTACTGTCAAATTTTGAGCAAGTCTCGTCATTTACTTTGCATTTAACAACTGTTCAAAACATACAACCTCGTGTATTTTTCTAAAAATGGAAAAAAGTGAATTTCGAGTGCTCATTAAAGATTATTCTTTGCAAAAAAAAACCGTCAATCAAACCAAGGAAAAGCTCAATAAATACTATGGGTACTCTGCACCATCGATTTCAATGATAAAAAAGTGACTTTCGTCGCACAAGCACAAATGAGACTGAACGTTCTGGACGGCCAATTGAGGTCAGCACACTCGAAAATGTCGCAAAAATCCACGACCAAAGAGTAAAAGTGCATGAAATTGTTGATGCTATAGGCATTTCATATGGCAGTGTGGTTTCGATTTTAAATGATCAGCTGGGTTTAAGAAAGTTGTCTGCAAGATGGGTGCCGCGTTTGCTCTCAATTGACCATAAACGTAAACGTGTGACAACTTCAAAGGATTGTTTGGAGTTGTTTAACCGCAATTGTAACTGTGAATGAAACATGGATCCATTACTGTACTCCGGAGACCAAGCAGCAGTCTAAACAATGGGTTCCTCCGGGTTAACCTGCTCCAAAGAAGGCCAAGGTAAGTTTGTTGGCCAATAAGGTGATGGCAGCAGTTTTTTGAGATGCACGCGGGATAATCCACATCGATTACCTTCAAAAGGGAAAAACAATAAACTTCAAATATTATGCCAATTTATTGGACCGATTTAATGAGGATTTAAAAAGAAAATGACCCCATATGGCCAAGAAAAAAGTTCTTTTTCATCAAGATAATGCACGTGTGCACACTCAATGGCAAAACTCCATGAATTGGGCTACGAGTTGGTACCTCATCCGCCATATTCTCCGGATTTAGCCCCTAGTGACTACTACCTATTTCCAAACCTAAAGAAATGGCTCGGTGGAAAGAGATTCAGCTCCAACGATGAAATTTTTGAACAAACAAAGGTCTATTTTAAGGACTTCGAAAAATTCTATTTTTTATGAAAAGTAAATGACGACGCACTTGCTCAAAATCTGACAGTAGTCTATTAACAGGTGGTACTTGATGGGAATAGTGCTGCATTTCATAGAACTACGAGGGAAGTTCGAAAACTCACGGATTTTTTGATATATATATATATATATATATAAATATATATATACAGAAAATATATATATAGAAAAACAGAAAATAGTTTCAACATAATTTTATTAATATCTCTCATTTTTTAATCTGAGCTGATTAAAAAATCATGTAAACATGTAAACTTGCAGATAATCTGGAGTATAATTTTTTGGCATTTTATTAAACCAAATCAGTCAATACCTGCACGAGATATATGACTATATATGATTCATTAATTTTCTATATTTCTATTAAGTTTAAGGTTATGTTAGTTTTTACTTTCAAATTCTATAAAATCAAAATTACAAATAAATACTTTAAATTTTATATTTACTTCATAATTATTTCAAAATCATTTAAATGATTTTATAAAAATTCCAAAGAATTTATAAAAACACATGTTACAAATATTTTAATTAAAAATTTTGCATTAAAACAATTAAGTATTTGTTACACTTAGCAAAATTTTATTAAGCAAAATATTTCTATTGAAATTTGGAAATATTAAAAATTTAAATTGATTTTTCTTGAAAAAACAAATCTTGCTGTGTTTTAACAATTTTAATTATAATTCGTTTTTTTTTTTTTTTTTTTTTTGCTTTTGTTTATTATTGGCAAATTATTATTATGATACATTGTAGTTGAAATAATTGTATGACAAAAATATGTTGCTTTAAATAACATACATAAGTATATTATTTAACTAATAAAAAATAAAATATAGCATAAAATTGCAGGGGTTTCAGAAAACAGAGAAACAATTCATAAAAAAAATCATGCTAATAATTAAAATTAAATAACAAATAATAATGGAGACAATAGCAAAAAAAAAATGCAACTTTATAATTATAGTTTTTGAATGAATAAGAAAGACAACTAATGATTAATAATAAATAATAAAGTCAGAAGCGGAGAAAAGTAACAGTTTAATAAGGATGAAAAAACTATAAATTATTTTATAATTTATATCTTAATAAAAAAAGAGAAAAATATTCAATAGAAAATCAAATTAAAATATACATTAATATTAATTTTGATTTTATTAGTTTTTTATTTTTCAAGTCTTTAAAATTCTACCTCTCTGCTTTGTGGTTCATGTCATGCAAATAATGTTTAAATAAATACAGTTTTAAAAACAGCTCAATTTTTTTTATAATTTTTTTACAATTAAAACACAAATTATATATAATAGCACGATTACATTATAGTCACTTTTATATTAACAGCTATTGACCAACACCTCACCATTTATTTGTAGTTGTAATATAATTTTTGTTGTATTCTCCGCTACAAAAACAATTAAACTAACAATAAATTTTAAACAAATTAAAGTGATTTCAAAGCAAAAGCCAACCAAAAACAACTTTTACCCCTAACAAATATTACACACAGCGACAAAAAAAGGTTGTGTTTTTGCGCCTCTGAAATTTTCATTAAATTTAGATTTAAACCTTTAAATTAATTTTTTTAAATGATCCAAATTCTCGAAATAAACCATATTATAGAAAATTAATAATTTTGCAACACATATTGCAATATATGTATCTCGAGAACGAATTTGTCTCATTGGGTTTAATAAAACAGCAAACAAGTAAGAAAGATATAGTCGGTTAAGCCCAACCTCATACGATACCCCACAACATTGTATATGTCCATCAAAATTCGTGGAGGGGTCTTATATTAGACATTTGGACTATTGTGTACCGATACTTTTACTAAGTGTAAAATAAAATCTACGAATACAGAATATTACGTTAACACTAACATTTATATGAATTTATGCACTTTAGGGAGAATCCCGAAAGTGTCCTTATATGGGAGCTATGGTAAATTATGGAACGATCCCCATAAAATTTATCACCATAATTTCTACTTATATAAAACTTATTTGTGTCGAATATAAGCCTGATACTAACATGTGTATTTGTGTATGCACGTTAGTGATTTTCGGAAGAGGGTAATTATGGACCTATTAGCATGAAATTTGGCACAAAGATTGATACTTATACAAAACTTGCTTACACCGAATTTCATTAAGATATTGCTTTATTTAAGGCATTTAAGATCTTTAAACCCCTATACCGGGAGGACATTTGTATGGGGGTTAGGTGAAATAATGGACCGATCATAACCAATTTCAATGAGCTTCGTCCTTGTGTTATGAAAGTCCTATGTGCCAAATTTCATTGAATTATCTTCAAAATTGTGACCTGTACTTTGTGCACAAGGTTTACATGGACAGCCAGCCAGCCAGACGGACGGACGGACATGGTTAGATCTATTCAAAAAGTGATTCTGAGTCGATTGATATACTTTAAGGTGAGTGTTGGATGACATCAGCACAAACGCATATAATACCCCAACCCAATGGTGGTGTGGGATATAAAAAATTATAATTCAAGTTATACTAACAATATTTTTTAATCTGCTCAATAGTTTCGGAGATATTAAAAAAATTGTGTAGAAAAAAAATAAGATTTTAAAAATTTTTATTTTCAAAAAATAGTAAAAAATTTCAAATTTCCAAAAATGATATTAATTTGGTTTTATTTGTAACATTTGTAACATATCCAGCTATATGTTTAAAGAGAAAGAAACAATATTTTTGTAAGTTTTAATTTTTTTACGATTTTCTGAAAAAAAAAAAAAAATTTGTAAGAAATTTTATTTATTTATTTTTTCGACACAATTTTTTTGAATATTTCCGAAACTTTTGACAAGATAATAAAATGATATAAGCATAACTTGGAGGTAATATGAATTAGTTAATTAATTAATTAAATAATTAATTAATTTTCTATATTAAGATTTATCTTGAGAACTAGATTCAATTCACAAAAAGTGATTTATAAGCTTAGAACTCCCTAATAATGGTCATCTAAATTGATTAATAAATCAACTGCCGTAGTAACAATGTTGCCCTGTGTTATTAAAATAATAAGAATAAAGTATGATTAACATCAATTATTTACACACAATTACAAAGAAAAAAAAACAATCTACTAAAATACATTTTCTTATACTAAAAACAAACTTTCAATCTAAAATTACATTTCAAATACAATTTAGTTACAGTTTTTATTTTTTTTTTTTTTTTTTCAAAATATCAAAAGTCGCTGGAAGGATGTAAGCCAAGATAGTTAGTTTACTAATGAACAGCTGTACGAATTTTAATTATTATGATGGAGAAAAATATGGCGCCATTTCTACAGATACAATATGGCAAAATGAAATTTCAAAATGTTGCACATTTGAAGAAGACAACAATAACAAAAATTTTTTTAATTAATAATGATGACATTTTCTTCTAAACACATAAATATTAAGAGAAAACTTTACTAAACAATTGTTGCAACAAGAAAATAATAAAATAAAAATAAAACTTTAAAAATATACTTTTGGAGGTTATGTAACACTTTTATTTCAAAATTAATAAATATTAAACTTTAAAAAGATATTTAGACTGTACTGTACAGTACCACCGTAATAAAAGTAATAATATTTTAAAGGCTTAAAAATTTACAAGATTTAAATCCTTAAAAATTATTTAACAAAGAAGCTTTAAATTTTAGAAAAAAAAAAAAAAATGTAAATATTTAAATTTGTTAAAAACGCTTTTCGAAATAATTTTTGTTAAAATAAAAACAAAATTTCCAAAATCTTTTTTTTTTTTTTTTTTTTTCTTTATGAATGATGAACAGATCTTAAACCTCTCTGAGAAAAGCTTTCAAAATTTTCGCAAAAGTTTAAAAGATTTTTCAAGTTCTCAAGTTTGTTACTTTAAAAAATTTTAACAATATTGCAAAATGAGTTTGAAAATGAAAATTTTTATATTTCAAATACTAAAAATGATAGAAACAATGGCTTAAAAGTTGTTTTACAAAAAAGCTTCAAAATTTGAACAAAATGCGAATATTTAAAATGTTAAAAAAGTTTTTTGAAACAATTTTTAACACAAAAGTTGGAAAGATTTTTCACAATAGCTTTTAAAAAGTTTTTTTTTTCACAAAAAGCTTCAAAAAGCTTTTTCACAAAAGATTTGAAAAAACTTTAAATTTTCTTTTAAAAAAGCTTTTTAGAAGACTTTCAAAAAAATCCTTTCCACAAAAACTTTAAAAGATTTTTAGCAAAAGCTTTTTAAGTTTTTTTTCACAAAAAGCTTCAAAAAACTTTTTCACAAAAGATTTGAAAAAGCTAAATTTTCTTTTACAAAAGCTTTAAAAGCCTTTAAAAAAAAATTCTTTTTACAAAAGCTTTAAAAAAAATTAAATTAAAAGTTTAAAATGATAGAAGCAATGGCTTAAAAATTATTTTACAAAAAAGCTTTAAATTATCGAAAAACTTGTTACTTTAAAAAATTTTAACAATACTTTAAAATGAGTTTGAAAATATGAATATTTGTATATTTCAAATACTAAAGATGATAGATGGCTTAGAAGTTGTTTTACGAAAAAGCTTCAAAATTTGAAAAAAATGCGAATATTTCAAATGTCAAAAAAACTTTTTGAAGTAACTTTGTAACAAAAAAAAAAAAATTATAATAATAAAAAAAGTGCAAAATCTTCCTTTTCTTTATAACGAATGATATAACAAAAAACTAAACTTTCTTTTACAACAGCTTTGAAAGAAGTTATTTTTTTTACAAAATCTTTCAAAAAAGCCTTAAAAAATTTGAATATTTAAAGCTTTTTTAAATAACTTTTATAACGAACAAAAATTTGCAAAATCTTTTTTTCTTTATAAATAATGAACAGATCTTAAAAGGTCTTTGAGAAAAGCTTTCAAAAAAGCTTTACCAAAACAAAACTTCCACAAAAGGCTTTAAAACGATTTTGCACAAAAAATTAAAAAAAAAATTCAAACTATAAAAAATCTTTTTCGAACACTTTAAAAAAGCCTTTTGCAAAAGACTTTAAAAAAGCTTTTTCAAAAGTTTTTTTCAAAAAAATATTAAAACATCTTTGTACAAAAGCTTTAAAAAATCTTATTACGAAAGTTTAAAAAATTTTTAGAAAAAAAGTAAAAAGTCTTTTTACAAAAACTTTAAAAAGCTTTTTTGCAAAAGTTTTAAAAGCTTTTTTACAAAAAAGCTAAAAGAAAAATTTTTATAAAAACTTTTAAAAAAGTCTACATTTTATAATTTTATAATTTCATAATTTTATTCTTTTATGATATTATAATTTTATACTTTTATAATACTTTAGTTTTTAATTTTTTAATTTTGTAATTTTATAATTTTATTTAGATTTTTTAATTTTATAATTTTACATTTTTATAATTATTAAATTTTTAGTTAGTAATTTATTTATTCTGGTAATTTTTTTAGTTTTTAATTTTATAATTTTGCAATTTTATAATTTTATTCTTTTACAATTTTATAATTTTATAGTTTTTATTACATTTTTATTATTCTTATTGTTTTATTTTTTTTTTTTAGTTATTAATTTTTTAATTTCATAATTTTATAATTTTGTAATTTTATATTTCATAATTTTACACTTTTATAAATTTATAATTCTACAATTTCATAATTTTATTCTTTTATGATTTTACAATTTTATAGTTTTAATTATATTTTTATTATTCTTATTTTTTATTTTTTAATTATTAATTTTTTAATTTCATAATTTTATAATCTTGTAATTTTATAATTTCATAATTTTACAATTTTATAAATTTATAATTCTACAATTTCATTATTTTATTCCTTTATGATATTATAATTTTATATTTTTATAATTTTTTTAGCAAAAACGTAAAAAGTCTTTTCACAAAAACTTTAAAAAGCTTTTTTACAAAAGCTTTACAAAAAAGTTTTTAAAGCTTTTTTTACAAAAAAAGCTAAAAAGAAACCTTTTTACAAAAGCTTTAAAAAAAAGTCTTTTTACAAAAACTTTCAAAAAAGCTTTTACAAAAACTGTTTAGTAGAAAAACTTTTGCTTTCATTAATTCTATAAATCTTTGTACGTCTATAATATTAAATTAAATATTGCTAATAATTTGATTCTGGTAGATACTAATCTTGTATATTATAAACAAAAAAAATTGAAAAATTTAGCAACGGTTATTTTTACAATCTTAATCTCAACTACAAATAAAAATTTATGACTCTAAAAAGCTCATAGAAACCAAAATAACATAATTCTAAATAAAAAATCAATTATTATTATTATTATTTTTTTTTAATAACCAGAAATAAAATTTATGGGTTTTCATAATGAGGGTGTGTTTTGTGTTAATTTTTTTTAAACACCAAAAAACAAAAAAAAAACTATTAAACAAATTTATATAAATTTTATTTACACAAAATAGTTGAACGGTTTTTAACCTTTAAAAAAAATAATGACTTCTGGTTTTGAAAAAAATAAGATAAATAAAAAAGTACTCATAAAAAAAAGTAACCGCCAAATTTAAATAAAAATTATTTTAAATGTCTATCTATGGGGAATTTTATCACTACCATAGGTGGTTAGGGTATTATGAGTTTGTGCTGATGTTTGTAACGCACAGAAAAAAAAATTATCCAACAGCCACCTTAAAGTATACCAATCGACTCAAGAATCACTTTTTGAATCGATCTAACGATGTCCGTCCGTCCGCCTGGTTGGCTGACTGTCCATGTAAACCTTTTGCACAAAGTACAGATCACAATTTTGAAGATAATTCAATGAAATATGGCACGTAGGACTTTCATGGCACAAGGACGCAGCCTATTGAAATTGGTTATAATCGGTGCATTATTTCACCTAGCCCCCCTACAAATGTCCTCCCGGAATAGTGGTTTAACGATTATGAATGCCTTAAATGTAACAATATTGTAATGAAATTCGGTGCAAGAAAGTTTTGTATAAAGCTAGATTTACACGATTGAAGGTTTTTGAAGTCTTATCTAAATTTTGAAAATTTATTTTGATGTTCTATTTACACGTTTCAAAAATTTGATCAAAATATTCTTTCAATATATTTCAAAATCTTTTGATAAAAATTTGATCAAAATTTTTTGAAGTTAATTTACATTATTATACATTATTACTTTTTATATTGAAAATATTGACTTTGATCAGCTGTTTTGCTTCTTTTGTGAAATAATTTATTATTATAAAAAATAATTTATTATTATAAAAGAAAAAACAATTAACAAGTATGGACGACGACACAATCATCATAGCATCAACATTTTTAATATTGGAGGAAGAACCCAGCAAAAACTTTTTGGTTTTCGGTAATAACAACTACTTATTAAAGTAATTTCTTGGTAATGAGGCGTCATTATTATTTGCCTACCCTGTATTACATTAATAAGTACTCAATAGTATAATAGCACAGTAATACTGCAATCACGTGGATGAGTTGGCTAGAGCGCCGGATTAACAACCAGAAGGTTGTTGGTTCAACCCCATTCTGAAGCTGTTAGTTTTTTATAACAAAATGTCTAAAAAGATATTTTAAACTAAAAAGAGTTTTTGTCGCTTAGGATGCTATTTGCGAGATGGTGTACTGAGTTAGTCATTAAAAACGAATGGTTAGTTTGTTTCCAAGTTCGAGTCTCACTGACAGCAAAATTTTTTTGTTTTTTTATTTTTCTTTTCTTTTAGGTACATATTTTTGAGTACCCCTAGAGTCAAAAAATAACTACATGAATTTGTGGACAACTCTAACAAAAATAACTAGTTATTCAGGCAAAAAATAAATAGTTTATTTTTGTTTCCAATTATACCTGCTAGCTTACCAGGAAAGCAAAGTTTTTGCTGGGAAGTAGCTGATAATAATGCAAAAAAAAAAAAGAAGAAAACAAAAGGAATATTGGGTTCGACCTTTTCTTTTCGAAGGCAATAGTATGTATGTCTCTTTTAGGAATGATCCCGAACTATACAAAATCTTTGTGCGAATGTCACCAGACGATTTTGATTATTTGCTTAATCTCGTCACCCCATCAATAAAAAAAGGCCAATACTAATATGCGGGAATCTATATGCCCCGGAGAACGCCTGGCAATTACTTTGAGATTTTTAGCGACTGGGTACAGTTACGCAAGTCTGATGTTCTTGTTTAAAAGATCAAGATCATCGATATGCAATATTGTGCCTGAAGTATGCGCTGTATTATATAAAGTATTAAAAGATGAATTTTTAAAGGTAAAACTTAATTTATTAAATAAAAAACATATCAAAAATAATATCTATTGGTACAGTTGCCAGCAACAGAGGAGGAATGGGAAAGTATTTACCAAAATATAAAAAAAACGTGGAATTTTCCCAATTCAATCGGGGCATTAGATGAAAAAAACACATCGATATTATAGTACCAGCACACTGTGAAAGCGCATATTTCAATTATAAAAAGAAAAACGGCATTGTTTTGATGACGCTTGTGGACGAACGCGAACTACAATTTTGTTCGCTATCAAATGGATTATATAATACATTGAATTTGCCGTAACCGAAACCACTGCCCTGCAGACAAAAACCTATTCCATATGTGATTATTGCAGATGATGCGTTTCCCTTAAATTCCAATATTATGAAACCATATAGTTTTCGGAATCAAAATACGAAGGAAACAATTTTCAATTATAGGTTGTCCAGATTTAGGCGTGTTTCGGAAAACGTGTTTGGATTTAAATCAGCCCGATTTCGCGTTGTCAGAAAAACAATGGAACTTTCCCCACCAAATGTTGTCAAAGTTGTTCTCGCAGTATGTGCATTACACAATTTTTTGAACAAACACAAGTGTGGTACCTATGCACAGACAATAGACTACCACCAAGTGAATGCGAATGGATCTATAACGAACAGAGAATATTTTGCCTTCGATAGAACCATTGTACATTCAAGGTCGTCAAAGCGAAACGTTCAAGCTCATTCGACAAGAATTCACGGAATATTTTTTAAATGAAGGAGAAGTTTCATGGCAATACAAGCATATTTATTAAAAATGAATTATGTATTGTATAATTATGTATTGAATCAAAAGAATGAACATGCTGTTAAATTATTTATAGTTATCAATATTGCCAGATGCGATCAATAAAATCTTCAAAAATTTTGTTCAATAAATTTTGAAGAAATTTTGCTGCTTTAAACTCGTGTATAAAGCATTTTGCAGAGCAATTTTGAAGAAAATTTCAATCGTGTAAATCTAGCTTAAGTATTAATCTTTGTATCAAATTTCATGAATATTCGGTACATAACTGACCATAGCTCCCATATAAAACCCTCTTCCGAAAATCACTTTAACGTGCATAAATCACACACAAATACACATGTTAGTATCAGGTTTATATTTGACACAAATAAGTTTTATATAAGTGGAAATCATAGCGACAAATTTTACGAGATAAGCTCCATAATTTAACATAGCTCCCATATAAGCCCACTTTCGGGAATCACTCTAAAGTGTATAAATTCATAAAAATGTTAGTATTAACGTAATATTCTATATTCATATATTTTATTTTACACTTAGCAAAAGTATCGGTCCATAATTGTCCACATGTCTAATATAAGACCCAACCACGAATTTTGATGAACATGCACAGTGGTGTGGGGTATCATATGGTCGGGCTTGATCGACTATATCTTTCTTACTTGTTTTTTTTTTTTTTTTTGATTTTTTTTATTTTTTTATTGCGATTTAAATTGTACATCTTTATTTGTTGATTATTTTTTATTATTTTTCAAAAATTATTTTGTAATCTTTAATTTTTGATAAATGGTTAAAATCGAAAAACCAGCCTTTTGGATTTTTTTTTTTTTTTTTTTTGTCTAGTCAATATGTCAAAGTAAGCCTTATTTTACAAATGGTTACTGGATTTTGTAATCATCATCATGTAAATCAATCATGTGTATGACCAAATAACTATTAAAGTTCGGGTGTTTAGTTCACACCGCCATCATCATGCTGGTCATCTTTTACCAGCCACTGATCTTTTTCTTTTGCTGGCTGCATTCCTCTTCGTTGGTTGTTTTATTATTGTTGGTCAAGAAGTCTGGCTTGGTGTGGTCTTTAAAGGTCTGTCTGCTGTCAATGTTGGGTATTTGCTCTTTAGAGTCTGGCGAATTAGTTGTTGGCTTTTTGTGTATTTTTGTTTATTTGTGGTTATTGTTTATAACATTTCAAGTTTTTTTGTTCTCTTATTTAATTAATATTTTTTTTATGTTGTTTTTTTTTTTGTTAATGTTTTTTTTATATAATTTTTAAAGTGTGTTAATTGAGCAATTTGTTAAGAGGTTTTTGTTGTTTGTTTTGCTGTTTGTTTCTTTAATCATTTAATGGTAATTTGAGAGGCTTAAAATTTATTTCTAGTTAAGCTTTATAAGGAGAATTGAAAAGTCTTTAAATCAAAGTATAAAAAGTTTTGTTTTTTTGTTATCAGGTTGTTTTCATTTTAAGAAAAGTTTGCTTAATTTAAAGCTATTTCAGTTTAATATTACATATTAAGTTTTTCATTTTATAGTATAAAATATTTCATAAAAAAATACCTCGAAATATCATTTTATTTCCATTTATTCCTTAGGAAAAATAAATAAACATTTTGAACTTTCCCAAATATATATATATTTTTTTTTTTAATCATAAATCAATAAATATTTTTTTCTTTTCCATAAAGTCAAATACAGTAAAATATCTGTAAAATGGAGCTTTTTATAAATATAAAAACCAAATATATTTTGTTAGTAAAAATTTTAACATTTTAAATAGTTATCTAAAATCCTTCTAGCCTTATTTTAACTTTCCTATCCAAAGAGGTTTTACTGTTTTCTCAAAAAAATATTTTCAACCATAAATAACCTTAAACTTTAACCAACTACATACAGAAAATTATATTTATTTACTCTGTCAGTAGCAAAAATGTTTACAATTTTTGTGGTGGGTGTTGCAAAAATAAATAAATAAATAAAATTGTAATCGAAGTAAAATTAAACAAAAAATTAAAAAAAAAAAAATAAATAAAATTATGATCAATTGCTGAAACTAGCTAAACAACAAAGAAACTTACAACAATATACATACATACATACATACATACATACATATGTACATCAATTGCAATTTTTGCAATTGCATCGAATTGAAATCCAAAAGCATAAGAAAAAAATTCCATTAAAAAAAAATAACTTTATGAAGATCATATGAAATCATCTACAATTCTAGATTTGTTTATTCATCACATATATTTCATATGTCTGTGTAATTCTACTTATTTTTCAATAAATAAATTGAATAAATAGAATAAAGCCTATAATGATGAATTTAGTTATGGAATTGCGATGATGGCTACAGAAGACGCGGGCAGTCATGTGTGTTTAATATACAAACAAAAATACTGGAGAGTCTAAGTGAATGTTAGTGGATGATCATTCCTAGTGACGATCACGTTTTTACTATACATTCAATAAAAATAAATAGAAGACCTAACAGAACAGTAAAAAAAAAACTAAAACCTAAATCAAAATCATTGAGATTATTGCACTTGAGGGCAGTCAGGCAATCAAAATTGCAAAAAAAAAAATAGGCAAATAAACCGACAGACTAAAGTACAGCGAAAAAAAGAAACAAAAGTTTATTAAAACAAATTCTATTTCCAGTTTAAAGAATTTCCATAAGAAAAAAACTTCTTTTAAAATATAATGATTTCTTTAACATTCTTGAAATCTACAATTTCAAGCATTTTTTTTCTTTTAATTTTTAAAGCAATTTCTGATGCTGTAACGAATTTAAAATTGTCTGAAGGGTTTAGGTTTCCGCTCATTGAAATAAGAATCTTTTTGAAAAAAAAAAAAAAAAAAATTAATTCAATTCGTGATTATAATTGGGAAATGACGATTTAAAGGCTAAATCAAAGAATTTTGCAAAGAATATTTTACTTCCATATTTATTAAAACAATTTACATTTCTCTATAGAAAAGTCCAAATTTTTTCTATAGAAAAGTTTCATTTCAACATGACTACATTTTCTATAGAAAAGTTTCATGTCAACATGACGACTTTTTCTATAGAAAAGTTTCATTTCAACATGACGACTTTTTCTATAGAAAAGTTTCATGTCAACATAACGACTTTTTCTATAGAAAAGTTTCATGTCAACATGACGACTTTTTCTATAGAAAAGTTTCATGTCAACATGACGACTTTTTCTATAGAAAAGTTTCATGTCAACATGACGACTTTTTCTATAGAAAAGTTTCATGTCAACATGACGACTTTTTCTATAGAAAAGTTTCATGTCAACATGACGACTTTTTCTATAGAAAAGTTTCATGTCAACATGACGACTTTTTCTATAGAAAAGTTTCATGTCAACATGACGACTTTTTCTATAGAAAAGTTTCATGTCAACATGACGACTTTTTCTATAGAAAAGTTTCATGTCAACATGACGACTTTTTCTATAGAAAAGTTTCATGTCAACATGACGACTTTTTCTATAGAAAAGTTTCATGTCAACATGACGACTTTTTCTATAGAAAAGTTTCATGTCAACATGACGACTTTTTCTATAGAAAAGTTTCATGTCAACATGACGACTTTTTCTATAGAAAAGTTTCATGTCAACATGATGACTTTTTCTATAGAAAAGTTTCATGTCAACATGACGACTTTTTCTATAGAAAAGTTTTATGTCAACATTAGGACTTTTTCTATAAAAAAGTTTTATGTCAACATTAGGACTTTTTCTATAGAAAAGTTTCATGTCCACATGAGAAATTTTTCTATAGAAAAGTTTCATGTCCACATGAGAAATTTTTCTATAGAAAAGTTTCATGTCCACATGAGAAATTTTTCTATAGAAAATTTTCATGTCCACATGAGAAATTTTTCTATAGAAAATTTTCATGTCCACATGAGAAATTTTTCTATAGAAAATTTTCATGTCCACATGAGAAATTTTTCTATAGAAAATTTTCATGTCCACATGAGAAATTTTTCTATAGAAAATTTTCATGTCCACATGAGAAATTTTTCTATAGAAAATTTTCATGTCCACATGAGAAATTTTTCTATAGAAAATTTTCATGTCCACATGAGAAATTTTTCTATAGAAAATTTTCATGTCCACATGAGAAATTTTTCTATAGAAAATTTTCATGTCCACATGAGAAATTTTTCTATAGAAAATTTTCATGTCCACATGAGAAATTTTTCTATAGAAAATTTTCATGTCCACATGAGAAATTTTTCTATAGAAAATTTTCATGTCCACATGAGAAATTTTTCTATAGAAAATTTTCATGTCCACATGAGAAATTTTTCTATAGAAAATTTTCATGTCCACATGAGAAATTTTTCTATAGAAAATTTTCATGTCCACATGAGAAATTTTTCTATAGAAAATTTTCATGTCCACATGAGAAATTTTTCTATAGAAAATTTTCATGTCCACATGAGAAATTTTTCTATAGAAAATTTTCATGTCCACATGAGAAATTTTTCTATAGAAAATTTTCATGTCCACATGAGAAGTTTTTCTATAGAAAATTTTCATGTCCAAATGAGAACATTTTCTATAGAAAAGTTTCATGTCAACATGAAAACATTTTCTATAGAAAAGTTTCATGTCAACATGAAAACATTTTCTATAGAAAAGTTTCATGTCAACATGACGACTTTTTCTATAGAAAAGTTTCATGTCAACATGAGAACTTTTTCTTATAGAAAAGTTTCATGTCAACATTAGGACTTTTTCTATAGAAAAGTTTCATGTCAACATTAGGACTTTTTCTATAGAAAATTTTCATGTCAACATGTTACAAAATATTAGTTGACTTTTAATTGATATTTTGTAATATTTTTTATTTAATATGAAAAAAAAAACTTTGTCTTCACGTTCATTTTTTTCATAAACACTTTAAGGCATTTGCGTGATGTTATAATGTAAACTTAAAGTTCAATTTTCTTAAGTTTATTTTTTTTTATTTATTCTCATAAACATTTTTTTTGTTTATTTACAACCACAAAGAATTTTGTTTATTTTTATAAAGAAGTTGAAATTTTGCAAACATAAGCAGAATTCAATTATTTATTTATGGTTTTTTTTCATTAATTAAAATTTTCATTTTAAAACAAATTTGTTTATTTTGAAAAAAAGGCAAGAAGAAACAGTTTCGATTCCTTTAGTTTTTGAAACTTTAAAAAACATACATATGCCAGCAGCCAGGCCAACTATTTTTTTTATTAATATAGACTAAATAATACATTCATTCACTCATTACCTTGCCCCTGGTCCCTTTTGTTTCTAAAGCAAATTTGTGGTTTTTAACTTTTGGTCGTGGTCGTTGTTTGTTTGATTGAATGAATGTTTCTATAGAAAATATTCAACTTTATATGAATTTGTTTAAATTGAAAAAAAAAAATTATAAGAAAAAAAAAGAGGCAAATATTATGGCCTTCAATCATGTCATGGTTTTCAAATACATTTGAAAACATTCTATACATTTGTTTGCTTTTAGAATAGTTTAAAATCTTAAGAATTTTCTGTATACTTTTTTATTTTTTTATTATTATTTTTTTTTTTTAACGAGTCTAGTTGCAATATAATAAAACATTAAATAATTTTTATTTTTATATAAAAATTATTTAATTCTCACATTTCTTTTTGTGTTAAAGAATGTCAAAAAAATCTTACATCATTTTAAATAACGCTATTAGGATAAATGAGGCATATAAGATTTATTAAGCAAGATTGATCATATTTCAGAAAAAATGTCAACTAATGAGAAATATTGTTGGTTGAATTCAAAAAGCCCATAAACTGACTTTACTACATAAGAATAAGTCAGACTTTTCTAAAGACAAGTTGCTTAAATTTAAATGGGACTTTTGTTATAGAAAAGTTGCTTGCATTAAAATTTTCTTTTCTATATTTTTTTTATATTAAGACTGTAGCATATTGTTTCCTAGAAATAATTTAAAAATAAATATATTATTTATTTCAAAATTTTTGTTACAGAAACAAATAAATTTTACTTATTTAAAACCTCGCATAACAAATTATTTAATTTCCCTGTGTTGTGTATGTGTGTGTGTGTATGTTAATGAGTAAAACACTTGTTAAAATAATTATAATAAAATATAAAAACATTTTTTACGCCTTAAGAATTGTATAATAATTATTAAAATTTATTGTATATCTGTTCATTTCAATCTGACATATTTCAGCTGTTTGTAATGTTTCAGGTTTCTTTCTATAGGCCAACAATAATATAAATTTTCTTTAATAGTAGAAAGAAAGAAAAAAAAATCCGTTTGTTAATGCTCAGAACTCAGGTTCTAAAGATGATTCACTCTAATGATTTGTTTGTTTTGTTTGATTTTAGCCAGTTTTTCTTTTTTTGTCGTTTTTCTTCTTAACTCTTTCTTTGGGATTTTGGCTTATATTTTGTGTTTTTTGTTTTTGTTTGCTTTATTCTTGAGTTACATGAACACGCACTGGGTTAGTCATTTCTTAACAAATCATAACATAAAAAATGAAAGAAATGTCTTGCAAAAGAAACAGGTTTATTAAAGACATTTTTAATGTCTTTTGATGATGAGAACAGACCGAGGGGAGGCAAAAGACTTTTGCAAATTCTTTAACTACAAACTTGTAAATTACAGTAGTTATATATCTTGTTGGTAGTATCTTTTAAGGTTTTTCTTCTTTTTAGTCTTTTATTATTTTATGACCATTTAGCTAATGATGTTTATCTATTAGATGATTTTTTATACACATGCCATCACATACTCACACATACCTTCATCATACAGTTGATGAAAGAATATTTAATCGTAGAAATAAATCATTTTGCTACTTGAAGTCAAAAAAAAAAAAAAAAAAAAATATATAGATGATGAGGTAACACTTCAAAATGATAGTTAAGGAGTGATAATTTTTGTTTAAGTAACAAATATTTGTTAACTGAACTTCTCTCTATCATGAAATTCCAAAAATTCTTTCTACAGAAAATAGAAATGAATTTAAACCAAATTTTTCTATAGAAAAATTGCTAGCTTGTGTCAACCAGACAAGACTTTTCTATAGAAAATTTGCTTGTTTGTGTCAAGAAGTCAAGACTTTTCTATAGAAAAGTTGTTTGCCTGTGTCAACAAGTCAAGACTTTTCTATAGAAAACTTGCTTGCTTGTGTCAACCAGACAAGACTTTTCTATAGAAAAGTTGCTGGCTTGTGTCAACAAGTCAAGACTTTTCTATAGAAAAGTTGCTGGCTTGTGTCAACAAGTCAAGACTTTTCTATAGAAAAGTTGCTGGCTTGTGTCAACAAGTCAAGACTTTTCTATAGAAAAGTTGCTGGCTTGTGTCAACAAGTCAAGACTTTTCTATAGAAAAGTTGCTGGCTTGTGTCAACAAGTCAAGACTTTTCTATAGAAAAGTTGCTGGCTTGTGTCAACAAGTCAAGACTTTTCTATAAAAAAGTTGCTTGCCTGTGTCAACAAGTCAAGACTTTTCTAGAGAAAAGTTGCTGGCTTGTGTCAACAAGTCAAGACTTTTCTATAGAAAAGTTGTTTGCCTGTGTCAACAAGTCAAAACTTTTCTATAGAAAAGTTGTTTGACTGTGTCAACAAATCAAGACTTTTCTATAGAAAAGTTGCTTGCTTGTGTTAACAAGTCAAGACTTTTCTATAGAAAAGTTGCTTGCCTGTGTTAACAAGTCAAGACTTTTCTATAGAAAAGTTGCTTGCCTGTGTCAACAAGTCAAGACTTTTCTATAGAAAACTTGCTTGCTTGTGTCAACCAGACAAGACTTTTCTATAGAAAAGTTACTTGCTTGTGTCAACAAGTCAAGACTTTTCTACAGAAAAGTTGCTTGCTTGTGTCAACAAGTCAAGACTTTTCTATAGAAAAGTTGCTTGCCTGTGTCAACAAGACAAGACTTTTCTTGTTGCTTGCCTGTGTCAACAAGTCAAAACTTTTCTATAGAAAAGTTGCTTGCTTGTGTCAACAAGTCAAGACTTTTCTATAGAAAAGTTGCTGACTTGTGTCAACAAGTCAAGACTTTTCTAGAGAAAAATTGCTGGCTTGTATCAACAAGTCAAGACTTTTCTAGAGAAAAGTTGCTGGCTTGTGTCAACAAGTCAAGACTTTTCTATAGAAAAATTGCTTGCCTGTGCCAACAAGTCCAGACTTTTCTATAGAAAAGTTGCTTGCTTGTGACAACAAGTCAAGACTTTTCTATAGAAAAGTTGCTTGTTATCAAGAAAACTTTTCTCTAGAAAAGTTGTTCCGTGTCAAGTGGATTTCTCTATAGAAAATAGATTACAGTTAAAGTGAATGGAAAGTCCGCCTAAAATCTTCTTACTCTTTTAACTTAACTGGTCATAATTGTTGGCAATTATCATAATTCTATGATCATTTACCTGTCATCCGATTAAAGCTTTACCAAGTGTCAGCTAAAACTAACAACACATTTAAAATCTTATTGCTATAATCGCTTTTAAACTTTGTCTTTAATTACATTCTTTTCAACAACAATAACAACTGTTGCAGCAGCAAAAGCTTAACAAAAAAATGTTGCCGGCATCACATAACTTTAATATTCAATTAACTATTTCATACAAACCAAAACCAACAACAATATAAAATAATATTTAAACTAAAAAATGATCGTTTCACAAAAAAAAAAAATTACAATAAACAAATTCAACAGATTGTAAGCAAATTCTTTTGACTGTGTAACGCTCAGAAAGAACCAAGTTTTGAAATTCAACATTCGCAAACAACTTTAGCTAAAACAAAAATCAAATAAGAGTGGCTGACCTCGAGATGGTTTCCATAACGCCTCTGTTTTAAAGTTTTATAACTTTTTTCTTTTTTTCTTAACAGAATTACAAAAATATATGAGTGACGGTATTTTTAGTTTGTTTGTCTTCTGATCACTGATGATGACAAGTGTTTTGTTTGGTTTTTTTTTTTTCTTCTCTTTAAGATTTGTTTTAAAAACTTCTTTTTCTTTTAGGTTTCTTTATGGTGTCGTGATGTTTGGAATCATTAATGTTAATTTTGTTATTTTTCTCTCTCGTCTCTAGCAAATGAATTTGAACGAAGTTCATTCAATTGTTATGAGACAGGAAGCCCCCCTTATAAGAATCGTTAGTTAGACCACACCTTTAGTTCAACTGTCAATTGGAATGGTGGACGGACATCAAATGAACTACAACAAAGAAGTGATCGCTAATGGGAAAATAATAATTTTTGTTATAGATTGAAGCCTTTGAACAGAAAATCTTATAAAAAAATAATATAATATATATTTCTTGATAATAAAAAATAACACGAAATTATTTATTAGCTGGTATTAAATAATTTAATTAAAACAATCACAGTCGTAATAATTAAAAACGTTTATGATTTCTAAGCTATAAAAGCTATGAGAAACAAAACAGAGCATTAAAAATAAATAAACTTTAACTAAAATAAAAGGTTACTGGCAGAGCAACTCGATAATTCGAGGATGTTTGAAATCAAGCCTTAAGCTCCATATCAACACGAGCACTCTTCTATAGAAGAGAACAAGAGAACTTTTCTATAGAAAAGTTTCATGTCAACATGAGAACTTTTTCTATAGAAAAGTTTCATGTCAACATGAGAACTTTTTCTTATAGAAAAGTTTCATGTCAACATGAGAACTTTTTCTTATAGAAAAGTTTCATGTCAACATGAGAACTTTTTCTATAGAAAAGTTTCATGTCAACATGAGAACTTTTTCTTATAGAAAAGTTTCATGTCAACATGAGAACTTTTTCTTATAGAAAAGTTTCATGTCAACATGAGAACTTTTTCTTATAGAAAAGTTTCATGTCAACATGAGAACTTTTTCTTATAGAAAAGTTTCATGTCAACATGAGAACTTTTTCTTATAGAAAAGTTTCATGTCAACATGAGAACTTTTTCTTATAGAAAAGTTTCATGTCAACATGAGAACTTTTTCTTATAGAAAAGTTTCATGTCAACATGAGAACTTTTTCTTATAGAAAAGTTTCATGTCAACATGAGAACTTTTTCTTATAGAAAAGTTTCATGTCAACATGAGAACTTTTTCTTATAGAAAAGTTTCATGTCAACATGAGAACTTTTTCTTATAGAAAAGTTTCATGTCAACATGAGAACTTTTTCTTATAGAAAAGTTTCATGTCAACATGAGAACTTTTTCTTATAGAAAAGTTTCATGTCAACATGAGAACTTTTCTATAGAAAATTTGTTTGTCAAGCAAGCGAAATTTTTCTATAGAAATGTTTTTTTGTAGTCAAGTGGACTTTCCTTGCATGAAAGAATGGAAAATCTTAAGATTTTCTTAATAAAAGAAAAAAATTTTCTTAAATAAAAAGAAACTAACTTTTCTGTCTTAATATTTAATTAATTGACCTTTTGATTACCAAACAACTTGTTAGCAGCAACTTACAGTTTCATTCGTAAACAAATTTATTTGAGAAAAAACTTATGTTTATTTAATTAAATTTTAATGAAAACAATACAAAAAAAAAACTCTCACACAACACAAATCAAAAAAAAAGGAAATGAGTTTTCGGAAAAATTCCAAAGAAACATGTATTTTCAATGAAACATATGAAAATAAAAGTAAAAATTATGTATGAAAAAAATTTCGTAATTAATGGTTTTATTTTGCTTTTGCGTTCATTAATTAATGTTGGAAATTTAATCATTGTACAAAAATCAGTAATAGAAACTCAAATACTGTTAACATGAAAAACGAAATCAAAATTAAAATCAAATCTGAAATTGAATCTTCCATCAAATCAAAACAACCGCACTAAAAATAAATGAAATAACAATTTGAACATTTCCGTTGTAAGCTGTCGATAACTGTTTGATTTTATATTTAAACTTTAAAAATATTTGTTGTTTGGCATGGACGGGCATCCAAATAATGTTGTAATATCAAGATACGCACTTTTTAATTTTGCAAGCAACCACTAACACAAATACCTATCGCGATTAACTAACTCCAAAACAACCATACATTTGTTGTTTTGTTTTTGCATTTATTGTCTGTCTGTTTGTCCGTCCGTCCGTACGTCTGTTGTAAATGAATTTCCAAAGTTTGAAAAATTTAAATCTAAACAAAAACTCTTTTAAGAAGACCTCATTCACATGTGTTTTTGTTAAACAAAACAAAAATCGCAAAAAAAAAACTAAACAAATACCACAAAATTCGCATGAGTTTTTTTTTCAGTTTTTAATTTTCCATAAAAACCAAAAACTCAAAGTGAAGTTTTTTTTGCAAAGTTGTTTTCGATCGAAAAATTTAAACAAAAAGAATAACTTATTCACATAAAATATTACATTGTTCAATTATGGTTTTTTGTGTTGCATTGGTGCTACGAATATAATCGTGCAACAAAAACCATATAATTTGAGAGGTCTATGTTAAAATGAAATCTGAAAAATATATAATGAAAATTAAAATAAAAAAATCTTTGTATTTAGAAACGTTTTAATATGAAAATCATGAAAATATAATTAACAAATAAATATATTGAAATTATTAAAAACAAAACAAAAATCTAAAACACACTTAAGAAAAACATGAAAAGTCTACAGCTTTTCCTAGCTTAACTATAAGCAACTTTTATATAGAAAAGTGTAGCTTGACTACAAGCAATTTTTTTTTTTGATTACGAGCAACTTTTCTATAGAAAAGTGTAGCTTGATTACAAGCAACACTTTTCTATAGAAAAGTGTAGCTTGATTACAAGCAACACTTTTCTATAGAAAAGTGTAGCTTGATTACAAGCAACACTTTTCTATAGAAAAGTGTAGCTTGATTACAAGCAACACTTTTCTATAGAAAAGTGTAGCTTGACTACAAGCAACTTTTCTATAGAAAAGTGTAGCTTGACTACAAGCAACTTTTCTATAGAAAAGTGTAGCTTGACTACAAGCAACTTTTCTATAGAAAAGTGTAGCTTGACTACAAGCAACTTTTCTATAGAAAAGTGTAGCTTGACTACAAGCAATTTTTCTATAGAAAAGTGTAGCTTGACTACAAGCAATTTTTCTATAGAAAAGTGTAGCTTGACTACAAGCAATTTTTCTATAGAAAAGTGTAGCTTGACTACAAGCAATTTTTCTATAGAAAAGTGTAGCTTGACTACAAGCAACTTTTCTATAGAAAAGTGTAGCTTGACTACAAGCAATTTTTCTATAGAAAAGTGTAGCTTGACTAAAAGCAACTTTTCTATAGAAAAGTGTAGCTTGACTACAAGCAACTTTTCTATAGAAAAGTGTAGCTTGACTAAAAGCAACTTTTCTATAGAAAAGTGTAGCTTGACTAAAAGCAACTTTTCTATAGAAAAGTGTAGCTTGACTACAAGCAACTTTTCTATAGAAAAGTGTAGCTTGACTACAAGCAACTTTTCTATAGAAAAGTGTAGCTTGACTACAAGCAATTTTTCTATAGAAAAGTGTAGCTTGACTACAAGCAATTTTTCTATAGAAAAGTGTAGCTTGACTACTTTGCTATAATATGAGGACTTTTCTATAGAAAAATTCTCTGTAAACATCAAGACATGGAATATTTCTATAGGAAAGATTTCATGTTGACGAGCTTCTTCTTAATGCAAAGGTCCTCATGTTGACAAATAACTTTTCTAGCTTCTCTTATAGACTTTTTAATTTCTTTAAGTGTAGGTATTTATTTTTCTTATTTCGTTTTCATTTCAAAATTATATTTTATTTAATATTTTTTTTCTACACATGTTGTATTCATAACTTTGTATGCATTTTGTTGGGTGTTGAATTCATTTTCTGTGTTTCTTTTTTTTTCATTTTGCTTGAAACAACACATGAGAGTGATTTTGTTTTTTGCTGCTGCAGTTGCTGCCGCTTTTTAATATGAATGTGAATGAATTCACAGCATGGGCTTTTTTATTATTGTAAATTCAGTTTTTTTTTTTCTTGTAAAGTTTTTGGTGTTCATAAATGAAAATCATGCACAACGCGTACTACTCGTAATTGTTGTTACACCCTGATTACGCGACCAAACAAACTCTTAACATGGATACTAACACACATGCTCATACTGAACACTATTCACATACTTATGAACATCTAAAGAAACATGCAACATAGAAATACATATATACAAAGTAAAAATGTGAACGAATACCAACTAATGAACGCCTTCATTGCCATCTAATGAAAACGTCATAATTGTACTTAAGTTTATAGTTATATTTGTTTGAGTTGTACCAGCAACTAAAACTTTAGTAGTAGCAACTTTAAATGTTTTAATAGTTTCACTATGTAGTCAACAGAGAAATAACAACTGCAACGAATAGTGGTGCCACCCTCACCACCGTTAATGCCACCAACACCAATATCTTCTTTATATTCTTTTCATTTAACCATCTACACTTTGCTTTTAATATAATACTACAACAAATTAGACGAAGCAACAAAAAAAAAAAAAAAACAAATAATCCAACAACATAAACAGAAAATTCGAAACTTATAAGCTGCTTTAAAGTTTAAGTTTACAAAGCACTTAAAGTATTTTTGAAAACCAAAAAATTAGAAAATAATAATAATAATAATTACGATTTAATGATTTAATTTTTTAAAGTTTAAATTAAAAGACGTTTACCTTTCAGAACCCAAAAAAATTAATATTGAAATTATGCATTAATGTTAAGAAGCAAATTATCTTTAGAAAAAAGAAGGAATTTTTTCCTATAGAAAAGTTAATGCCAAAACTCGGACTTCTCTATACAAGAGTTCCTTATTAATATCAGGACTTATCTACATGAGGATTTTTCTACAGAAAAGTATCATGTAAACACGAGGACTTTTCTATAGAAAAGTATCATGTAAACACGAGGATTTTTCTATAGAAAAGTATCACGTCAACATGAGGACTTTTCTATAGAAAAGTATCACATCAACATGAGGACTTTTCTATAGAAAAGTATCATGTAAACATAAGGACTTTTCTATAGAAAAGTATCACGTCAACATGAGGACTTTTCTATAGAAAAGTATCACATCAACATGAGGATTTTTCTATAGAAAAGTATCATGTCAACATGAGGACTTTTCTGTAGAAAAGTATCATGTCAACATGAGGACTTTTCTGTAGAAAAGTATCATGTCAACATGAGGACTTTTCTGTAGAAAAGTATCATGTAAACATGAGGACTTTTCTATAGAAAAGTATCACGTCAACATGAGGACTTTTCTATAGAAAAGTATCACGTCAACATGAGGACTTTTCTATAGAAAAGTATCACGTCAACATGAGGACTTTTCTATAGAAAAGTATCACGTCAACATGAGGACTTTTCTATAGAAAAGTATCACGTCAACATGAGGACTTTTCTATAGAAAAGTATCACGTCAACATGAGGACTTTTCTATAGAAAAGTATCATGTAAACATGAGGACTTTTCTATAGAAAAGTATCACGTCAACATGAGGACTTTTCTATAGAAAAGTATCACGTCAACATGAGGACTTTTCAATAGAAAAGTATCATGTAAACATGAGGACTTTTCTATAGAAAAGTATCACGTCAACATGAGGACTTTTCTATAGAAAAGTATCACGTCAACATGAGGACTTTTCTATAGAAAAGTATCACGTCAACGTGAGGACTTTTTTATAGAAAAGTAACATGTCCACATGGTGACTTTTCTATAGAAAAGTATTATGTTAATATGATCACTTTTCTATAGAAAAGTATCATATCAACATGGAGACTTTTCTATACAAAAGTGAGGACTCATGCCAACATGTGAACACGAGGACTCATGCTAACATGAGGAATTTTCTATAGAAAATTTGCTTGTCAACATCAGGACTTTTCTATAAAAAGTCCATACTTGCTGACACGCCCTGTTGATTTTTTTTAATGAAAGTTTCTGAAGTACTTTCTATATATATAATATTTTTAACGCAATTGACACGAAATTTTAAGTGCTTTTTATTTATTTATTTTTTTTATTCACGTTTAAATTTTTGCCAAATTATCTTTATCTTTCTGTATCCATCTCCCTTAACTCAATTTATTGAATGAAATTTATTTTGCGGTTTGTAGCAGCTAAAGTAAAAAAAAAAATTTATTATTAAAGTCTTTACGTATCTTTTTATTAATAGCAAATTAAGAAAATTGTTCGCATTCAATTAAATTAAATTCAATTTAATTTAGAAATGCAATTTATTTATGAGAAAAGTGAGAAAGAATGAAAAAAGAAATACAAAACTCATTTATTAAGGAAATTAAAATAAATGGTGGGAAGATAAAAAGCTGGTCCGTCAATAAATTTAAATTATGAAGCAATACAAGAAATCCTTGAAAGGGATAAAGAAAATATTTTTTTATAAAAATAATATTAAAAATTATTTAAATTTTCTTAACGACTACTTAGTTGATGATGCCATATTTTAACAAATTGTTTAAAGCCTCCATATTTTTTGCAATTTTTTTTTTTTTTTCTTAACAAAATTCTTTAAACTTACTTACTTTTTCTATAAAAATTGTCGTCCGGTATGTAAGATTTATCAAAAATCTGCAACGAGATTATAAAAAATTGGTTGTAAATAAAATTTTTATATGTGCAAATATTTAATTTTAATTTAATAAATAATCATGCCATTTGTTTTTTCTTAATTATTAAAATCACACTATTTATCATTTTATTGCATTCCATCATGACTTTGTAAAAAAAAAAAAATAATAAAAACAAACATGAACAATTAAAAGGGAATGCAATAAATCCAATAATAAAATTAAATAAAAAACAATAACATCATGCTGATATTGTTAAAAAATACAATTGAATGGAATTTTTTAAAAAATTCACACAAATGGGAATTTTTTCAAAACAATAAAATATTTTTTAAAAAAAATTTGAATATAGATTTGTAACCAAAAAATGCTAGTTCTCAAGCTTAAGATCACTAGAATTCAAATCTGCCGTTTCCATAGAAAAATAGCGTTACGTTTACACCGAAAAGTTCTGGGTCAACCTAGGACTCTTCTATAGAAAAGTTTTCATGTCAACATGAGAACTTTTCTATAGAAAGATTTCATGTCAACATGAGAACTTTTCTATAGAAAGGTTTCATGTCAACATGAGGACTTTTCTCCGAAAGGTTTTATGTCAACATCAGGACTTTTCTATAGAAAGGCTTCATGTCAAAATGAAGACTTTTCCATAGAAAGGTTTCACGTCAACATGAGGACTTTTCTTAGGAAAGGTTTCATGTCAATATGAGGAATTTTCCATATGAGGAATAGTCCATGAGGACTTTTCTATAGAAAAGTTTCATGTCAACATGAGGACTTTTCTAGAGAAAAGTTTCATGTCGACATGACGACTTTTCTAGAGAAAGGCTTCATGTCAACATGAGGACTTTTCTAGAGAAAGGTTTCATGTCAATATGAGGACTTTTCTAGAGAAAGGTTTCATGTTAATATGAAGACTTTTCTTAAGAAAGGTTTCATGTCAACATGAGGACTTTTCTATAGAAAAGTTTCAGGTCAACATGAGGACTTTTCTAGAGAAAGATTTCATGTCACATGAGGACTTTTCTATAGAAAAGTTTCATGTCAACATGAGGACTTTTCTAGAGAAAAGTTTCATGTCGACATGACGACTTTTCTAGAGAAAGGCTTCATGTCAACATGAGGACTTTTCTAGAGAAAGGTTTCATGTCAATATGAGGACTTTTCTAGAGAAAGGTTTCATGTTAATATGAAGACTTTTCTTAAGAAAGGTTTCATGTCAACATGAGGACTTTTCTAGAGAAAGGTTTCATGTCAATATGAGGACTTTTCTAGAGAAAGGTTTCATGTTAATATGAAGACTTTTCTTAAGAAAGGTTTCATGTCAACATGAGGACTTTTCTATAGAAAAGTTTCAGGTCAACATGAGGACTTTTCTATAGAAAGTTTTTACGTCAACATGATGAATTTTCTATAGAAAGTTTTCATGTCAACATGAGGACTTTTCTAGAGAAAGGTTTCATGTCAACATGAGGACTTTTCTATAGAAAGGTTTCATGTCAACATGAAGACTTTTTTATAGAAAGGTTTCGTGTCAACATGATGACTTTTCTATAGAACGGTTTCATGTCAACATGAGGAATTTTTTATAGAAAGATTTCATGTCGACATGAGGACTTTTCTATAGAAAGGTTTTATGTCAACATGAGGACTTTTCTAGAGAAAGGTTTCATGTCAACATGAGGACTTTTCTATAGAAAGATTCCATATCAACATGAGGACTTTTCTATAGAAAGGCTTCATGTCAACATAAGGAATTTTCTATAGAAAGGTTTCATGTCAACATGAGGACTTTTCTATAGAAAAGCTTCATTACAACATAAGGACTTTTCTATAGAAAAGTTTCATGTCAACATGAGGACTTTTCTACAGAAAAGTTTCTATTAAACAGTTGCTTGTTAACATGAGTATTTTTCTATAGAAAAATTGCCTGGACTTTTCTATACAAAAATTCCTCACAAATAAATAAACAAGAAAACACAGACTTAATTTTATCTTATTAATGTGACTAACTTACAAAATATTTAAGCAGAAACCCTTAAAAAATGCCAAAACAATTTTAAAAAAATCTTTAAAACATTAATTATTTTCCTTAAGCTTTAAAATACTTTAAAAATTAATTACTCATTTTTCACTTTCTACTAAACATTTGTTTTATTCATTAAACATAAAAAAGATACATTTAAAAAATTAACCACGTTATAATAAATTTGTTTAATGATCTTGTTTATTTATTACAAAATTATTATGAAATTTTAGTTTTCTAGATAAAACAATAATAAAATAATATTAATTAATTACAGCAAAAAAAAAGGCAAACAAAAAGAAAAAAGAAGAAACAATTAACCAACAATTTAGAGGGAAAGTGAAATAAAAGCAGCAAAATATTTATATATGAAATTTAAAACTTAAATTTAAAGAGCTTAAATTTTAGTTAAGAATTTTCTTGTAACCAAATTTTTTCAAGGAAAGAAAATCTTAATTGTTAATTTTCATTTAAATATTTAACTATGAATTTAGCTTAATTTCTAACAAAGTTATAGGGTATTTTGTCATGAAACGCTTTAATTAATATTAATCATACGCTTAGATGTTCTAAATTGATTTTTATTAAAATTCTGTTTAAACCTTGAATTATTTTGAGGAAAGTCTCATACATTCTTAAGCTATTTAATAGAAACTTTCTATTAAAACTGTTTTAAAAAAGAATTTTAATTTTTCTCTATTTTCTTTCGTTGTTTTAGTTTTTCTTTTTTTCCTTTTTTCAAACAAATTATGTCAGTTGTATACAAACTTTGTCTAAACTCAATAAAGTACTTTTTTTTTTTTTTTTTTTGACTGGTTTATTTAAATTACTTAGATGTTTTTAAAACATTTTCTAAAGAATCCAGGTGCGAAAGTTTCCTTTTTTTTTTTTTTTTGTAAAACTTAAAAGAAATTTTTAACACATGTTTTGCTTTACACTTATTTTTTTCGTTGTTCATAATCTTGTATAAAGATCTTAAGATTCTTAATGTGGTTTAGCGTATGGCAAGAAAAAAAAACGCGAAAGAAAACCTAAACCACCAACGCCTTTCATATCAATTTAAACCCCAAAAAAAAGTAGAAGAATAGAAACATTAAGAGGAAATCTTGGGATATAAAAAGAATTTGCAGCTGCATTAGAGAAAACCGCACTAAACATTATTAGAAACTTCTTTTTGTTGCTATTTGTAAAGTAAAAGTTTGTCTTACAGTGATGTGTAAAAAAAAGTGATGCATTAAATATAGGGAAAGAAAGCAGTAAACAAAATCAATATAAAACATTAAGCAAAAAAAAAAAAAAAAAAGCTTAAACAACATATGCGTTATATTCCAGAATTTATGATAAATGCTTTTAAATAAAATGAGAACAAAGCTAACAAAAATTATGATCGTTAGAAAGACAAAAAAAGAAAAAACAAACTTGCCACAAATGAAAAATCACCTTAAGACATGCTATCAAAAAGATTTCTGTTTAGCTAAATAAAGGCTCTGTTTACATGAGATATGGCATCTAGTAAGAAAAGTGGGTGGTAATGTTAAATTTTTCCTGTCATAAAAGATTAAAGAGAAATTTGTTTCTTCCAGTGAGTTACTAAACACTAACAATAGTTAAAGTAATTGATAATGACATAAATATGTCATTAATTGGAAAAAAATGGTTTTATTGAAAATAAACATAATTTCAATTTTTATTACAAAACTATTTATGGCTTATACATATACATATATTGAAGCTATTGGGGTGAAAGGAGAAAGTATTAAGTGACAGGATTTAAAAATGTATTTAAACTTTACATTTACTTTATTATAACAAAGGTAATGGAAGATTTTGTAATAATTTATAATAATATGGCTAATTTTCAAGCAATTCTTTATAGAAAAGTTGACCAGGAACTTTCATTTAGAAAAGTCCTCAAACTAACATGATGTTTTTTTTATTGATAAATCCTCATGTTGATATGATGCTTTTCTATAGAAAAGTCCTCATGTTGACATGATGCTTTTCTATAGAAAAGTCCTCATGTTGACTTGAAATCTTTCTATAGAAAAGTCCTCATGTTGACATGAAATCTTTCTATAGAAAAGTCCTCATATTGATTGATGCTTTTCTATAGAAAAGTCCTCATGTTGACATACGATGCTTTTCTATAGAAAAGTCCTCATGTTGACATACGCTGCTTTTCTATAGAAAAGTCCTCATGTTGACATGATGTTTTTCTATAGAAAAGTCCTCATGTTGAAATGATGTTTTTCTATAGAAAAGTCCTCATGTTGACATGATGTTTTTCTATAGAAAAGTCCTCATGTTGACATGATGTTTTTCTATAGAAAAGTCCTCATGTTGACATGATGTTTTTCTATAGAAAAGTCCTCATGTTGACATGATGCTTTTCTATAGAAAAGTCCTCATGTTGACATGATGCTTTTCTATAGAAAAGTCCTCATGTTGACATGATGCTTTTCTATAGAAAAGTCCTCAGGTTGACATGATGCTTTTCTATAGAAAAGTCCTCATGTTGACATGATGCTTTTCTATAGAAAAGTCCTCATGTTGACATGATGCTTTTCTATAGAAAAGTCCTCATGTTGACATGATGCTTTTCTATAGAAAAGTCCTCATGTTGACATGATGCTTTTCTATAGAAAAGTCCTCATGTTGACTTGAAATCTTTCTATAGAAAAGTCCTCATGTTGACATGAAATCTTTCTATAGAAAAGTCCTCATATTGATTGATGCTTTTCTATAGAAAAGTCCTCATGTTGACATACGATGCTTTTCTATAGAAAAGTCCTCGTGTTGACATACGATGCTTTTCTATAGAAAAGTCCTCATGTTGACATGATGTTTTTCTATAGAAAAGTCCTCATGTTGACATGATGTTTTTCTATAGAAAAGTCCTCATGTTGACATGATGTTTTTCTATAGAAAAGTCCTCATGTTGACATGATGTTTTTCTATAGAAAAGTCCTCATGTTGATATGAAACCTTTCTATAGAAAAGTCCTGATGTTGACATGAAGCATTTCTATAGAATAGTCCTCATGTTGACATGATGCTTTTCTATAGAAAAGTCCTCATGTTGACATGAAATCTTTCTATAGAAAAGTCCTCATATTGATTGATGCTTTTCTATAGAAAAGTCCTCATGTTGACATACGATGCTTTTCTATAGAAAAGTCCTCATGTTGACATGATGTTTTTCTATAGAAAAGTCCTCATGTTGACATGATGTTTTTCTATAGAAAAGTCCTCATGTTGACATGATGTTTTTCTATAGAAAAGTCCTCATGTTGACATGATGTTTTTCTATAGAAAAGTCCTCATGTTGACATGATGTTTTTCTATAGAAAAGTCCTCATGTTGACATGATGTTTTTCTATAGAAAAGTCCTCATGTTGACATGATGTTTTTCTATAGAAAAGTCCTCATGTTGACATGATGTTTTTCTATAGAAAAGTCCTCATGTTGACATGAAACCTTTCTATAGAAAAGTCCTGATGTTGACATGAAGCATTTCTATAGAATAGTCCTCATGTTGACATGATGCTTTTCTATAGAAAAGTCCTCATGTTGACATGAAATCTTTCTATAGAAAAGTCCTCATATTGATTGATGCTTTTCTATAGAAAAGTCCTCATGTTGACATACGAGGCTTTTCTATAGAAAAGTCCTCATGTTGACATACGATGCTTTTCTATAGAAAAGTCCTCATGTTGACATGATGTTTTTCTATAGAAAAGTCCTCATGTTGACATGATGTTTTTCTATAGAAAAGTCCTCATGTTGACATGATGTTTTTCTATAGAAAAGTCCTCATGTTGACATGAAACCTTTCTATAGAAAAGTCCTGATGTTGACATGAAGCATTTCTATAGAATAGTCCTCATGTTGACATGATGCTTTTCTATAGAAAAGTACTCATGTTGACATGAAATCTTTCTATAGAAAAGTCCTCATATTGATTGATGCTTTTCTATAGAAAAGTCCTCATGTTGACATACGATGCTTTTCTATAGAAAAGTCCTCATGTTGACATGATGTTTTTCTATAGAAAAGTCCTCATGTTGACATGATGTTTTTCTATAGAAAAGTCCTCATGTTGACATGATGTTTTTCTATAGAAAAGTCCTCATGTTGACATGATGTTTTTCTATAGAAAAGTCCTCATGTTGACATGATGTTTTTCTATAGAAAAGTCCTCATGTTGACATGATGTTTTTCTATAGAAAAGTCCTCATGTTGACATGATGTTTTTCTATAGAAAAGTCCTCATGTTGACATGAAACCTTTCTATAGAAAAGTCCTGATGTTGACATGAAGCATTTCTATAGAATAGTCCTCATGTTGACATGATGCTTTTCTATAGAAAAGTCCTCATGTTGACATGAAATCTTTCTATAGAAAAGTCCTCATATTGATTGATGCTTTTCTATAGAAAAGTCCTCATGTTGACATACGATGCTTTTCTATAGAAAAGTCCTCATGTTGACATGATGTTTTTCTATAGAAAAGTCCTCATGTTGACATGATGTTTTTCTATAGAAAAGTCCTCATGTTGACATGATGTTTTTCTATAGAAAAGTCCTCATGTTGACATGATGTTTTTCTATAGAAAAGTCCTCATGTTGACATGATGTTTTTCTATAGAAAAGTCCTCATGTTGACATGATGTTTTTCTATAGAAAAGTCCTCATGTTGACATGAAACCTTTCTATAGAAAAGTCCTGATGTTGACATGAAGCATTTCTATAGAATAGTCCTCATGTTGACATGATGCTTTTCTATAGAAAAGTCCTCATGTTGACATGATGCTTTTCTATAGAAAAGTCCTCATGTTGACATGATGCTTTTCTATAGAAAAGTCCTCATGTTGACATGATGCTTTTCTATAGAAAAGTCCTCATGTTGACATGATGCTTTTCTATAGAAAAGTCCTCATGTTGACATGATGCTTTTCTATAGAAAAGTCCTCATGTTGACATGATGCTTTTCTATAGAAAAGTCCTCATGTTGACATGATGCTTTTCTATAGAAAAGTCCTCATGTTGACATGATGCTTTTCTATAGAAAAGTCCTCATGTTGACATGATGCTTTTCTATAGAAAAGTCCTCATGTTGACATGATGCTTTTCTATAGAAAAGTCCTCATGTTGACATGATGCTTTTCTATAGAAAAGTCCTCATGTTGACATGATGCTTTTCTATAGAAAAGTCCTCATGTTGACATGATGCTTTTCTATAGAAAAGTCCTCATGTTGACATGATGCTTTTCTATAGAAAAGTCCTCATGTTGACATGATGCTTTTCTATAGAAAAGTCCTCATGTTGACATGATGCTTTTCTATAGAAAAGTCCTCATGTTGACATGATGCTTTTCTATAGAAAAGTCCTCATGTTGACATGATGCTTTTCTATAGAAAAGTCCTCATGTTGACATGATGCTTTTCTATAGAAAAGTCCTCATGTTGACATGATGCTTTTCTATAGAAAAGTCCTTATGTTGACATGATGCTTTTCTATAGAAAAGTCCTCATGTTGACATGATGCTTTTCTATAGAAAAGTCCTCATGTTGACATGATGCTTTTCTATAGAAAAGTCCTCATGTTGACATGATGCTTTTCTATAGAAAAGTCCTCATGTTGACATGATGCTTTTCTATAGAAAAGTCCTCATGTTGACATGATGCTTTTCTATAGAAAAGTCCTCATGTTGACATGATGCTTTTCTATAGAAAAGTCCTCATGTTGACATGATGCTTTTCTATAGAAAAGTCCTCATGTTGACATGATGCTTTTCTATAGAAAAGTCCTCATGTTGACATGATGCTTTTCTATAGAAAAGTCCTCATGTTGACATGATGCTTTTCTATAGAAAAGTCCTCATGTTGACATGATGCTTTTCTATAGAAAAGTCCTCATGTTGACATGATGCTTTTCTATAGAAAAGTCCTCATGATGACATGATGCTTTTCTATAGAAAAGTCCTCATGTTGACATGATGCTTTTCTATAGAAAAGTCCTCATGTTGACATGATGCTTTTCTATAGAAAAGTCCTCATGTTGACATGATGCTTTTCTATAGAAAAGTCCTCATGTTGACATGATGCTTTTCTATAGAAAAGTCCTCATGTTGACATGATGCTTTTCTATAGAAAAGTCCTCATGTTGACATGATGCTTTTCTATAGAAAAGTCCTCATGTTGACATGATGCTTTTCTATAGAAAAGTCCTCATGTTGACATGATGCTTTTCTATAGAAAAGTCCTCATGTTGACATGATGCTTTTCTATAGAAAAGTCCTCATGTTGACATGATGCTTTTCTATAGAAAAGTCCTCATGTTGACATGATGCTTTTCTATAGAAAAGTCCTCATGTTGACATGATGCTTTTCTATAGAAAAGTCCTCATGTTGACATGATGCTTTTCTATAGAAAAGTCCTCATGTTGACATGATGCTTTTCTATAGAAAAGTCCTCATGTTGACATGATGCTTTTCTATAGAAAAGTCCTCATGTTGACATGATGCTTTTCTATAGAAAAGTCCTCATGTTGACATGATGCTTTTCTATAGAAAAGTCCTCATGTTGACATGATGCTTTTCTATAGAAAAGTCCTCATGTTGACATGATGCTTTTCTATAGAAAAGTCCTCATGTTGACATGATGCTTTTCTATAGAAAAGTCCTCATGTTGACATGATGCTTTTCTATAGAAAAGTCCTCATGTTGACATGATGCTTTTCTATAGAAAAGTCCTCATGATGACATGATGCTTTTCTATAGAAAAGTCCTCATGTTGACATGATGCTTTTCTATAGAAAAGTCCTCATGTTGACATGATGCTTTTCTATAGAAAAGTCCTCATGTTGACATGATGCTTTTCTATAGAAAAGTCCTCATGTTGACATGATGCTTTTCTATAGAAAAGTCCTCATGTTGACATGATGCTTTTCTATAGAAAAGTCCTCATGTTGACATGATGCTTTTCTATAGAAAAGTCCTCATGTTGACATGATGCTTTTCTATAGAAAAGTCCTCATGTTGACATGATGCTTTTCTATAGAAAAGTCCTCATGTTGACATGATGCTTTTCTATAGAAAAGTCCTCATGTTGACATGATGCTTTTCTATAGAAAAGTCCTCATGTTGACATGATGCTTTTCTATAGAAAAGTCCTCATGTTGACATGATGCTTTTCTATAGAAAAGTCCTCATGTTGACATGATGCTTTTCTATAGAAAAGTCCTCATGTTGACATGATGCTTTTCTATAGAAAAGTCCTCATGTTGACATGATGCTTTTCTATAGAAAAGTCCTCATGTTGACATGATGCTTTTCTATAGAAAAGTCCTCATGTTGACATGATGCTTTTCTATAGAAAAGTCCTCATGTTGACATGATGCTTTTCTATAGAAAAGTCCTCATGTTGACATGATGCTTTTCTATAGAAAAGTCCTCATGTTGACATGATGCTTTTCTATAGAAAAGTCCTCATGTTGACATGATGCTTTTCTATAGAAAAGTCCTCATGTTGACATGATGCTTTTCTATAGAAAAGTCCTCATGTTGACATGATGCTTTTCTATAGAAAAGTCCTCATGTTGACATGATGCTTTTCTATAGAAAAGTCCTCATGTTGACATGATGCTTTTCTATAGAAAAGTCCTCATGTTGACATGATGCTTTTCTATAGAAAAGTCCTCATGTTGACATGATGCTTTTCTATAGAAAAGTCCTCATGTTGACATGATGCTTTTCTATAGAAAAGTCCTCATGTTGACATGATGCTTTTCTATAGAAAAGTCCTCATGTTGACATGATGCTTTTCTATAGAAAAGTCCTCATGTTGACATGATGCTTTTCTATAGAAAAGTCCTCATGTTGACATGATGCTTTTCTATAGAAAAGTCCTCATGATGACATGATGCTTTTCTATAGAAAAGTCCTCATGTTGACATGATGCTTTTCTATAGAAAAGTCCTCATGTTGACATGATGCTTTTCTATAGAAAAGTCCTATAACAACAATTTAAGCTAAAATTAAAGAAATTGCATGTCATCTTTTAAATCTTTAGTGTTTTTTATTTATTTGTTCTTTTGGTATTTAAAGCTTGGCCTTTGGCATTCAAAACCCTCGAAAACCAAAAAAAAAAAAAAATTAAGCGTTTCTCTGTAGTTCTTAAAAATCATAAAAACAACATTTTAAAAGCAAACATATCAACAAACAAATAATAAAAATTCCTAGAAAATAAAATGTGTTTATAGATAAAAAAAAACATCATTTATATGGATTCTTGGTCAAGATAAGCCTAACTACAACAATAATTACAACAGCAAAATTACAAAAAAATATGTTAAACATTGTTGTTGTTTTCATATTTGCATAACACCCAGTCATCAACATTAAAAAAGATAATATCACTCTTAAATATCTACAAAAAGCTTAAAGGATCCCTTAATTACCTAAGAATAAATGCCAGAAAGCACAGAAAAATTGTTGCTAGTTATAGAGAAAACAACAAAAACAACAATAGTAACAATAACAAAAGAAATTTGTATAAAAATTGGAAGAACAACAACTAAACCGGAAGTTGACAAAATTTTTTAGTGAACACTTTATTGTTTTTTTGAAAACATTCGTACAAACAAGCGCAAACAGCAGGGATGGAAAATTGTTATAAAAACTTAACGAAGTTTTATTTTTTATATAAAAAAATTTGAATTTTTAAAATATTTATCAATTTTATTTAAAATTTATTTTAAATTCTAAAGAAAATTTAGCACTTGTGGACATTTTTAAAACTTAACGAAAATTTATTTTGTACAAGAAAGTAATTTAATATAAATTGTTTTCTTTATTTGCATATAACAAATAAGTAAGTTTCAGAACTTAACGAAACGTTATTTTTATTTATTATTTAAACGTCATTTTTATTTTTTATTATTATTTTATTTAATGAAAGAGCAAAATGTGAAAATGTTTCCATATTTATTTGTGTTTTCTAATGAATTTTTTATTTCTTTAGGAATTTTGTAATTTTGGCCATCTCAAAAACTTAACGAAACTATTTTTTTTTTTTTTTTTTCAAGAAATGGTATCAAAATAAATTTATCATTTTTTATCTGACTTATGTAATGAACTTTTTTATTTGAAACAAATTAAAAATTTTTGTACATTTAAAAAACTTAACAAAACCTTATTTTGCTTAAAGAATGAGCATATTTATATTTTTACAGAAATCTAATAATTTTGGTCATTTAAAAAACTTAACGAAGCTTTGTTTTTTGCAAGGAATTGACAAAAAATAATTTTTTTCTTTAGAGTCAATTTAGTTAACGAACACTTTAATTTTAACGAAATTGCAGTTTTCGCCATTTAAAAAACTTAACGAAATATTATTTTACTTAACGAATTAGCAAAATGTAAATATTTTTCCACATTTATGTTTATTAATGAACTTTTTATTTCCATAGAAATTTGGTAATTTTGAACATTTAAAAAACTTAACGAAACTTTATTTTATTTCACGAATAAGTAAAACGTGAACACTTTTCTATATATATATTTCTTTTTGTTAATGAATTTCTTTTTCTGTAGAGTTTTAATAATTTTGGCCATTTCTAAAACTTAACGAAAGTTTACTTTTTGTAAGATATTTTCTAGAAGTAAATTTTTTCTTTAGTTACATAATTTATTTAATGAACATTTTAAATGCAAAGTAATTAGGAAATTTTGGGCACTTAAAAAAATTAACGAAACTTTATTTGATATATTGAATGAGCAAACTGTGAACATTTTTTTACATTAATTTCACTTTGCTAATGAATTTTTTATTTCTCTAGAAATTTGGCTATTTTGGCCATTTTTAAAACTTAACGAAACTTTTTTTGCAAGAAATCTTTTTTATTTTAATTTAATTTTTGTATTTTCTTTAAATTGCTAAAAGCAATATGCAATAGTTTTAAATTTTCCATCCCTTTTTTGTTTTAAAAACACAATTTTTTTACACTTTTACATACAAACTTTAACATACTCTTTACATACCTTGTCTCCCTTAAAAAAAAAAATTATAGAAAACACTCATTAATGTTTAATGAGAACTTACTTACAATCATACTTAAATACATGTACAAAAACATGTTAATTTAACTTTTGTTCTTGTAGTTGCTGTTATTATTATTAGAATGTTTAAAGAATTTAAAAACAAAAATAAACAGAATTAACAATATGAAGCAGAACGATCAATGACATTTAACGAATATAAATCGTTTAGTTTGATTGGTTTTTGAATAAGTATGTGTTCTTAACTAATAATAAAAATGTATGTATGTATGTATGTATGTAAGTATGTAAATCAATTATCTCATCTATCATTGTCAATTGGAAACCAAACACACCTTTTTGTTTAATGAGTATTTGCAAAAATTCTAAAATTTAAAAAAATAAAAAATATTAAAATTGAAGTATTAAAATTATTTTAAATTAAATCAAGTATTATTAGATTGGTTAGAAAAAATAAAAAATATTTACTTGGCAAATGACCCTTATAAGTCATTTCAGTAATGTTGTTTAAATGCACTGAGGGAAAAATGACGTTGCAAAACCGGCAACGGTTGTGTTTAAATTGCCATCTAACACGGTATCTACTTGTTTTTGAAACATCCGTTGATGCTTTGCATCACAAAACGCAAGGCAGAAAAATTTTCATATGTTTTTGTAATATAAAGTTTAGCTTCCCGATATTAACGTGTACAAAGATCGCAACGAAAGTTAGCAACGATTTTGAAAATTGCACAATGGCAACACTTTTTTGCATATTTTTTAACAATTTTTACTTCCATTATATCTCGAGATCTGGTCAGTTCCACGAGACTATATATACCGAAAAGGAAGAATTCTCTACAGAGATTATAAAACGGTTTCCGAGCAAAAAATTCTTCGAACGGTTTTTGAGAAATCTTACATCATCCACCTTGGCCATAGATTCTACTATATCTTGGAATAGAGCAAGTGCCAAAATATCAGACATATAGGAAATGGAAGTATACCACCTAGAAACTAAAAAAAAGTCAACCGTGCAAAAAATTGTTTGATCCATTTCTAAGAAATCCAAGCTCCTCTATTTTGCCCAATATAAATTATAGAATCTACTGTAACTTGAAACACAGTCAATACCAAGAGATCAGACATATAGGAAATGAACTATAAAAAGTCAACCGTGCAAAAAATTATTTGATCCATTTCTAAGAAATCCAAGCTCCTCCATTTTGCCCAATACAAATTATAGATTCTACTGTAACTTGAAACACAGTCAATGCCAAGAGATCAGACATATAGGAAATGAACTATAAAAAGTCAACCTTGCAAAAAATTGTTTGATCCATTTCTAAGAAATCTAAGCTCCTCCATTTTGCCCAATACAAGTTATAGATTCTAATGTAACTTGAAACACAGTCAGTGCCAAGATATAGTCTCTAGATGGTATACTTCCATTTTTTATACGTCTGATTAATTGTTCAAATTTGTAACCTTGTAGACCCGACTCTATTAGTCCTATATAGTCCAAACACAAAACTTAACTGCATATTTATTTGCATTTCAGTTGTCGAATCGTACATTACCTGTAAACCAAAAAGTCGCCGCCGTCATTTATTTATATTACCGGCCTACTACGCTGGAAGATTTGCTCGGCTTTGTTTTCTTACAGTGTTGTTATTAAATTGCGCTTGTAAATGCGTGAAATTGATGTGGAAAAATTTATTATTTATGAAAAAAATTTATAAAAATAATGATTGTGATGAAACGGAATACTTTATCCAAAATACTCGAGAATATTTGGTAAATAAGTCAAATATATTGAAAATTCCGGTAGCATAATTTCTTGAACAGACGAAGAAGCGGCAAAATTCCGTGACGACGAACAATTCTGTCAATTCCTGGAAGAAATAAATATGCCATCTATTAACATAAAGTATAAATATTTCTTGTATTCTTTAGCCGCACAAGTGACATTCAAGAGTTTGCCCCATTTAAGTATGAACGACTTAAGGAAGACCAGAGTTCAGAGCGAAACTCTTTGATTGAAAGAAAAAGAGAAATTATAATTTAATTTTATTTAATAATATTTGTATACTTTTTATAGTAATACTTATAATAAATATGACAACAAATAAAAAACAAATTTGATTGGTTTTAATTAATTCCAAATAAGGTTGGGTTTAGAAAACAGACGGTGTGAATTCGATACCGGGTCGTTTTCAAGTTCACACCGATGCGGTATTAAGTGTGATCACTGTAGTGTTAATTTCGATACAAATTTAGTTTCGATTTGATAACATTGCGTTGTCAAATTTCCGTTGCATATTTGAACACGCCGTTTTCAGATTTAACACTGTTGTCTGATACACTATTGACACTGAATGATATCATTTTGAACATGATTGTGATTATTATTTCTTTAGGTGTAATAAATTAAATTTTTACTATATAATTTTTGTTTTTTATTATAAAATTTTTCCTTTATCTAAAATCTTTGTTTTCTAAAATGTCCCTTAAGAAATCTATAAAAATATAAATTTTATATGTAGAAAAAGGCATATCCTTGAATACATTTTTTTACGTGGGGCTGATTATTAATTTTATGACTTTTAACAATTTTTTTTTTTCCTTTTTATAGTTATTGCATTTTTTTATAGTTATTGTCTTTTATTTTAAAGCTTTCATAATTTGCTTTTATTATAGTTTTTTTTTATTTACTAGCAAATTGTAAAAATATACACCCACATTAAGAACAATATTTGTTTTGTTCTCCGTTTTTGGTTTATATTTTTGTCAGCGTTGTCAACTTTTAATTTTTAAAAAGCACAAAAACTGCGTAAAAAACGCGTAATTTTTCCAAAAAAGCACTGAAATATTTTCTTCATCATATTTTTCAACGTCGCATTGCTTTTGTTCTATAAATCAAAATTTGATGTACATTTTGTTAATTTAAAATCAGATAATAAAATTGTATCTACCTTAAGACCTGAAGCGATTTGGAATTAGAGGACACGACCGAATTAAATTAAGGACAAATTGAGTACAAATTTTGAAAAAAAAAAAAAATATCTATTTCTCTATGTCGAACGAATATCTAAGCAAAAGAAAGCAAGTCGGAATTCGAATCATTTTGGGTTTCACTATTTCCTAAGCTTTTTTCGTACGCATGGAGTATTTTTGCTGTATTTTTCTTTCAGAGTAATATTTTTTCGTAAAAATATTAAAAATAATACTAATGGCCTGTTTACACAAGACATGTAAAGATTCAGATAAGCGAGTGGTATCCAGACGAGTACGTAAGAAAATGAGTTTTTCAAAGTACTCGTCTATCTTACGTTCTCTTACAGCCCGTCTAGACGTAATATAATATGTAAGATTTTTGTATCAGAGAGTGCCAAATTCGCTCTCTGAAAGAATTATTTCATATATTAGTATTATAAGATGTATTATGAGACTGTTGTGATGAGATTTCTCTACACAACCATCTTATAAGATGAACGTCAAAAAAATACACATACACGAAAGTTTGTTTGTGTGCGTGCATGTGTATTACTAAAAAAAACAGTTATTTTTGTAAAATTGTTTCCTTTTAGTGTGTGTTTTACATGTTTTTTAACATGCAAAACACATTTTTATAAAAATTGTGCTAAAAAAGTGCGAATTGCTTAAATAAAAAGGACATGTTTACTCCGTGACTTAATGAAAATAATCATATCTTATAGGATTTATTAGAATACGATTTAACATAATATAAAAAATGGTTACTCTCCTCTGCCAGCCTTATCTCACATATTATATCAGCGTTAATCTCAGTTAGACACCTGGGGTTATGTTGTTTTTCCGCTATTGTCAAATGTTATTGTTGCCATTATGTTTAATTTTTACATCTTGTATATGCTTTTCATATAAAATCATGACTTTTGAACAAAAAATTAGCAACCTTTAAATATAAACAAGAACAGCTGTTTTTTATTTACTTAAAAAATGTTGTGTTCGGAAAATATTACAAAAATAAATTTACATAGTGTAAAAACTATATTACAATTTTTTTAAATTAACAATAATGTTTCCCTCAGTGGCATAATACTTTAGCGAATCGAGTGATTCTAGTGAGAATGGTGTTGGCGACACATGTATATGTCGCAGAAATGTTCGTGATGCATTAAATGTGTCAGATTTGTCAGAGGAGTGGTATGTTTATAAAAATGTTAAAGGTAACTTTTAAAAATTTGTTATATTTATAGTATTATGAACGCATTTTGCGTTAACAAAGAAATTCTTTCAATGTTGCTTTCTGAATTAGAATTTAGTTATAGAATTAAAGCTTCACGATTGAATTTTACCGATTGTCTGTTTTTGACATTAAAGACATTTGTAAATGCTTTAAAAAAACACAAAATGTATACAAAAACGTCAGTTCTTACGTTTTTACCCAAATGAGTTTTCGTTCGCTTAGAAGGTGAAAAAAAGCATTCGTTCGACATAGAGAAACAGGCGATTAATTTTCAGAAATTAACAGCCGTATTCAAAAAAAAAAAAAAATAATAATTTATATTTAAAGCACAAACTAGCTAATACACAATTTAGCCCTTAAAGTCTTTATTAAGAAAATCATATTCAAAAAACTGTTTACAGTCTACGTTAACTAATAAACTATTTTTTGTTTATGTAGGCCACCCTTCTCAGTTTCTCTCTCATTTATATTGTCAGTGTTGTGAATATGTGTTTTAATCCATTATTATTTTTGATAGTACGTTTTTGATGATAAATAGGTTTTTTATTTTAGAAAAAAAAATCATTACTTAAGCTAAATTAAGATTACGCAAATATTTGACACGAAATATTTCATCGTGTTTTCCGCAATTTTTGCGAATAAACACAGTTTTTTTGTAAGAGAGAAGTGGAAATACCTTGTTTTCTTTATATCATGATATATAATATGTAATTTTTCGCTTTGCTGAAAATTTTTCTTAATTATTATTAATATAAATAGTTTTCGATAGTAAAAATCATTTATGAACTATAAAAATTTTGAAATTTCGTGTTACCGAAAACTTTTAAAAAGCACTAAAAAAGCACCGAACACTGACAAAATTTTTCCGCGTCCAAATTTCTGAAAATCATTGAAAAAAAGTGATAAAGGCACTTTGTTGACATCACTAGTTTTTTATATTTTGTGCATTTCTTTTGACATTGAATCTTTGTTTTTTTTTTTCATGTGGTGGAGGGGGTGTAGAGCTTTTTGTTTATTCATAGTACATATTTGTATGTATGTGCATTAAACAATGTTATTGTTTCATTGTTGAAAATTCATATGTATATGTTTTGTTTTGATTTTGTTTTTATACATATTAGGGCTACCACATTTTTGGTTTAACCCCAAATTTTCAGGATTTTTGTTGCAGATGTGGATGATGATTTTGGTTTGGGTATTTGGGAATTTATTGGGAATATTTAAAATATTTTGCAATTTTTTCTGTGATATTATATAATAATTGTATATTTTGTTCAGTTAATAAAATTGGAATTTTGCATAAATATACATATATATATTTTAAAGATGCTGCAAGTACAGTCATTATAAAGAACTTAAACAAGCAATCCTTAATTGCTAACGATCTCTACAAATAAAGCATGTGTATAATGCATATTTTTGATTATGCGTTTAAAAAAACTTTGGAAGGCATCTTAACTAGGGTATCCAATCGATTAACCGTCATTCGGTTATCCGATTAATTTTGATCGAATAATTTGAAATTGTCTATTTTCGAATAACAAATAAAATAAACTGAATAGTTTGTGTGAAATAACCGATTAACCGAAATTTATTTTTCTGGAGTAATAAATTTGGAGAATTTTTTAAGAAATTTATGCCAACTACATCTTCTTCTAAAATATCTTTTATATCCAAGCAAAAAAAAAAAAAAAAGTTCTTTTTCATAAAATATCAATAGGTTTAGGTTTTTTTTTTTTTTTTTGTGCTTAAGAAGTAATACGAACAGCACCTAAAAATGATATTAAAAAGAGATTCAAATGAATTTTTTTGTTGTTATTTTTGCAAATACTTATTACTAAATCTAACTGTTTTAAACGAATGAAAAATAATTTTATGCATAATTTTTTTATTAAAAAATATGTTGGCTAAAACTAATTGAACAAGTACCAAAAAAGAGAGTATCTTCCAATGACAAGCCTATGTTTTCATTGGAAATGATCCGAATTAGCACTACTCTGGATCTTATTGACTTATTTGAATGATGTTTTTTTTTTTTGCTCCTAAATTATTAGCTCTTATTTTTAAAGTTTAAAGAGTTGTAGTTTTTTCCTTTTTTTATTTAAAGATATATCAAAAAATTATCAAAAAATTTGTGTGATATATTTTTCATAAATATCAGAAAGTTAATTGCGAATTTTCACTCTTTCAGGAAAAGAGCAAAACAAGTTTTTTGGCAATTTCTTAAGGTTCTTTTTTTCCCAATGTTAATTTCGAATATGAATTTTTTTAGTAATATGATGTTGTATTTGTAAAATAAATTTTTTTTATAATTGTTTCATCTTATTTTCATAGAAAAACGGTCTTAGAAAATCTCAATACATTACCTCCTATGAAATATGCTCCCCCTAAATAGAAACTAATAATTTTTCTCACGATTTTTTTTTTTTTTTTTTTAATTTTTATACATCAAGTACAAACAATAATAAAACAAGATTTTTTGTACTAATATCACCGTTGGATATTACTTTAGCCTTTACTATGTCAATATTAATAAAATCTGTTGCCAAGAATTTAATCCGACATATTGAATAATTTTAATTCTAAAGTTATATATGTATAGTACAAATTCTTTAGATGTACAAGATGGTGAATCTGAAGCTTAATATATCATGTATTTTTGAAATACATATGTAGTTTTGTAACAATATTCTTCAAAAAAATTATTTCTACAAATAGAAAGCACAAATACTTGTTAAAAACAAAAAAGTTAATTATTTTGAATAACAAAATGTTTTTTGAGTGGGGATTTTTGGAGAATTTTTTTTATTTTCGGGATTGGTCAAAAAATATCTGGCAGCCTTGAGTTTAAATAATTTGCTTCTCTCCACTCATGTGGGGCTTACTTTTGGGGGATTTTTAATTCTTTATGCTTTTGCTTAGTTTGTGCGTTTGTTTATGAGTGTGTTTTGTTTTGTCTTTAAAGATTTTAGAGTAGTAATTCATTCTCTAAAGACTCGAGCTAATTTACTTAACAAGTTTGTTTTTGTAAATTTAGTTTTTGTTCTTGTTGTTGTTTTCTATACAGACAGCCGCTCATAATTTATATAAATAAAAGAAGACAAAATAATATCAAGATGATGAGGAAAAAGAAGATTATTATACTTTTTTTCATTAGTATGTAGGAATATGGGAGTGTTTTTGTAAGTGCGTATGTGTGTTTAGCTATAATATGAGTCATTTTTTTGAGACTTTATGGATTTGAATGTTCAATTAACCCTTAAATGATGAAGAGAAATGAAATAAAATATTTTAAATAAAATTTAACAAAGAACTATGAAAAACAGGGACCGTAACTTTTATGATTTTCATTATAAAAGTGTAACAAGTAAATTAATTTAATTTTGTGATTTTTTTTCTAAGTTATATACAAATGTAAGTTATTTTGTGATTTTTCTTATAATGAAAAAAAATAGTATTGTAAAACACAAAAAATGGGCAAAATGAAAAAAAGTTGCAAAAAATTAAAAAAAGTCAAAATTAAAAAAATCGACAAATCGAAAAAAAAGACAAAACAAAAAAGCCGCCCAACAAAATCCCAAAATGAAAAAAATCGACAAAAGGAAAAAATTGGTAAAAACTAAAATTACAACCAAAGCGGAAAAAATCTCCAAAACGAATAATAATCGCCAAAAAAAAAACGCTAAACAAAAACAAAAACCGGCAAAATTATTTCAAATCAAAAAATAATTTTTATATTATTTAGAAAAAACTAAAAATCGTAAAATGAATTTTATTTCAGCTGGAAAAAATAAAAATCACGTAACTTATTTTCGCCTTAAGGAAATATGAATTTTGTTTCAATTGTAATATATTGTACTTAAAAAAACTGCATAAAAAATTCTAAAAATAAATTATTATTTAGAATTTAAATATTAAACAAAGTATATAAAGGAAAATAATTTTTGTTTTAACTTCTCAGAAAAATTTATTTTCAAATTTTTTTAAAAATATTACAAATAAATTATATTTTTTTATTAAAATTTATTTCTGCTTATAAACAAATTCTAAGATTTTATTCTTTATTAATTTTGATATTTTTTTGTAAATATTTTTAAAATAAGCTTATAAAGAAAACATAAATTTTGTTTTAAATTATAATAAAATTAATTTATAAAAGAAAATATTATAAAAAATATTAAAAATGAATTATAATATTTTATTAAAATTGGGTTTATTACTGCACATAAGAAAAATTCAAATATATATTTTTTTTAATTTATTATTATTTTTTTAATATTTAAAAAAAAAAAATCTTTACAGGAAAATAAATTTCATTTTAAATTTATATAAAAAAGAAAAATTGTAAAATATATTGAAAGTAAATTATAATTTTTTATTAACATTTATTTTGCATATATAAAAATGTGATAAAGAATAAAATTATCAATTTTATTAAATTATTTTGTTTTTAATATTTTTTAAATATTTTTTTTTAAGGAAAATAAATTTTGTTTAAAATAGTATTAAAATTTAGTTTAAAAAATTTTAAAATATTTCATTAAAAATTAATATATTTCTATACATAAGAAAAATTTAAAGAATTTATTTTTTTTAATTTTTATTTTTAAAATAATTTTTTATAAAGAAAAATAAAGTTTGTTTTAAATTGTTTAAAATTTAGTTGGAAAATTTGTATAAAAAATAATAAAAATAAAATATGTATTTTATTAAAATTTAATTATTTTCTGTCCATAAAAAATATTTAATATGATGTTAAGTATTAAAAAAAAATTCTTCTTAAAGGTTAAATAATTTCAATATTACGTCAAAAATTAGATTTTAAATTGTATTAAAATTTAGTTAAAGGAAATATGTATAAAAAATATTAAAAGTAAATTGTAATATTTTATTAAAATTTAATTTATTTTTGCACATCGGAAAATTTCAAAGATTTTATTTTTTATTATTTTCACTTTTTTTTTATCAAAATTTTATTCTTATTTTAAATTGTAATAAAATTTAATTAAAAATTTTATTAAAAATTCATAATTAAATTTTTTATACACAAAAACCTAATATTTATTTTTTTTCATTTAAATTGTAATAAAATTTAGTTTAAAAATTTTAATAAATAATAAAAATAAAAAACAAATAAAATTAAAAATAAATTATAACTAAAATTTTATGAAAATGTCCATAAAAAATATTTCCATTTTTTTTAATTTTCACTTTTAAAGGTTAAATTATTTCAATATTACGTTTAAGTTTATTCTGGATTTTGTAGTTTCATTTTATTTCAGTCTGTAGCTCTATAATTTTATTACTTTTGGCACGATGTTAATATATTTTTTATTACTATTTTATTTATTTATTTATTTTTTTTTTTTTTTCAATGATATTGAATATTTTGTTTTGGCGTTTTTTTTCTGTTTTGCGTTTCTGGCCATTAAGTGTTAAACTTTTTTTAGTAACCAAACTAGCTAGGAATTTTACATTTTCTAAAAAAAAAAAAATAAATATTTATTTTTCTTTTAATAAGTTCCGCTATAATTCTGTTATTTTTGGCCAAAATGCTTGTGAGTCATATTTAAATTGTCAAGAGTTTTTATATATTTTTAGTATGTGAATGGGATTTAAAAAGCCAAAAAAGTGACATCTGTGAATTAATTGAGCAAATTTAAATTTAGTTTTTACGTTGTTAAAAATTAGAAAAAAAAATTATAATAATTTTTTTATTTAGATTTTTTTTTTCTTTTTTTTAATATTTTGAAAAATTGTTAAAAATTATAGTTTGTTTAAAAACAAGAATTTTATTTAGAAATTTATTGAAACAAAAGAAAACTTATAAAAAATCATAATAAATTAAGGCTTAGCAACATGTTGCTGCAACATTTTTGCTTTATAAATTAAAAAAAATCGAGTAAAAGTTGTGGCTTTAAACCTTTTTAAACTGCAAAGTTTAGAAACTAAAATTATTTCATCTTTCACTATTCAAAAAAAAGTGTACTCAAAAGAGTTAGGTACTTTTTGGAAGTTGGAACATTTACGATATACTAACGGCTAAAACTTCTAAACCAATAAGGATAGAAATACGATTTTGATTGTATAGTTTTCTTATCAAAAAAGTATGAGACAAGTATTTGCTGCTTTGTGGAAATTCGAACATTTAAGTTCTAAAAAAAAAATCCCTTTTTGGTACCAATTTTAACAATAAATGTAAACAGCTTTTTATTACTTAAAGACCCAAAACTTGCTGATATGAATTTTGTACCACATATCTCCCTATATTTCATCCCTATATTTTTTAAACTTGGACAACTGTTATGAGTAAAGCGATTACAGGATTTATTAGCAGAATTCATTAGTATCATTCCCACTATTATTTATTAATTAACATCGAAGGATATGACCACAATGACCATATCCTTCAAAGAACTCATATATGAGATGTTTAATTTTTTAACAATTTATAAAAATTTACACAAATTTTATTTGGAAAACCCATTTACAGGGTTAAAAGTAGAACTTATTGGCTTCATATATATATATATATATATATATATATATAATGTGTGATTCAAGTAGAGATACTTTTCTCAATAGCCTTTTTTTGACAGATCACGTGTGAGTCGTGTCATGCTGGAAAGACTTACGTCTGAACAACGTTTACAAATCGTTCAACTTTATTACGGAAATTCACGTTCTGTAAGGAATTTGTTTCGTGCACTTCGCCTACTGAGCGTACTATTCGCAACACCATCACCCATTTTGAGACCCAGCATTCATTATTGGATAATATTCGATCGAATAGACCACGTCCACCACGTTGTGAAGAAAATATAGCGGCCGTAGCTGAGAGTGTACACGAAGACCGTGGAGAGTCGATTCGGCGCCGTTCGCAACAACGCGGACTGAAGTATGAAACGACTTGGCGCCTTTTATGTCGAGATCTTAAATTGAAAGCGTACAAAATACAGCTTGTGCAACAACTAAAGCCGCTCGACCTTCCCAAGCGACATCGCTTCGCTCTATGGGCTCTTGAAAAGTTCCAAGAAGATCTGACGTTTTCGAGGCAAATTTTGTTCAGCAATGAGGCCGCATTTCTGGCTCAATGGGTATGTAAACAAACAAAATTGCCGCATTTGGGACGAAGAGCAACCTGAAGAGATTCAAGAACTGCCACTTCATCCAGAATAAACAACTGTTTGGTGTGGTTTGTGGGAAGGTGGAATCATCGTTCCATATTTCTTTAAAAATGATGCCGATGCGAAAGTAACCGTCAATGGCGACAGTTATCGTGCCATGATAAGCGACTATTTGATGCCTGAAATTGAAGCTTGTGATCTCGGCGACGTTTGGTTTCAGCAAGACGACGCCACTTCCCACACATGAGAGAACACTTCGGTGAGCACATAATTTAACGTTTTGGGCCGGCGGATTGGCCACCAAGATCGTGTGATATCACACCGTTAGACCTTTTCCTGTGGGGATATTTAAAGTCTAAAAATTATGCGGACAAACTCGCTTCGATTCAGGCCTTGTAGGAAAACATCACACGTGTCATTCGCCAGTTATCAGTCGAAATGCTCGAACGAGTTATCGAAAATTGGACTCAACGGATGGACCATCTGCGACGTAGCAACGGCCTACTTTTGATAGACATAATCTTCAAAAAATAAATGCCAAAGAATGTTTTTTCAAATGATAATAAACATTCCCCATTAAATTTGAATTTTCTGTGTTTTTTTTTTTTTTTTTTTTTTTTTTAAAAGTAAGGAACCTCGAAATGGATTACGATTTATGTATATTAATTTAGTTTTTTTGTTAATTTATAAAAAATGTTTTAATATTCTTTTGTAAATTCAGCTCAACTTTTTTAATTATTTTATTTTTTTCTAATTTTAATAAATATTTTTTTATCAAAAAATTTTTATTTTTTAATTTAACTTTTTTTCAAATTTTTTAATATATTTAAAATGTTTAAAAATATTATTTTTGTTATTTAAAAAATTATTTTTTTGGAATTTTGCATTTATTAGTTAAACTTATTTAAAATTCCATTTTTTATTTTTATAATATTCATTTTTTTTTATCAAATTATTTGTTTTTATTACAAAATTTTTTATTATTATTAATTTTTTATTTTATTAATAAGTTTGAATTTTCAATCATTCTATTATGACTTATAAATTTGCTGTTTCTTAAAAAAATAGTAATAATAATAATAATAATAATAATAAAATTATAATTTTATTTTATGTCTTAAAGTAACATTTATAAACTTTTTTAAGATTTATTTATAAAATTTATTTTTTATGGATTTTTTTTTTTATTTAATTTTTGAAATGTTTTATTTATTTTGAAAAATGTTTAATAAAACATTTTTATTACAATGTTTAGATATTCATTTTCTTTATTTTAAATTTTTAAAATTACATTTTTATTATTTATTTTTTGACATTTTGCTCAAATTTTTTAAATTACAATTTAAATAAATATTATTTTTGTAGTTACATATCAAATAAATTGTTTAATGATTTTTTTTTGGTAACTATTACTTCATTAAATATATTTGAATTTTCAATAATTCAATCAATACTTAAAATTGATTTCTTTAAAAAAAAAAAAAAAAAAAAAAAAAAACATTTTTAATTAAATTGAAAACATGATTTAATTATCTTTATATTTTTAAATAATATTTATAACATTTATTGAAATGGAAAATATTTTTTTTTATTGAAAATTAAAAAAAAAATAATTTTTTATTTCTTTTAAAAATTGTTAAAATTACTTTTCTTAAAATTTGCATCATTTCTTATATTTTTCTAATTTAAATAATTTAAATAAGTACTTTTGCATTTAATTATTATTATTAATATTATTATTATTATTATTATTATTATTATTATTATTATTATTATTATTATTATTATTATTTTAATATTATTATTTATTTTTTTTTTTAGTCAAACATTTCTTCCCTTAGTTCATTAATCAGTTTTAATTTATGAATTTAAAAGATTTTTATTAATTTTTTTTCTTCTTAAAATTTTTAATATTTTGTCTTCAAAATATTTAATTTAAACCACATTCAGACTTGCTTAAAACATATTTTTTTAATAACTAAAGTTTAAAGATCCATTTTTTGTATTTAATTTTTGTTTTTGTTTTTTTTTTAATTTTAAGTTCTAATTTCTTGTTTAATTTTTGTAATTATTTAATCATTTCTTTTTAATACTCTCCTTAAGTCTAGAAAATATTCAATATTTCTAGAAAAATTTTAGTATTAAAAATTTTAAATTCAAGCGTAAATATCTTTTTATATGTAAGAGATAACTTAGATGGGTAAGTATTTATTTTTTCTTTATCTCGCCAAGCACTTTGCAGAAATATAAAAATTTTTGAAATAGGACTTGATTTTTGTAAACTTTTACATACTCTAGGTGGTTAACCTTGGCACCCCGTTATTACAGGGTGACTAAAAAACGATTTTTCTAAAAGCCTCTACAACTTTCCCATACATTTCAATCCGATCCGACCAGTAGTTTAGGAGATACAGATTTATTACCAAAAATTTTACGATTGGCCCCACTGTGTGTTGCTTGCAATAACCCTAAACACAATATTTTTCCCTTACAACGACGAAGGTTTAACGTGAGTACCTGTCAATGTAAACTCAACCTCACGGTGATCTTCGCACAGGATGAATACAATACGTCTACCAACGCCCCAAGTCTGACATAAAGCCTTCCTTGAGTATCAATTTCAAGTCATGTATTTCGTCATCAATTCCCCCTTGGTTAGGAACGAAGCCCATCTAAAACTCCTTCCGATCTATGGGTCATGGCTCCCGATTTCAATGCAACTCTACACTGAGCCTACGCAAAATCAAATAAAGTAAATAAAAACAAATATAAAAACACATTATATACCAAAATAATCATACATGAGTTAGATTATATAAATATTTTGCATACAAAATTCAGAATTCCCATCCCGGGATTTCCCGTGAAAAACTCTACTTACAATTGCTCACTATCAACAAAACAACAACAACATATTCTTTTATGTTTGATGATCATAATTTTGGTAGCAAATATCTTACATGCACAAAAACGAAAAACAAATGTATACATAATTATAAGTTAATGTAAAAATAAGGAAATGTACTCTTTACTCTAACTGTATTTCCCTCTTGTTGACTCTCTTCTTAAGTTTTCTCTTCTCCTTAGAAAATTTACTGTTTTTCATTGGTTTTATTTGTTTTTTTTTACATTTGTTTTTCATTGCATTACAGCAACACAGTGGTAATGTTAAACATTTTAAATATATAAATACATTTATACGAATTATTTTTTAATCAAAGCTCTATCACAGAACTTCTTCTATATATTACAGTAATAAAAACAACATAAACATCATTATACAAGAGTATTACATATGTATATATGTATATACTCTTACATTTATACTTAAATAGTGCATGCAATTGTGCGTTTGTTTATTTGCTTTTCTTTTACGGTAATTTTTTTATTTGTGTGTTTGCTGAGTGATGCCAACTGTTGGGAACACAAACGCGCAGAAATTATTGAAGAAAATTAAAAACACAACGGTTTTGTGGTACAATCGAGGCATGTTTTGTGAAAAAGCGCAAAAAAGGTGCTAAAACTAAAAGTATATCTCAAAATATTTATAGCAAACCTGTTAAATTAAATTACAAGTTATGGAGTTTTTATTATGAATTTCGATGCAAAAATTTTCAGTTCTTTAAATAATTTGCAACTCAAACTTGCTTAATATTATGTTCACACACAGTAGTTTTTTAATTATTTTTTGAAAAACACAAACACTGTTCACATATCATTTTATTGTGTTTTTCTTTTTGGCCTGTTTTTCGTTTACCAAAATATTTTCACAAAATTTTTGATTTAAATAAAAATTTCACACACAAACACTGTCTAATTTAAAAAATAAAATTTTTAAACAAATAAAATTTCTTAAAAAATATAAATTTCATTCATAATTTTTAACTTTTTTGTTTCTAAACTGTTTGAAAATTTTTACAAATTCTTTTTTCAACAAATTTCTATGTACTAAAAATACTAATAATTTCTTCCTTGTAGTGAAATTTAGTATATATTTTGTGTGTTAAATAATTAAACAATTCGAATCGAGATATTTTTTGGCTTTGAAGTATATGAGAAAACAAATCAGTTTGTTTCTTTTTTTTCAAAAAATTAAGTCTCCTTACAATTTGTTAAGATCTCTTAAAAAATTGGGACTAAACTTTTTATATTGTTCGAAAACATATTTTCCTATCTTAGTGCAAACATTATTAATATTATGATCACACACATTAGTTTTTGACTTGTTTTTTGAAAAACTCAATGGGTTTAAAGATCACTCTTCACATATTATTAAATCAAAAAACATAAAAACTTTGTATTTTAAAAAATAAACTTTTAAAACAAATAAAATTTATTAACAAATATAAATTTCATTCATAATTTTTAATTTTTCGTTTTTAAGCTTTTACGTACCAAAAATTTCTTCCCTGTATGAAAATTTTGTATGTTTTTTGTGTGTTAAATAATTAAACAACTCGAATCGAGAAGTCTTTTAGCTTTGAAATATATGAAAAAAAAAACGAATTAATTTGTATGTATTTTTTGAGAAAACGAATTGTTTTTCAAAAAACCTATATATGTGAACATAGCACAAGATGTGAAATATTATTTAAATTGTCAAAATAAATTAATTAAATACTGACCAAAATCAGTATTACGCCATTAAACAAAAAAAAAAAACTTACTCCAACATAAAGCGATCGTTATATGCATCAAATGGCAAAAAGTGAAAAGGCGCTAAAAGGTCTAAACGAAAATTGTTAAAAGCGTTAGATTTACGCATTTTTTTAGTTTCGGGCTAAAAAATATTTTTATTTTGTTGTTGGACTACTAAAAATGGGCTAAATCTAGCCCGAAAAGGGTTAAGTTGACGTCACTATGTTTGCTAGTTTTTCATGTATTCTCTTATTTTCTATCTCACTCTTTTTATTTTTATTTTTTTCTATTACATACTATTTACTGGTTTGTTTGCAGCGTTGCCGTTTTGGTCCGATCGGACCAAAATTGGTAGATTTATTTTAAATTCCGAAGGTTTGGTAGTTTGGTTGTTTTGTTTCAAATATTGAAATTTTTCGGTATAATTTTCTAAAACTCTTAAAAAATTATACACAATTTTTGTAAGAAGAAATAATAGAGAAAACGAAAAAAAAAATTAAAGAAAATAATAAGGCTATTCATTATTATTAAATATATAAAAAAAATACTATTAGAAGATTTTGCAAAAGATCTAGCTAGATCTTTAAAAAATATTTTTTAAACTTTCATGGATTTCATGGATTTTTTTGAAGCACAATATGTGTAAAAGAAATAGTTTTCCAAAAGAATTGAAAAAGTGATTTAATTTTTTAAAATTTATAAAAACAATTTTTAGAGTTGAGAATATTATTTTAAAATTTTTATGCATGGTCTTATTTGGATACAATCTGCAATATTTATTTAAGATATTGCATTATTAGAGTCATAAATATGTGAAATACTACCTAAATGTATTAAAAAATCTCAAATATAAATTTTATCTTCCGCAATATCTTTTAGTTAATTCTCCAAAAATATTTTTTAAATGTTGATACATTTTAGTTTTTCCAAATTTAATTTAAGTGAATTAAATTTAATTTTAACTTTTAAAAAATTTCAAAAACAATTTGAAGATATGAAAATGTTATTTTAAACATTTTTTGCACGGTGTTATTTGGCCACAAAATTTACCAAAGTTATAAATATGTGAATCACTACCTAAACATATTAAAAATTTTCAAATATAATTTTTACATCTTGGAATTTCTTTTAGTTAATTATCCTAAAAAATATATTTTATGTATTGGTACATTTTATTAGGTTTTGGTAGTTTTTAGAGAAAATTTTGGTAAGAAAAATATTTTCCTTGTGGCAACGCTGTTTGTTTGTTATTATTATGAGGTTAAATTAAAGTAAAAAAAAAATCTAATCTATTTTGTTTTTGTTACTTCTGCTGTTTTTTAATGACAAGTTTCTTATGAATTTTCTAATGTTGTTGTTGTTTTTAATGTTATATAAAAATAATTTTTTGCTGTTGTTTTTCCGATAACGATGATGATGATGATGACCACTATTTAAAAAAAGATTTATTTTTAGAATTTCTTTTTTGCTGCCATAATTATGGTGGGTAAAAAACTAGCATAAGAAAAACTTTATTTTTTTTTTTTAAATAATGTTTATGTTAAAAAACTAGTTGCAGTTTAAGTTTAAGCTTTGTAAATGTATGTGTGAATGTGTGTGTTTTAGATTAAAAATTACCTGCAGTTATAACTAGTTTAACAGATCGAAGAATACAATGTTTATATCGATGTTTGAATGTTTAGTTAGTTGTTACATTGTATGTTGTATTTGTTGTTTGTCTACTCTAAATGGTTTGAAGCCAATTGACCTTGTTTTGATGTACAAACATTCATACATATTTTTCTTATTTTACTAATTCTAGTTTCTTAGAAATTATGTGGGTGTTTGTTATAAGAATTATGTTAATTTTTTGTGCAGTATTTATGAGGAACATTGTCAATGAAGAAGAAGAAAAAATAAAATTGAAGTTAAGGAGTATATTTATATGAAATTAATTTAGCAACATATTGCTGCAACATTTTAAGAGCAAAATTAAGTAATTTTATTTTAGAAGAAAAAAAGTGTTTATTATAAACACAAAAGTTTCGGCAACATGTTGCAAAAACATTTTGAAAAAAAAATTTTAACTTTTTAAAAATATTGTGAATGATTTAAATATTTTTAAAGTAATTCCTTTTCGAAACAAACTTAATTTTAAAAAATAAATTAATTTCACTACAAAATGTTCTTGTAACATGTTGCCACAACATTTTAGCAAATAATTTAAAATTAAAAATTTTTAACTTAAATAAAATTGAAACTGTTTAGAAAAATATATTAACAAAAAATCATGACAAGTTGCTGCAACATTTTAAGAAAATAAATTAATAAATATTTGTTAGTTTTATATGAAAACTTCTCAAAAAAGTAATTAAATACAATAATGGGTATTTTAAAATCATATTTAGTCTTGGCAAGATGTTTCTGCCAAGACCAAGACCATTTTAAAACAAAATTGGTTTAAAATTAGATAAAATAAAACTTTGTTAGCAATCAGTCCAAGGAATATGTTGCAGCAAGATTTTTATAAAACAAAATAGGATTTTTAAAAGAAATAAAACAAAGTGGACATTTTTTAATAAAATTTCACGAAATTAGCAACATGTTAGCAAAACAAAATGGTTTGTTTTAACAACATATTGCTGCAACATTTGCCGAAAAATGTATGAACTTTAAGGAAAATTTAAAGTCGTGTTTAAAAATCTTATTATAGACCCGGAACATGTTTTTAAAGAAAATTATTTTAAAATTGATTTTTTATTTAAAATATGTCTCATAAACTATAAAATAGGGCTTAAGAATGTTAATTAAAATTAAATTTTGTATCGTCAGCATGTTATATTTTTATATTTATAATAAAATTTATTTTAAAATTAATACAAAAATATTTTTTTCATTCATTTAAGCTCAAAAACCTTTCCTATGAAAAAATATTCTCTTAGCAATATGTTGCCGCCAGATTTGGCGAACAAATATGAAACTTAAAGTAAAAGAGCTAATTAAAAAATCTCTTTTCAGACATTGTAACATGTTGCAGCAACATTTTTTTAAAACAAAATTGTTGAAAATTTTTAATTAAATAAAATTAAAAGTAAAATAAAATTAAACTTTTTCTTGGCAACATGTCAAAGCAACATTATTTTTTTTACAATATTATATTAAAACAAAAAGTTTTCTTTTTTTTTCGTTTAAATAGAAAACAAAATTTTTTTGGCTCAATATTAGTCTTGGCTACATATAGCTGCAGTTTTTGAGAAATTAAAATTTTAATAAAAAATTCTCCCCATTCATTGAAAATAAATATATAAAAGAAATAACTGAAGTTTATTTGGGCAATTATCTACATATTACTTGAACATTTTTAGAATATAAATTTTTGCGCCAAATAATAACAAAAACAGCGTTGAAAAAAATTTTTATAAAAAATTTCATAAAATCTCTTTTAATCTTGGCAACATGTTGCTGCAACATTGTTTTTTCAAACAAAATTTAAAAAAAATTTAAATTTTTTAAAGAAATTAATTTTAGACATTAATTTAATGAAAAATAAACGAAATTTAACATTAAGTCAACATGTTGCAGCAACATTTTATTACACTGGTTGCTTAAAAAAAAAATTTGTTGAAAATCTAAATTTTAATTTTTTTCAAGAAATTAATTGATTTCTTAACATAATTCTTACAAAGATTTTATGCAAATGTTACAACAGCAACATGTTTCTGCAACATTTAAGGCAAAATAACTGAATCATTTGCTTGAGTAGTCTTGAATGTTTTATTTATAACAAAATAGTTTAAAATTTTTAAGATATTGGAATAATTAATGTAGCAGAGATTTTAAGAAAATCCTTATAATTAATATTAATTATACGTTTAGATAGAAAAAATTATAAAAAACTTTAAAGATTTTAAATTTTATTTAAATTAATTTATTGTATTTTTCAGTTCGGAAATATTCATAGGATTATAATGAAATAATTTTTGAATTGTTTCCAAAAAAAAAAAATCGTTTTATAGTTAAATTGAGTAACACATGTTGCCTAAAGGTCACAGCATTAAATGTTGTATGCCTCAAAAAAAAAAAAAAAAAAAAGTTTTTTTTATTTAACCGGTAAAACCACTTCAGTTTTAAGAAAACACTTTCTGTTTAAATTTTAAATGACGGTTTTTATTTTATATTTAATTTTTGTTTTTTTTTTGGGGATTTTTTAAACACTTTTTGGATGTTTGCATGACTACAACAGAGTTTATCCTATGATTAAAGTTTTGAGAAGAAATTTATGCTGCACATTAAATTAAACTTAACCATAACCTTCACTTTATTTTTATTTTATATATATATATTTTTTTAAAGTTTCTGCCAAGTTATTTAAAACTTACAAGAAGACTAAAGTCTGTCACAGGCTTTTACGGATAGACCTTCATAACAAGATTGTCATAAATTAACATTCACATTCACAACAACAATATTATATTGAATGACTTAAGACTGAACATGAATGTATATATAAAGATTTCCTATACAAGAAATAAAATGATAAATTCCATGCCAAAAAAAAAAAAAAAAAACTAAAGTGTCAGATACAATTAACATTAAATGTTCAAGTCAGCAAACACAGAAAGAAACAAAATTTTAAATATATATATTTTTACAATCAGCTAGAAAAATTAAAAAATCTAGAGCTAGTTAAGATTTTAAAATGAACGGGGCACAGAAAAATCTTAATTTATTTTAAAGAATTTCTTTAAAAAATTTAAAATATTTTTATAATTTTTTGAACCGAGACTTATGATAAATAAATATTAATTATTAAATTCTTAATAAAATTTTTAATAATTTAGTTAATTTAAAATTTTTGTTCAAATTTTAAAAACAACTTAGAAAATTTATTTTGAAAGATTTTATAAAACCACTAAAATGTTAACAACATATCCGAAATTTAGCCAACATTTCTGGAAAATTTCTTAAGCCACAATAATAAATTTTCTTATTACTCTCCCTTAACCCACTGTAGCATATTAACCATACTAAAATCTGATTATTCAATGTCAAATAAGTTCTAAATACTTGACTCTTAATAAATCTTTACTACACCTCACCAAAATAACATCTAGATAGATTAATTGCTATGTCAAAGCTTTTTTTTTCTTGATCTTGCATAAAAATATAAAATTAAAAAATTTAAATTGCCATTAGAAATGTGGTACTAGCTTTAATCCATTTTAATATGTCATAAACAAAATGTTAATAAAATTTAAAAAAACTAATTTAAACTTGTAAACTCCCCATAAGCCAATAACATTGACAAACAAGATTTTACAAAAAAAAAAAAAAAATATATATATGTATAAAATAAGGTCATGGTCTAAAGCAAAGCCAATGCCATGATTTTTTTTTTCTTTTCTTTTAATTTAAATGATTAAATGCTTTTAGCTGATTAATAAAATCGTATATGTATATCTGTTATGTATATAAAAACAACAACAATTAAAACAATATTGTTACTTAAGAACCACATCAATCATTTTAACATACATTTCATGACTTTTAAATAATTTACATAAAAGTGATCTAATATTTACATTAGCTTCATAAGAAAGAAATAAATATTAAATAATAATTTAAAAGGTTTTATTTCTTCAGAAAAAAGAATTTTTAATTTTAAATGCTTACAAAAAAACTTATAGCAATTTAAAGAAAATATTCCTTAATTAATATTAATCATACGCCCCGGAGTGCGCATGAAAATAAAGTATTTTTACTGGAGATTATTTTGAAAAAATAACATTTTTACAAGTGTGTAATTCCATTTTAAAATTAAAGTTTTTGAACTCTCTGAAATTTTCTCTCTAGCAAGTATACCGATAAGGCTTCCTACTAAAAAAATAAAAAAAAAATAAAAATTGACTTTTTTAAATTCACTTTACTATAGAAAATTCTTACGAAAAAATATGTTAATAAAAATATTTTTATCTTAAAATACAAGCTTTGACAAATTCACTGCAAATTAGTTTTATATCATTTATATAACAAAAGTTACATCCATTTAAAGAAATGAGTTAATGACTTTCAAAGCTATAGAGTTGCCACAGTTCTCAAAATAAAAATCAGAAAAATTCATTTTACATGCCTCTGTATCCTCCTGCACACATGCACCAAATTTTATCTAAATCGGTAACCAAGGTTCAAAATTTTTTAAATTTTAAATGAAATTACTCAGGTTATAATAAAAAAAATAATAATTATAATAATTTTTATTTAAAAATTCCCACACAAAAATTTAAAAAATATTTAAAAAATTTTCCTTTAATATTAATTTTAATCAAACGTTAGAGAAACCAAAGACTAAGATTTTGAGTTAAAAAGAAGCTGGTATTGTTTTAAACAACTTTTTAAAGATTTTATGGGCATTTAAAAAATAAAAAAATTCAATTATAAAAATATTCATGAAAATTTTAATAATTCCTTATTAAATTAAAACCAATTTAGTGAAATAAAAAAAATCTTTTAAAATCTCTTTTAAGGCTTAAAATGTTGCAGCAATATGTTGCTATACTAATCTTCAAAAAAAAAAAGAGATTATATTTTTCCAGGTTTTATACTAGAAGCACAAGGAAAAAAATTGTGATTAACACAATTTTCTCTTAAAATATTGCTGCAATATGTTGCCTATGCTATATAAATATTTTAGATAAAAGAAACTTTCTGTTGAACTAATAATTTTGTTGCTAAGCAAAAATTAAATAAAAATTTAAAAACATTAATCGAAAAATGATTCTATATCAAAAAAAATTATAAAGGTGAAGCTATCAATAAGTTTTCTTTAGAAAAAGAAAGTTGTCGATAACTTTTCTATAGAATTAGAATGTTGTCGATAACTTTTCTATAGAATTAGAAAGTTATCGATAACTTTTCTATAGAATTAGAAAGTTATCGATAACTTTTCTATAGAATTAGAAAGTTATCGACAACTTTTCTATAGAAATAGAAAGTTATCGACAACTTTTCTATAGAAATAGAAAGTTATCGACAACTTTTCTATAGAAATAGAAAGTTATCGATAACTTTTGTATAGAAATAGAAAGTTATCGATAACTTTTGTATAGAAATAGAAACTTATCGATATCTTTTCTATTGAAATAGAAAGTTATCGATAACTTCTATAGAAATAGAATTGATATCGATAGAATTGATATCTATAGAAATAGAAAGTTATCGAAATAAAAAGTTATCGATAACTTTTCTATAGAAATACAAAGTTATCGATAACTGTTCTATAGAAAATATAGAAATAGAAAGTTATCGATAACTTTTCTATAGAAATAGAAAGTTATCGATAACTTTTCTATAGAAATAGAAAGTTATCGATAACTTTTCTATAGAAATAGAAAGTTATCGATAACTTTTCTATAGAAATAGAAAGTTATCGATAACTTTTCTATAGAAATAGAAAGTTATCGATAACTTTTGTATAGAAATAGAAAGTTATCGATAACTTTTGTATAGAAATAGAAACTTATCGATATCTTTTCTATTGAAATAGAAAGTTATCGATAACTTCTATAGAAATAGAATTGATATCGATAGAATTGATATCTATAGAAATAGAAAGTTATCGAAATAAAAAGTTATCGATAACTTTTCTATAGAAATACAAAGTTATTGATAACTGTTCTATAGAAAATATAGAAATAGAAAGTTATCGATAACTTTTCTATAGAAATAGAAAGTTATCGACAACTTTTCTATAGAAATAGAAAGTTATCGACAACTTTTCTATAGAAATAGAAAGTTATCGATAACTTTTGTATAGAAATAGAAAGTTATCGATAACTTCTATAGAAATAGAATTGATATCGATAGAATTGATATCTATAGAAATAGAAAGTTATCGAAATAAAAAGTTATCGATAACTTTTCTATAGAAATACAAAGTTATCGATAACTGTTCTATAGAAAATATAGAAATAGAAAGTTATCGATAACTTTTCTATAGAAATAGAAAGTTATCGATAACTTTTCTATAGAAATAGAAACTTATCGATATCTTTTCTATTGAAATAGAAAGTCGATATCTTTTCTATTGAAATAGAAAGTTATCGATAACTTCTATAGAAATAGAATTGATATCGATAGAATTGATATCTATAGAAATAGAAAGTTATCGAAATAAAAAGTTATTGATAACTTTTCTATAGAAATACAAAGTTATCGATAACTGTTCTATAGAAAATATAGAAATAGAAAGTTATCGATAACTTTTTTATAGAAATAGAAAGTTATAGATAATTTTTCTACAGAAATAGAAAGTTATCGATAATTTTTCTATAGAAATAGAAAGTTATCGATAACTTTTCTATAGAAATAGAAAGTTATCGATAACTGTTCTATAGAAATAGAATCGTTAACGATAACTTTTCTATAGAAATAGAAAGTTATCGAAATAAAAAGTTATCGATAACTTTTCTATAGAAATAGAAAGTTATCGATAACTGTTCTATAGAAAATATAGAAATAGAAAGTTATCGATAACTTTTCTATAGAAATAGAAAGTTATCGATAACTGTTCTATAGAAATAGAATCGTTAACGATAACTTTTCTATAGAAATAGAAAGTTACCGAAATAAAAAGTTATCGATAATTCTTCTATAGAAATAGAAAGTTATCGATAATTTTTCTATAGAAATAGAAAGTTATCGATAATTTTTCTATAGAAATAGAAAGTTATTGATAACTGTTCTATAGAAATAGAAATTTATTGATAACTGTTCTATAGAAATAGAATCGTTAACGATAACTTTTCTATAGAAATAGAAAGTTACCGAAATAAAAAGTTATCGATAACTTTTCTATAGAAATAGAAAGTTATCGATAACTGTTCTATAGAAAATAAAGAAATAGAAAGTTATCGATAACTTTTCTATAGAAATAGAAAGTTATCGATAATTCTTCTATAAAAATAGAAAGTTATCGATAATTTTTCTATAAAAATAGAAAGTTATCGATAATTTTTCTATAAAAATAGAAAGTTATCGATAACTTTTCTATAGAAATAGAAAGTTATCGATAACTTTTCTATAGAAATAGAAAGTTATCGATAACTTTTCTATAGAAATAGAAAGTTATCGATAACTTTTCTATAGAAATAGAAAGTTATCGACAACTTTTCTATAGAAATAGAAAGTTATCGACAACTTTTCTATAGAAATAGAAAGTTATCGACAACTTTTCTATAGAAATAGAAAGTTATCGACAACTTTTCTATAGAAATAGAAAGTTATCGACAACTTTTCTATAGAAATATAAAGTTATCGACAACTTTTCTATCGAAATAGAAAGTTATCGACAAGTTTTCTATAGAAATAGAAAGTTATCGATAACTTTTCTATAGAAATAGAAAGTTATCGATAACTTTTCTATAGAAATAGAAAGTTATCGATAACTTTTCTATAGAAATAGAAAGTTATCGATAACTTTTCTATAGAAATAGAAAGTTATTGATAACTTTTCTATAGAAATAGAAAGTTATTGATAACTTTTCTATAGAAATAAAAAGTTATTGAGAACTTTTCTATAGAAATAAATAGTTATTGATAACTTTTCTATATAAATAGAAAGTTATCGATAATTTTTCTATAGAAATAAAAAGTTCATAGAAATAAACAGTTACCGATAACTTCTCTATAGAAATAGAAATAGAAAGTTATCAATAACTATTCCTTAGAAAAGTTAAAATATCGATAACTTTGTTTTTTGAGAGTTAAGTTATCAATAACTATTCTTTAGAAAAGTTAAGCTATCTTTAAGGTTTCCTTTAGAAAATTTAAGTTTTCAATAACTTTTCTTTAGACAAAATAAGTTCTATTGTTTCGAAAACTTAAGTTATCGACTACTTTTTAGAAAATTTAATTTAGCGACAAATTTTCATTAGAAAAGTTTAGTTATCGATTACTTTCTTTTTGAAAAGTTAATTTATCGATAAATTTTCTTTACAAAAGTTAAGTAACGTTAACTTTTCTTTAAACAAAATAAGTTATCGATAACTTCTCTTTAGATAAGTTAAATTATCGATTACTTTTCTTTAGAAAATTTAATTTAGCAATAACAGTTTATTGTGAAATTAAAGTTTTCATTAATTTGTCTCTATAAAATCAAATTATCGTTAACTTTTCTTCAGTGAAGTTAAGTAATCGAAAAGTTATCGATAACTTCTCTTTAGAAAAATTAAATTATCGATTACTATTCTTCAGAAAATTTAATTTAGCAATAACTTTTATTACGAATTTCGATAAAGTTTTCAATAGAAAAATCAGGTTATCGTTAATTTTCTTGAGAAATTTTAAGTTTTCTACAACATTTCCCACAAAAAAATTTTTCCCAGTTGTTACAGAAAATTTTTTAAAAATCTTTAGACACCTATTTTTTTAATTTATTTGTCTTCTTTCAACACCGAATATTATTATTTACCCCTTTTTCACCAATTCTTTAGAAAACTCTAGAATTTCTTCTCAAAAATTTTTTAGAAATTTTAGTAACATTATTTATTATAATGTTGTAACATTTTTTTTTTTTTTGTTTTTTTCTTCTTGTAAACATTTATCTTTCAACTTCCAAGAATTTTAGTTACGCGAGAAAATAAAATTATCTTTTAAAAATAATTTCATTTTCCGCCCAATGGCGGTTTGTTGGTGAGTACCTGAGAAGAGGAAACCGTATCAAACCAAGTTGGTGTTAATTTTCCTAATAATGTGTGGTATTTGGCAACTTCATTTGAAATGCAAACGCAGAGAGTGAGCAAGAGATTCTCTGTGTGTAAGAGGAGTGATATTACAACATTTATATGAAGAATTTTTAAAAAAAGGGATGTTTGTAGCAAGTGTCGCTAGATAAAAGACAAGAAAGTTGTATTAAAAAAAGAAGGTTTATTTAAAGGGGAGCAAAATAAGACATTTATTTGAATAAAAGAATTTGTAAAAGACTTGAGACAAATGTAAATTAAAACTTAAATAGAGGGAAAGGGATAAAAGAAAGTGATATGCTTTTATCATTTAAAGTATAAAGCTTTACAAAGAAAAGGGAAATATGTTTAAATGTAGCTAATTTTTGCTTAAAAAGGTGCTTTTATTAAAATGAAATACATAGTATGTATCTATGAAGAAACTGTGGTTGGTAGAGAGTTTTTTTTTTTAGTTTTGCTTGTTGAAAAATCATTAAACAGACATAAATTTACATAAAATAACTTAAACAAAGAAGAAAAAGCAACTCTTTTTTTTATATAGAAAAAAAATTTATATTTTCATTCAACTGTAATAAAAGTGTTTAAAAATTCCCACGCGTCTTGTCAAACAGAAAGAAAAGGGAAGAAAAAGAAGTGTAAAAAAAGAAGAAAAAATTCCAAGCGTTCTGCTACTTTTTTACGGTGGTTTTTCTTAAAGGAAAAACAAATTAATAAGAAAGCTAAACTAACTTTTTTCTAGCAGTTTATAGCAAAGACTATAAACTGGGATATAGTCTAGACTACAGACTAGACTATAGACCTGACTATAGACTAAACTATAGACTAGACTATAGACTAAACTATAGACTAGACTATAGACTAGACTATAGACTATACTATAGACTATACTATAGACTATACTATAGACTATACTATAGACTATACTATAGGCTATACTATAGACTATACTATAGACTATACTATGGTCTGGAGTATAGACTAGGCCATAGACTAAACTATAGTCTAGACTACAGATTAGACTATAGACCAGACTGTAGACTAGATTATAGACTAGACTATAGAGTAGACTACAGACTAGACTATAGACCAGACTATAGACTAAACTGTAGACTAAACTATAGACTAGACTATAGACTAAAATATAGACTATACTATAGACTATATTATATACTATACTAATTACTAGACTATGGACTAGACTATAGACTAAACTGTAGACTAAACTATAGACTAGACTACAGACTATATTATAGACTATACTATTTACTGGACTATAGACTAGGCTATAGACTAAACTACAGTCTAGACTACAGACTATACTATAGACCAGACTGTAGGCTAGATTATAGACAAGGCTATAAACTGGACTACAGTCTAGACTAGATTATAGACCTGACTATAGGCTAAACTATAGACCAGACTATAGACTAAACTATAGACTAGACTATAGACTAAAATATAGACTATACTATAGACTATATCATAGACTATACTATATACTAGACTATATACTAGACTATAAATTACACTATAGAATAGACTATAGATTAGACTATAGACTGTAATATAGGTTAGACCATAGTCTAGACTACAGACTATAGACTATTGACTAAGCTAGCGACTAGACTGTGGACTGGACTAGAGACTAGGCTATAGACTAAACTCTAGTGTAAACTACAGACTAGACTATAGACCAGACTATAGACTAGGTTATGGACTAGACTATAGACTAGACTATAGATCAGACTATAGACTAGATTATAGACTAGACTATAGACTAGATTATAGACTAGACTATAGACTAAAATATAGACTATACTATAGACTATATTATAGACAATACTATATACTAGACTATAAATTACACTATAGAATAGACTATAGACTGTAATATAGGTTAGACTATAGTCTAGACTACAGACTAGATTATAGACCTGACCGTAGGCTAAACTATAGACCAGACTATAGACTAAACTATAGACTAGATTATAGACTAGACTATAGACTAAAATATAGACTATACTATAGACTATATCATAGACTATACTATATACTAGACTATAAATTACACTATAGAATAGACTATAGATTAGACTATAGACTGTAATATAGGTTAGACCATAGTCTAGACTACAGAGTATAGACTATTGACTAAGCTAGCGACTAGACTGTGGACTGGACTAGAGACTAGGCTATAGACTAAACTCTAGTTTAAACTACAGACTAGATTATAGACCAGACTATAAACTAGATTATGGACTAGACTATAGACTAGACTATAGACTAGACTATAGACTAGACTATAGATCAGACTATAGACTAGATTATAGACTAGACTATAGACTAGATTATAGATTAGACTATAGACTAAAATATAGACTATACTATAGACTATATTATAGACTATACTATATACTAGACTATAGATTACACTATAGATTAGACTATAGATTGTACTATAGGTTAGACTATAGTCTAGACTACAGACTATAGACTATTGACTAAGCTAGCGACTAGACTGTGGACTGGACTAGAGATTGGGCTATAGACTAAACTCTAGTGTAAACTACAGACTAGACTATAAACTAGATTATGGACTAGACTATAGACTAGACTATAGACTACAAATTAGACCACACCATAGCCTAAACTATAGACCAGACTATAGGCTGAACTATAGACCAGACTATAGGCTAAACTATATACTAGACTATAGGCTAGATTACAGACTAAGGATATATACTAAACTATAGACTATAGACTACACTATAAACTATACTATATAAAATTAACATTTTATCTTATATTTTCCCTTTATGCTCCACTGTATTCATAAACATTCTCAAGAACCTCTCTTCATCATTGGCATCATACAAAAAAGAAAACAATTTTTGTTGTTGGTGGCACAAGGTCTCAGACAACTCCTATTTAAATATGTACTCAAATATTCAAACATAAATTTATACGCAGTAACTACAAGTGTAATGTTGGATGTCTGGTGAAGAGTAATAAACAACCATCATCATCATCATTCTTAAACTTGTCCAGAGCTTTAAGTATTAAACACCAGTAGTAGATTTTTTTTTTTTTTTTTTTGTTGAAAATGTTAAGAGAAAAAAAATACAAATTTCTTAAAAAGAACATAAAAAACAGCTATTTGAAGTAGAGTTCTTAGGAAACACCAACAAACAATAATAACTCTGCCGCATATGAACACTAATAATTTCTTGAGTTTGAAAAGTAAAAAAAATAAATAAAAAATATGGACTCTTTCTTCAAGTATTTTGTTGAAAGTTTGAAGTAGATAAAACAAAACTAAAACAATAAATAAAAAAAGGGATTTCTTTTAAATGTTAATTTTAAAACAATTTTAAATAATTTTTAAAAATAACTTTCCTACAGCAAATCGTTATTTTTCATTAAATTGCTGTCTATAAATTTTGTGGAAAAACAATCCATTTTAATTGTTTTTTTAAAAATAATTAACTAAAATTTATTTGGTTACTCAAACTTTTTGTTAATTTATTTCTGTTAATAACTCATTGTTATTTATTTGATATTTAAATAACAATTTAAATATCTTGTCACTTTTTTTCTTCAGTTATTAACTTTTCTTTAAAACTCAATTGTTATGCTAATAAAAGCCAAATAAAAGCATTAATTTTTGCTTTAAAATTTATATTCTTAATTTAGTATATTCTTTAAATATTTAGGTATGTTTTGGAAGGCTTTTGTTTAAGTAAAGTATTTTTTAAACATAAATGACTATTTTTGGAGTCAATAAACTTTTTAAATTTTTATTTTGGTGTTTAAAATAGAAGAATAATGAAAACAACAAAAACACACGTTTAAAGAAGTGCAAACAATAAGGTGACAGAAGATCTCTAGAAAAATATAATAATGAAGATCTACCAGAATTTTTTTTAATCCCTGCGAGGCTTTGATACTCTTTTCCCTGAAACTTAATTACAAAATGTTTGTACAGGTTTTTTCAAAATAATTCTGCAATTTTTTTTTTCTTAAATTAATTAAATTTACCTTGATTTTTGCTTAAATTATTGTAATGTTATTTTTTTTTCATAAACATACCTGTAAGTAGAAGAAACATTTTGAAGGTTTATTAAAAGGTTTAAAATCAATATAAAATTTAGTAGACTATAAAGATTAAGATTTAATTACAGACTATGGTAAAATTATAAACTAGACTGTAGACTAGTCTATACATTAGACTATAGACAAAATTATAAATCCGACTATAGAATAGGCACTAGACTATTCTATAGACTAAACTATAAACCAGATTATAGACTAGACCAGACTATAGACAACATTATAAACCAGAATATATAATAGACAATAGGCTAGTCTATATACTAGGTTATAAAAAAAGACTATATTAAAGAACATACTATAGACAAGATTATGGACTAGACTATAGACTAAACTATAGAGCAGACTGTATACTACATTATAGGCAAGACTACAGAGCAAACTATAGACCAGACTGTAGACGAGATTATAGACTAGAATATAAACCAGACTATAGAATAGATAATACACTAGTCTATAAAGTTAACTATAAACTAGACTATAGAATAACCTATAGTCTAGGCTATAAACAACACTACATTACAGAGCAGACTATAGACAAAATTATAGATTAACTATAGACTTAACTATAGACGAAACTTAGACTTAACTATAGACTAAACTATAGACTAGACATTCATAATTTCCTCAGTGCCAATGCTTCTGAATGCATGCAAACACCAAATGCTACTGGTGGTGCTTTTCTTAACAATAATCAGCTACCTTCACCATTTGATCGACCATTAAATTCTCCTTAATACGAAAACCACAACAACAACAATAATCATATGCTCGATAATACCTCCAGTTACAGTGCCGACGGCAAAGACTTCACCAACAGCCCATTACCCTTAGATGATTCAATACTTAGTAATAAAAATGTTCTCAAAGATCTTGAGACTATGATTGGTAATATGGAACACAATCAACAACAACATCAAACATCATCAAAAGAACAAGTTTTACGCTCTTTGCATGATATGATAAGTAATACAAATACGAAACCAGAAAACGATTATGATTCCGAAACTATGAGAATATTAACTAAAAGTCCCATAAATTCACCTAGATTTAAGTCTTCAACTAAAGATCGTAACACGGAAAACGAAGCTGATGTTAAGAATTTTGTTTGGCAGCATATACAGGAAATTGTTCCCAATTTAGTGCAACAAGTAGAAATGGAATTAATAGAAGATATAGAAGATAATTTGAAAAATAAAGAAGAAGTAGAAGTAGAAGTAGAGGAGGGAAGGAGAGAAATTTTAACTGAAACGGAACCAGAGGTAGCTCCTCTACCTGCTCCACCACCACCACCTCCCATAGATCAAGATGAATTCCTTATGGAAGAAGTTATAAAACTAAATATTAAAAATGCTTCTATAAGAGAGGAATTGCCTACTCAGTATGTTTATATCGCCGAAATAGCCACTTTCCAGTTGGCTTTCGATAAAGGTTTGGAAAGGAAGCATGAAGAGGAGTTTGAGTTTGAAACATTGAAAGAGGCTTCTAGGATAGTTTATAAAATGTTTAAAGCTCCAAAAGCTATTGAAGCTCCCGAAATACAATCATTGATTGAAGAATCTGTACAGTCGAAAGAAGCTTTTGGGGATGCAAGAAATGCGGACCAAACTTCAATTCAAGAATCTGCTCCTCTTGCTAATCAATCAGAAGCTTTAAATAATGTAACTCAAAGTCGTTCACCAAGACAACAATCGTTGCATTCACAAGAAACAGATGGGGATGTAATAAATGCAGAACAAACTCCAATTCAAAGATCAGCTCCTCTTGGTGTTCAATCAGAAGCTTTAAATAAGGTAACAAATAAGGTAACTCAAAGTCCTATAGCAAGAGATAGAGTAGACTATAGACCAGACTACAGACTAGACTATAGACCAGACTACAGACCAGACTATAGAGCAGACTACAGACTAGACTATAGACCAGATTATAGATTAGAATGTAGGCTAGACTGTATACTATACTATAGACTGGACTATAGATGAGACTATACATTAGACTATAAACTAGACTATACACTAGACTATAGACTAGATTATATACTAGACTATAGACTAAGGACTATACCTATATATACTATATTTTAAGGAGATCAAATGATAGAATATGTCTATCAGCATGTTGAGCGGCATCATTTTTAATGTTAAATTTAACAACCAAACATATTTTATTTTTCAGTTTCTTAGAATTGCTTTAAATTTTTAAAATATTTCTAAGTAACATGTTGCAGCAACATTGTTAATAATTTTACTAATTTGTTTTTTTTATATTTTTTTATATTTATTTAAAAATTTGTATTGAATTTTAAATGTCCGAACAAACACTCTTTTCCTTAGCAGCATGTTGCGGAAAAATTTTTAATAATTTTATTTTATAAATTATTTTTGTATGATTTCATATTTATATAAACATTTTTATTGAATTTTAAATGATTATAAAAAAAAATTTTATCAACATGTAACAGCAACATTTTATTAATTTTATTATTGTTATTTTTTATATTTTCATATGTTTTTTTAATTTCTTTTATTAAACTTTAAATGTTTTAATAAAATTTTCTTTCCTTAACAACATGTTCCAGCCACATTTTAATTTATTAGCTTTAAAATTATTTATTTGTAATATTTATCATTTTACTAAATCTTAGCAGCATATTGCTGCAACATTTTTATTAATGTTGATTAGTTTACTTTTATCTATTTTTTTTTTTTTTTTTTTTTTTTTTTTGTTCATATTCCCTATTTCTCTGCTATTTTCTAATCTAGAATTTGCGTACGTGCACTTTTCTTACCAACCACAATGACACACTTTAACCCCGACTACTTTTGAAAAAAAATAAGAAACCGTAATCATAAAAAGAATTTAAAATTCTATTTAAAAAAAAGAGCATAAAAAAACTAAAAATTTATGATTTTCTTTTAGAACACAACTAATCCACAACCTCTAGACGAACAACACGTTTTTCATTAACAGAAAAAATAGAAAAAAAAGGCCATAAAACTAAAGAAAAAACAGAATATAATAAAAAGTCAAACAATTCTTTTAGATTTCTGCTGTTTAGAACAACAGCAGCAAAAATAAAAAAGTTGGTATGAATGAATTGTATTGGAGAATAATAAAGGCAAAACGACATTTGACTGATTTCTATTGTTAACAAAATGATGGAGAAAATAATGAAAAAAAAAAAGAAAATTAGAATTAATATATAAAAACAAAAATAAATGTAACAAATAAAATACAAAACTAGATAGATACTCGTATAACAAAATCAAATAGTAACACAAAATAATATCATAGAATTTTAAAGATTTAAATAAAAGAATACAACTTTTTTTGGAAAACAAAAACAAAATTCTTAAGAATTTCTTAGTCTTAAATCTAAAAAAAAGGAAGAGAAAATTTTCTTTTATTTTTTAATAATTTTTGAAAAGAAAATTGTAAACATTTTAGAAAAAATAATAATGAAACAGATGTTTTTTGAAAATTCTTTTGAGATAGTGAAACTGTTTCATAATTATTTTTATTATTATATTTTAAACTAAAAACTAAATTGAAGGTTTTATTATTCAGACCATAGAATTTGTTAATACAACTAATTAAAACATTTTATTGGAAATATTTTTTTTTTTTTTTTAATGTTTACAAAATATTTCAGCGATTATTTAGTTTTTTTTACATGATAATAAATATTTTAAATATTGTTGCTGTTGTTGGCTTACATAACATGACTTGAAATATTGTAAATTTTTCTACTCTAGGGTTTTGTTGTTTTTGTTGCTAGCTTGTCAAACTTTTAACCTCAATTTGTTGTTGAACAAACAATTTCATTAATTTTTATTTTGTAATATTTATTGCTGGCGTTATTGTTGGTCTTCTTAAAAAAAAAATAATAATAAGTTTAATAGTTTTGTAAAGATAGATGATGCTGGTCTTGATTGTTATTCTAGAAATTTAGTGTTTGTTTTATTTTAATATTTGGATTTCATGTACAAATGTCAATTATTAAAGATGAAACTTGTCAAAATAAAGTAAATTATAAATTAGAAGAGAATAATATTTGAACAATTGAGTATGAAGCTTGGAAATAGCAATAAATAGATGTTAAAAATATGAAAAAATGAAAAAGTTATTAGATTTATGTTGCTGCAACATGTTGCTAAGAAAAATCGTTTATCTTAAATCTGAAACAAAAAAACGAAAAATATAAATGTTGCTGTAACATATTGCTAAAAAGACGTTATTAAATATTAGATTTATGTTGCTGCAACATGCTGCTAAGACAAAAAAAATCGTTTATTTTATATCTTAAACAAAAAAAAAAAAAAACGCAAAATAAAAATGTTGCGGTAACATATTGCTAAAAAGACGTTATTAAATACATTTTTGGCATATATAAAAACGTTGCTGCAATATGTTGCCAAGAAAGTAAATTCTTTAACACATTTCAAGCACAAACACACAAAACAGAAAAAATTTAATTAAAACTACAAAAATTTAAAAAAAAAAATAAATAAAATGATAATGCAACATGTTGCTAAGAAAAAAAGTTCTTCAGTGCAGTTTAGGTACTAGAAACAAGAAAATTAAGCAAAAATATATAAAATAAGCAGACGTACTAAAAAAACTAAAATGTTGCTACAATATGTTGCCAAGAAGGTGAATTCTTTAACACATTTCAAGCACAAGCACACAAAACAGAAAGAATTTAATTAGAACTACAAAAATTAAAAAAAAATAAAATGATAATGCAACATGTTGCTAAGAAAAAAAAGTTCTTCAGTGCAGTTTAGGTACTAGAAACAAGAAAATGAAGCAAAAATATATAAAATAAGCAGACGTACTAAAAAAACTAAAATGTTGCTATAATATGTTGGCAACAAATATATGTAGTTCTTTAGCTTATTTTAAACACAAATACTTAAAATAGAATAGAAAACAAAAACCATAAAAGAAAAATGTTGCTAACAAAAAAATTCTTCAATACAATTATGCACTGAAAACAAGAAAAATAAACAAAAAATTAATAAAATTACAGACATACCAAAAGAATAAAAATGTTGCTGCAACATGTGGCCAAGTGAAACAGTTCTTTAACATATTTACAAAATAAAAACAAATTAGTTAAAACTACAGAAATTTTTTTCTTTTAATACGTTTCAAACATAAAAAATTAACAAAATTGCAAGAAAACATTTTTGAAAAAGTAAAATACTTTCGAATATGTTGCTAAGATACAAAAAAAAAATTAACAAAATTGCAAGAAAACATTTTTAAAAAAGTAAACTATTTTCGAACATGTTGCTAAGAAAAAAAAAAAAAAAAATACTTTAATACTCAAAGCTAATTAAATCGAAAGAAATTTATAAGAAAGATAAAGATGTTATATGTAATCAAAATGGAAATGTATGTTGCAATATTGATAATAAAAAAATTTTCTTCATCTTAAATTTGAAACAAGTCTATAACCAAAAACTAGAATATAAATATAAATATTGCAGCAACATATTGCAAAGAAAAAAATAATAATAATCGCAAAACAACTGCAATACATTACACTAGCAAATAAATTAATATTTTAACAAAATTCCAAAAATATTTAATAAAAATAAAACAATTTAATTAAAGCCTTCAAAACACTAATCAATTAAAAAAATTAGCAAAATATTCTAAAAAACAACAATGTTGCTGCAAAATTTTTCAAAACATAATATTACATTTTTTTACAATTAAAACATGTTGCAAAAAAAAATTTAATGAAAACATTTAAATCACAATAAGGAAAAACCAAAACATTAAACGAAATAAATTTTTAAAAACAAAAATGTTGCTTCAACATATTGTTAGAAAGAAACACACATTTTAAAAACATCTAAAATACTATAAAGGAAAACGAAAACAAAAAATATATACTTATTTACAAATTCCGACATTAAAAAACATTTGAAAAGTTGCTGCAACATGTTGCTAAGAAATATTTACCAAAAACAGTCTTAACAAAATAAAAATTCATAGTTTTATTATAAAATGTAAAAATATGTAAATTGTTTCAGCAACATGTTGTAGTACACTATTTGCAAGTAAATAAATTTAGATTTTATTTTTAAAACTGTTTACCTATTTTCCTTTTAAATAAAAAAAAAATCTGGAAATGTTGCATCTATTAAAAAAAATTGTTTATTCTATTAAAAATTTATTTGATTTTTCTTAAACAATAGAAATTTAAATCTCATTTTTTTATTTAAGTGTGATAATATTTATTTGAGTTTATCACTATATATTTGTTCATTTGTTTTTGCTTGCACCTGTTAATTTTAATCTTTTAAAATATTTAATTAATTACTTTGTTAATTTATTTACGTTGTAAGTAAAACGAAATGATCATGTCTGTCTGTCCGTCCGTCCCTCTGTCCATTCGTTTTCTTATCTCTATTTAATATTTATTACATGTGAACTGTAAGAGGTATTTATTTATTTATATTTTCTATTATTTCTTTCCAACTAATCCCAAGTTCAAATATTAATTTATATTAATGAAGTAAGTGTACATTAATATGAAATAAACACAAACAGACAAAGACCAAAGACCATAAACCGAGACCGAGCAAATAAATACAAAAACCAAAATAAAGTTTATTTACTTTAAACCAAAAAAATATATATAAATGTAGAAACAAAATAACTAAATAAAATGCAAACCGTAACTAAATGTTAATTTACAAATTTAAGTCAATACAGCATAACTAAATATAACATGACGATGATCTTGCCTGCCAATGACGACGATGAAGAAGAGATACTTCACAGATGCTGTTTATGTTGCTGCATAATGAAGCTGACATTTCTACTTCAAAAATACACTTAAATGCTCTGGCTACAAAAACAAATATACAAACAAATAAACAAAATAATGATGATCATAATTATTATTACAATCATTAAGCTTAAGCTTTGGTTATAGCTTTAACCATTCCATAAGTACCCAGCAGTAAAAATGTCAAGACCTCCATTGCACAGGCCTTCTAAAAGGTCTATCCACACCTTCTTTAAGCTACAGTTACTCATGCTAATCAACCTTATATAGTAAGGCTTTCAAGATTGCATCATCCTTGACTACTAAAATATACAATAGAAGTTCCGACTATCCTTCTCTTAGAAGGAAAGTAAGAAGCTGTATTTTTTTTTTTAATATGCTTAAAACGAAATAAGCAACAACAATTCTATGTATAAAAAATACTGGGTTTAATAAGGGTGTGAAGATAGCTACGAAAGTTAGCTACATTTTTTAATTTTATGTCACCTAACAGTTCTCTCACTCAAAGACTGTTAAGTTAGCAGAATTTGATTATTTTCAATTTTAGTAACATTTTTAAAAATGTGAATGACTTTTATTTAACAGAATAGATTTATCTGAACTTTTGCTAACATTTTTAAAAATGTTATTAGCATTTTCATAATATTTTTTTTTATTAAAATTATTATAATTTAAATGTTTGAATAACACAAAAGAATTATAATTAAAAACTATTATTTTTAATCTACCTTATGTTTCAGAAATGTGTGTTTAAAATAAATGCTTTTGAAAATTTTTATTTCTCAAAAAATCCCATTGATAATCGAAAAATGAGTCAAAATAAAATGGTGCTCTATTTGGATTTTGGGTAGGCTCGAAAGCTATTGTCTTAAGGATTTCAAAGCAGAAAAGATAATATTACGATTGAGAAATAGAATTTTGAAAAAATTACTTTTCACACATAAGGGCCCTATTGAAGATTGAAAAATGGGTAAAAATTAAATAGGTGTTTTATTTGGACCTAGTAGACTCGAAAGCTATTATCTTAAGGATTTCAGAGCAGAAAACATAATATTAAAATTGATCATAGGTTTTGAGTAATAGAATTTTGAAAATTTTGAAAAAATTCATTTTCTCATATAAGGGCGCTATTGATGATCAAAAAGTGGATCAAAATTAAAAAAGTGCTCTATCTGGACCTAGTAGGCTCGAAAGCTATTGTCATAAGGATTTCAGAGCAAAAAATATAATATTACGATTGATTATAGGTTTTGAGAAATAGAATTTTGAAAAAATTACTTTTCTCATATAAGGGCCCTATTGATGAACAAAAAATGCGTCAAAATTAAAAAGATGCTCTATTTGGACCTAGTAGGCTCGAAAGCTATTGTCTTAAGGATTTCAGAGCAGAAAAGCATCGCATGTAAAAAAAATACATGAACATGGCATGCAGGGAGGGAGCTAAGAAAAAGGCCTTCTAGAGGGGCTCCTTACCCCTTCATTTTACCACTGGGTATCATGAAACAAACACCTCAATATCTTTCAAAGTCTCAGTGCACAAAAAAAAATCTTCATTCATATGAAACGACAGTTCATTGCACCCTATCTTTATCATCAGTGGTGTTTTTTCTTCTTCTCCCTACTCTGTTACTGTTTTATATCTTAAAAAAAAAAAGAAACTGAACAATACAACAACTTTAACAAAGCTGTTAGTGTTGTTGTAGGTTTTAGTGAGCTTATGGTGTAAAAATTGTTTACCACAACAAAATAAAAAAAGAACAACAATATCAACATTAACAACAATAATAAAAAGCGACGACTATAGTAAACACAATAAAAAGGAGGCATAAACAATATGATCATTAATTTAATCATTATTAATATAAAAGTCATTTTCTGTTATTTTTTTCCTTTTCTCTATTTCATTTCTTATGTAAAAAGTTTAAAATTTACAACTAACATTACAAAACTTTATTATAATGTTTGTTGGGAAAAAAATTATCAATCTCGAATTACTCATAATGTTGCAGCAACATGTTGCTAGATTTAATTTCAATTTAGTTGATAGTACATTCTATAATAAACTTAATTATAGAATATACCATTAACTAGATATTTTGTAGTCCACTCCACTTCTAGAAGAAGTCTAGTCTTTAGTTTAGTCTATAGTCTGGTCCATAGTCTAGTCAATATTCTAAACTATAGACAAGTCTATCGACTAGTCTATGTCTAATACATAGTCTGTAGTCTAGTCTATAGTCTAGTCTATAGTCTAGTCTATAGTCTAGTCTATAGTCTAGTCTATAGTCTAGTCTATAGTCTAGTCTATAGTCTAGTCTATAGTCTAGTCTATAGTCTAGTCTATAGTCTAGTCTATAGTCTAGTCTATAGTCTAGTCTATAGTCTAGTCTATAGTCTAGTCTATAGTCTAGTCTATAGTCTAGTCTATAGTCTAGTCTATAGTCTAGTCTATAGTCTAGTCTATAGTCTAGTCTATAGTCTAGTCTATAGTCTAGTCTATAGTCTAGTCTATAGTCTAGTCTATAGTCTAGTCTATAGTCTAGTCTATAGTCTAGTCTATAGTCTAGTCTATAGTCTAGTCTATAGTCTAGTCTATAGTCTAGTCTATAGTCTAGTCTATAGTCTAGTCTATAGTCTAGTCTATAGTCTAGTCTATAGTCTAGTCTATAGTCTAGTCTATAGTCTAGTCTATAGTCTAGTCTATAGTCTAGTCTATAGTCTAGTCTATAGTCTAGTCTATAGTCTAGTCTATAGTCTAGTCTATAGTCTAGTCTATAGTCTAGTCTATAGTCTAGTCTATAGTCTAGTCTATAGTCTAGTCTATAGTCTAGTCTATAGTCTAGTCTATAGTCTAGTTTATAGTCTAGTCTATAGTCTAGTTTATAGTCTAGTCTATAGTCTAGTCTATAGTCTAGTCTATAGTCTAGTCTATAGTCTAGTCTATAGTCTAGTCTATAGTCTAGTCTATAGTCTAGTCTATAGTCTAGTCTATAGTCTAGTCTATAGTCTAGTCTATAGTCTAGTCTATAGTATAGTCTATAGTCTAGTCTATAGTATAGTCTATAGTCTAGTCTATAGTCTAGTTTATAGTCTAGTCTATAGTATAGTCTATAGTCTAGTCTATAGTCTAGTCTATAGTCTAGTCTATAGTCTAGTTTATAGTCTAGTCTATAGTATAGTCTATAGTCTAGTCTATAGTCTAGTTTATAGTCTAGTCTATAGTATAGTCTATAGTCTAGTCTATAGTCTAGTCTATAGTCTAGTTTATAGTCTAGTCTATAGTATAGTCTATAGTCTAGTCTATAGTCTAGTCTATAGTCTAGTTTATAGTCTAGTCTATAGTATAGTCTATAGTCTAGTCTATAGTCTAGTCTATAGTCTAGTCTACAGTCTAGTCTATAGTCTAGTCTATAGTCTAGTCTACAGTCTAGTCTATAGTCTAGTCTATAGTCTAGTCTACAGTCTAGTCTATAGTCTAGTCTATAGTCTAGTCTACACTCTAGTCTATAGTCTAGTCTATAGTCTAGTCTACAGTCTAGTCTATAGTCTAGTCTATAGTCTAGTCTATAGTCTAGTCTACAGTCTAGTCTATAGTCTAGTCTATAGTCTAGTCTACAGTCTAGTCTATAGTCTAGTCTATAGTCTAGTCTATAGTCTAGTCTATAGTCTAGTCTATAGTCTAGTCTATAGTCTAGTCTATAGTCTAGTCTATAGTCTAGTCTATAGTCTAGTCTATAGTCTAGTCTATAGTCTAGTCTATAGTCTAGTCTATAGTCTAGTCTATAGTCTAGTCTATAGTCTAGTCTATAGTCTAGTCTATAGTCTAGTCTATAGTCTAGTCTATAGTCTAGTCTATAGTCTAGTCTATAGTCTAGTCTATAGTCTAGTCTATAGTCTAGTCTATAGTCTAGTCTATAGTCTAGTCTATAGTCTAGTCTATAGTCTAGTCTATAGTCTAGTCTATAGTCTAGTCTATAGTCTAGTCTATAGTCTAGTCTATAGTCTAGTCTATAGTCTAGTCTATAGTCTAGTCTATAGTCTAGTCTATAGTCTAGTCTATAGTCTAGTCTATAGTCTAGTCTATAGTCTAGTCTATAGTCTAGTCTATAGTCTAGTCTATAGTCTAGTCTATAGTCTAGTCTATAGTCTAGTCTATAGTCTAGTCTATAGTCTAGTCTATAGTCTAGTCTATAGTCTAGTCTATAGTCTAGTCTATAGTCTAGTCTATAGTCTAGTCTATAGTCTAGTCTATAGTCTAGTCTATAGTCTAGTCTATAGTCTAGTCTATAGTCTAGTCTATAGTCTAGTCTATAGTCTAGTCTATAGTCTAGTTTATAGTCTAGTCTATAGTCTAGTCTATAGTCTAGTTTATAGTCTAGTCTATAGTCTAGTCTATAGTCTAGTCTATAGTCTAGTCTATAGTCTAGTCTATAGTCTAGTCTATAGTCTAGTCTATAGTCTAGTCTATAGTCTAGTCTATAGTCTAGTCTATAGTCTAGTCTATAATCTAATAGAAAAATAAATCGAATAAACTTGCCAACTGGTTTATTGACACAAGTCAATGTCCATGAAATGGATATATTTATGTATATATAAATGTGTGTATATATATTTGTTTAACATAGTAAATTTTCACTTTAATTCAAAAGTTTATTTTTTATTTTTGTTTTCATATTAAACATTTTCGAAAAATGTTGCTGTTATTGGTAATTGACAACTTGTATGGCTTATTGTCAAATTAAAATAATTTGTTGTAACAATTATAAAAAAAAAAAACACGCACTTTTTTTTTTGAAAATATTGTCATATTTTTATATTGAATTGTACAAAAAAAAAAAAAAAAAAAAGAAGCAATAAAAATAATAATAAAATAGACATTTATTTAACAACAATTTCAAAACTCCTCCCCAAAAATCAAACATCAAAAGCATGTTCACAATCCAGCAATATTGTTGATGATGAACATGAACTTAGAGAAAATTATAAAAGATTTTAATGGTTTCAAAAAAAAAAAAAAAAATATTTAATATTTTTAATAGCATACAATAAATAGTTAATTGTACAACAAATTCAGGTATCACTTGTTGCTAGAGTTATTAAAATTAATAATTAATACTCAGTTATTTTTTCCTGCATTTAAAATCTTGAATTTAAACATGTTGCTAACAAAATTAAAAAGAAGCTTATTAAGTCTAAATTATAGAACTTATTTGTGATTAAAACTAAAAATAGTTGCTGATACACTTTAAGTAAATACTGTTAAACAAATTTCAGCAACATGTTGCTAAGAGTTTTATAACTTTATTTTTAAACTCTAATTTACGTCATTTCAAATTTAACTGTTTATTTTATTAGTCATTTTTATTTTTTTCCAGGTTTTTTTTTTTGGCACACAACTCTATAGATAAAGAAATAAACTTGAATATCTAAAATAATTAATATTCAAATTTATTATTGTATTTTTGTGTTTTTTTTTTTATCATAAATTTCTAATCTACATGTGTCATAAAACTAAGACTTTCTGCTGACATTTCGATAAATTTAGGTTTTGACATTTGCCTTTTTATAAACATGTTTCAAAGCTGTTAATCAAGATATAGGTAGATGAGGAGTATGAGAGTGAATGAATGTACATATTTAAATGTTTATAAACAATGTTTCGTTAATATTAATGAGATGCTAATTTTGAAATTTATTTTCAAAAATTTATTTCAACATTGAAAGAATAACAAATAGTCACAAAAAAAAAGCGAAAAAAAAACATCAATGACATTGAAAAAAAAGAAGAAATATTTATTGTTTAACACATTTTTATTATAATATTGACTTTTAGCTTTTTTTCGTTAACCAAGTCATGAAATATTATGAAGTAATGAAGAGTGTATTAGCATATTCACACGTTTTGCTAAATTTGGTTTATTTTCTTTTTTTCGTTATTTTGAAATAAAACAGAAATTGAAATACATTTTATTTTTTTTGGTTAAATGACCTTGGTTTTGCAATATTTCATATTGAAAAAAATACATATTATTAATAAATTATAATAAATTAGTAAACAATTTCTATTGATAACCGGAAAGATCAATTTATTTTCTTTTCTTAAGGTGATTGAAAAATAAAATTTTCATACTTTTGAGAAATTGTAAAAAATTCTCGTTAAGGAAAAATTGCATTGTTGGAGTATTGAATTAAAAATTTTCTTTGTTATTTTGCTAAAAATTACGCATTGTGATTAAATTTGTTTATAAATATGTAATGGTGTTAAAAATCACACATTCTTTTAATGTCTGTCAGTCCGTCTGTCTGTCTGTCAGTCTGTCTATATATTTGAATATCTGTTTGCTTTTCTATTTGGAACAAAGACTTCATTATTTATAGAATTATAATATGCAAAACTATACAATTAATCGCAGAAGTTTATGTACTTATATTATAGACATAAATTAATTTGTTGTATAAATATTTACCTTAATGCAACAAACAAAAAAGTATTTACAATTTATAAAAGTTGTTAACAGAAAGTATTTACCTGAAAATATAAAGAAAAAGAAACGCTAATGTTAATATTTGTGATATAAAAAATAAATGGATAAAAAGTATAAGTAATACGTTCTAGAATTGTTTTAAAATGTTACTGAACTGTTGCCATGTGTTTCTAAGGTAAATAAACATGTTTCTGGTAATAAAAATATATTAATAAAGTTTAGTAGAATAAGTTTTGGTGTAAGCAACATTTTCTTAATAAATTAAAGTAGAAATATGTGCAAGTATAGTTTAAGCAACATGTTGCTAAGGCCAAGCCATATGTCAATATATTCAAAATATAAAGAAAATTCAAAATATAAAGAAAATTAAAATTAAATGGTAACATTTTAAATATAAGAAGAAATTTATTTTTTGAATAAAAAAGGTATAAACAGCATGTTGCATTTTCTTTATAAATTAAAGTAGAAATATGTGCAAGTATAGTTTAAGCAACATGTTGCCAAGGCCAAGCCATATGTCAATATATTCAAAATATAAAGAAAATTCAAAATATAAAGAAAATTAAAATTAAATGGTAACATTTTAAATATAAGAAGAAATTTATTTTTTGAATAAAAAAGATATAAACAGCATGTTACAGAACTGTTTTAAAATGTTGCTGAACTGTTGCAACGTATATCTAAGGTAAATAACAATTTATTAATAAAAATCAACAGAATGATTTAAGCATTTTAAATAAATTAATTTTTTAAATAAAGTAAGGTAAAATTTAATGCTGGTAGAGTTTAAGCAACATGTTGATAAGGCTAAGCTACATGATTTTAATCTAGGCAACATATTAAAAAGATAATGGAAAAGAAATTAATTTTGTTTAATAAAAAGTCTATAAAAATATGTTACAAAACTGCTGCAGCAACATGTTTATAAGTAAGTAAAAACATGTTGATTATAATAGAAACTTATTAACAAAGTTCAGGAACATAATTTTAGCATTGGTAATATTTTCCAAATAAAACAAGGCAGAAATTAGTGCAGCTAAAGGCTAAGAAATATATTTTTAGCTTATAAACATATTATTAAGTTTAGCAACATTTACCTAGAATTATATTTTAAAAATTTTAAATTAGCTAAAAATTTTTCATATTTTCCTTAAAATTACTTTAAATATTTATTTCTTATTTAACTTATTTCAAACTTTATTCATTTATTCAATTTTCTTATTAAAAAAAATGTTTTCCTTAACAAAAGAAATTCACCGCAACATTTGTCATACTCGTTTTAAGGTGATTGTTAATAGATAAAAATCAAACTGTAACGGTCATATTTTATTAAACTAGCAAAACATTTTATTTATCTTTAATGTTCAGGAAATGTGTCAATAGTTTAAAATTTATTTTGCAAAAAAAAAAAAAAAACAAACAAATAAGTGAAAAATAAACTAAACAAATTTAAAATGATAAGATAGAAAAATTCTTTTGTTTGTTCTTTTTTTATAAAAAACTTATGTCTAACTTAAAAAAAAAATAAGAATAGACTTAAGAAATAAATTATTTGAAAATAAAAGAAATTATGGTAGAAACCATAAAAAGCTAAAAAAAATCCTCATTTTCATAGTTAAACATTATTTTAATTACTAAAGCTTAGGAATCTTAACACCTCAATCTAAGAAGTGTTTTCAAATGGTAACCAAACACAAATGCCAGTTATTACAACAAAATTATTGATTACTTAAAAAATTCAAAAGCGATCTTAATTCCATTTCAATATAAAAAAAAATTAAGTTAATTCATAAAAAATATTGCAGCAACATGTTGCTTTTCTATGTATTTTCTTTAGCAACATGTTGTTAGCTTTAACATACTAAAACAAATATTTAATATACAATTTCTTATAAATAACTCCAGAGGATAACTAATATTTTATAGTTTTTGATTCATTTTAAGATGTTTAGCAACATGTTGCTACACATTATTAAATTTATAAGAAAGAAAATATATATTTTTTTCTATTGTATTTAAAGTTTTTTAATTAGAAAATCTAAAAACTAATTTAAGCAATGCTATTTTATAGCTAATCAACATGTTGCTGACCTAAAAATATAAGTGATAAATATCTGAAATATCTATAGATTTTCCAGACGAAATGTTTCGAAAAATAAAATATTTTTAACAAAATGCTTACTTAGCAACATGTTGCTGTCTCTTTAATTTTTATTTAACAAATTTTAATATTATATTTGTGTCCAGATCTCATAAAAAAATTCATACATATATTTTAATAGCGACCTTATTTTTGTTTTTAGCAACATGTTGCTGGTTTAGAATTTTAATTTTATTATAGCAAAATGTTTGATATTTCTGAGAAAATTATTAGAAAGTTATAAAAACTATTATTTTAAAGAAATATTTTCTTAGCAACATGTAGCCGGATTTTGAGTTTTAGTTGAAAATTTTTAATTCATTCGCAGAGAAACACTTAAAAGAATATTATTTGAAGGATATTATTTTTGCGACAACATTAATTTTTTTAAGAAACATATTGCAATATAATTTTTTAATAACAAATTTTTTTAGAGAAACAACGAAATTGATTATTAAAAAGATAAAAGAATTTTCACAGCAAAAAATTTTTAGCAAATTGTCGCTTCATTTTCATTGTGATATAAAAAACATTCTGTTCACCAGAAACCTAATTGAAACATTTTTATTTATTTTTTTCTGAAATATTATTTTTCTCCAGAAATTACAAAAAAATTTAAATTTTTAGCAAAATAATTTTCCTTGCAACATTACTTTTCTTGTTAGAAACATTTTCATTTTATGACAACAAAAATTTATTCTCTCTAGGAAAATTATTAAAAAGCTATGAAAATTATTAATCTCAACAAAATATTTGCTTAGCAACATGTTTCTGTATCTAAAATTTTCACAGAAAAATATGTAATTTTTTTTTTACAGAAAGTGTTAAAATTATAGAAAAATAATATTTTCAATAAAATATCTTACCAGCAACATTATTTTTGTTCTTAGCAACATATTGCTGACTTAGAATTTTTACATCTATTATAAAAAAAATTTTATTTTTATTTAAAAAGATATAAAAATTAATAATTTATCTTTTTTAATGGGAAACGATTTTTTACTTATCATTAATCATAGCTGACATTTTATCGAATTTTGTTTGACGCTATTTTCTCTTACAAAACATATGCACGATCAAACAACGGCTAACAATATTTTTATAAAACTAGTGGTCACGCAATTTTGATCAAATATTTGATAAATGTGAACATAGCTTAAGACATAATTATTTAGAAGAGAAACATTATTAAAAAATATAACATGTTGCTGGTTTTATTGGATGATATGTTTTTATTTTTTTAATTCAATTTAAACATGCCCAAAACATTTTTTTTCCAGAATATTTATTTTTGTAAAGAAAAGTAAAACATTTAATTAAAATATTTATTCAGCAACTTTTTTTGTTTTAACAACACATGCGATTGATTTAAATGTTATCGTTTAAACATAATTTAAAATATATTATTTTTTTTTTTTTTTTTTTTTTTGCTACGAAAAATTATTTTATTCAGCAACATGCTTTTTTTACATAAAAATGCTAAAAATATATATTTTTTTATTAAAACTGTTAAAATTTTTTATATATAGAAAACTTTTTGGCCGAATTTTTTGTTAGCAACATATTACTGGCCTCATTAATTTCATTACAAAATAACAGAACTTTATATATTTTTAAGAAATAGACATAATTTTTTATTTCATTGAAAATATTTTTCAGCAGCCCCAACAAACTCAGAGTAATCATATTTCAAACGTTTGAAAAATTATGTCTTTTTTCTTTGATATCAAAGGTTAAGTAAATACTTAATTCAAATCTGATCAAAATTGCAAAAAAAAATTCCGCTTTTGTTGAGAATGCTATTATTCTCAAATCATTATCAAATCCTTCTCAAACGTTTACATTTGAGAAAAAGTTCATTTCAAGTCATTCTCAAATTTTAAATCAAACCTTTTGGTTTGCTGAGACATCAATTGTTTTTCCTAGAAACATGTTGGTGGTCTCTTATGTTTTTTAATACAAACTGTTATAATTTTTTATTAAAAAAATATTTTTTAGCTACATTTTTTCTTTTTTTTTTTTTCTTAACATGTTGCTAGCCTCATTCATTTTATAACAAAATTACAGAATTGTATATTTTTGAGGATTAATGTTAAAATATTTTATTTAAAGAAAAATATTTTTCAGCAACATAATTTTTTCTAAGCAACATGTTGCTGGCCTGATCAATTTACTATAAAATTACAGAATTTTATATTTTTTTTTAAGAAATAATGAATAAAAAATTTTTTTGATGTAAAATGTTTTTCAACAACATTATCTTTTTCCCTAGCAACATATTGCTGATCTCAATTTTCCTATGGAAAAGTGATAAATATATTTTATTTAACAAAGTGTTTTTTGTTTTTTTTTTTTTATTTATTTCAAGAAAACCCTTTTTCATCAATATTTTTTTGTAGCAACATGTTGCTGTTCTCATTACTTTTATTGTAAAATGTTAGAATTCTATATTTTTTAAAAAATCTTGTTAAAAAAATATTTTTCACCAACAATTTTCAATAACATAATTTTTTTCTTCGCAACATGTTGCTAGCCTTATTAATTTTATAACAAAATGACAGAATTATATATTTATAAGGAAATACTGTTAAAATATTTTATTTAAAGAAAAATATTTTTCAGCAAGATGTTGCTTAACTCATAATTAATATTTCTAATAGAGTTAAAGTTCATTTAATTTTTTTTTTAGCTGAAATTATTAAAAATCTATATTTTAAGAAAAATATTTTTCTAGCTTTTCTTTTTTTTATATATATAATTATAATTCTTATTAAAAATTATAAATAATTTTCCAAAAAAAGTTTTTAAAATTAAAACAATGTTTTAAATACAAAAATGATCTTTTTTCTGTTATAATTTTATATAAATTTTCATTAAATTTATAATAAATCTTAAAAAGTCTAATTAAATCTTTTACTTTTTTAAGATCTATAAAACTAAAATAAAATCTATACGCAATAAAATTCAAAATTCTTAAGAAAAACATGGGCAACATGAAATTCCTTAACGGCTGAAACATACAAAACTACAAATAAAAAAATACATAACAAGTAACAAAAACCTATATAAAAATAGTATTTTGATGATTCTATTTTCGATGACAAGCATCAGCAGCTAAAGAGATGCCACCATAATACTTGCAAACACATGCAGTACTAAACGGACGCATGAATGGACAGACGTTGGTGATACAGCAACAGAAGCTCTTGAAGAAAAATAAAAACTATGTATACTAAATATATATGTAAATAAGTGTGTTTTTGAAATATTTTTGTGTAGTTTTTTGTTTGCATACATGCAACAAATGTTGCAATGGGGGAATGAGTAGGCATTTATAAATTCTATAATGATGACTTCTACATCATCAACATCTTTGACTTGTTTTTTTATTTATTATACTATTTCTTATTAAGGCTACTACAACTTTTTGTTGTTATTTGTGTATATATTTTTTTTTCTATGTACCACCACTCAGGCTACTTGTTAGGAAGATTCTTCGAAATCATATTAAAAATATGTTATTTAAACAAAAAAGTAAAAATATTAGAAAAATACCAGGAAAAATACGAGGACGGTTTAGAAATAATAATAACTATTGCATAACTTCAAGTTTTTTGTTTTTTATTGTTAGATATTGTTTCATTAAACATTTAGCAACATGTTGCTAGATTTCACGGAATCAGAGTTAAAATTAATTTTAAAAATGTTTCTTAATAAAAAGGAGTTTAAATTTATAAGAAAAATTTTATTTCAGCAATATGTTGCTTAGAATCCATTTCGAGGTTCACTACTTTTTTAAAGAAAAAAACATAGAAAATTCAAATTTAATGGGGTATATTTATTATCATTTGAAAGAACGTTGTTTGGCATTTATTTTTTGAAGATTATGTCTATCAAATGCTGGCCGTTGCTACGTCGCAGATGGTCCATCTGTTGAGTCCAATTTTCGATGACTCGTTCGATGTTTTCTCCGAGGCCTGAATTGAAGCGGGTTTGTCCGCATAAACTTTAGATTTTAAATATCCTCACAGGCAAAAGTCTAACGGTGTGATATCACACGATCTTGGTGGCCAATCGATCGGCTCAAAACGTGAAATTATGTGCTCACCAAAGTGTTCTCTCAATAAATCCATTGATTGATGCGATGTGGGGAAGTGGCGCCGTCTTGCTGAAACCAAATGTCGCCGAGATCACGAGCTTCAATTTCAGGCCGATTATACTGACCATAAGTTGAGCGAAGTGCACGAAACACATTCCTCACAGAACGTGAATTTTCGTAATAAAGTTGAACGATTTGTAAACGTTATTCAGGCGTAAGTCTTGCCATTATGAAATGCCAAACAATACTAAACAAAAATAACATGACAGCATGACACCACTCACACGAGATCTGTCAAAAAAAAAGGCTATTGAAAAAAGTATCTCTACTTGAATCACCCATTATATTAATCAATATGTTGCCAAATGTCTTAGAAACAAAATAAAATAAAATATTAAATATTTTCCATAATAAGAAGAGATTTTTCTAAAGAATTGTTAATTTATAGATAATTTTTAACTGCAGCAACATGTTGCTATGAATAAAATCTTACTCAACATGTGACTAATATTAAGATTATTAAGACAAAGAAAATGTCAAACGTTAGTCTTTGTATAGAAAATTTTTTTTATATAAAATAAATTTTTAGTTCAGCGACATGTTGCCAAATGAAATAAATTTTAATCAACATGTTGCTAATACATTACAATACTTATAGAAATTCATTACTAAACAATTTTATTTGTTTTGGTTTAAGAATTTATTACTAAATTTGTCTTAAATATTGATTGAAAATGTTGGCAACAAAAACTAAATTTAAAATAAATATTAAGAAAAAATTTATACAAAAAATAATTTTGCTGACAAAAATATTGCTAAAATTAATAAATTTGTTTAAATACAAATAATTTGACTAAGTGTTAAATGATTTTATTTTTGAATATAAATCTAAGAACTTCTTTTTTGCTGCTAGAAAAAATATTTAGCAATATGTTGCTAACCTAATGCAGTACAAAAATTTTATCTAAAATCAAAAATTAGCTTAATTCTTTCATGAAGAAATTTCTTGAAAAATAATATGTTGCCGAGAAAAAAAAAGTTTAGCAACGTTGCTCAAAATTCGAAGTTTTTAGTTAAAAAAATTAATTTTTTTTTTAAATAAATTTTCAAAAAAAATTAATTTGTTGCTGCAAAAAAATGTTGAGGAACATGTTGCTTAGCAATACAAAATTTCTACTAAACCAATAAAATTTTACATTTTTTAAATAAATTTTTTTATTAAATAAAATGTTCATATAAATGAAATGTTGAGCAACATATAGCTACAGCATTTGAGTTAAAATTTAAAATAAAATGTACATCTTTTTGCACGTTTCTAATGAAAAAAATAAAAACAATAATTTTTGCTAATGGAGAAATGTTTAGCTACATGTTGTTAATTTAAGAAATAGTATGTTGTTACGAAATTAAGTTAAAGTTCATTTCAACTAACTGAAAATAATTTGTTGTTGATAAACAATCCTTAGCAACATGTTGCTAAATTGGAACAAAATATCTTTTTTATAAAAAATCTTGTAAGAAATTTAATATAAATATTTTTTTACTAGAAATTAATGGTTATTGAAAAAAAGCAGGCTACATGTTGCTAAGTTTATGAAATTCACAGAGAAAATAAAAAAAAATATTGATTTTTAATCAAGTCCCATTAAAAATATATATCTAATTAATAGCACATGTTTAGCTACATGTTGCTAAGACTTATAATTAGCAGTAAAACTGATCTGTACATAAAATTTCTTTTAATTTAAACATAATTTTTTATTATAATTAATAAGTTTTAGGCAAAAAATATTGAGCAACATGTTAATGAAAAACTAATAATTTGTTTTATAACAAAATTAAGCTTAAATATAGTTCTTTATTTTAAATTTAAATTTTTATTAAAAATAATTTTTTACAACATGTTGCAATGAAAATATGTTCTCCAAAAAATTAAAAAATCCAAAATATTTCAAGTTCAAATTAAAAAATGTTAAAAAAAAATAATTAAAAAAAGACAGCAAATTGCTAAAGCAAATTTTCATTTAATTCATTTTAAATGAAAATTTATTAAAGAAAATTTTTAAATATAACCATAACTTTTCATTCAACCTTCGTTTACAATAAACTTAACATAATTGAAAAATAATTTTTTCATATTCATCATTTTATTTTCATTAGCTTTTTCTTCTTCTTTTTTTATTTTCAAATTGTGTCTAATCATGAACAGTAGCTGAACATTAAAAATTGTGTTTAATTATTTAATTGAAATATCTTTTTCCATCTTTTGAATTGTAAGTGAGTGCGTGATCGATCATAATTTAGGAATTTATGATTAATTTTTTTTTTTTCTTCATGCATTTTATTAATAAAATTGTTATAGTAGGAGTTTTTTTTAATGAATATAAATATGTTTAGAAAAAAAGATGACAAGATATTTTGAAAATTTTTTTGTTGTTTTGTTTCAACATTTTTTAATTTATTAAGATGTTTATAAATATAAATTATTTATATGTTGCTTCTTAATTGCTAAAATTTTGCCACAAATTTACACTTGCCACTGCTCGCTGTTGGTGGGTTCAGTTTTCTGGTTTTAAGAGCTTTTAAATAATTAATACTTTTTATGTTTTGTGTAAATGTTCAAAATATTATTAGTTTTTTGTACGCCTTAACATTTTAATAAAATAGATTGTAGGCGCCTGAACAAAATAAAATTTGTCATCATGAGAGGTTTTATTAATTGTTGAAATGAATAATAAAAAACTAAGAATACTTTTAGCTTAATTAAAAATAATCTAAAATAATTAAAATGATATTTACAATTTTGTTAATGTTGGCAAAATATTTAAAAGACATTTAAAAAAAATCTTAATAAATTTCTTAGAATTTTGAAAATAACTGATAAATTTTAATTAAGACATTAATATTTAAGTGAAAAATAATATTTTTATAAATAAAACTAATTTCTTACAGAATAATTTCAAAATAAGCTATCTTTCAAATATTAAGAAGTTTTTTTTTACAGCAACATGCTGCTAACTTAATAATTGTTCGATAAAAATCAAAAATAAATGTTGTTTACTTAAAAAGAATTTAAAGAAATAATACAAGTAAAGAAATTAAGATGTTCTTAGCACAAGCAACATCTTGCATTACTTAAAAATTTCCCGTAGCATGTTTTTAAGTTAAAATTTATATAGAAAATATATAAATTTTGTCAACTTAAGCAATATTTATTTACAGCAACATGTTGCTAGATATATAATTTTAAGCATCATGTTAAAAATTCAAAGATAATATTTATATTTAATTAAAATTATTAGAAAATATATAAAAAAAATTATTAAAATTATATAGAAAATATATAAATTTTGTCAACTTAAGCAATATTTATTTTCAGCAACATGTTGCAAGATATATAATTTTAAGCATCATGTTGTAAAATTTAAAAATTCAAAGAATTAAATTAAAATTATATAGAAAATATATAAAAAAAATATTAAAATTATATAGAAAATATATAAATTTGTGTCAACTTAAGCAATATTTATTTTCAGCAACATGTTGCAAGATATATATTATTTTAAGCATCATGTTGTAAAACTTAAAAATTCTAAGAAAATATTTATATTAAATTAAGAATTTGCGGAAAATACGAAATATATTAAGATTTAAGAAAAAATAAATTAAAAACATGTTGCCAGCCTAATAATTTTCAGTTAAAAATTAAAATTATAAAAAACTAAATTTATATATTAATCAAATTTAGAGCAAAAATTATTTAAATTTATCGATTTAAGCCTAAGCAACATGTTGCAAGCATTTAAAAATTCCCCTTAACATTTTGTTTAGTTAAAATTTACATGGAAAAATTATTATTTTTAAGAAAATATATAAATTTAGTCAACTTAAGTTATATATAGTTTCAGCCACATGCTCCGGGGAATGGCAATTTCTGGCAACATGTAGCAAACATAAACATTTTTAAGTATTTTTATACAATAATTGACATGTTGCTTAGCCAAAAAAATATCTTTAGAAAAAATCAATCTCCTATAAATCATATTATGTTTCAGCAACATAGAAACTTCTGGCAACATGTTGAATTTAAGTATATTTTGGTTTCAGCAACATGTAGATTTGTTTTTAATTTTAGAATAATAAGCTGAACAAAACGGTTTTTAATAAAAACATTCCTAGAAGTTTATAAAAAAAAAAAAACTAATTTTTTATTTTTATATAATTAGCAAGATGTTGCGCGACTTAAAAATTTGCATTAAAATGTTGCTAAAACAAAAAATTTACGAATAAAATCTATGCAAGGAAAAATATAGATAATATACAATACATTTAAGTCATATTAAAATTCAAAAAATTGCTTGTCGTTAAATTTTTCACGAAAAATTTTATATTTTTTTGAGTATTTTTGGAAAATAAAGAACGTTAAATTATAAGTAAACTGTATTTAATATTCTTAAAAGTTTTATTCTTAAAGGTTAATAAACAAATTATGCTAATTACGCGCGATACAAACATTCTCAAAAAAATGTTGCTAAGTAAAAAACAAAAATCATTCTACTTGAAAAATATAGAAAACAAAAATATTTAAGTTATATTAAATTCCAGCAGCATGCTGCTAAACATAGACATTTCTGGCATCATGTTATAAACGTTCAAATTTTCACACAAGTTTTCTTGAGTATTTCCGAAAAATATAGAAATGAAACAAAATTTTACTTTGATTTCAGCAACATGTTGCATATATATTAATTTTTGTATAAAAAGCTGAACAAAAAGTTTTTCAATAAAAAATTGCTCAAAAATAAATAAACGAGAAGTCTTCCATTTAATCTAACTATAGCAATAACAACACGTTGCAGTTGTTAAAGATTTCCGGCAACATGTTTCTAAACTGAAAAATTACCCACAAATAGTTTTCTTGTAAATAAAAAGAAATGTTAAAACTGGACGACTTATGTAATTTTAAGTTTTAGCAGTATGATGCTGGTCATTAATTTATCAGCAACATGTTGCAAAAGTTAAAAGTGTCATAAAAACTTGTATATTTCATAGTATTTTTCTAAAAATTATGTAATATTTTAATATTTGACAAAATCTTAAGCAACATGTTGCTGTATATATAATTACACAAAAACGTACTGCAGAAGTTTAAATTTTGAAGAGAAATATTATATTTTATTATATATTTCGAAAAAAAAATACCTCAATATTTGACAAAATCTTGATATCAGCAACATTTTGCTGATTTTTTTATTCAGAAAGAAATAGTAAACTAGTAAGTTTGATAAAAAAAAATTATCTTGAAGGTGGATAAAGATTCAACATCATGTTAAGGAACTTAAAAATTATCAGCAACATTATGCTATGTTTGAAATTATACATAAATTTCAGCAAAAATTCCATATTTATAAATTAATTTTGCCAAATGTTGCTATAGCTTTAACATTTTTTTTTTTTTTTGTTTTCTGCAACATGAGAATTATTTTCTCTGATTTCTAAAAAGAGGAAAAACAAATAATTTGTTTTATTATATTACAATCTTTTGTTAACTTTGCGTTATTTTATTTTTTTTTTTTTTTTTTTTTTTTTATTAAATTTTTAAATTTTCTTTTATAATTAGAAAGTGAAGACCTTTATGTATTTTATCAATAGGCATGCTTCATAAACTCTAGATATCAATTACAATTGTAAAACTTCATGCTTCTTAATAAAGAAAAATAAATTGAAATTATTTCTTTTTTTTTCAAAATATTTATCAACATTTCTAGCACGTCTTATGATTTAGATTCTTTGGATAAAGTTATTTAAAAAATAAATATTTTTTATTTATTTGACCCACATTTTCTTTTTTTTTTTTAACCTATGTTATTGTTGTAAATTAGCAACAAGCAATGGAAACTAGAAATATGTATTTATAAAAGAAAAATAATAATAAAACTTAATACCATTAATGAATTTAAAACCAATTGAAATTAAATCGCACACATAATGTTCTTAATAATAAAAACAGAAATAATAAAAAAATTAATAAAAATAAAAATGCAATTGTAATAAAATAATACTCTTTTAACCACATTAAATATTTACACGTATAATTCTTTTCTTTAAGTAATATTTGATTGGAGTCAAAATGAAATATGAGTACAAAAAAATATCTATATTTTTTTGAAAATTAAAAATCAAAAATAAAACCATAAAGAATATTAAAAAAAATCATATGAAATGAAAAAAGTAAGGTGTGTTTTTGAAAGGCCAAAAAAAAAAATTGGAAATAAAACATATTGTTTCAATAGAATTACAAATTCTAAGAATATGTAGGCTTGATAATGAAAAAAAAAACATATAAAAGTTTTATTAAACTAATCTGACAATGACATCTTAAAGTGATAAAAAAAATACAAAAGCCAAGAATTAACACACAAAAGTATTGCAACATATTGCTGGCAACATGTTTTAGAAATAATTAATAGACAGAATTTTAATTTTTTTATAAAAATTAAATTTCAAAAACTCATTTACTTATTTCCATTTTCATTTTCAATTTAAAATACTTTAATACCCAGAAGACATGTTAGCCACCATATTGCTTGCAACATTCATTCAACAGTAAACAAAAGTTTTGAAAGAATATATATTGCACAACATGTTGCTGTCAATACAATTCTTTTGAAAGTAAAAACATTTATTATTTTTAAAAATACTCGCCCTTAAAATTTATTTAAAGAATTAAATGTAAAAAAACAATTTTCGCAACATGTAGCTGTCAACTTTTATTTTATTTTTTTTTTATTAATATTTGTGTTTCCTTTTCTCAAACATTAATTCAAAATATTAAAATAAAATAATTGAACTCCAAATATTGCTGGCAACAAAAAAACATCAAAAATATTTTTCGCAACATGTTGCAGATAAAAATAGAAAATAAAAAAAATTAAAAAAAAATTTAAATGAGTGTAGCATGTTACTGGCAACATTAAAATTTTGTATCAAGAAAATATTGTTGTTTTTAAATTGATCAAGTAAATTTATTGCCTAAAAATGTGTAGCAACATGTTTCAGATTTTAAAAGTTTACAAAATTTTACAAATATACATAAGTTTTTTTGAGCTCTAATATTAATGTGATCTTTTGATCTATCTCTCTCTCTATTCTAATATCAAAATAAAGTAAAAAAATTGCTTAGCAACATGTTGTTGAACTTGGAAATATTCAAAAATTCCTGCTGAATTATCTCAGTCACAATTCCTATGTATTTGTATTAAGAAAATAATTTAATAGCAAAATATTGCTAAATATATAATATAAAATGTAAAAAATGTTTGTTAATTCACATTTACCTTATTTTTTTGTAATAAACTACTTAACACTAAAATTATTAAACAAAATTTTAAAGCAACATGCTGCTTAGTTCCAACATCTTTTTTTTAGCAACATGTTGCTTAGCATTCACGACCTTAAAAGGAAATTAATAATTAATTCAAATTTAAGTATTAAAAAAAAATATTAATTTAAGATTTAAATTATCATTAATGTAGCTTAGCAACATGTTGCTGAATTCTTGAAAACTTCTTTTGGAATTTTCAAGTGGTTCAAATAAACATAAGGAGCAGAGCTGAATCGAAAAAAACAACGCGGCACATTTGATAAACAGATTTTTAATATTTATTCATTTTGAAACGATTTTTTTCAACAAAAAGAATAATTAAAAAATTAAAAATCAATGGGTTTATTTCGGAGCTGATTCCATCACTACAAATCAACAACAGTTCCCTAGTGCCACGATTCTTAGTACATTTCTTGAAAAAAATTGAGATGATAATTTCTTATTAGTAATATAGGAGTTTTTGGAGAGAGCAGTGTGTGATAGAGCAAAAATGGTGCTAATTTTCACCATTTACTCCCTAGTAGTTTTTAAACTTGAAAAGAGTAAACATTTCACTTTTAACCCGCTTAGCACCATGACAAAATTAGTGTAGAGATAATTTTTTTTTTTTTTTTTTTTTTTTTTTTTTGAAGAAAAAAAACTATCATATACTTATTCACTTTCTAATAACCCATTAAATGTACTCGTAACATTGAATTTAGGCACTGAAAGTATTACTAAAGTAAAGTAAATGAAATTAAGGATCTGTGTATCTTATTTGATTCCAAATTAAGTTTTAAATCATACTTAGATTATTTAAAGCCAAATGCTTACTCAACATGATACCATGAGAAAAAAAATTATTAGCAACATGTTTCTGAACTAGCTAAATAAAAAAAAAAAATCATAGTTAATTTGAAACTCAACAAAAAGTTAGCTGGCTTATGTTTAAATTTAGTAAATTAGATCTTTAACAACATGTTGCTCAAAATTAAATATGGTTTTAATAAATAAAATGTTTCATACATTTAATTTAATAATTAATTTAATTTCAAAATTAATGAAAAGTTTTTTTTAAGCAACATGTAACAGCGTTAAAATATTAATATTAGCAACATGTTGCTTCAAAATTATCAAAATCTCCATTAAAAAATCATAAATGATAAGAATGAAACTAGGCAAGTGTTGGGCAAAAAAAATAAATAAAAAATATCCCTTTAAATTCAATATTAAACAAATTTTTCTCCAGCAACATGTTGCTCATCTTTTTGAAACTTGTTTATGTAAAAAAATAAAAATATTAAAAAAAAACTAAAGCATTAATTTTTTGGTCAAAAATTCCTTAGTAATATGTTTCTGAACCATAAATTTATAACTATTTAATCATAACAAACAAAATGTCTTCGAAAAAGCAATATGTTTCTAATCAAAATTTGGTTTCGCAACATGTTGCTAAATTAGCTTAATTCTATAAAAATATAAAAATAAATATAAGCAACACCATTTTTCTTAAGAATGAACATAAATAAAATTTATGAATTACGTTTAAACAGTACGTTCAATTTCTATTTAGGTTTTTCCTTTGGCGTAGTTTTGGTACAGCAAAAAAAAAAAATAAATAAAGAACTATTTATTTTTGTGCTACTCAAAAGTTAAAGATAAACTAGCAGACGAATGGATAGACAGACAATCAGGGAAAAGTAAAACAACACAAACAATAACCTAATGAAAGACAAACATTTTAGAAGAACGGACAGCATTACAGATAGAAAAACATAATTTCTTTTTAGTTTTTCTCTAAATAAAATAAAGTGGCGTCTTTGTAAATTTCTATATTTAAATTATGTTAAATTTATTTAAAAATCGAAAAAATAAAATAAAAACTCACCTAAACAAAACTTCAAACATAGACAGTATAAAAGAGAGAAAGGGAAGAAAAAGCTTTGAAGCAAAATGCTAAATACTTTTTCAAACAGATATTTTAGAAATGTGCGTGTAGAGTTTTATTAACTAAAAATGTCATTAAACAAATTTATGGCTTGAGAATCTACTCAAAATTTTAAAAGTTTCTTTTTATTTTTTTTCTTTAAGAATATTTTCTTTTTTATAATCTTCAAACACACGTGTATTGTGTTAGAGTAGAAATCATCATTAAATTTTTGTATAAAAATTATGTTTTAATTTGAATTACAACTTTTTCCTTTAAATGTTTTGTTCTTTTCGTTTAAAAAATTAAGTTATCTGTCAAAATTGGAAGCTACTGAGTGCAAACTGATTATCTAAAAATTTTTTCTTATTTTTTTGGAAACATTCCCAGTATGTCATACAAAAAAAAAAAAAAAAAAATAAACTCACTATTTGATGTTTGACTTTCTGTGCCATTCGGGTCGGTAATTTTGGTTTAATTTTATTGGGGGACATAATTGTTTGAAAGACATTGAAGTAACGGTTATGTGTTGCTGTGTTCATTTTTATGAGTTTATTTTGAAAGGCAATAAATTAGAATAGTTTCCCAAAAAAAAATAATGACAATAAATGCTGGGGTCAGACGTTAAGAGATCCAAAGAACACGTTTTTTAGGTCAAAAATGTATAATAAATCAGAAAAAGAAGATATTTTAAAGGAGGAAACGTTAATGAAATGATTTGCAGAAAAGCTTTTATATTCTCCAATCTATAGTCTAGTTTATAGAATAATCTACAATGCAGTCGATAGTTTCGACTCGACTATAGTCTATAGATCCTGTAGTCCAGTCAATAGTCTCGATTATAGTCTAGTGTATAGTCTCAACTATAGTCTAGTCTATAATCTACTCTATAATGTCAACCATAGTCTCGACTATAGACTAGACTATAGTCGAGACTATAGACTAGACTACAGTCGAGATTATAAACTAAACTATAGTCTCAACTGTAGTCTAGTCTATAGTCTCGACTATAGTCTAGTCTATAGTCACGACTACAGTCAAGTCTATAGTCTCGACTATAGTCTAGTCTATAGTCTCGACCATAGTCTAGTCTATAGTCTCGACCATAGTCTAGTCTATAGTCTCGACTATAGTCTCGACCATAGTCTAGTCTATAGTCTCGACTATAGTCTAGTCCATAGTCTCGACTATAGTCTAGTCTATAGTCTCGACTATAGTCTCGACTATAGTCTAGTCTATAGTCTCGACTATAGTCTAGTCTATAGTCTCGACTATGGTCTAGTCTATAATCTCGACTATAGTCTAGTCTATAATCTCGACTATAGTCTAGTCTATAATCTCGACTATAGTCTAGTCTATAATCTCGACTATAGTCTAGTCTATAATCTCGACTATAGTCTAGTCTATAATCTCGACTATAGTCTAGTCTATAATCTCGACTATAGTCTAGTCTATAATCTCGACTATAGTCTAGTCTATAATCTCGACTATAGTCTAGTCTATAATCTCGACTATAGTCTAGTCTATAATCTCGACTATAGTCTAGTCTATAAACTCGACTATAGTCTAGTCTATAATCTCGACTATAGTCTAGTCTATAATCTCGACTATAGTCTAGTCTATAATCTCGACTATAGTCTAGTCTATAGTCTCGACTATAGTCTAGTCTATAGTCACGACTATAGTCTAGTCTATAGTCTCGACTATAGTCTAGTCTATAGTCTCGACTATAGTCCAGTGTCGACAATAGTCTAGTCTATAGTCTAGTCTATACCATAGTTAAGGTTATAGATTATAGACTATACTTTAGGTTAGACTATAGACTATTCTTTAGATTAGACTTTAGACTATACTATAGACTATGATATTAAGCAGCAAAAGAAACAGTTTTAACAAATATGCCTAGAAGCAGATTCCGACACATGGGTAAAAGCTTATCGACTTAAAGTCAAAAAAATCGCCCCAAACCAAGCTGTAATTATTTATTACAGAAGATACTTGTGAACTTGTTCCCACAACACAAAAATTCGTTACGAATCGCAGAGAAAATACAGTTAAGCGAAAATATGATACTGACCAAAGAAGAAGAGCTAATTCAAACAGCGGATAAAATTGAAGAAAATAAAGCACCTGGACCCGATTATATCCCAAATAACTGACGATGAAAACATCAACAAAAACGTATGTTGATATTTTCAACAAATGCCTAATTGAAGGAATCTTCCCACATCCATTTAAAAAAAAACAAACTCTAGTGCTAATCCCAAAGCCCAATAAAACTCAGAGTGAACCCTCGGAGGATTAGCCGATATGCCTGCTCAATACAAATTACAAAATACTCGATAAAATTATATATAACCACTTACTACCAATTACAGAAGCGAAGAATAGACTATTTAACCGTTAAAATGGGTTCAGAAAAGCAAGATCAACTATCGATGCAATACATATGGTGAATGGAACAGCAAGGGCGGCAATAAATATTGTGCGATAATAAATCTTGATGTTAAGAATGCTTTTAGCTCAGCTAACTGGGGAAGTATATTCGAAAGTTCCCCAGGATGATAACTAGCTATTTTACAAACAGTAAGTTGTGCTGTGACACCGATGAAGGTATTAAAACAAACAAGGTTATCTTTGGAGTTCCATAAGGTTCGGTGCTAGAACCACTACCAATGAAATATAATGTTCTTAACGTTAATATCCCGTAAGAAGAAAATAAATAAAGTTTGCTGATGACATTGCTGTAACAGTTTCGGCAACACACGTGGATGAAGTAGAATTGATCTCAAAACAAAGTGGAGTAGACTATAAAAAGCTAGATAAAAAATGCTGTGCTAGACTATAGTCGAGACTATAGACTAGACTATAGTCGAGACTATAGACTAGACTATAGTCGAGACTATAGACTAGACTATAGTCGAGACTATAGACTATAGACTAGACTATAATCGAGACTATAGACTATAGACTAGACTATAGACTAGACTATAGTCGAGACTATAGACTAGATTGTAGTCTCGTTGAGGTCTAATTGGAAACGTATAGTTGAAACTATAGTCAGGCTAATTTGTAGCCTGGACTATATTCTAGTCTATAGCCTAGACTTTAGTCTAGTCCTTAGACTAGTCAAAAACATAGACTATATGGACAATAGTCTAGTCTATAGCATGTGCTATAGTCTATAGTCTGAATATAGTCTTTCAAAAAAAAAAAAAAAAAACTTTTTCTTTAATTATCAATTTGAAACATTTTGAATTCCAAAATTTCTCTCTCATTCTTAAGATTTAAAGACACATATTTTATATATAAATATGTACAAGAAAAATTCCAATAAAACCCCCCGTGGTTTTTACTAACTAGAAATAAAGTAGTTTCTTTCAAACACAAAACATAAAATATTAGTAGTAAACTTTTTTTCTTTCATATCATATGGAAATTTTTGATCTTCTTTTTTTCTAAACATTAATGAGTTACAAACACCTGTTTTTTTTTTTTTTTTTTTTTTTTTGTTGCTAATAAAATTTTTCAAATAGATAATTAAGTATAAAAACGAAATAATTATTGAAACAAAATAATAATGAATATATTTATATTTTAAATAAATTTTTTATTTAATATAAAACCCGTAGAAATAAAAAAAATACAACTAAATAAAAGTTTATTGAACTTTTTAAATATGAACGGAAAAGGCATGAGATAGACGAATGGACAGACACCTATAATTTAAAATGTGTTGTACAACAGTTTTGAAATGATCAAAACTGTCAATAATAATATATTTTTTTTTGTTATTTTTGTGTAAATGTAATCATACATTTGTTGTGGTGATTATTACATGTTTTGTTTTGGTAAAAAGCAACAACTATTTTAAATTGTATATAAATGTCTAATAATAAAGAAACAAAGAAAAAAAAACAGTAATAATGATTATAACAAGCTGCTATGATTAGCTAGTTGTCTATCTGTGGCTGAATACATAAATTTTAAATTGTAATTTGTATTGAAAATGCAAGTACTCGTAAGATGTAATACTTTGTTTAGATATTTTATTTTTTTATGATTGTTGGCAAAACTATTATTTGAATTATGATGTATTAACTATCACTCTTTTCTCTTAATTTGTTATCTTCGATTGACTGAATATCATGTAATGTATCGAAAATAAAATAATGATTTTTAACAAGTCATTAAAAATTTCCAAAGAAATGCATGAATGATTTTTAAATACGTATATATATGTAACTTATTTGTTAATTGTAAAGGTTTTAAAAAGCTAAACAATTTGCTGTTGAAAAATAATATTCGAAATGAATTCTTCAGCTTCAGCTTCTTTAAAGAATAACTTTTTCCTAAAACAGCTTTTTACTAGAAGCATTTTTAAAAAAGCTTTCTTCCGAAAAAAAAAGAACTTCTAACAAAAAAAAAAAAATATATATATATTTAAGAAGTATTTTCCCAAAAAAGTTGAATACTTTTTTCGTTTTTGTAAAAAAAAAAAAAAAATTAAATAAAACTTCAGCTTCTTTTCGAGAAATGTTTTTCAAAAAAAAAAAACTTTCCTACAAAAATAATTCATTTCAGCATTTTTTTTTTTCAAAAAAGCTTTAACAAATGTTTAAGAAGCTTTTAATAAAGCCTTATTAAGTAGATTTTTCCAAATATATTTTCGAGAAAAGCTTTTCATAAATTTGTTTCATTTTTATAAAAGATCTATAAAAATTATTAAAAGGCTTTTTTTTTACAACAGAAGCTTTCTATCAAAATAAAAATCGATCCAAAAATTTCAAGCTTTTTTCAAGAAGAAAAGAAAAAAAATGTTTGAAAAGAAAAGCTTTTCAAAAACTTTTTCATTTTTATAAAAAAAAAAATCTATAAGAATTATTAAAGAAAAAACAATGAAAAAGCTTTTTTACAACAAAAGAAGCTTTCTACCAAGATAAAAAAACGATTCAAAATTTTCCAGCTTTTATTAAAAAAGCTCCACAAAAAGTTTAAACAAATTTTAAAAAATCTTTTATCCAAAAAAAAAGTAATTTTTATAAATACTCGTAGATTAAAAAAAAAAATTGTTGATAAAACTTTTTTCAAAAGAAACCTTTTATAATGAAGTTCATTGAAATTTTCTGCAATAAATATATATTTCGCTTAAGATTTCTATAAACAAAATTCATTTAAAAAAATTTTAAGTTTCTATCAAAAAGCTTTATCAAAATTTTAAAAAAGCTTCTTCAACGAGGCATGTTCCAATAAAATTCTTTTAAGTAGATAGAAAAAAAAAACAAACAAAAAAGTTTAAAAATATTTTTTTTTACAATAAAAAGTTTAAAAAATTCTTTTTTACAAAATAATCTTTTTTTAGGAAATTATTTTTTATATGAATTTTTTTTTTTAATGCTTTTTTACAAGTTTTTTTATTATGTTTTTTATTATGCTTTTCGTAAACTTTTTATACAAATGGGTTTACAAAAAACGCTTTCTAAAGCAGTTTATTATACAGAAAAATGGTTTTTGAAGAGTTTTTTTTACATAAAAGCTTTTTTACAAACAAATTTTGTTTATAAAAAAGATAAAAATGATTAGAAAAAATTTTCAAAAATTTTTGAAAAAAGCTTTTTCAAAAATGCTTTGTTATAAGTTTTTTAAGAAAATTAGTTTTATGAAAATCTTTTTTACATCTTTTTCACAAAAAAAAAAAACTTGTCAAGAATATCTTTCTTTAAGAAATGATTTTACAAAAAAAGCCTTTTAAAAAAAAAACTTTTTTTAAAAAAGGCTTTTTTTACAAAAACGTTTTTTTATGCGCTTAAACAAATTTTTACAAATAATAAAGAACTTTTGTTAAAGGTTTTTGCTAAAAGCTTTTATATTAAATTAATATTTAAAGAAAAACATTTTAAGTAAGTTTTTTTTACAAAAAACGTTTTAAAGAAAAAGCTTTTCAAAAAAAGTTTTATTAATTAAAGAAAAGCTTTTTTGCAAAAACTTAAAAAACTTTTTTAAGAAATAGTTTTTTATATAAAGGTTTTTTTGGTAGATATTTTTTAGGCGTTTACAAAAAACAGTTTTTTAAAAAGTTTATTCAACAAAAAAAGATTTTTGAAAAGATTTTTTTACAAAAAATATTTTTAAAGAAATCTTTTTTTACAAAAAAAAGTTTTTCTTACATAAGAGCTTTTTAGGTAAAATTTTTTTGAGAAGCTTTATGTAGAGCTTTTTTACAAATTTTTAAAAAAACTTTGTCTAAAACGTTTTGTTACAAAAAAAGCTTTTTTTTAAGCTACTTTTTAAGAGATCTTTTCTGTAAACAAATTTTCTTAAAAAACTTGTTTGTAAAAAAGCTTTTTAAGGAAAGCTTTTCAAAGAAAAATTTTTCACAGAAAATCTTTTTTTAAAAAATTTACATAAAAAGCTTCTTTAAGAATTGATTTTTAATAAATGTAAAAAAAGCTTTTTTAATGCTATCTTAACTAAAAAGCTTTTTAATAATAAAGCTTTTTTAATAAAAAAAAAAAGTTTTTTTATGAAAAGCTTTTTTACACAAACGCTAAAAAAATAAAAATCAACAAATTTCAAAAGTTAAAGAACTTTTGTTAAAAACTTTTATATTAAGAATTAAATATTAAATATTCTTGAAAAGAAAATTTATTTTTAACGATTATTTTTTATGACTTCTTTATTATTTCTTTACATAACATTACAATTTCTAAATAAAATTCATTATAAATATAGCTGTAAAATCTACTTTCACAAACTTTTTCTTTATAAAAAATTAACAAATATTTTTATTCCAATAAAAACAATAATGAAAGCCCTCATCATAAAAATCATTACTACATGTGTTCTTTAAAGTGTGACAAACAAAGCGAGTGAATGAGTGACCAATGAGTATCATATCTTCATCATCATAATCAGATCACAACACATGACTTCAGCTCAATTGACCGTATACACAGTTCCATCACAAAGGGACATTAAACCTCCTATACTCACATATTTACGTTGCATATGTTCCAAACGAAATAAAATGAATAAATACAAAAAAAAAAAAAAAAAAAAAAAAGACAAAAAAATTTTCCATATCATTATCATGATCATTATAAACATAAAGAAAAAAAAATTATAAAAAAACAAAAAACTATAAAACAACACTAATGATGACACTTTCAAATCTTTCATCTAAAATTATGAATGTGTATGTGGATTTTGTATATTCAGCTAACCAGCAACATTTATCCAAACTCTTATAAGGGAAAATAAATCAAATGAAAGATAAAATTTATATACACAACAAACATTCATATTAGAGTTTTTTTTTTTTTTTTTTTCAGTGACATGTTATGGGCCTGCTACAAAATACCATTTCATGAAGCATCTCTGCGAAAGGCAGACTACGACTACAACAAGTATCAAATGACAAACTCAATGAAAATCAACAACATATAAATCCGCAACAGCAACAGCTATAGCAACAATATTGCAAAAAATCTACATAATTAAATACAGAAAAAAAAAAATCTGAAAAATATTTTGATATTAAATCATAAATATGAAAATTTTGCCATTCCAAACACTAAACTAAATGACAATGAATAGACGGAAATATATTAAATTCAGGCTAGAGCATTATAAACTTAAATTAAGACAAAGTCGGAATTTTACTTTATGACAGAAGAAAAACTTTCGTTTTAAATTAACTTTTTTTTATTCTTATTAAATCTAAAAGTTACTAAAAAATATATATAAATACTTAAAAAGAAAAAAACACTAATAAAGGTTTTTGGATATCAATTTCAAAAACAAAAAGTTTTTTAATTAAAGCTTTTAAACTTAAAAAATTTTTTAATTTTAAAATTAATAAAAAACTTTTAATCATTCATTTTTTATAAAGCTTTTAAATTTCTACCATTTCTTTCCGAACAAATTTCCAAAATATTTTTATTTATTAAAAGTTTTTAATATTTAAATTAATCATTATTTTTAAACTTCAAAATTTAAATTTTCAACTTTTCAGAAGAGCAAAAAAAAAATATTTAAACTATTTAAAATCTATTTTAAATCATTTTGATTTTCGCGCATAGTAAATGGACGATCAATAAATCTTTCAGATCATCAAATAAGAACCATTTCGGAAAATTACACATAGAACTTTTCGTCAGCTCACATAAATAGTAAAAGCTTTTTCGTTAAAAAAAAATTAATAAAAAAAATTTAGTTTCTTGTTAAATTCAAAATTTGTTGAAAAAAATAAAAAAAGTACAATTTTTTTATTAAATTTTTACTTTAATTTTTTGTATTCTTATCTTAAATATTCCCTGAAATCTGTTTGACGAAGATTTCATTCTATTTAAAAAAAGCTTTTAAAAAGCTTTAGTAAAAAAAATTTACTTATCTATAACTTTTAGGGCCATTATTACAACTTGCATACTGAAGATCTTTTTTAATAAAAGCTTTTAAATTCTAAAAATTGTATTAATTAAAAAAAGCTTTTTCTGTGAAAACTTTTAAAATTTGCATCGTTGTATAAAGTAGAAAACTTTTATGGTAAATCTTTTTTGTTATAAAACATGTAAAAGCTCTCAAAAAGCTTTTAAAGAAAAAGCCATCCATTTTATTTATATAAAAAAGCTTTTTCAATGTAAGCTTTTCAAAAACTTTTTTCGGTAGTATATATATATAAAGGGTGATTCAAGTAGAGATACTATTAGCCTTTTTTCGACAGATCACGTGTGAGTCGTGTCATGTTGTCATGTTATTTTTGTTTAGTATTGTTTGACATTTCATAATGAAAAGACTTACTCCTGAACAACGTTTACAAATCGTTCAACTTTATTACGAAAATTCACATTCTGTGAGGAATGTGTTTCGTGCACTTCGCTCAACTTATGTTCAACATAATTGGCCTACTGAGCGTACTATTCGCAACACCATCACCCATTTTGAGACCCAGCATTCATTATTGGATAATATTCGACCGAATAGACCACGTACAGCATGCTGTGAAGAAAATATACCGGCCGTAGCTGAGAGTGTACACGAAGACCATGGAGAGTCGATTCGCAGCAGCTCTGACTGACGTATGGAACGACTTGGCGCACAAAATACAGTTTGTGCAACAACTGAAGCCTCTCGACCTTTCCAAGCGGCATCGCTTCGCTCTATGGGCTCTTGAAAAATTCAAAGAAGATCCGACGTTTTCGAGGCAAATTTTGTTCAGCGATGAGGCTCATTTATGGCTCAATGGGTATGTAAACAAACAAAATTGCCGCATTTGGGACGAAAAGCAACCTGAAAAGATTCAAGAACTGCCACTTCATCCAGAATAAACAACGTTTTGGTGTGGTTTGTGGGCTGGTGGAATCATCGGTCCATATTTCTTTAAAAATGATGCCAGTGCGAACGTAACCGTCAATGGCGACCGTTATCGTACCATGATAACCGACTATATGATGCCTGAAATTGAAGCTTGTGATCTCGGCGACATTTGGTTTCAGCCAGACAGCACCACTTCCCACACATCGCATCAATCAGTGGATTTATTGAGAGAACACTTTGGTGAGCACATAATTTCACGTTTTGGGCCGGTCGATTGGCCACCAAGATCATGTGATATCACACGGTTAGACTTTTTCCTGTGGGGATATGTAAAGTCTAAAGTTTATGCGGACAAATCCGCTTCGATTCAGGCCTTGGAGGAAAACATCACGCCTGTCATTCGTCAGTTAACAGCCGAAATGCTCGAACAATTCATCGAAAATTGGACTCAACGGATGGACCATCTGTGACGTAGCAACGGCCAACATTTGATAGACATAATCTTCAAAAAATAAATGCCAAAGAATTTTCTTTCAAATGATAATAAACATTCCCCATTAAATTTGAATTTTCTGTGTTTTTTTTTTTTTTTTTCTTTAAAAAAAGTAGGGAACCTCGAAGTGGATCACTCTCAATATATATATCTGAAAACTTGTTAAATTTATATCATTGTATGAAGTAGAAAACTTTCAAAAAGCCTTAAAGAGCTGTTTTTAATGAAAGCTTCTTAATTTGTATTATCTATCTAGTAAAAAGGATTTTCTTTGAAAAAAGCTTTTTATTATAATTATATAAGACTAATTTTATATAATATTTTTTTTTTTTTTTCTATGAAAATTTTATTAAAATAAAAAAAAAAATTATTATATAAAATTAGTCTTATATAATTATAACAAAAAGCTTTTTGTTATAATTATATAAGACTAATTTTATATAATAATTTTTTTTTTTTTTTTTTTTTCTATGAAAATTTTATTAAAATAAAAAGATTTTATTTCAAAAATCTATTTTATTTTAAAGAAATCGTCATTCAAAGAAGGCTTTTAAATTTATTACTATTATTATTTTGATTTTATAAAAAAGCTTTAAAAAAACTAATTTTAATTACAAAAATATTTTCAAAAATACCTTTTAACATAAGAACTTTTAAATCTTAAACTATTACCATTATAAAAACTATGTCCAAAAACTTCTAGAAATAATTTTCTGATTAAAATTATTCTAAATTACATTTTAGAATAAAAAGCGTTTCGTTAAAAGCAAAAAATTAAAATAATATTAATCCTTTAGGACCATATTATTCATCCTAAAACATTATCTAGTCTATTTATTAAGTTAAAAAAAGCTTTTTGTTGATATTTTAGTTTTTTTTATCTGTCAGATCCTGGTAATTCCTGGTTTTAAAAAAAAAACATTAACAAGAATAATAACAAAAAACTCATGCTAAAGTATATTTTTTTTTTTCAACTTTTTGGTTAATGATCTCGAAACCAAGAAAGTAAAAAAAGAACAATTGAAAACAATAACATCTGTTTGGTTTACACACAGATACATTTCATATGGACCTACCAGATTAAGGTGTAGAGTAAAAAACAATAATGTTGTCGTTGTTGCTGATACACAACGTATTTTGTTCGTGAAAGAGTAAAGAGTTTATAGAACAGCGGATGAGGTGAAGGACGTTATTTGATGTTGTTGTGGCATAAGACACGTTTGAATAAACATTTGCACATTTTGCTATAGAGAAGAAGAAGCTTTAATTTTCAATTTTTTTTTTTTTATTTGTTGCTTAAACAAATGCAGCAGCCAGCAACATTATCAGTTTGAAAACAACAAAAATACTGAAAAATACCTTATGAAATTTAAAACATATTAAATTACAAAACTAACGGATACTGTAACGCACCGTGACCGCTATATGTATGTATAGTGTTCGGAGAATATAAACATAACCCAGCAAACATTTGATTGGTTAAATGTTTTACTTTTTAAATATCTAGGTCTTAAACTATTTTTACCTTTTGCAATTTTAAAATACTTTACGCTTACCTATGAGTCAATTACAAAATTTTCATCTACCTTATTTGTTACTAAAAAAAAAAAAAAATGGGCGTGATGTTGAAATCAAATAAAAAACTTTAATTAAATTGTATTTTTTTTTTCTTCTCCAGTGACAATACGTATTTGGGCAATAACCGCTTTTTTATTTCTTATTTTCTAGTCTTTTTGAAACTTTTTATTCAAACAGATACAGCAAAAGATAAAAACGAATGTTTAAGATTAACATGTGTTAAGTCTGGTTTAAAGTAACATGACCAAATAATATACTTTTTTTTCTAATTTTTGGCTTAAAGTTTTTATATAACATTACTTTAGTTATTTTTTTTTTTTTTTTATATAAACACTTAAAGCCCAAAATCTAATAAAGTTTTTCTTTAAGGCTGAATGGCCCGAAACATTTTTTTTTATAAAAAATGTGGAAGGAAAAATGCAACTAGGATTAAGAGGGGATAGTGCCCTTATATTTGGAAAATAAAAAAAATTCAATAATAATTTATAATTAATTTAACCTCTAAAGCTTTAAATAAATGAAAGTTTATTTTATTTTAAATTTTTTATGTAAAGATTTTCCAAAATGTACAGCTATAAAATTTTTAAGATCATAAAAAGCTTTTAAAACTGCTGTTTTTTACTGATAGATTTTAAAGTTTATCACTGTCGATAAAAAGGCTTTTAAGAAATCTTTTTTAAAAAAAGCTTTTTATTGTAAATTCATTTTATTCGCGTAAAAATCAAGTTATGGATCTACTTCCATGAAAGCTTTATAATTTGAATCAAAAAACTCAAAAACTTTTCAAAAATGTTTTCTATTATAAATAAATCTTGTTTTATGTATCACAAAGCTTTTTCAATGAAAATTTTCAATTTTAAATAAATGCATAAAGTAAAAAGCTTTAAAAAAACTTTTTTATAAATTTATTTTATTTTATAAGTAGCACAAGAGATTCTGTACTGAAAGCTTAAAAATTTAAACCACTATATAAAGTAAAAGCTAAAAATGCTTTTATTTATATAAGGTAAAAAGCTCGATTTTTTTCCAATAAAGGTAAATCGATATTGTTTAAAAAAAACGTATCACAAAGCTTTTCAATTAAAGCTTTTAAATTCAAATTATTACATAAAGTTACTAAATTTAAACCACTATATCAAATAAAAGCTCGAAGAGATTTTATTTTATTATTATTTTTTTTTTTTTTTTTTTTCATAAAAACTTTTTATTTTATAAGAAGCATCTCAAAGAGCTTCATAAAAAAAAAACTTTCAAATTCAACTGATCAAATCATTTTTTATAAAATAATTGCTATATACAAAGCGTTTCTGGTATATAAAAAGCTTACAAAACCGCTGTTTTTAAATGAAACTTTAATATTTTTACAAAAAACTTTTTATTACAACTCCATTTTATTTCATAAGAAACATATTAAAGAGCTTTATTAATGAAAGCTTTTCAATTTTACTAATAACATAATATAAAGAGCTTGCAAAAAAAACTTTTTTTACAAAAAGTTTATTAAAAATGTAGTTTATTTTATAAACTCCAAACCAAAAAGGTCATTTTTAAAAAGCAAGCTTTTAAAATTCAATCTTTATCTAATAAAGAAGCTTTCAAAAAGCCTTTTTTACAAAAAGTTGAGCTTGTTCTCCAATGAAAGCTTTTAAATTTAAATCATCATATTATGAAAAAATTAATTTTTCACAAAAAGCTTTTAATTATAAATCAATTTTATTTTATAAGAAGCGTTTCGAAAAACTTTTTCTGTGAAAGCTTTTAAATTTAAGTTATTGCATAAAGTAAATAGTGCTTAAAAATCTTTTCTGTAAAAATTATTTTATTAAAAAAACCATTTTGTTTATTTAAAATATAAAAAAATATATATAAATTTAATATAAAATATTAAATATAAGTCAGTGCATAAAATAAAAAGCTTCCAAAACGCCTTTTTACAAAAACGATTGCTTTTAAATTTTTTATATATAGAAAAGCAAAATAAACTGATTTTATAATGAAAGCTTTTCAATTTAAATAATTTATTATTTAAAAAAAAAATTATTTTAAGATTTTTATTTTATATAAAAAACTCAGCATTAGTTTATTCTAAACAAGCTTTTATTACAAATCCATTTTATTTTATAAGAAATGTATAAAAAAGCTTTTTTAAAAGAAAGTTTTAATATTTAAATCATTGCATACAGTAAAAATGCTTACAAAAAAAGCCTTTTTACAAAATAAAAATACTTTAAAGAGCTTTTGCATTAAAAGCTTTTAAATGTAAACTATTATGTAAAAAACTGCTTTGCAGTTTTATATATAATAGTTTTATACAAAAAGAACTTTTCAAATGAAAGCCTTTTATGTTTAAATCGTTCTCTAACTAAAAAGTTCTTTTTAATCCTTTTCGGATGTTGTAATTTTAAAAATCTTTCTATTGTAAATCTATTTTATTGGTATAAAAATCATAATTATTTATATAAAAATCGCGTTAAAGAACTTTTTGAATGAAAGCTTTTTATATAACGCTTTTTAAAAACTTTTTATACTTATTTTTTTAAATTTAAATCATCTTATATCAAAAGATTCTTTAAATTCTTTTTATAAATACAATTTTTATTTTTAAATAGAGGTAAGACACCTTCCCCCATATCCATTTTTGGCCAGCAAAACTTGTATTTGAAGTGCGTTTTTAAAATTGAATTAAACAAAAAATTGTAAAGAGAGTATAGCAAAGACCAAGAGAGAAAAAAAAAAACAAATTCAAAACAGACAAAATGTATTATTCAAATAAAAAAATAGTCTATGGATATACAAGCATTTTCCTATTGTGCAGATAAATTGTTTTTTTTTCAAAAACTTTAAACAAGTTTTATTAGATTTTTTTTTGGAAAAATACAAAAAAAAGAAAAGTGAAAATGGAACATACTTACACACATACTTACATATAAAATGACTCAAACAAAAGTTTTTAAATAAAATTTTTTAAACGTACCTGAAATGAATAATAAGAAAAAATGAAACAATTATTATTTTTAATTGTAAAGTAAAAATAAAAATGTTAACAATTTGTTTACGGTTATAGTCAATAATAATAATTAGAATTTTTTTTTTACCTCGTAAACACTTCATGTTTTTAAGCAATAAGAAGAATTCCGATAACACTGGAGTAGAGGGGAATGCAAAACGATTTTATTTTTCATGAACCATTCATGTTACAATATATAGAAAACAATTAAAAATACTTTCGTTATCTTTTTTTTATTTTTAACATCCCTCATCAAACGCGGCAACATTTCCTGTGATGCAGCGAGTTTTTAAATTTTGAAAGGGAAATTAGCAACGCTAAAAAAACCTTAATCTAGCTTTCCAGACTATAGTCCATAGACTATAGTAAACACTATAGTTTAGACTATAGTCCAGACTATAGTCCAGACTATAGTACAGAAAATAGTCCAGACTATAGTCCAGACAATAGTCCAAACTATAGTCCAGACTATAGTCCAGACTATAGTCCAGTCTATAGTCCAAACAATAGTCCAGCCTATAGTCCAAACAATAGTCCAGACTATAGTCCAAACAATAGTCCAAACAATAGTACAGACTATAGTCCAAACAATAGTCCAAACTATAGCCCAAACAATAGTCCAGTCTATAGTCCAAACAATAGTCCAGACTATAGTCCAGACAATAGTCCAGACAATAGTCCAGACAATAGTCCAGACAATAGTCCAGACTATAGTCCAGACTATAGTTCAGACTATAGTTCAGACTATAGTTCAGACTATAGTTCAGACTATACTCCAAACTATAATCCAGAGAATAGTCTAGACTATAGTCCAGACTATAGTCCAGACTATAGTATTCCAGACTATAGTAGTCCAGACTATAGTATTCCAGACTATAGTAGTCCAGACTATAGTAGTCCAGACTATAGTAGTCCAGACTATAGTAGTCCAGACTATAGTAGTCCAGACTATAGTAGTCCAGACTATAGTAGTCCAGACTATAGTAGTCCAGACTATAGTAGTCCAGACTATAGTAGTCCAGACTATAGTAGTCCAGATAGTCCAGACTATAGTAGTCCAGACTATAGTAGTCCAGACTATAGTAGTCCAGACTATAGTAGTCCAGACTATAGTAGTCCAGACTATAGTAGTCCAGACTATAGTAGTCCAGACTATAGTAGTCCAAACTATAGTAGTCCAGACTATAGTAATCCAAACTATAGTAGTCCAGACTATAGTCCAGACTATAGTCCAGACTATAGTCCAGTCTATAGTCCAAACAATAGTCCAGTCTATAGTCCAAACAATAGTCCAGACTATAGTACAGAAAATAGTCCAGACTATAGTCCAGACTATAGTACAGAAAATAGTCCAGACTATAGTCCAGACTATAGTCCAGACAATAGTCCAAACTATAGTCCAGACTATAGTCCAGACTATAGTCCAGACTATAGTCCAGACTATAGTCCAGTCTATAGTCCAAACAATAGTCCAGTCTATAGTCCAAACAATAGTCCAGACTATAGTCCAAACAATAGTCCAAACAATAGTATAGACTATAGTCCAAACAATAGTCCAGACTATAGCCCAAACAATAATCCAGACTATAGTCCAAACAATAGTCCAGACTATAGTCCAGACAATAGTCCAGACAATAGTCCAGACAATAGTCCAGACTATAGTCCAGACTATAGTTCAGACTATAGTTCAGACTATAGTTCAGACTATAGTTCAGACTATACTCCAAACTATAATCCAGAGAATAGTCTAGACTATAGTCCAGACTATAGTCCAGACTATAGTATTCCAGACTATAGTAGTCCAGACTATAGTATTCCAGGCTATAGTAGTCCAGACTATAGTAGTCCAGACTATAGTAGTCCAGACTATAGTAGTCCAGACTATAGTAGTCCAGACTATAGTAGTCCAGACTATAGTAGTCCAGACTATAGTAGTCCAGACTATAGTAGTCCAGACTATAGTAGTCCAGACTATAGTAGTCCAGACTATAGTAGTCCAGACTATAGTAGTCCAGACTATAGTAGTCCAGACTATAGTAGTCCAGACTATAGTAGTCCAGACTATAGTAGTCCAGACTATAGTAGTCCAGACTATAGTAGTCCAGACTATAGTAGTCCAGACTATAGTAGTCCAGACTATAGTAGTCCAGGCTATAGTAGTCCAGACTATAGTAGTCCAGACTATAGTAGTCCAGACTATAGTAGTCCAGACTATAGTAGTCCAGACTATAGTAGTCCAGACTATAGTAGTCCAGACTATAGTAGTCCAGACTATAGTAGTCCAGACTATAGTAGTCCAGACTATAGTAGTCCAGACTATAGTAGTCCAGACTATAGTAGTCCAGACTATAGTAGTCCAGACTATAGTAGTCCAGACTATAGTAGTCCAGACTATAGTAGTCCAGACTATAGTAGTCCAGACTATAGTAGTCCAGACTATAGTAGTCCAGACTATAGTAGTCCAGACTATAGTAGTCCAGACTATAGTAGTCCAGACTATAGTAGTCCAGACTATAGTAGTCCAAACTATAGTAGTCCAGACTATAGTAGTCCAGACTATAGTAGTCCAGACTATAGTCTGTAATATAGTCTGTAATATAGTCCAGACTATAGTCCAGACTATAATCCAGACTATAGTATTTTGAAAAATGTATTTTTCAAAATTACATATCTCTGATAATAGAATATACATTTCTGGAATCTAATAGTCCTAAGCTACTTCCACTTTTCCGCTTATATTATGTCCACTGGAGCCACTTGAAAATTCTACATTTTTCCATATGATCATAGTGAAAAAACATATTTTTCAAAAGTATATATATCTCTGATACTAGATGGAATCTGGACATAGAACATACATTTCTGGAATTTAATAGTCCTAGGCTGCTTCTACTCTTTCGCTTACCCGATTCATGTCTGCTCCTTATGTCCACTGGAATCACTTGAAAGTTCAACATTTTTCCACATGATCATAGTGAATAAATAAGTTTTTCAAAATTACATATCTCTGATCTTAGATGGAATCTGGACATAGAGCATACATTTCTAGAATCTACTGGTCGATAAATACTATGGGAACTCTGCACCATCGACTTCAATGGTAAAAAGTGGTTTAATGACTTTCGTTGTGGTCGCACAAGTGCAAATGACGTTGAACTTTTTGGACGGCCAATTGAGGTCAGTACATCCGAAAATGTCGAAAAATCCACGATATGGTGTTGGCCGACCGAAGAGTAAAAATGCGTGAGATTGTTGATGCCATAGGCATTTCATATGGGTTTAATAAGAAAGTTGTCTGCAAGATGGGTGCCGCGTTTGCTCTCAATTGACCATAAACGTAAACGTGTGACAACTTCAAAGGATTGTTTGGACTTGTTTAACTGCAATCCGAATGAGTTTTTGCGGCGTTTTGTAACTGTGGATGAAACACTGATCCATTATTGTACTCCGGAGACCAAGTAGCAGTCTAAATAATGGGTTTCTCCGGGTGAACCTGCTCCGGAGAAGGCCAAGATAAGTTTGTAGGCCAATAAGGTGATGGTAGCAGTTTTTTGGGATGTACGCGGGATAATCCCATTGATTACCTTCAAAAGGGAAAAACAATAAACGGCGAACATTATGCCAACTTATTAGATCGATTTAATGAGGATTTAAAAAGAAAACGACCCCATATGGCCAAGAAAAAAGTTATTTTTCATAAAGATAATACACGGGTGCACACGCGTGTAGTCTCAATGGCAAAACTCTATGAATTGGGCTACGAACTGGTACCTCATCCGCCATATTCTCCGGATTTAGCCCTTAGTGATTACTTCCTATTTCCGAACCCAAAGAAGTGGCTCGGTGGAAAGAGATTCAACTCCAACGATGAAATTATTGACCAAACAAATGCTTATTTAAGGACCTCGAAAAATCCTTTTTTTTACAAAAGTAAATGACAACACCTTCTTGACTTGATGGAAATAGTGTTGCATTTCATATAACTACGAGGGGAGTTCGAAAAGTCACGGACTTATTGATCCTGTTTTGTTAAGAACTAAATTAAATTAAAATTAAAAAAATATTAATACAAAAATAAAAAATATTAATAGGGATTATAAAAAACTTAAGTAATTTTTTACAAAAATGTTTTTGGTCTTGTGTGATTTAAATCCGAAATTAATTTCATTGGCCAAAAGTTCAATTTTTTGTTAACATAAACATATTGAAACTCAGGTAGCCAAAAAAAATTAGATCAAAATATTGATAATTGTGGGCGTGGCATACTGTTAAAGACAACTATTTTATGTTATTTCATAAAAAAAATGTGATTCTTGTAAATTTGATCAGAAGTAAATTATCATTACACGCTAACTGTTATGTTTTTCTATATTGGCAAGATAATAGTCTTTAAGAATGGTATGATGTGTCACTGTAGCATTTATACCTACTGTGTTATTAAATGTTTTTTCAGGTACTATATCTTAATCAAATTTAAATTTTAGTGGAATAGAATTTTTGAGGACCAAAAGATGTTAAACAAATTTTACTACCAGAAGAAAAGCGAAAGTTTCCACTTTAACCCCATGTATATTTTGTACTTGTCTGGACCCTTCTGTAGAACACTTTTTCCATTTGAATAAAATCATTCCCAAAATTTTTTCAGGGAAAATCAAAATCAGTTATGATTTGCATTCTAAACCTACGGGATCAATAAGAAAGAACGACACCAATAAGGAGTTAACAATTATCGATGTACTTGTGTGCAATGAACAACTTTATGCTAGAAAATATGATGATTATGTGAAGGAAACTGCACGAATACATACAACCAAATATCTATGGAGAAATATCTATGGAGAAGATATCATTAAGCATCATTTATTACCACTTGGAGATCTATCAGAGGAAGCTCAAAAAAAAAGGAATAAGGATTACAGAATTTATAGAGAGCACAATACCAGAAAAATATCACGAAATTCTACAAATGAAGATCTATTTAATATATTACTGGCAACGTTAGAATCGCTCATGTCTAGCATTCAAAGTCAATGGAAAGTAGGGTATCAGGACTTAGATGAAGAAGCAAAAGGGCTGCTAGAGGTCTGTCCTCTATATAGAACTAAATATGGAATATTTGCAGGCTATTTTCCAACTGAATGAATAATAATTATAATTTTCTTTTATTGTTATTTAAGTAAAAAACAAAATAAACATTAAAAAGAACGTCATTTTTTCCAAAACAACTGATTCTAATGGAACGAGTTCTATAAGAACCGGTTCTAGTGAAACCTCTTCTAAAAGCGATAAACTGGGAAGCTGTTCACAAAATTATTCTGGGTATTATGAAAACGTTTTTTTTTTTTTTTTTTTGTCTACTTATAACTTTTTTGTAAGTAAAGCTGATTCAAAAAAACAAAAAATCCGCATTTTCATACTAAATGCTGCAAAAAAAAAATAAAAAGTTCAACTTTAGCCTTAAATTTCTCAACAACTGCTGAACCGATTTTAATGAAATTAAAAGTGGAGAAAAATTCAAAAAAATATCTCTCCATAAGAAAAATCTAAAATGTTTCTATCGATTCAAAAGTTACAGAGTTTTGGCCGATGAAAATTGTTTTGTCCGCCCACGTTGCTTTGTTTCCCTGGAATCTGGATTCATCCCACTCAGAATCCCAAATTTTGAATGATCGTCAAATTCATGTTTTAAAGCCAATTCTGATAAAGTTGCCTGAATTTAAGATACGTGAGTATATTTCCTAATGGTTACGGTTTTCTTGACCCATTTGGTCCAAAAATGTGTTCCTAATTCCATTTTTATTGAATATATTAGTTTTTCTATGCTTAACAAAGATATGTTAACGAGTTAACAGACCTCTGTTAACTAACATGGTTTGCGTCTGGGGTTATAAATTTCAAAATTTATCTTCACACACATTTCTATTTAATAGTTTTTTTTTCAAATTTTGTAAATATTTTAATTCAAGCGGGAAGATTTTATCAAAAGAAGAATTTTGATACCCATATTGACTATGTTTATAAACAATTCTATATCAGATTGACTGTCTTATAAAGCGCGAAATTGCAAGAAAATTAAAACAAAAATGAATCAAACACAAATAACTGACTTTTATGAGCAAGAGAAATTTTAAAATTAGAATTTTCATTAAAAATAGCAAACATTATTAAAAAAAAAAAAAACTTCAAAAATAGGATATTTTGTGGAATATAAAAATATTGAGATCACTCTTGAACGTGCATTCCGAATATCTTTCAAATGATACAACACTTTGAAAGAAAATGCAAAAATGGTAAAAAAAAAACTAAAGAAAAAAATAGGTCCAGAGCTTACAAACGGTCATCAATAGAATCGTAATATTTTTTGAAACATTTTTTTTCCCTTTCGTAGGGAGTGTGTCGCCTTAATGTTTAGTATTCGTTTAAATTTGCTTCAAAACCTACGATTAAAGTTTAATTGCAGTTTATTAATATCAAAGTTTCTTAGTATTTACCTTTATCTATATTTGCAATTTTTTAAACCTTTTATAAACAATTCCAAGTTATAATCCCTAATATTTTATGAAAAAAAAAAAAAAAAAATAACTCTTTCCTTATTGCACCAACTAAATGCATTTAAGTACAAATCAATATTTATTTTTAAATGGATTTATATTATTTCTTAAAGAAAAAATAAGAAACCTCAACAAAAGTATAAAAATTTAGATAACATTTATAGATATTTACTGATAAGATCTGATAACTTATAACAGTATTCAATAACCAATATAAATATTTTCACAAAAATCTCAATTATATCATAAATGATAAGCTTAACAACTCCAAATTTTTATAAAAAAAAAATATATAATTAAATTTATGTTAAGCTAACATAAGTGAATACCCCTACTATAGATATAAATAGTAGTATTTTTTATGATATTTATTTTTATTTGCTTTCGTTTATATTTTATTTAATTTAATTGTTGATCTAGAGATATATTATTCATCATGTCATTTTATCTTTTCACTTTTTTACTTTAAGTACAACTACAACAAAGTGTAAATGGTTTTATTTACCTTTTATTTAATTATGTTGATTACTTTTACCTTTTTTTATGACATACTATTTGTTTAAGACATTATAAACATAAATATCCTACAAATGAACAATTTTTGTAGAGGAGATTCCATAAAGAAAGGTACCTAAAATTTATTTTACAAATTAAAAATTAATATAGAATATTAAGGTATTTTTTTAATCCAAAATTTTGGCTCATCAAAAATACGACACAAATATATTTATGGTTTAAATTGAAACTATTCTTTCTACTTCTTCAAAATTAATTTGAAATTTTTACTTACAAAAAAGCCTGATGTTTAAGAATTAATACTTTAAATTTTAAGAAAATTAAATATTTAAATAAAACAATATTTTGTTAAAAACCACAGCAAATAAAACACTCCCTCCTGTTATATTCATTAAAAAAAAGTATTATCCTCTAAATAAAACTATTTTTTATTTAGCCTACTTGAGTTCTACCTTTACTAATTAATAATTAAATATTTACTTATACCTGAAATTATTACAAATATTTGTAATTTTACCATAAACATAGATCAATTTTATTTATATGGAAAAAGTCACATCCTCTGTTATTCCTATGAAATCAAAGCATGAGTTTGTCATTACAATTCCCTATAGAAATGTATGGATGTTAAATGGGAAATTGAAATAAATTTTATTTTTTATTTGAAAATATCTGGAACATTTTACTAACATATACACATAGATATACCAAGTACACATATTTAGGTAAACAAACATTTGAATGTGTGTAGAGAAAAATGTTCATATACAAAAGAGTATATTAATAATGCATTAAGTATATACAGTAGGTGCCATAAAAAGTTATCAGAGCTGCAGTGTCTATAGTCTATAGTCTAGTCTATAGTCTAGTCTATAGTCTAGTCTATAGTCTAGTCTATAGTCTAGTCTATAGTCTAGTCTATAGTCTAGTCTATAGTCTAGTCTATAGTCTAGTCTATAGTCTAGTCTATAGTCTAGTCTATAGTCTAGTCTATAGTCTAGTCTATAGTCTAGTCTATAGTCTAGTCTATAGTCTAGTCTATAGTCTAGTCTATAGTCTAGTCTATAGTCTAGTCTATAGTCTAGTCTATAGTCTAGTCTATAGTCTAGTCTATAGTCTAGTCTATAGTCTAGTCTATAGTCTAGTCTATAGTCTAGTCTATAGTCTAGTCTATAGTCTAGTCTATAGTCTAGTCTATAGTCTAGTCTATAGTCTAGTCTATAGTCTAGTCTATAGTCTAGTCTATAGTCTAGTCTATAGTCTAGTCTATAGTCTAGTCTATAGTCTAGTCTATAGTCTAGTCTATAGTCTAGTCTAGTAGTATAGTACAGGGAGAAATAATCCCAGTACCGGCGGCTGAGTATTGTACACAAGCAGGCTACCCGCCGTCGTTATCCCATGACTGCAATGTTGCTCTGATTTTGAGCTTGGTTGGGGTAGCAGATAATGCGACAAGTTCAAATGTTAAAAGGGAAAAACCTTATCCTAGAGATATATGGTCATAAAGATGACTAGTCCAAGGATCACCGGAAGTGAGAAGTGTCCGAACGAGATAGCGTCTTCAAATGACTTTTCAAAAGGAACCAATTTTTTATCGGAACTGGGCACTTTAATAGTTAATGGATTATGTTAAAAGTAGGAGCAATGTTCATCATGCCATCAGGGGGCAAGTAAGAGCTATAAAAGCCGCCTATAACAAGGCACTTGACGATATGCAGCAGAGAAACATCGAACCAAACCGGGAAGCTACGGAACAGGCAACACAGACTTCCCCAGAAGTTTGGCCCAGTAAGAGAGCCGAAGCGGAAAAACGAGAAGAACGATGGTGTAGCGAAAATGCCAAAGGCGAAAAGAGTAAAAGAATCTCCGCAGAAGACTAAGATCCAAACAGTACCACTTACTGAAGAGAAGATGGAGGCTCCTAGAACAAATATAGACGAACAAGCACCAAAAAGAAAAAGAAACGTACCCGCAAATCACAGCCGGATAGAATATCATCAAAAGGAGTAGCGTCATATGCTGACATACTTAGAAAGATTCGAACCGATCCCGAGTTAAAAGAACTAGGAGAAAAGGTTAATAAGGTACGTAGAACACAGAAAGGTGATCTGCTTTTGGAACTGAAACATAACAGCCAAAACTCTGGGGAACATTTTAACGAAATAATACAGAAGACATTAGATGAAGATTTTGAAGTTAGGACTCGAACAGAAGAAACTTTAATAGTCTGTAAGGATATGGGTAAAGTAACCACAAAACGGGAAATATATCAACCCTTTACTAAGGAGCTTGCATGCGAATTGGATGAAACGATGGTCAAGTCTATGTGGAGAACTTATGGAAGTACGCAATCTGACAGAATACCATTCCAACAGCATTGGCAAGAAGAGCACTTGAGACAGGTAAGATAAGAATAGGATGGTCCATATGTCGGATTAGAGAATCGAAAACACTTACCAAATGCTTTCGATGTCTTGAGTTCTGATACACATCAAAGTTTTGTAAAGCGGAAAACTCAGATCAAAGAACTGCATAAAATGCGATCATGAAGGTCATATCGCGAAAAACTATAACGGAGAACTAAACTGCATGTTATGCAAAGCCTACGGAGGGGTGGACCTAAAACATATAGAAGGAAGCTATGCCCAATTTTCCAGAAAGCATTGAGTTGCAAATATATATGAAATTCATCCAACTCAATATATATTATTACGCGGTAACTCAAAATCTCTTAAAATAAACAATTTGCGAAAAAAAATAACAGCGGTCTAGTCTGGTATATATAATCTATATACGATTTTACTTATTTGATAGATTCAAATTTCCATAATTTGGTCACCGACTGTATATGTACATATACATATTTCTAAAAATGTGTATAAAATTTGTATCTATACATATTTCATTACACAATACCATAAAATAGGATATGGAATGAAAAAAAGGAGTTAATACGAAATATTTATACATACACATATAAAAATTACTTTAAAATTTATGTGTGTTATATATATCCTCATATACTCAATACATACACATAGTTAAACTTAAAAGAACAATTTGTAAATGTGTAATATATACGATGACACATATAAAACTTAATGTATATAAAGTTTATGTAGGTCAAACTTTATATGGTTAAACACTAGCAGCAACAACAACAAACTAACAACATCCCAACATAAGCAATAGCAACATAACACTAAAATCTTCATCATGTGACAACAAACTGCAAGCGTTTTTGTTTTTGTTATTTTATTCTTTTTATGAAGAAAAAAGTGTTTTTTTAATGTTTTGTTTTATTTATGAATTATATTTTTTTCATATAAATTCACTACTAGTCTTTTGTAGTAGAAGAAGATTTATGTTTGTGTATTCGCATTTTTATGTATGAAAAGTTTATAGAAATTTTCAAAAGAATTTATATATATATATTTATGTACATACTCGTACTTATAGGAATAGAAGTATACATAAATTTTCTTTCATAATAGGGAGTTTTCTGTAATTTTTTTGAGTTTTTAATTTTGGTTTTAAAAGTAAAATTACTTAAGAATTAGTATTATACAACCCTGTTTTTATATGTTATTTTTCTCTCTCTCCCACTCGAACAGCTGTTGAATTTAGGTTATTTTTGTATGTGTTAAGTGTTTGGGGACATATTTTCAAGCACTCACAATTACATGTACATAAGTACTCATCAAATTATTTTTTGTTTTTTTTTTTCAGTTAGAGGAAGTTTTTGCTTTTTGTTTTTATATGGCTACACTGTTATGTATTTATACCAAAAGCGGGAGAAGAAAAGTTATAATTATTACAGAGAGTGTCAGAATAAAGGAAGTTGCCATATTTTTATATAGCTGTTAAAAAACCTAAACAAAAAAATATATTTTTAATTCAAAATTATAAATTATTTGTTTATTCTAAATTTCTTTTTTGCATTTTACTCTTATTTATTTGCTTTATGTTTTTGCTCATTATTTTTTATTTTTTAAATTGCTAGCAACCAAAACTGTTAAAAGTTATCGAACATGTATATAAATAAACATTACTTTCCATTTTCATGGCGTTTTTCTCGTATTACAGTTTTTGTATCTTAAATGTTTAAAGATATTTGATAAGTTTTCGTTTTTTTTTTTTTTTTTGCTTTTGTTAAAAAGACCATAAAATAAACTTTAAGTTTAAATATTTATATATAAATAAAAAAGAAAACTATTTATTTAAAGTACTCAGCAGTAGCAACAACATTATTACCTCTTTTTTTTTTTGCATTGATACTATGTTACAATGGCAACAAACAAGTCATTGCCAGACATCTTAGAGATCCATCAATGGAAAGTTGTTAAAATAATGTTGATAATGAGATTTACAATTTATTTTAATTATATATATTTTTTGTAACTTTAGTTTTTATGTTTGAATAAAAAAAAAAAACAAAGTTGAGAGACTTGGTTTTCAAATGACAACTATTAACTGAAGTTGTTATATTAGTTTAAAAATATTTTGTTTCAATAAAATTTAATAAAATGTTATTTAAAACTTTTTTTTGTTTCAAAAAATATTCATATTATTGCTACAAGATATTTTAGGCATTTTTTTTAAAGAAAATACTAACAACATGAGTAGGGCACAACATTTTATAAAGATTTTTAAAAGAAAAAAAAAACAGATTTTATTTAAAATCATTTGAAATATTTTTAATTTAAAAAATATTTGGGCAACATGTTGCATTACTTTAAAAATGTTGCTGGCAAAATGTTGCACTTTTTTATAAAAACATAAATAAGAAATACATTAAAAAAATGTTGATTGAAACATGTTAAACATTTTAGAAACGAAAAAAGGAAATGGAAAATTATTTTAAAGTTTTTTTTTTTATTTAAATAACAATATGTTGTGTTGTTAGCAACACGTTGCAAAAATTTGTCGAAAAAAATATAAAAAATAAGGTTCAGAAAACGTTTTCATAAAAACTTCATTAAATGAAGGAAATTTAAAATAGGGTAAAAATATTTTGCGCATTTTATTGAGAGAATGTTGCTGGCGACATTTGAAAAATAATAATATTAATTTTTTATGGAAACACGATTTTTTTTAACTTAACATTTTTAAATATTTTTAATTAGCTTTTTTAAATACATAAATTCTAAAATTTTACTTAACAACATGTTACCATATTTCAAAACAACATCTTGCAAAAATATGTAGAAAAACATTTTAAGTGTTTTATTAATTTATTCTGAATTACGTTTTAAAAAAGTTGATGTTGCAACATGTTTATTTCATCATTTAGAAAATATTGCTGGCATCATATTGCAAAATTAAATGAAGGAAAAATTAGAAAATATTTAATTCGAAATCATTTGATATATTAATAAATTAAAAATGGTTGGTCAATATGTTATATTCTTTAAGAAAAGTTACTTGCAACATGTTTCTATTTTTTATTTTATAAAAACAATAATAAGAAATATAGTTCTTAAAATGTTTAAATTACAATAATTGTTCAAATGTATCTTTTTTTTAAGAAAATAATTTATTTCTTAGAAATAAATGTATGCAAAATATTGATAAACTAATTTTGATATTTAAATAATTTTAATTATTTTCTTAGCAACATTTTGTCCATAATTCAAAAATATTGCTGAAAACATTTTGGGAAATTTTTAAAAATATAAAAAAGAAAACTAGGTATTTTATTTAAATTATTTTAAAGAAAAGTTTTAAATTTAGGCTGCAATAAGTTAAAAATATTGCTAGCAACATGTTGGAGATATTTTTTTTTTTCGAAAATAATTTATGAAAAATAAGGTTGAAAAACGCTTAAAAAATACAATAATTCTTAAAATTTGTCTTAAAAAAACTCGTTTAAATTTAAGGTAATGCTGCAAGCAACATGTTGCTTATTTTTGTTGGTTCTGATAAATTGATTTCGTTAAAAAAAACTTTTAGGTAACAATAATATTTTAATTATTTTTGGTATTACATTTGTAACACATCGTAAATTTTTACTGCAACATGTTGCTAAAGATAAATAAGAAAAATAACATTTAGTTTAGTTTACAAATAAAATAGTAGAAAATCATAGTTATTTTATATAATTAATAACACAGAGAAATGCTTAAGCAATGATTACTATTTTCTTATTAAGTCTTAGTACAGTCATTATTATTGTTGTTTTTGTTTTTTTTTTTATAGTTTAATATTCATTCACATGGTTGCAGCAAACAAACATAACATTGTTTACCTTTTGCGAAAAACAACAACAATAATAAACATCATTTGTTATTGTTATATTTTTCCGTTTCTTTATAATCATTGTTTTTTTTAATCATAAATATTTATGTATGTTTTCTTGCATGTGTTTGTTTAACTCTTGATTGTACACATTTATTTATTGTTTTTTTTTTTTTTTTTTTTTTTTTTTGAGAAAGAGATCATCTTAATGTAATTTTTTTCTCTCCTTTCTTTTATTTAATTCCTGTTATACAATATTATTTACCAGTAAAATGTTGTGATTATTTTGCTACTGTTACTGTAATGTTTACAACATATTGGTGGGTCTTATTCAATTTAGTATTGCCAATAGAATTTTAGGAGAAAAATACTAAATTAAGGAGCAAAATAAAGGAAAAATTTATATAGATAATTTTTATTGTGCTAAATTTTAAAATAAAAGAAAATAAATTATTATTAAAATATAAGCAGAGACATAGTGTTGCAATGGCAACACTTAATCATGCATTACATGAAGAGATCGTATGATACTGTTATTTAATTATAATTAAAAAAAAAAACATGAAAAAAGTAAACAAATCATAACGGTTTTCTTGGAAATTAGTAAATAATATAAATTAAATTTAAATTAAAACGAAAACAAAAATCCTAAAATCCTACGATTTTTTTCTTAAACTTTAGTTTAACTTTTTAAACTTAGTTTAATCTTTAATAGTTTTTTCTTTAAACTTTAAACAACCACTTTCTTTATTTCTTTCAAAAAAGAAGAAGGAAATTAACTACAATTTAGCAAATTGTTTCAAGATTATTTAATAATGAAGGTTTTTTTCTGTATTTTAGTTAAATTAAATATATTTTTGTTCGTTTTCTTTTTCTTAAAAAAATAAATAAATAAAAAACAATTTAAACTTTTGTTTTCTCTGCTTGTGTTTAAACATTCGTTTTAGAAAGTTTAAATAAAGTACATATTTTTAGTGTGAAAATTACAATGACTTTTTATTATTATTTTTGTTATAAACCTTTATTTTTTACAACTACTAGAGGTCAGTTTAAGACAAAAAATTAATTTGAAACAAATAACTAAACGAAAAGAGAAAAATAAAAAAAAGTTTAAACAAACCGTAACCTTAAATAAATAAAAAATTATTTTATGTTTTAATGATTTAAGATATTTTAGAAAATTTTATGACATTCCAACAATTAGCCTAGTTAAGTTAATTCTAAATGCTTTAAATATGAAATAGTAAAATATTTTGTTGAATTCATTACATTTTAAACTGTCGTTTCTATAACAGATAACGATTCTTTTTAATTCTTAACTTAAGATTAAAAATTTTTCTAGTCACTTAAAAAAAATCACTAAAATATTCTTTCTTCTTAATTTAAAAATAACTAATTTTAAACAAAAATTTCTTTTGTTTACTTATAAAACAGATTAAAAGAAATCCTATTTTTATAACAGATTAATAATAAACTCTTATATTTTATGACAATTTCATCTAAAACTGTTTTACTATTACCAAAAAAAAAAAAATTTCCTTTATAGTTTACTTATGAAAAAAATTAATAAAAATCCTATGTTTATAACAGTTCCAAAATAAACTGTTATAATTTTATAGAAGTTTCGTTTAAAACTGTTATACTATTATCAAACATTTTCTTAAATTGTTGTCTTATAAAAACCATTTAAACAAATCCTATTTTTATAACATTTTCAAAATAAGCTGTTATAATTTTATAACAGTTGCTCAGTTTTCTTTTTCTTATACTTATAAAAACATTAAAGGAATACTATTTTTAAAACAATTTCGAAATAAAATGTTATATTTTCATAACACCTTTATTTAAAAATGTAATAATGTTTGCAAAAAATTAAAGAATTATTATTACAACACATTCATAATAAACTGTTATACGTTTATAACACTTTCCTTCACAACTATTATACTATTACCAAAAATTTTGTTTTATTGTTTACTCATAAAAAATATTAAAACAAATCATATCTTTACAACAGCTTAAAAATAAACTGTTATAAGTTTATAACACTTTCAATTAAAACTGTTATTATCAAACATCAAACACTTTCTTAATATGTTGTCTTTTACAAGAAATGCTATAAAAATAGCATGTTGCAAAATAAACTATAATAATGTTATAACACTTTAAAAAAAAACTGTTAAACTGTTATCAAACATTTTCTTAAATTATTGTCTTCTAAAAATCATTACAAAATATCCTTTTTTATAATAGCTTAAAATAAAATGTTATAATTTTATAATACATTCAATTAAAACTGTTATACTGTTACCAAAAAATTCTTTTATTGCTTACTTATAAAAAATATTAAAAATATAAATATATAAAAATAAAAAAAATATTAAAGTTTTAAAATAAACTGTTATAATTTTATAAAAATTTTATTTAAAACTGTTATACTATAAAGAAAAAATTAATTTTATTGTTTACTTATGAACAACATAAAAAAAACATATTTTTACTACAGTTTCAAAATAAACTGTTATATTTTTTTTAAGTTTTATATAAAACTATTATACTGTTACCAAAAACCTTCTTAATTTTGTTGCTCATAAAAAATAATAAAAATATTCTAACAGTTTGAAAATAAACTGTTATAGTTTTATAAAGTTTTCATTTAAAACTGTTATACTGTAAACAAAAATCTGGGTAGCAGCAATGTCATTGGAAAATATTTAAAGCAAAATATTGTATTTATTTTCTTTCTAGTTAATTTAAACCCCATTTATTTCACAATTTTTTTTTTTTCACAAATAACTTTATTATTTCCATTGTCTTATAGATTCTTCTATTATTTATGTGTGTGAAGATAAATTCGTAAGTTAAATACGTCCCACACCTCTGTTAAATACGTTCCACACACTGTTAAATACGTTCCACACATTTTGCATTTCAAAAAAACTATTTTTAAGGCAAAAAAAACACTTTTTTAAAAATAATTTTTATTATTTTATTAAAAAAAACATCACAATAAAACATGTTTGGAAAAAAACAAAACAAAGAAACATATACAGCATTAGGATATGGTGCAACAAAAATACCTATATTCAGGTCACATTGCGGGCCAGTTCGGACAGACCTGAATGGGGTTGTGATACATCACGCGAAAGCTCTAGAGGAGTAGAACTCAAAACTGCACAGGGTATATCCAGTTGTTTCTCAGGAGACATGCTACGAGGTGCTGAAGTTTGGCAAAATTCAATAAGTCTAAGAAACAGGGGGCCATATTTTGATTTTGGCCATACCTGAATGGGGTTATGGTACATCAAATTAAAGGTCTGGTGGAGTAGAACCCAAAACTGTTTAGACAATATTCATTTATTTCCTAGGGAAGATTCTACGAGGGTCGGAACTTTGCGCAAATTCTTAAAAATTCAAACCTGAATGGGGGGCTTTTTGGACAGACCTGAATGGGGTTGTGATACATCGGTTGAAAGCTCTAAGGGAGTAGATTTCAAAACTATATAGGGTATACCCAGTTGTTTCTCAGGGAACATGCTACGAGGGGTGGAATATAATTATTCATATTTCATACACATATATTCCATATTGTGTAGGGGGGGGGGGGCATTTACGACAGGCCTGAATGGGGTTGTGATACATCGAATGAAAGCTCTAAAGGAGTAGATCTCAGAACTATATAGGGTATACCCAGTTGTTTCTCAGGGAACATGCTATGAGGGGTGGAATATAATTATTCATATTTCATACACATATATTCCATGTTGTGTGGGGGGCACTTACGACAGACCTGAATGGGGTCGTGGCACATCGGGTGAAAGCTCTAAAGGAGTAGATCTCAGAACTATATAGGGTATACCCAGTTGTTTCTCAGGGAACATGCTATGAGGGGTGGAATATAATTATTCATATTTCATACACATATATTCCATGTTGTGTGGGGGGCACTTACGACAGACCTGAATGGGGTTGTGGTACATCGGGTGAAAGCTCTAAAGGAGTAGATCTCAGAACTATATAGGGTATACCCAGTTGTTTCTCAGGGAACATGCTACGAGGGGTGGAATACAATCATTCATATTTCAAACATATATATTCCATGTTGTGTGGGGGGCATTTACGACAGACCTGAATGGGGTTGTGGCACATCGGGTGAAAGCTCTAAAGGAGTAGATCTCAGAACTATATAGGGTATACCGAGTTGTTTCTCAGGGAACATGCTACGAGGGGTGGAATACAATCATTCATATTTCAAACATATATATTCCATGTTGTGTGGGGGGCATTTACGACAGACCTGAATGGGGTTGTGGCACATCGGGTGAAAGCTCTAAAGGAGTAGATCTCAGAACTATATAGGGTATACCCAGTTCTTTCTTAGGGAACATGCTACGAGGGGTGGAATACAATTATTCATATTTCAAACATATATATTCCATGTTGTGTGGGGGGCATTTACGACAGACCTGAATGGGGTTGTGGCACATCGGGTGAAAGCTCTAAAGGAGTAGATCTCAGAACTATATAGGGTATACCCAGTTGTTTCTCAGGGAACATGCTACGAGGGGTGGAATACAATCATTCATATTTCAAACATATATATTCCATGTTGTGTGGGGGGCATTTACGACAGACCTGAATGGGGTTGTGGCACATCGGGTGAAAGCTCTAAAGGAGTAGATCTCAGAACTATATAGGGTATACCGAGTTGTTTCTCAGGGAACATGCTACGAGGGGTGGAATACAATCATTCATATTTCAAACATATATATTCCATGTTGTGTGGGGGGCATTTACGACAGACCTGAATGGGGTTGTGGCACATCGGGTGAAAGCTCTAAAGGAGTAGATCTCAGAACTATATAGGGTATACCCAGTTCTTTCTTAGGGAACATGCTACGAGGGGTGGAATACAATCATTCATATTTCAAACATATATATTCCATGTTGTGGGGGGGGGGGCATTTACGACAGACCTGAATGGGGTTGTGATACATCGGATGAAAGCTCTAAGGGAGTAGATCTCATAACAATATAGGGTATGCCCAGTTGTTTCTCAGGGAACATGCTACGAGGGGTGGAATACAATCATTCATATTTCAAATATATATATTCCATGTTGTGGGGGGGGGCATTTACGACAGACCTGAATGGGGTTGTGACACATCTGATGAAAGCTCTAAGGGAGTATATCTCAGAACTATATAGGGTATACCCAGTTGTTTCTCAGGGAACATGCTACGAGGGGTGGAATATAAAATCAATATTTTTCAATGGTTTATATTTCTATTTGTGGGAGGGCCATTTCGAACAGACCTGAATGGGGTTGTGATACATCGGGTGAAAGCTCTAAGGGAGTAGATCTCAGAACTATATAGGGTATACCCAGTTGTTTCTCAGGGAACATGCTACGAGGGGTGGAATACAATCATTCATATTTCAAACATATATATTCCATGTTGTGGGGGGGGGGGCATTTACGACAGACCTGAATGGGGTTGTGACACATCTGGTGAAAGCTCTATAGGAGTAGATCTCAGAACTATATAGGGTATACCCAGTTGTTTCTCAGGGAACATGCTACGAGGGGTGGAATACAATCATTCATATTTCAAACATATATATTCCATGTTGTGTGGGGGGCATTTACGACAGACCTGAATGGCGTTGTGGCACATCGGGTGAAAGCTCTAAAGGAGTAGATCTCAGAACTATATAGGGTATACCCAATTATTTCTCAGGGAACATGCTACGAGGGGTGGAATACAATCATTTATATTTCAAATATATATATTCCATGTTGTGGGGGGGGGCATTTACGACAGACCTGAATGGGGTTGTGGCACATCGGGTGAAAGCTCTAAAGGAGTAGATCTCAGAACTATATAGGGTATACCGAGTTGTTTCTCAGGGAACATGCTACGAGGGGTGGAATACAATCATTCATATTTCAAACATATATATTCCATGTTGTGTGGGGGGCATTTACGACAGACCTGAATGGGGTTGTGGCACATCGGGTGAAAGCTCTAAAGGAGTAGATCTCAGAACTATATAGGGTATACCCAGTTCTTTCTTAGGGAACATGCTACGAGGGGTGGAATACAATTATTAATATTTCAAACATATATATTCCATGTTGTGTGGATGGCATTTACGACAGACCTGAATGGGGTTGTGGCACATCGGGTGAAAGCTCTAAAGGAGTAGATCTCAGAACTATATAGGGTATACCCAGTTGTTTCTCAGGGAACATGCTACGAGGGGTGGAATACAATCATTCATATTTCAAACATATATATTCCATGTTGTGTGGGGGGCATTTACGACAGACCTGAATGGGGTTGTGGCACATCGGGTGAAAGCTCTAAAGGAGTAGATCTCAGAACTATATAGGGTATACCGAGTTGTTTCTCAGGGAACATGCTACGAGGGGTGGAATACAATCATTCATATTTCAAACATATATATTCCATGTTGTGTGGGGGGCATTTACGACAGACCTGAATGGGGTTGTGGCACATCGGGTGAAAGCTCTAAAGGAGTAGATCTCAGAACTATATAGGGTATACCGAGTTGTTTCTCAGGGAACATGCTACGAGGGGTGGAATACAATCATTCATATTTCAAACATATATATTCCATGTTGTGTGGGGGGCATTTACGACAGACCTGAATGGGGTTGTGATACACCGGATGAAAACTCTAAGGAAGCAAATCTCAAAACGTTTCTATGAATACGTGATACGAAAGGTCGTTCATAGTATCATATACATATATCATTCATTCCTCAAGATTTTTGAAAAAATGACAATTTCTTTCTAAAGGTCATAAGATTTTGTTTATTATTTTCTTTCTCATTATTATTTTTGCTAATTTACTGAAAATCACAATTTTTTATGTTATAAATTTATATTAATGGTAGAAAAATCTGGCAAATTACTGAAATTAAACTACAATGTAAAGGAATTGTAATGATTAACGGCTGTAATGAAGACCAAGTGAGACTTGAAACTACAAAAGTAAATAGTTTATTTAAAAATGCACTCGTAATGCAATTGCAGCTTTACTATGGATTTAGATGATCTGCTATTTTAAATATTTTTGTTTAGAACACAGAGAAGAAAGCATATAAATCTATAAATTGTATTCATAGATATTATGAATCGAATATGACTTTTTTCCCAAACTTTAAAAAAAAACAATATAAAATTTTGTTTATAGAAATTAAATTGATTGTATACAATTGTGCGATAATTTTAGGAATTTTGCAAAATTTTTGAAAAAATTTTATTTCATGGTAAATGCTTAATAAAGTTTAGCCTTTCTAAGGCTAAATGTAGCCTTTTTATTTTGCTTTTAGCCTCAAATTTTTCTAGCCTTTTTTGATTCTTAAAATTGCCATAAAAAGGCTAAAATTTTATTATTGCAACAAAGAAGAAAATAATTTCTTACTTGCTTCTACTAATTTTATGTTTACGGAACCATCCATCATCAAGGTATATTATAAAATCAGATTTTTCCACATTTCATGGAAAATAACTTATTTAATGCTTTTCGAAAGGGCTGTGGTACTGAAGAGGATTTGTGAATGTTCAGAACTATATATGTAAATGTTTGGATGAAGGTCATAGAGCTGTAACAGCCATTTTTTGATTTGACAAAAGTTTTTGTTATATATCTTGGCGCAAAAGCTCTAGTACTATGGCGTTCATGGAAATGGACTTTCGCTTTTAAGAAGCTATCTAAAAAATAAACAACAATTTCTTAAAAATAAGGAAAGTGAAACTAATGTTAGATATTGAGTGCCACAGGGAAATGTTTTAGGTCTCTTGTTTACGGTATTTTTACAGTTTTTGAAATAAATACTTTTCAAAATTTTATTCCTCAAAAAATGGGTCAAAATTAAAAAAGTACTCTATTTGGACTTAGTAGGCTCAAGAGCTATTGTCTTATGAATTTCAGAGCAGAAAAAATAATATTAAGATTGATCATAAACTTTGAGTAATACGAGTAGAATTTTGAAAAAATTACTTTTCTCATATAAGGGCCCTATTGAAGATTGAAAAAACGGGTAGAAATTAAAAAGGTGCTTTATGTGGACCTAGTAGGCTCAAAAACTATTGCCTTATGAATTTCAGAGCAAAAAAGATAATATGCTGACTGATCATAGATTTTCTGTAATAGAATTTTAAAAATTTTGAGAAAGTTATTTTTCTCATATAAAATTGATGATAAAAAAATGGGTCAAAATTAAAAAGGTGCTCCTAGTAGACTCGAAAGCTTTTTCTTAAGGATTTCAGAATAGAAAAGATAATATTAAGATTGATCATAGGTTTTGAGTATCAAATCTATTTTTATATTTTTCTTTTATTTTATTTTTATAAACGAATATAGAAAGATTTAAACAATTGCAAAACAATATTCTATTATTTTATTAGATGAATACTTTGTATAATAGAGAATTGCCGTTATGTTAAAATACTTGTTAGTAGCAGTGTTACCTATTGCTATTAATTATTTATAAATTTTTCAGTTTTTTTTAAATTGATATAAAAGAATAGAAATTGAAAATAAAATTGTACCATCGGATAACACTGATACACAAGTATTTTAACCTAATGGCAACACTCTATTATACAAAGATAATTAAGAACAAGTGAGTAATATCCCAGCAAACGCAATTTTTTTATGTCAAATTGAGGCTGATTTGAAATCAAATCCTTTCTCAAAATAACTTGAAAATGATAGCTTTCTCAACAAAAAGGGGAATTAATTGTTAAATTGAAAAATGCTATTATTATCAAACCATTGTTAATTATAATTCTCAAACTTTTTTCAAATGTAGATTGTGACCACATGCGGAACATAATTAAAAGTAATCTGCATTTTTAATTTTTTGTAAAGTTTTCTCTTTCTATCTTGTATACACTTTTGATTATGCCCTATCATTATACGTATTTATTAGTTGGAAAATACTTGATTAAATAAATTTATTTATTAATTTATTTATTTGTATATGTTTCAATTTTTTTATATATTATTTTTATACATATAATATTTTTTAGCTTTTCTATTTAGATTTATGAATGATTTAATAACAACAATATATATCAAATTAAGAATACACAATTTTTCCAATATTGTTAAAGTTATCTTTAGGTTTGAGAATGATTCAATAATAGCATTTGATATCAATTTGAGAATGTACGGTTTTTAAACGTTTTTTCTCAAATGATTCTCAACTTTAAATCAAACTTAAAATTCAAACCTCTTCCTATATTTGTAACAAATTTGGGAAACACATTTGATATCAACCGTTAAAGTCATAATATTTTAAACGTTTGACAACGTGTTGGATGGGATGCTGCACAAAAAAAAATTACTTATACTTGAATACTCATCAACACTGAGGCCCGGCTTGCATTGTTAACGGGGCCGGAGAATTGCGATGCAAACTGAATCGCAATTTTATGTATATACACCTTTTTCTTAAAAGCAATTCCAGGATAAACATATTTTTCCAGAAAAGACGTTAATCTTTAATAAAAAATGACTATTTTTTACGCAATCAGGTGAAATTAACATACTTATATAAATTCTATTTTGATTTTCTAGCAAAAACAAAGAATTTAAAATTTTTTTTGCAATAAAATATACTTTAAGACATACACCTATTATAATAAAACTCTTTAAAACTCTAATAAATTTTTCACATGCAGTTACTTAAGTTTATTTCATTTCTAAGAAGAAAATATGCTGTATATAAATCGAAATCATAAAGAAAGGCTTAAATCGAGGCCAAAGTGTACTTCTAAAAAAATGAGTAAACAAGCGTGTCTACATATTTAAATAAAATGTTTAACGCAGTGTTGCCAACTATTTGTAAACAAAACGCGCTAAATTTGGTTCAATTAAGCGCTTTTTATCTAGTTTTTTAAATTCGAATCTGATTTTTACAAAAAGTAACAACTTAAACAATATAAAGTCCATATTTTTTATTTTTTAAATGTTTTAACTTCAACAGAATAGTGAATTATATTTCAAATCAAAAATTTAGAATTGGTATTTTTATTACAGAAATAAGCAGTAAAATTTTTTGTACATTTCAAATTCCAGATTCATAAGATCTTATCCATGAACTTAAATTCATGAACCTATTATTTAATTTAATCACTCCATTTTTTCCCCCAAAAAAATCATTTCCTAAAAAGAATAGGAACGTGTTTGGAAGAATCTTGAAAACTGCTTATTCGATGATTCATTCAACGGGATTTAGAAAATGGATAGATACCTCAAATGACCACTTTAAACAAAAGAATTCCGAAGGTATATTTTGGAATTTCGAAATCAAAAAATCGTTTTAATTTTTGCTGAGTTTTAAAATTAACAAAATAATAATAATGCTCTATGATAGAAAATGTTTTTTTTTGTGGTGAGAAATATTCTTGTTTCTGTTGTGGGAAATTAAAACTTTACAAAAATGTGTAAACAGAAAAAAAAACAAGAGATATGAATGAACATATTTTAAATGTTTTGATTTTACTTTAAATCCATTCCGAAAGCCACACTCTATTTTAGGAAAAGACATTGTGATGAAATTATAAGACATATAAAATTTAATATTGATAATATTTAGAATATATTGTGCAATATTGAATTTTTTCTATCAATTTTAAAATGTCGAATAAATTATACTTTTGCCAAAAAGTGAGCTTTACTAGCTTTACGAGCTAGTAAAGCTCACTTTTTACGAAAAATAATTTTCTACCGTTTCACACAGGCCTTAAGATGCTATTTTTATTAGTTAATTGGGAAGTAAAAGTATTTTTATTTCCTAACATAACGTCGGCAGAATAAAGGGGAAAAAAAAAATTATTTCAACTTTATGTTAGCGGGTGAAGAACACGAACATGAAAAATTTTAATTCTAAATTGGTTTTTAAATTATTTTCCTTTGTTACTTTTTATTTGCCTTTTTAAAATAATATTAGTTAATTTCGCACCTTTTCTTTTTTGAAAAAAGAGCAAAATATTAAAAAAGAACATTAATTTTGACAGCTTATGTTAAACGTTATTGCTCAATTTTGTGCTTAAATATTCACTGGGATATAAATTGATAATAAGATTTCTTATTGGTCCACACGGAACATATTAAAGAGGGAGATAGTATTTGACAATAGCCAACATAAAAATGTCTACGTGTAGATTTTGGGTACGCGCCAATTTAATAGCTTTTTTTGAAAAAATCGCAAATAGAAAAAATAGTGACATTTAAAAACCGCTCAATCTAGCGCAAAAATCGCTGAATGGGCAACGCTGGTTTAACGGGCAACAAAGCTAGAGATTACCACACAAATATACCAAAAAAAAAAATCACTCACTTTTTTTGCACGTGCTATTTCTTAACATGTCAGTGTTGCCGTTTTAATTATTTTTAACCAAAATTGGTTATTTTATTTTCTAATTGTATTTTAGTTATTTTTTGTTTAAACCAAAATTTTATTGTTATAAACTACTTTTAGATTACCTTGTCAATCTCCTATATATTTGCCAGCAATAAATGATCTTGAGATTATTTCTTGTTCCAAATTTATCTGATAACGATGAAGAAAATTACAATTAGAAAATAAATGGTATAAGACTGGATCTTTTAAACCACCATTTTGATGAAATTAGGAACATAGATAGAAGACAAGTCAAACTTAAGAGAATAACTTTCGAGCCTACTAGGTCCAAATAGAACATCATTTTAATCCTGATCAATTTTTCGATCATCAATAGGGCCCTTATATGAGAAAAGTCATTTATCAAAATTTTCAAAATTCTTTTACTTCCGGCCCTACTAGGTCCACATAAAGCACCTTTTTAATTTCTACCCATTTTTCAATCTTCAATAGGGCTCTTATATGAGAAAAGTAATTTTTTCAAAATTCTACTCGTATTACTCAAAGTTTATGATCAATCTTAATATTATTTTTTCTGCTCTGAAATTCATAAGACAATAGCTCTTGAGCCTACTAAGTCCAAATAGAGTACTTTTTTAATTTTGACCCATTTTTTGAGGAATAAAATTTTGAAAAGTATTTATTTCAAAAACTGTAAAAATACCGTAAACAAGAGACCTAAAACATTTCCCTGTGGCACTCAATATCTAACATTAGTTTCACTTTCCTTATTTTTAAGAAATTGTTGTTTATTTTTTAGATAGCTTCTTAAAAGCGAAAGTCCATTTCCATGAACGCCATAGTACTAGAGCTTTTGCGCCAAGATATATAACAAAAACTTTTATCAAATCAAAAAATGGCTGTTACAGCTCTATGACCTTCATCCAAACATTTACATATATAGTTCTGAACATTCACAAATCCTCTTCAGTACCACAGCCCTTTCGAAAAGCATTAAATAAGTTATTTTCCATGAAATGTGGAAAAATCTGATTTTATAATATACCTTGAAAAATTTGATCAATAATTGGTAGTAGCGATATAGGACGAAATTCAACATATGTCGCTTTGGAGGATGAGGCGCCGCAGACGAAAATTTTTGTTAAATATAAATCTTGATTATTTGTGCGAGTTAATACACAAAAATACCTAAATGGATGATTCCGTAAACATAAAATTAGTAGAAGCAAGTAAGAAATTATTTTCTTCTTTGTTGCAATAATAAAATTTTAGCCTTTTTATGGCAATTTTAAGAATCAAAAAAGGCTAGAAAAATTTGAGGCTAAAAGCAAAATAAAAAGGCTACATTTAGCCTTAGAAATGCTAAACTGGCATTAAATGCTATTAAGCATTTACCATGAAATAAAATTTTTTCAAAAATTTTGCAAAATTCCTAAAATTATCGCACAATTGTATACAATCAATTTAATTTCTATAAACAAAATTTTATATTGTTTTTTTTTAAAGTTTGGGAAAAAAGTCATATTCGATTCATAATATCTATGAATACAATTTATAGATTTATATGCTTTCTTCTCTGTGTTCTAAACAAAAATATTTAAAATAGCAGATCATCTAAATCCATAGTAAAGCTGCAATTGCATTACGAGTGCATTTTTAAATAAACTATTTACTTTTGTAGTTTCAAGTCTCACTTGGTCTTCATTACAGCCGTTAATCATTACAATTCCTTTACATTGTAGTTTAATTTCAGTAATTTGCCAGATTTTTCTACCATTAATATAAATTTATAACATAAAAAATTGTGATTTTCAGTAAATTAGCAAAAATAATAATGAGAAAGAAAATAATAAACAAAATCTTATGACCTTTAGAAAGAAATTGTCATTTTTTCAAAAATCTTGAGGAATGAATGATATATGTATATGATACTATGAACGACCTTTCGTATCACGTATTCATAGAAACGTTTTGAGATTTGCTTCCTTAGAGTTTTCATCCGGTGTATCACAACCCCATTCAGGTCTGTCGTAAATGCCCCCCACACAACATGGAATATATATGTTTGAAATATGAATGATTGTATTCCACCCCTCGTAGCATGTTCCCTGAGAAACAACTCGGTATACCCTATATAGTTCTGAGATCTACTCCTTTAGAGCTTTCACCCGATGTGCCACAACCCCATTCAGGTCTGTCGTAAATGCCCCCCACACAACATGGAATATATATGTTTGAAATATGAATGATTGTATTCCACCCCTCGTAGCATGTTCCCTGAGAAACAACTCGGTATACCCTATATAGTTCTGAGATCTACTCCTTTAGAGCTTTCACCCGATGTGCCACAACCCCATTCAGGTCTGTCGTAAATGCCCCCCACACAACATGGAATATATATGTTTGAAATATGAATGATTGTATTCCACCCCTCGTAGCATGTTCCCTGAGAAACAACTGGGTATACCCTATATAGTTCTGAGATCTACTCCTTTAGAGCTTTCACCCGATGTGCCACAACCCCATTCAGGTCTGTCGTAAATGCCCCCCACACAACATGGAATATATATGTTTGAAATATGAATAATTGTATTCCACCCCTCGTAGCATGTTCCCTAAGAAAGAACTGGGTATACCCTATATAGTTCTGAGATCTACTCCTTTAGAGCTTTCACCCGATGCGCCACAACCCCATTCAGGTCTGTCGTAAGTGCCCCCCACACAACATGGAATATATATGTTTGAAATATGAATGATTGTATTCCACCCCTCGTAGCATGTTCCCTGAGAAACAACTGGGTATACCCTATATAGTTCTGAGATCTACTCCTTTAGAGCTTTCACCCGATGTACCACAACCCCATTCAGGTCTGTCGTAAATGCCCCCCACACAACATGGAATATATATGTTTGAAATATGAATAATTGTATTCCACCCCTCGTAGCATGTTCCCTGAGAAACAACTGGGTATACCCTATATAGTTCTGAGATCTACTCCTTTAGAAATTTCACCCGATGTGCCACAACCCCATTCAGGTCTGTCGTAAATGCCCCCCACACAACATGGAATATATATGTTTGAAATATGAATGATTGTATTCCACCCCTCGTAGCATGTTCCCTGAGAAACAACTGGGTATACCCTATATAGTTCTGAGATCTACTCCTTTAGAGCTTTCACCCGTTGTGCCACAACCCCATTCAGGTCTGTCGTAAATGCCCCCACACAACATGGAATATATATGTTTGAAATATGAATGATTGTATTCCACCCCTCGTAGCATGTTCCCTGAGAAACAACTCGGTATACCCTATATAGTTCTGAGATCAACTCCTTTAGAGCTTTCACCCGATGTGCCACAACCCCATTCAGGTCTGTCGTAAGTGCCCCCCACACAACATGGAATATATATGTTTGAAATATGAATGATTGTATTCCACCCCTGGTAGCATGTTCCCTGAGAAACAACTCGGTATACCCTATATAGTTCTGAGATCTACTCCTTTAGAGCTTTCACCCGATGTGCCACAACCCCATTCAGGTCTGTCGTAAGTGCCCCCCACACAACATGGAATATATGTGTATGAAATATGAATAATTATATTCCACCCCTCATAGCATGTTCCCTGAGAAACAACTGGGTATACCATATATAGTTCTGAGATCTACTCCTTTAGAGCTTTCACCCGATGTGCCACAACCCCATTCAGGTCTGTCGTAAATGCCCCCCACACAACATGGAATATATATGTTTGAAATATGAATGATTGTATTCCACCCCTCGTAGCATGTTCCCTAAGAAAGAACTGGGTATACCCTATATAGTTCTGAGATCTACTCCTTTAGAGCTTTCACCCGATGTGCCACAACCCCATTCAGGTCTGTCGTAAATGCCCCCCACACAACATGGAATATATATGTTTGAAATATGAATGATTGTATTCCACCCCTCGTAGCATGTTCCCTGAGAAACAACTCGGTATACCCTATATAGTTCTGAGAGCTACTCCTTTAGAGCTTTCACCCGATGTGCCACAACCCCATTCAGGTCTGTCGTAAATGCCCCCCACACAACATGGAATATATATGTTTGAAATATGAATGATTGTATTCCACCCCTCATAGCATGTTCCCTGAGAAACAACTGGGTATACCCTATATAGTTTTGAAATCTACTCCCTTAGAGCTTTCATTCGATGTATCACAACCCCATTCAGGCCTGTCGTAAATGCCACCCCCCCCCCCTACACAATATGGAATATATGTGTATGAAATATGAATAATTATATTCCACCCCTCGTAGCATGTTCCCTGAGAAACAACTGGGTATACCCTATATAGTTTTGAAATCTACTCCCTTAGAGCTTTCAACCGATGTATCACAACCCCATTCAGGTCTGTCCAAAAAGCCCCCCATTCAGGTTTGAATTTTTAAGAATTTGCGCAAAGTTCCGACCCTCGTAGAATCTTCCCTAGGAAATAAATGAATATTGTCTAAACAGTTTTGGGTTCTACTCCACCAGACCTTTAATTTGATGTACCATAACCCCATTCAGGTATGGCCAAAATCAAAATATGGCCCCCTGTTTCTTAGACTTATTGAATTTTGCCAAACTTCAGCACCTCGTAGCATGTCTCCTGAGAAACAACTGGATATACCCTGTGCAGTTTTGAGTTCTACTCCTCTAGAGCTTTCGCGTGATATATCACAACCCCATTCAGGTCTGTCCGAACTGGCCCGCAAGGTGGCCTAAATATGGGTGTTTTTGTTACACCACAATTTTATTCTGGAGACATATTTTTTAATATTTTTTGTTTAAAATTTTAAACAGTTATGTTTTATTTAATAAAACATTAAAATGTATTTTTATAAACGCTTTTTTCCGTAAAAAAAGTCATATTAAATAAACTCAACTTTCTTTACAGTGTTTGGAATATATTTAACAGACATGTGGGACGTATCTAACTGACGAATTTATCTTCACACCCTTCTATTATTTTACCTGTCCCATAAATTAACACTTGTTATTTCAAGTACTTATTAGTTCTAACCCTCCACATTGCTGAGAATTTTCTCAAAAAATACCGTAACCAATTATCAATTTTGTAACATAAATATCTCTTAGACTTTTTTTAGGGGAATAAACTATGAAAAAAAAGAAAACTCTCTCATAATTGTTAGAATACGACAATAACATCAACAAGTTTTGCATTTTACAGTGTTTTATAAAAGATATCTAACACATTTGTTGTTGGACTTCATTTTGGGAAAAACCCATAAATCTTTTAAGGCTACCTGTTTGAAGAAAACGGAAATGTTAAAATTTCAGTTGTGTATTTTAGTTTATAACACTATTTATAAACTAAAATTTTATGTTTTGGAAAATAATAGATGTATATTTTATTTCTATATGAGAGCAGGAGAGATTAAGCGCTAAAAGATCAAAGTGGGAGAGGGCCACCAGGGTTAAAAAAGAGTTTTAAGTAATATGAGATGTTATTAAAGATAATTAAAAATTTAATTTCTGTAAAATTTTTTCTAATGGCTAGACATTGGAGAAAAAAAGTAAATCAAATTTATTAAAAGTAAAATAAAAGGAACTGAAAAAAATTATCAAGTTACCTAAAAATTTATATCCGCAGCTATTATATATATATATATATATATATGTTTAATTACACAGGGCAACAACTATTCTGCGGTATAGAATATATTCAGAAAATTTAGATGCAAGTGATCATGGAGATCTTAGCCTATAAATCACTTTGATATTTCTTTTAACCAGTTCGTTCTAGAGATATGTTGTAACATATGGTGCAAGCCCCTTCATTTTGTACATGACAGTTTGTATCGAAAACTATCTAAATGAACTGAAAATGAAAAATCCCGTGCCGCTAATATATTTTTTTTTTTTTTGCGTCATTTAAAATACTTATATTTTATTAATTTTGTATTTTTCTCATTCATATTAAAGAAGTATTAATTTAAAACTTTATTAAATACAAAAAGAAATTTTAATTTCTATTTTATTTAAAAAAATGCATAAAATTTCTTTATTTTTTATTTTAAAATGTCATATTTTGCGTACGCCATTTTAAGCAATAACAATATTATTACTGTTGCCAGATTTGCCGATTTATCTGCATTTTGAAGAATTTTTATTGTATAAATTCCGAAGTGCGATTTGGCGATTTTTGTCCAGAAAATGACGATTTCACAAAATCTTCCCACACGCCGATTTTTCTTATTAAAATCAGATTTAGTATTGCAGTAAAGAGAGAAAAAGAACTATAAGAAGTTCAAACTTGCACTTCGAAAGAATAAATTAAGATTACCAGAGCCATTAAAATTAAAATACTTTTTTAAACGTTAATGAAGACTTTTCTCTGTTGGCGGCATTCGGCAGGGCTTAAGAACTTTCTTTTAAGCACATACCGCTATGTCGATACAAAATGTCAATTTTATCCCCAAAGAAGAATAATGTATAAGGTCATTTCATATATCATGGTATCAATATAATTTAGATCGCGCATGTATTAACAAAGATATTCGGAAAAACATATGGAATTTTCAAAGGCCTATTACTCGTAAATAAAATGGTTCATATTTTTCAACTGTTTTATAGAATAAACAAGTGAGAATGATATATTCGGCTTGGTCAAATCTATGCTGTCTATTCTTGAAAACGCGTCGAAGAAGTGAAATTTTCCATTAAAACAAAAACAAAATTTAAAAAAATTTTTTTTGGTTTCCATATATTTTTAAAATGTAATAAACGTGAGAACTTTAACGCGTTTCTCTCTCTCTTTTAAAAACGGTAAATTCCATTTTAAGAATTTTCGTTAAACAAAAACAATTCTTTAAACTTTGTTTTTGTTTTAATGGAAATTTTCACTTCTTCGACACGTTTTCAAGAGTAGACACCTATATCTGCAAATTTTATAAATTTCACCTTATATGGGAGATGGGCGGTAAAGCGAACGGACCACGGGCATTTTTGGTTTCTGAGTTAACATTGGTCCTTGAACCAATCGTGCAAAATTTCGTTGATGTACATGTTTGATGGCTTTTTTGTAAAAAATATCGGCCGAAAAGTGTAAATTGTAGTTACGTTTTTATAGTATTTGGTCCATAACTTTTTTGTTTATGAACCGATTTTGTTCATTTTAAATACTAAACAAACCTTATATAAGACAAATATTTTATAATTTCTTTCCCCTAGGATGTCCGCCCCGAGCCCTATCGTGCTTTCAACAGACAGACAGACGGACGGACATCGTATGATCGTCTTAGATTTCGGAATGACAAACCCAATAATTATTTTTTGATGGTGGATGTAAAAAACTTAATATTATATTTTGATATGAACATAAATACCGAAGAAGATGTGTATTTTAATTTTTTAATTTTTTGACGATTTCACAAATATTATCTTACGTTTTTTTAGTCCACTTTTGACGATTCTGTACTAAAATCATCTGGCAACAGTGAATATTACACACAACAACGTTATTTATTTACTTACACTCACTCTCCCAAAAAAATTAAAAAAAATAAAAGAAAAGAAAACAAAAAAAAACATGATCTTATTTTACATTTTAATTCGCACATGTTGGTTGACCGGAAAACTGTTGTTTTTTTTATTGTTTTTATTAACAAACCTAAGCGTTTTCATTCAAAAAAGAAACAAAAGCTATAAATTTTTGTTCAAATTAAAAACCATATAATTTTCTTTTGAAAACCCACAAACAAACACTAAATATATCGTACAAAAAATAATGTTTCATCATTAAAAAATGCATCAACAAATGAATAATAAAAGCAAATGTTTTTTTTTTTTCTTTTCTAGGAAACTTAACAAATGCCGCCTTTAAAAATCATATATATATTTTTAACTATTTTATATAGTATTTATGATTTCAAGGTAATAGGGGGTCATAAATAAAAATGTAATAAACTAAATACATAAATTTATTTTGGTTTTAAAACAATATTTTGTGCATGAAAAATAAATCAATTGTCATTGAAATTTTGTATAACAAAAATGATGAGTCTATAATAACTAAATTTAAATTTATAAATAATAAAAACATATTGGTTGTACAACTCGGAAAATATAACTCAGCTGATCTGTTAACTTGTAGATTTCAAAGTTCAATTTTTTAACAAACCCTCAATTCAAATCTCGTACGACTTTGTCATTATCTCCTGTTTTCAAATCAACCAAAATCGTTTTATTTTTTGATATGTTCAGAAAAAAATCAAAGAAACTTTAGACAAAGAATTAGAGTCTTTTAAACAATTTATCTAATAAATTAAATTCCTTTAACTAAAACTCTTTTCAAATATTTCAGTTATCTTTCATCATCTTCTGCTTTAATAAAATTACACGTTTGAAAAGATTGCACTGTAAAAAAGGGTCTTGAAAAATCATTAATTGAAAGGTTTCACAACATTTGTAATAAAAAGCTGCTAGATTCTCTTAGAAAGAAGGTTCGAATTTTTAGAGTTTTAAGACCTAAGAATTCTTAAAACCCTCAAAAATAAATTCAGATTCCATCACTTTCTCTGCCGCTTTTAAAACTGTTGAAATATTTTGGGAAAAAAAGCATTGACTTCAATTATTACTATTCGTGAAAATGTTTGAAATAAAAAATAAGATAAAGTCTAATATAAAAAACCTATTAAAAGTATGTTTGGCAGCTCATGTAATTGAAGTACTAAATCTGGCAACACTTTAACTTAAAATTTACTACTACTATTTTAAAATAACTGCCAGACTTTTGAAAATACAAAAATGGGAAAATCTTTCTGTTCCAGAACTCGATAAAAATTCTGTCAAAACCTTACACGGAAATTCGGGCAAATAAATGACTTAATCTGTCAACAATTGGAATTAAAAGATTCCTTTAAAACGGATTCTAGTTTTCAAAAATCTAAAATATTGGAAACATTTTTTATTATTCTGGGGAAATTATTTACGAAGATAATTGACAATTCGTATTGAGTTCATTTAAAGAATTGGGAACGTGATAAAATTATTTGATACAATTTGAATTTATGCTTTCAAACATAAATTTAAAAATATTGGAAAGATTGTGGTTGGAAATTCAGGTAAAAAAAATCATTTTGTATGACAACAATTGGAATTAAAAGTTGTCAGATTCCTTTAATGCGAATTCTGGAGTTTTTTTTAATCTAATCTAAGGAATGGAAAATGTTTGAGAATTCATATTGTTTTCAAGAATTTAATATAAGAGTTGGGAATCTGTCAAGGTTATTTGATAGAAAGTCGAAGAAGTTTTGAAGAATAGAATAATGTTGGTAAAATTATGGCTGAAAACTCAGGATTTGTAGTTTTTCTAAAATCTAAAGAATGGAAAATGTTTTCTGGAATTTATTTTTAAATCGGAAAAATTTCTCTATAAGAATTATCTGACAAAGTTATTTGATAAAAAAATCAAAGAAAATTGTGATTGGAAACGCTGGGAAATGAATATCTTTATACGGTAGCAATTGGAATTAGAAGTTGCCAGATTAGTTTAAAACGAATTCTAGAAATTTCTAAAATCTACAGAATTAAAATTTTTAAAATATTGATTTTTTTTTTTTTTTTTTTTTTTGTATTTAATTAAACCAACTCAGACAATTCGTTCTCGAAATATGTTGTAATATGCAGTGCAACCTCATTAATTTTCTTTATAACCGTTTAACTCGAAAAGAAGAATTAATTCAAAAAAGTAATTAAAATTTAGATTTCCACGATTATGTGCATCTAATATAAGTGACAGAATCCATACATACTTTTATTAAACATATATATAAGTTTAATTTTAAAATAATTTTTACTTCAATTTTTTTATATCTAATTTAATAATTGCCTTTAAAATATGATTTTTATTTGATTTCAACATAATTATTTATTAAATTCCTTAAAATCCCAGTTCTCTTATTTACAAAATAACAAAAACATCAACAAACTTCATAATTTCCTACTAAAATCGCTGTTAGAGCAAAATAAATATATGGCAGCACCCCTCCAAAAATATAATTGCCAAATATTATGCAATACGTTTAATACTAATCCTTTGTTTTTTTTTTTGACACACACACAACAAAATTCCTGTTGTCTAATGTAAAAACAATAATAATAAAAAACAAGTAAGAAAGATGTTGTCGATCAAGACGGACCATATGATACCCCACACCGTTGTGTATGTCCATCAAAATTCGTGGAGGGGTCTTGTATTAGACATGTAGACAATTGTGGATCGATACTTTTACTAAGTATAAAATAAAACATAATAATACAGAATATTACAATATATTATTGTATGAATTAATGCACTTTAGAATGATTCCCGAAAGTGGGCTTATATGGGAGCTACGGTAAATTATAGAGCGATCCTGATAAAATTTGTCACTTTGATTTCTACTTATATAAAACTTATCTGTGTCGAATATAAATTTGATACTAACATGTGGATCGATCTTCAGAAATTTGGCACAAAGATTAATTAATACTTATACAAAACTTCATTACACCGAATTTCATTAAAATATTGATACATTTAAGGCTATATGATCGTTAAACACCTATTCCGGGAGGACATTTGTATGGACCAATCATAAACAAATTCAATAGTCATGAAGCTGCTACGTGCCAAATTTCATTGAATTATCTTAAAAATTTCGACCTATACTTTGTGCACAAAGTGATTCTGAGTGTTGGATGATTTTTTTTTTTTTTTTCTTCTTTTTCTGTGCGTTACAAACATCAGCACAAACGCATAATACCCCAACCACCTATGGCGGTGTAGGGTATAAAACCAAGAGACAAACAACGAAATAAAATGAAGAGAACCTGTCATAAAGAGAAACAGCATTCATAATAAAAAAAACTCCCTGCTTATTAAATAGAAAGAAGGTGATGAGGAAAATATTTTTATATTTTTTTGTGAATAACAAACAGGAAATACCAACAACAAACAATATAAAATAAAATTAATGAAAACTTAGAAAATTTATAGAAAAATATGTATTATAATTAAACTCACCTTACTAATTGTTTTTTTTATTAATATTTTATATAAAAATGTTTTAAAGTTGAAGAATTGTTTTCGTCTTCTTTTATTTTATATGTAGGTATTTTTTTATTAAAATTTAAACTGTATGGTTTGAAAAACAATTCTTTGTCGTTGTCGCTTTTTTTATTAAAAAATTCTCTAGTTAATGCGCTGCTATTTAACGTTATAATCCCTCTAGAAAAATAATAAAAAATAACACTTAAAAGAATACACATAAAAAAATTGACATAAATAAATTTTTTATTAAAGAAAAATATTTTAAACAAAATTTCTTTTAAATAAAATTTGTATTAAAATAGTGATTTAAATAATTTTTTAAATGAGAATTAAAAAATATATATATTTTTATACTTTTTTCTTTTAAAATTATTATTTAAAAAATATTTATTAATTTTTTGTTTTTTATAAAATTTTTGTTTAATTTTTTTATAAAAATTACATTTACAAAAAATCAATTAAATAAAATTTTATTTAAACAAATTTTATTTAAATAAATTTTAATTATTTTTTTTATGTAAGTTTTCATTTAATGATTTTTTTTTTTTTTTTTGATGGCGGCTGTTTTATAACTAATAAATTTGTGGCATTTTATTGATTGAAACAAAAGAAAATAATATTCATTAAAACCTTAGCAATAAAATTGTTTCAAATTAGAGTTGCCATGAATCCCTTAATGCTTTTAGGGCATTAAGAATTTTTCAACTAAAACTAGAAATTCTTAATTTTTCACGTAATTTAAAAAGTAGTTTAGCAAACATTAAAAAATAAAAATTAGAAAATTAACAAGATTTTGAAAAAAAAAAAAAATAAAAAATGGATTTCTTGAACAAATCCTGAAAAATTAAATTAATTGGCAACTCTCGCAACATTTAAAACGGCCAGACTTTTTGATATCTAAAAATTTAAAAATATAACAGTTTCAAAACTCTGTTATTAAATTTTAGAGAAAACAATTTAGAAAAATTCATTTGAAATTTTACTTCAAAACTCAAATAAATAATTATATCTAGTAACAATATAAATTAAGAGTTAAAAGGTTTGTTTAAACGAATATAAAATATTAAGCTATGGTCAGACTAATCAAGTATTTGACGAAAAACACGCTGGAACTAAATGAAATAATTCTTTAATTCTTTAAATATAATTGCATAAATTATCAGGTGAATGATAATTTATGCAATTATATTTAAGGCTGTTTCAAAACTTGCAAGGTCAAATGGCAAAAATTTTTTGAAAAAATAATTGCCAAATGTGACCATAGGTTGAGACCTGTAAAATGTTTAATGTTTTTTTTTAACCTAAAAAATTCCTCTATAGAAAGATTTTACTTTTGTTTTCCATTTTTTTAATTTATTAAAAATTTAAAATTATTTAAAACTGAGTGGTAACCTATCGAATTATTTTATATTACTTAAAAAAAAAAAAAATACAAATAATTAAAATAAAAATTTCATCAACAGGGCAACCAAAAATATGCGCATAAAAATGCTCTTGAAATCGGAAAAAATTCTCTTAAAATTAAAAAAATATGATCCTAAAATAACTTGATTTTTATTGGAAATTGCCTAAAAAAAATAGCTTACTTTTGCACCTGAAATATTCAAAGCTAATACATTGTATTAAGAAGTTACAAAATTTCTGTCAATTTATAAGATAATCCTTTCCATTTTTTTTTTTTTTTTTTTTTTTTTTTTTTGTAGAAAATTTTACTCTTAAAAGTAAAATATGCAAATTTATGCTCTTAAATAAATATTTTTATTCTTTATAGTGAAGTTTTTTAAATATTTAAATTTATAAATTTAAATAATTTTTAAAATTTTATTCAAAAATCTTTAAAAAATTAAAACTTTTCAGAATATTTTTTTATTTTTAAAATTTAAATAATTTATTTATTCACATTTTTTTCTTTTTTTTTTATTATAGTTTAAAATTTAAAAATGCTATCTTTTTAATATTTATTTTTTATTTCTATTTTTAGTTTGTATTTTAGATTTGTTATATTTTAAATATAAATAATTTAGGCATAAATCAATATCACCGGAACTATTGATTTTTAAATAATTTTTATACTGATTCAATAGTTTTTTTTTTTTTTTTTTTTACTTGTGATTGTAATATAAAAAATTTTATCCTCTCGTTTTTAACGAGTTATAGGTCTTTAAAAATTTTATATAATTGAATACCTTTATTAATACATGTGCGATCAAAATAATATTGATGCCATTTAAAAGCTCTTACAAATGATATATAACATATATGCTTTAATTTCTGTGGAGTGAAATTGACATTTTGATTCTATATAGTGAAAATAAAAAAAAATGATATTCGAAAAAAGCTTATTCAGCCGAAGGCCGGCAACGCAGAAAAATCTTTATTAACGTTAAAAAAATATATATTTTTTAATTTTAATTTCTGGTGATCTTGTTTTGTTCCATAATTTAAAAATGCAATTTTTATTTACTTATTTTTATAATTTAAATATTTTTTTATTTTAATTGAAAATTAAAAATTAATTTTTATTTTTTTAGTCTATATTTTAAATATTTTTTATGTATTTAAATTCATATAATTTTTAACTTTAATCGAAAATTAGTTCATATATTGATTTTTTCCTTAAATTTTTAATTTTTAACAATTTTTATTTTGTCCATTTGAATTAAAAAAAATTAATTTTCATTTTGTTCCTTTAAAACCTTCTAATTACATATTTCAAAATTTGTTTAACATTTTCATCAAAATTTTGCAATTTTATCCTTTTAAGCTGAAAAAAAAACGCTAGAATTCAATAGCACTCCACATCCTGGCAACTCTAGATTTGACCAAAACACAATATAGAAAAAATAACTCAATATTACTGTTGTTGTTTTTCTCTCTCCATTTATTATTATGCTTCAGGTTGTTATTATTCTTGTTGTTGCTTTGTGTATTTACTGTGTGTGTTTTAATAGTTACCAAAGTTAGAAATAGTTGTTGTTGTCTAAAATAGACAAGACACAAAATAGAAAAAAATAGCAACAACAAGAACAACAACATTTATGGCTCAAATATTACAAATGAAATAAATACAAGATATAGCAAAAGAAGAAAAAACTCTATTAAAGAACAACAGGCCAAAACGACCAGCAAAAATATGCGCCTAAAAAAGGCAACAAAACTCTCAAGTTGCCAAGAAATAAAAAAACATACTAACAGACTAACAACTGTAATAATAAATAGTAACTTTAACAAACAGCAGCCATCATTAACAAAAAAAATCTAACACCATTTTTTGAAATTATTTTGCTTTGTTAAAACTTTTTTTAAAACACTTTTTGGTTTTTTTTTTTCTATAAACGTTACCAATTTTCTTTAAAGGTTGTTGTTTTTCTTCATTAAATTACACTTTTTTAAGTTTTTCCTTAAAAAAAAAAAAACAAATTTTTTATAACACATTATATTTTTACACTTTCATTTTACATTAATTTTCTTTTAACAATGTAAAAATATTACAAACTTCGTTTTTTTTTTATAACACTTGCCAGGCAAAAGAAAAACAAAAACTAGTAACACTTTTACAAGAACAAAATTAATTAAGATCGCACGCGTTTGTTGTTGTCTTTCGAACGATTCGTTTTCCAAATAAAAACATCTGTACACGACCAAAGCTCCCGTTAAACTAAGGAAAATTAACCTGTAAATTGGGTTTTCTCACATCTCATTAAAATAAAATTGAGCGAGCTAGTTAATGCGAAGAGTTGTAAAAAATAGTATTGAAAAATTAAATTTATAATACAATAGATATGTAAATACAATCAATGAAATAGAAATAATATAAAATAATAAAATGAGATAAAAAAATAAAATATAAATCTCTTACTTAATAAATATTTTAATTAAATAAATTTAAAAAAAAATTTTTTATTAACTTTACCAACTTAGTTGTATTGAAATGTAGTATGTTATTAGGCTGACCATTGGTAGTATTTTATTAGGGTGAACAGATCTTTAATAAACTTTTGAAATCTTAAAATTGGGCAATTATTTAAATATATTAAAGAAACTTAATTTTTTCTAAAAGTGTTTAAAATTTATAATAGTTTTGTTATAACTGTTTTTTCTGAATTTTGTTGTAGTTTTTTCTAATAATTCCCAATTAATAAGGACGTTGACGTTTCTTTTTTAATTTTTTTTTCATTGGCCATCGAATAATTATAGTTGAGGTTGAAATATTGAAAATTTGTCTCTTACTAATGGGTGTAAGAAATAAGTTCGTTTGACATCGTTGTTTCTTTAGTGTTCGTAATTTTATATCTTTGCAAAAAAATTAACAAATAAAATTTTATTCTTAAATTTCATTTAGAATAAAAATATGGTATGAATTTATATTTTTTTGTTTATAAAATTCAACAATTTTTGTGAAAGTATGGCAATGTCGTTCTAAGATTGTAAATATTACAGTAATCCCCATTTTCTTACAGTGTAACAGCTTTCGTTTGAGCTCTTTCAAAAATATAACAGTTTATTTTTAAACTAAGCTCAAAATATAACAGTTTTTGGTAAAACTTTGTTAAAAGTATAACAGTTGATTTGTAAACAAGATATAACAATTTATTGGTAAAGTATACAGTTTTTGTTGAAACTATACGAAATTTATAACAATTTATTTAATAAAAATATAACATTTTAAGACATTAGTACTTGGAGATAATTTAATTTAATTTTTAACTTTTTGCAAATTATAACAGATTATTTGGAGACTAAACTAAAAACACGACATTTGAGACATTAAATCTTACAGAAAATATAATAAAAATTTGTTGGTAATGTATAGCAGTTTTTGGTGAAACTTTATGAAAATTATAACAGTTTATTTTTTAATTGAGCTGAAAATTTAACAAATTAAGGCGTTCTAATTTTTTTCTTTTTCTTCTTTTAGTTAAACCATACACAAATTTTTTGTACGAGTTTTTACTACAGTTTTTACTAATTACTAAAACTATGCGAAAATTATAACAGATTATTTAAAAACCAAATTCAAAATATATCACATTAAGACTAAGAGTTTAATCAATGTATAAAGTTAAATAAATTTTTTTTGTAGAGTATAACAGTTTTTGGTGAAACTATAAAATTATAATCTTTTTTTGGATGATTATAAAAGTTTTTGCTTAAACTGTACGAAAATTATAAGATTTTATTGAAAAACTAAAATCTAAATATAATACTATTAAACTTTAATCATTGTAGAAAATTAAATACAAATTTTTGGTAGAGTATAACAGTTTTCGCTAAAACTATACGAAATTTATAAAAATTTGTTTAAAAACTAAAACCAAAATATAACACTTTAAAACTTTAAATTTTCCACAAATTTACTACAAATTTATTTGTAAGTTATAACAGTTTTTATTGAAACTATTCAAAATGTTCATTTTATAATATAACACTCGGAGGTATTAAACCATACACAAAATTTAATACAATTGTTTTTGAACAGTATTACAGTTTTTGCTAAAGCTGTATGAAATTTTTAACAGTTTATTATAAAACTTTTATATTAAAGTATAACACTTGAAGGAGTCAATACTTGTAGAAAATTTGATACAATATTTTGTTAAAGTATGACAGTTTTGTTCTTAAACTTTTTGAATATTATAACAATTTGTATTTAAACTAAGCTAAAACTATAACACTTTAAGACATTAAGCTTAACAGAAAATTAATTACCCCAAAATGTAACGCTTCGAAGCGTTAAATTTTATAGACTAAATTATTGTCAATTTTTGGTGGAATATAACAGTTTGATTTAACTATAGGAAAATTATAAAATGGAAACTATGTTAAAAAATTTTATTTTCTTATACTTTCGTTTCCGTTTCACAAAAATATAATAATAAAATAAAAATATATATATGAGCCATTATCAAAAATTTTTAACTTAGCTGAAACTGACTTTAATCCTTAATAATTTTTGCAGTAATACTATTTTAAACAAACGGGTTACAAATCTAAACTCACAGGACCTAAAACTAATAGAGTACAAACTTTTTTTATTTTATAATCATGATTGTTGTTCAAAGTTCAAAAATTTAGAAAAAGGGCTAAAAATTGCTTAACTTTTTCCCATTTTTCTACACTTTTTGTTCGCGCGTTTATACTTTTTGATCTCATTCGATCTTATATATGCTGCGTCATCTTTGTTATTGTGCAGACTTTGAACTGTTAAATGCAGGGTCGTCGAATTTTGATGACAAAATTTTTTAATTTTTTAAATTGTTTTTTTTAGGCGGGATCTGTGTGTCCCTCAACGGATTACAAATATTGAAATAAGGACTGATATTTGTGATTTTTTTCGTTGATGTGCCTGAAATGATAAACGTGGTAGATAGTCTCAAAGTTTGGAAAACAAGAGCGAAATTTTTTAAAAAAGTCAGTTTTTGGCGAGGCACATTCACAGTTTCGTACAGAATAGCACGGATTACTGCGTGAAATTAGTTTTTTTGTTATTTTTCACAATAAAATCGAAGCAGCATCAATAATAAATTTAATTCAAAAATTTTATGGACTTTTTGAAAATTACGTAAAAATTACACTCTTTGTTTTTGTATTTTTATATAATAAATTGCTATTTGAACAAATCTTGGATAAATATATATAAATTTTGGATATATATATAATTGATCGGGACTCTACATTTAAGTTCAAATGTCGTTAGTAGTTGAGAAAGTGACACTTTTGTCAAAACAAATTTAGCTATGGCACATCGTGTGTACAGCACGAAATTTACTATAATTGACATAAATAGGTGGTGTGGTGTTGGTAATGATTAAACAGAAATATAGAGGCGCATCAAAAAATGTCGAACAATACAAATTTATATATATATATATATATATATATATATATATATATATATAATGGCCCATATATATCGCTTTTATTTCAAGAACGTCATAACTCAAAAAACGATTATTCAGTTAATGGTGTAGAAATATGCGTTATATCAAGATTTGTCTTTTGTAAAAGTGCTCACATCTTTCATGGTCACCGATTGATAATATTTAATTTTTTTATTAAAGTAAATAGCATTTGAAAACTTCGAATGCGATTTCTGCAAAACTAGTTTTTTTGTGTCATGACTTTCGTGAAGTAAATGTGTTTAATCTAAAATATTTTGAAATATTTTTTACCTATCCTTTAGATTAATTAATGAGGTAAATGAGTTTCCTCTACCCCAGCGAAAAAAAAAACGAACAAGTGCTTCCAAAAAAGAACATTTTCACTACTACAAAAGTATAATTCAGTGCATATTTTGTAGTTTTTTCGAAGTTATTAATAATTACTTTCAAACAGTGACAATAAATGTATGTACGAATTTAAAAGCATTTACTTTTTTAACAAATCTAAAACAATATTTTTATTAAACAATTTTATAAATATAGTTTTAAGAGAAGTACTTCAAAAGCAACGAAGAAAAATTATAAAAAAAAGAACCATCCTACCAATGACAACCATGGGATAAAAAAAAAATCTACAGTTCTTTTTTAGCACTAAGTACTTCCTTCCAATGACAACACAATGTTGAAATCATTACTTTTACAGTTTTTTTCTGAAGTTTATTATCTTAGTATCTTAGACCATTACGAGTACAGGTCTGTAAATTGATTGTACGAGCTTGAAGTATAGTATTTGTGATCTGAAGAAGTCTCGTCATTTCTCTGTTAAATCTTCATTATTTTCTATTCATTCAGTGTACAGAAGATCTATTTATTTGATGTAGGTAGCGTTCACCTAAGTTATTTCAATGCTTGCATTTCATTCCTTTTTAAAACAACTCGGACTAAAATTTATTGAGCACAAACATCGTAATACTTTTGAAAGACCTGCCATAAAAATTCCAAAAAAAGCGCATTTAATTATTAACATTATTTATTTCATATAAAAAGAAGACTTATGACTATGTACATAAAATACTGACTAAAAAAGTTAAAGTTTTCGGCGAAACCTTTTTAATTTATATTGATTACATTGTTTTTTTTTTTTTTTTTTTTAACTTTAACAATAACATAAACTTAAATACAAATCTATAAAGATGATATTACCACAATAATAAAATCACAGAAATTTCGCTTAAGAACTTCTTAATGGAATTTGTGCAAGATTTTTTTTTTTTTTTGTTTTATGATCTTTCAAATCAGCAGGTTTATGATCTTTTCTATTATCAGGATTTAGCTTATGATAAAATCACAGTTTATGAAATTTAGAATTTAAGAATTTCTTACTGCTATTTGTGTAAAAATTTTTTTTATAAAGAAATTTTTATCTTTGTTTTATGATCTAGTTTTATTACATCCAGTCATCATCAGCATCTGATAGCAAATCGATGGGTATATGATCTTTACTATTGTCAGGATTTTGTTTATTACACGTTTCCACCACTAGACTAGCCAGTTGTGAACAATTGAATCTATCAATATCAGCATTTTCCTCTAGTATATTATCTAGGAAATCTTTGCTGTTAAATTTAAAATCTAAATTGGTTTTAGTTTTCTTAAATGGGGTGGTATTCTGATTAAATGTTATTTTATTATTTATTAATGGTTTTGTTAAGTTGTCCACTTTCTCAGGGATTTTGTTACAGGTTGTTTGCGTAAATATTTCTTTTTTTATGTTTTTGGAATATTTATTAGAGGAAGGCAATTCATCAGAGGATATAGAATCTAGTGAAGGTGAGGTGGTTTTAAGTAATAGGTTTTCCTGAGACCCACTTAGGGATTCTGTGTTGCTTATTCTACCATTTTGTTGTTTTATATTCTTTACATTAGCTTTGGTTCCATTTAAAGTTTGTTTTGGGTATACAGCTGATGATGTGGAGGGTTGTAATGATATGTGAAGTTTTGTTTCAAGAGCTGTTTCATTTTGAGTAGAAAATTCTTGATTAAAATTATAGACTGTTTCCCATAAGTTATCATCATCTTCATTGGATAATAATTCGGTTGGTATATGATCTTTACTATTGTCTGGATTTTGTTTACTAAAAGTTTCCACCACTTTACAAGCCAGTTGTGAAAAATTTAATTTATCTATATCTTCCGCTTCTTCCAGTATATTTTCCAAAATAGCTTTAGTATCCAGATTAGTTTTAGATATTTGTCTTTTACTTCTCTTTGGTTTTATATTGTTCATTTCTTCCGAGCTTTTTTCGCTGATCGTTTCACGTTTTTTTCTTCTTGATTTTTGCAATTGTGAATATTTGGGCGTTGTTGGTAATTCATCTGAGGATATTGAATCTAGTGAAGTTGTTGTAGTGGATTTAAGCAAAGGATTTTCCTGGGATTTACTTAAAGTTTTTGTAGTCTGCGATTGTAGTTTAGAGTTGTTTAATTTTTCATTTTGTTGTGTTAATTTTGGTTGTTTAGTATTATTTTTTTGCGAAACATTAGCGGAGGTGTTACCATTATTTGTGGCGCTTTTTGATCTGGTAATTCGTATCATTTGTGAAACTGGTATATCTAAATTATGATTTTGTTGTAAAGATACTTGTGGTCTTATTTCAATAGCAGGACTGGCTTGCAAATCATCTTTTCGCTGATAACTAGTATTTGTGATTTTAAGATTATTCGTTTTGTTTTTATTTAGCTCAAATTTTTTGTTAATTACTGGAGGTTTTTTCTGTTTCGTAAGTATATTAGGTGTTTCAAAATAATCCTCAGATTTTAGTGTTATAGTGGTATCCATAGTCTGTAATTTGTTTTTATTATGAGTACTATTAGGTAAACTAATATCTTCTTTTCCAGAATCCTTAGATTCTTTAATGTTTGTATGTTTTTTCTGTAATTTTCTATTATTAGATTGGCTCCTTTTCAGTGTAATAACTGAGTCAGACTTTTCAAAATCATCTGATGAATTTAAAGATATTGATGTTCTTGATTTTAAATTATTCACATTTACTTTATGTTGCAAATTTGTTGTAGGGTTTTCTATAAATATATCTTCTTGTACTTCTTCCCTAACATTTGTTTGCGTTGAATTAATGGAATTAGTTTTATCTTTACTCAAATTATTGTTAATCTCTATAGGAGAAGCTGTAAAGGATTTTAAAGGTGAAACAAAATTTTCCACGCCTACTTTATTTATGTTGGGGGGTCGAATGCAGAATTTCTTTAAAGGTGTTTCACCCATAAAACTGTCTATGGAGGGCTGATAACTGCTATTTGCTTTTAGTTTATCATATTTATACCAATTTAATGGTACTTTGGCAGTTTTCATGAGATCTTTACCCGTGGGCACAGTACTTAACACCTGCTGTGGCTTTAAAAACTTAACAAAACGTTGCATTTCGGCATAACTTGAATGTTCGGAATACTCAATGCCTATTATATTGATTTTACCACTTAAACGAGGTTTTGTATCCTTTTCCCAACCACTGGGACGTATGGCAAACACCACATCATAATGCTGTTCATACACTTTAAAATAATCCACTAATTCCTTTAAATAAAACAAGAAAAATAATTAATTCTATTATATTTCAAAACTACCTTTAAAAAACTTACAAAATATGTTAATTTTCCCATGGCTATAACATGCATATTAGCCTCTAGCGGATCTTCCACCAAGAAACGATTATATTCTTCTTCGTCTATGGCTTTGAGAGCTTTGTAACGATTACCCTCTGCCCATACTTTTAAATCATATATCTCGGCTAATTTTGACCAGAATTTTTCCTTTCCCACTATATACGAACCGCATATGTATAGTACACGTTTACCGGGATGTTTTTTGTGGAATTCTTTTATTAAAACTTTAGCTTTTTCTATTGACTCACACTGTGTACAGAAGGCATATTTATCTGATATATAGGTGGTATCTAGATAAATGGTATTTATTTCATTATTCCAAAATATTGGCTCAGATTCCATGCCATGCCAGGCACGAAAATCACCTGTATGTAATATGCATTTTCCAGTATCAAGAAATTTAAAAACTAACAATAGTGCACCGGGACAATGATTGGCATCCAATGCTGTTATTTCAATGCCATTTATTGTGTAGGGTATATTCAAGTCCAACTCATTAATGTATTGTTCATCGACGGCTATAAATGTGCGTAATAAACGAGCTGAAATTAAAGAGAAAATAATTAAAAATATTTTATTACTGTAAAAAATAAAATTTTGCATTTAAAAAATATGCCGATTTTTTTTTTTTTTTTTTTTTTTTTTTTTTTGTAAAAATAGATTTTTTGGTTAATACAGTTAATAAAGTTTTTGATAAAAAAAAATCTAATGATTTTTTTTGGGAAAAATTTTTTATCGTGGTGAATAAATTGTTAATGAAAAATTTTTGGTGAAAGCATTTTTTTTTAAGATTATGTACAAAAAAATTTGTGTTGGAAATATCTTTTTTGGTAGATTTATTGCTAAAAAAGGGGTATAAAAGATTCACGAATAGATTTGTGATGGAAAATTATGGGTACATTTTTTTTTAGAAAAACATTCTTCTTGGTGACTTTTTTGTGAAAAAGTTCGTGATGAATACAAAAAAAAAAAAAAAAAAAAAAAAAAAATTGTGAAGAAAAACATTCACTATGACGAAAAAATATTTATTGTGGTAAAGTAAATTTTTAAATTTGGTGAAAACGTTTGTTCGTGAAAGACTTACAAAAAAAAAAAAAAAAAAAAGTTTACATTAAAAACATTGTTGGTGCTAAAAAGATTTTGGAATAAAAATAGTTCGAGGTGAAAAATAGTTTATGGTTAAAGTAATTAATTCACTACATAGGTGGTGAAAAATTTTGTTTGATTAAAAAGTTTTTTGGGATAAAATTGTGGTGTACGAAGCCGGTTAAAAGGATTAGGAGAAACTGATGAAATTGAAAAAATAGTGGTTAACAAATTGCTATGCAGTGAAAAATATATAGGAATAAAAAACATTTTCTGTGGTGAAATTAATTATTGAAAAATATTTTTTAGTGAATAAAATTTAAGGAAAAAAAATGGGAAAAATTGTAATTTCATCATTAAAATTTTCTATGGTGAAATTTTTTACTGTACAAAATAAACATTTTATTCTAAACGAAATTTTATTTAATTTTTGTTTACAACAATTTGCAGCTTAATAAACAACAAAAACTTACCCGTTATTCGACTCATAAACAACGGCTTGGCAAATGATTTTGTCAAACCAATATAGTGGTCAGCATGGAAGTGCGTAAGAAAATAATGTGTAATATTCTCAATGTAACCAAATTGAAAGGCATCAACGGCAAATGTTGTATTTTCAATGATTTTATACGGTGGACAGGGTTTACTTTTCCGCCGGGAGAAACTTGTCGTCGTTGACGATGAAAAAGCAGATGTTGACGGCTTTAAAGTATTTGGAGTTTTTTCAGAAATACTATTAGTCATTCTAAGACCAAAAGGTAATGGTGATGTAGCTGTGTTAGAAGGTGAAGATGTTTTTTGATGAGAAGTTGCTGAATTTTTGGTTGTCATTTTTTGTTTAGTTTTGGAAGCAGAGGATGCAATTGAAACACAATTATCCTTAATAGAGAGTCTGGTTGTTGTTAGAGTTTTTAAAGAAGGAATTGCATTTTTATTCATTTCATTATTCTGCTCTTCTTCATTATCCGAGGAGTCAATTGTTATACAATCCACTATTGGCAATTTGGTGGTTCCCCCAATAGAATCTAACATAGATGTGTTGTTTGTTGTGGGTTCTGTGGTGTCACTAAATAAACGTTTGCGCCCAGCATTTCGGCGCTTCGGGGAAGTTTTTTTAGTTTTAGTAGAAAGACCGTTTGTTTTGCCGCAATTTGTTGGTGGTTCTTGTTTTGGTAATTTAATTTCATAAGTTTTTGGGCAACGCGTGAAATACGAATCGATACGTTTTTGATTTTTTGGCGTTTCTTTAATAGCAGACTTTGGCAATTTTTTTGTTGCAGTTTTTGTAATTGTATTAGTTTTTACACTATCTGCATTAATATTATTTTCAGATTCTTGCAAGTCCCGCTTTTTACTCGTAGTGGCGTACTTTGGTTTTTTACATTTCTTCAACGGAGTTATGGTGTTTTTCACTAAAAGAACTTCTTCATCTTGTAGTTCTTTAACATCTCGTATTTTAATTTTAGCTGTTTGTAACATTTTTTATAAAATATTTAATTATTAGATATTATTTTTTGATTTTAACTGTGTGTTTACATTTAGGAAATTATCAATGAGGAAAAAATTTTAGCGTGATTTCTATTACCCCAGGTCTACAACTGAGATTAACGCTGATATAATATGTGAGATAACGTCGGCAGAGGAGAGTAACCATTTTGTTTATATTATGTTAAATCTTAAATAAGGGGTACACATATTCTAATAAATACTATAAGATATCATTATTTTTCAATCAGTGGCAGAGTAAACATGTCATTTTTATTTAAGTAATTCGCGCTTTTTTAGCACAATTTTTATAAAAATGTTTTAACATGTAAAACAAACACTAAAAGGAAACAATTTTACAAAAAAAAAAAAAAAAAAAATTGTTTTTCACATAGTGAACATTAGAGATTTTTTTTATCAAGACAGACGTCAAACTTAACGCGAATTTGTGGAAGCTGGCAACAGTTGCACAAAAACAACAATATGGCGTATTCTTTATTGTTTTTATAAATGCCGTTTGACAACTGTAACAACCAAAATAATAATCAACTATTTAACTAAGGTTACCTTGCATATATTCGCACTGATTTTGACGTCTGTTTTAATATAAATTTGCCTAATGTAGACACTAGGTAAGTAATTTCCAAAATACACATGCACACACACAAACAAACTTTCGTATATGTGTATTTTTTTGACGTTCATCTTATAAGATGTTTGTGTAGAGAAATCTCATCACAACAGTCTCATAATACATCTTATGATACTAATATTTGAATCTACACGTGAAATAATTCTCTCAGAGAGCGAATTTGACACTCTTTGACACAAAAATCTTGTATATTATGTTACGTATATTATTAGACAATTTTTTAACAAAACAAGCATTAAAATTAACCCGAATTTATAGGTGGTAACAATAATAGGGCATTCAGACCGACGCGAAATTACGTACTTTCGGGATTTCGGCCGAAATCAAGTTGAAATTACGTAATTTCCCATACATTTTGACACTTGCGAAATTACATAATTTTGTGTAATTTCAGCGAAATTACATTGAAATTACGATGCCCATTTCCGTGCAACTCTGTACATGGTGGAAAAAATACTTTTTTTCAACTATGAACAGCTTGTTTCAACCGTGAGCAGAAAAAAAACAATTCACAGCTGATCTTAAATTTAAACACAAATCTTAAAATTAATTATTAAAGAGATCTTGCAAAATGAAACCTATCCTTTTTACATTTTTAATTGTTGCAAATTAATAATTTCCAATTTAGTAAGTAATTGTTTCTTATTTGTTGCCATTTCAAAATACTTTATTTACCCCTATAACAATTTAAAATGTAAACAATAAGTATCAGCTGTTCACGAAATTACATCAAATGTCATCTAGCCAGTATGAACACTCTAGATTTCATTCGTAATTTCGGCAAGAAATTTCGTAATTTCGCGCCGGTCTGAACCAGGCTTTAGACAAATTCAATAATGTTTTTTATATATGCAGTTTAACAGCGGCAACATCCAATAATGATAATCAGCTTTTTAACTGAGGTTACCTTGTGTAGATTCACACTGATTTTAACGTTTGTCTTGATAAAAATTCGTCTAGTATATACTAGATATATACTATAGATATATACTATACTAGACAAATTTTTATCAAGACAAACGTCAAAATCAGTGCAAATCTATACAAGATAACCGGAGTTAAACATCTGATTATTATTTCTGGTTATGACAGCTGTCAAACTGCATATATAAAAAAACATGAATTCGCCTTACGGCCCAACTACACGTAACAGAATATGTAAGATATTTCTGTCAGAGAGTGTCAAATTCGCTCTCTGATAATATTGGTATTATAAGAAGTATTATGAGACTGTTGTATTGAGAGTTTTCTATACAACTATGTTATAAGATGAACTGTCAAAAAAATACACATATACAATATTTTTTGTGTGTGTAAATATATTTTGTATTTTGAAAATTACTAAAAAACATTTTTTTTTTTATTTTTTGTTTTGTAAAATTGCTTTCTTTTAATGATTATTTTACATTTTAAAAAACATTTTTTATTAAAATTGTGCTAAAAATGTGGGAATTTCTTAAATAAGAAAAAAATCGGTTTAATTTTGATGTTTGTCCTGATAAAAATTGTCTAATATAGACAGCACAGAAATTAATGTTTGAGCAGTTATTTAATACGCTTTTATGCAACTATTTAAACTTATCATTGTTAGAAAAATGCCACTGCGATAACTTTACGTCTACAGGCAGGCATTTTTATTACAGCCTGTCTAGACGTAACATAATATGTAAGATTTTTGTGTCAGTGAGTGTCAAATTCGCTCTCTGAGATAACTATAACTTTTTTCAATAACAGAAATTATGCAACGGACCATATACTAAATTTATTCTATATTGATATAAATTGAACATCAATATAGGCTTGTGAAAAACTCATTTCCCTAAGAAATTAATATGAACATTTTTGCTGCTATTAAAAAATTGGGAAAAATGAAAAATTATGTTAGCGAAGCAGTATTTGGACATACCGCAAAGCTGAAAAATCTTTCCGACCAACCAAAAACCAGCTATTTTGAAAAAATTTTAATATATAGGAGAAATTATAAAATAAGCAAAAAATTATTAAATGAACTTTTATCGATTATTTTTTTTTATAAATGCGAACTCATGAGCATTTGTTTGTAATCGTATAAATAGATTGGAAATATTTACTATTTTAAGAAAGTTAAGTATCTTAATGATTTCCAAAATGATTTAAATATTGTTTCCCTGTTAAAAATTTTATAGAATTCATACACTAAATTTTAAAAAATCACATTAGTTGTGTTCGTGTACCTGATATTTTGTGATAATTATCACAAAATGTTGCTGGAAGTTGCTAAACCACGTTCGTTTACTTTAAAAAAATTTGACAGTTCTCTGATAGAGAATTTAATGAAAGCTGCTGGCATAGAATACAACTAGAAGTTTATGTGAGAGGCAGCTGAAACTAAATTATCAAAAAATTTACCAATTTTTTTCAAAACACAAAAACAAAATATGTGTGACTACATGTATTTTGTTGTTGCATAAATAAGGTTTTTGACAATTGAATTAGGTTTTTATCTCTCACCTAAACTTCTAGTTGTATTCTATGGTTGCTGGCTATTTTTTTCCATCCATCAGTAAAACAAATAATTAAAAAAAACATTTGATCATTTGTTTACAAATGCAAACAAAGAAAATCAAAATATAAAAACTCAAATTCTGCAATAATTTGAATGGATAAATGTAATAAAATGTTAAGCAAACATTAAAATTCATATTTTTTAGATTTGTGTTAAAAAATTAGATAAAAATTATAAATTATAAGTGTTGCAAATCATTTTAAGAAATGCCATGTTAGCATTTTTAATTAAAGATTTTGAGCTTTTTTAGTGATTTGGTTAAAAATAAAATTTTAATGAAACGATTTTTAATTTAATTAACAAATATATATTATATCAATAACATTTTGCATTTATTTTGTTAATAAAAAAAAAGACGAACAATTTTCTATGTTTTATTGTTGTTGTAGATAAATTAGCGTTTTTTTTTATATAACAAAGGGACATTATTAATTGTTGTTTACACACAAAAACCTGCAAATATTTGAAAAATGTTTCTGCATACTTTTTTAAATACTTTTCAATAAATTGGGCCTTAAATTGGATGCTCTGACTCAGCACCGATTTTTTTATTTTTCCATCATTGATAGCAGCTTTAACTCAGAAAATCATGATGTAAGCATTTTTGAGTGCAATGGTATAGTTTCGGAGTTATAGGTCACTGAAAAATGTACTTTCCTAAGAAAATCATATTAAAAAAATTTTCGTTATTAAAAAATTGGGTAAAAAGAAAAAATTATGTAAGCGAAGCCGCTTTTGGACATACCACAGAGTTGAAAACCTTTCCGCCCTGCCAAAAGCCGACTATTAAGAAAAATTTTCCCAAAAAAAAAACAATTTACTATACAGGAGAAATGGTAAAATATTAAAAAAATTATGTTGAAAGAACTTTTATATTTTTAAATCTTTGCAATAGTACAAACAGTATAGGAAATATTTTCAACTTAAGTGAGTTAGGGAGCTCAATTGGTTTTTACTCTCTCAAAAAAAAGGTGTTGATTAAGTATTACTGGAAACTAAGCGAACATAGCTATTATTTTTCTTATTAGTATTTCTTTCAATATTCACCTTTTAAATACATTTACTCCTATGGCAACACTATTTGTTACTTCATTACACAACCATGTTTCACTTTTTTTAAACAGTTTTGTACAATTTTTCATAAAAATAGCATTAAAGAAGTCAAATACATCATAGGAAAAGTGAAAAAAATAATAGTTTCGAATTAAAAATGTTTAAACTTATTAAAAACACTTCAAAATGTATTGTTTAAAGTTTTTAGTAGAAAAAACACTAAATAAATCGCTGAAAATATGTTAGTTTATGGCATTTTATAAGAACAGTCTTCAAACATACACAATATAAAATGGGAAAAAATCTATAATACAATTTTAGAGTGTGACTAAAAAAGGTAGAGTAGACAGTAAAAATCTGTGAAAATTAATTATTGTGAAAAAATTATAACATGTGAAAGAAAAAAATGATAAAAGAATTATTTAACCAGTTAATTAACAATATTTTCATTTAAATTATTGAAAAATATTTGTGTTAGATTGGGAGTAAAATAGATTTGTAGTAGACGAAGAAAAAAAGCAAGAAAAAGTTTAACACAAACATGTAGTTGTATATTTCGTTTTTTCACTGCTACTCTTATTTTTTTTACTATTGACTTCTTGTATTACTTCATTCATTGATTCTCTGTATATGTTTTGTTGTTTTTACTTAATTACAACGCGTCTACACGTAACATAGTGTCTACATTAGACAATTTTTTACCAAGACAAAACGTCAAACAACGTGAATTTGTTGAAGGTGGCAATAGTTGCACCATTATTGTTTTTTATATATGCAGTTTGACAACTGTAACAACCAAAATAATAATCAACTGTTTAACTAAGGTTACCTTGTATATATTCGCACTGATTTTGACTTTTGTTATGATATAAATTTGCCTAATGTAGACACTAGATTAGACAATTTTTTACAAAGACAAACGTCAAACTTAACGCGAATTTGTGGAAGTTGGCAACAGTTGCACAAAAACAACAATATGGAGTATTCATTATTGTCTTTTATATATGCAGTTTGACAACTGTAACGACCAAAATAATAATCAGATGTTTAACTAAGATTACCTTGTATATATTCGCACTGACTTTGACGTTTGTTTTGATAAAAATTTGCCTAATGTAGACACTAGGTAACAGAATATGTAAGATTTTTCTGTCAGAGAGTGTGAAATTCGCTCTCTGAGAGAATTATCTCACGTGTAGGTTCAAATATTAGTATTATACTTCTTACATACAGGGGTGTTCTGAAAACCAAATGACACAATTTGAAATCACTTGTCTATTTTTTCTATGTTATCTATAGAGAATTCACTTTAAATGTTATTTTACATTTAATATGATGTGTCTTCTATTTATTTTTGCAATAAAATTAAGTTTTATTTACACAGAAAACAGAAATATTAACAAATTTCTTAGGACATTGCTTGTTTTTTAAAAAAATGTTTTGCTTTCTTTACCAATGTTCGTGATTTACTTTTTCTCTTTAGCAGTTAGCTGGTTTGTTTTTTCGAAGATACTATTAAGGTTTCCAATGTGACACAGTCGAAAAATGTCATGTAAAATACATTGAATTTATGCCATCCTGTTTCTTATTTAAGATAAAATTTAATTTTTGTTGCAAAAAAATTTAATAATATTCAATATTTAAGTAGTTTTTGTGTAAATTTAGAAATAAGTAAGTGCAACATGAAGGCAAATTTCATCATCAACAGTGGCAACTTCATCCCTAGAATTCGATAAGTCCCGTAAATGACGTTTTTTTAACACGTTCATTCTTTAAATGTTGTTTTCTTAAATTAATTACTGCCAATAAAGTAGCTCCCGGCATTTTTGTTTTCTCATTTTTCACTTTTTATGTTTAATAATAATGTAAACAAACGAAGAACAAAACTAAAAAGTTAGCTGTTTTCGAAAAATTAAAACCACGCAGAAAACCGTAAAATCACTTGATTTGAAGAACAGCATAAAATCGTATACATGATTTCAAAACGGTGCGTGATTTGAAACCACGCGATTTTCAGAACAGATCTGATAGTGTCTATAATAGATACATTTTTATCAAGACAAACGTCAGTTTTTTAGGAATTACTAAAAACAATGTTTTTTAAAAAAATTGTTTCCTTTTAATGTTTGTTTTATAAAAAAAAAAAACATTTTTATAAAAATTGTGCTAAAAAGGTGCGAATTTGTTAAATAAAAAAGATAACTTATAGGATTTATTAGTATTTATACGTATAACCCTTATTTAACGTAGTGTCTACATTAGAAAAATTTTTATTAAGACAAACGCCAAATTCAGTGCGAATCTATTCAAGGTAACCTCAGTTAAACAGCTGATTACTATTTTTGGGTGTTCCAGCTGTCAAACTGCACATATAAAAAAATATTAATGAATTCGTCTTATTGCTGTTTTTGTGCAACTGTTTCCAATTTGCATAAATTCTCGGTGATTTTACGTTTGTTTTGATAAAATATTGCCTAATGTAGACACTATATAAGTTTTAACATAATATAAACGAAATGTTTACTTTCTTCTGCCGGCCTGAACTCACATATTATTGAAGTGGTGCCAAAAAATATTAAAAATGTTTACAACAAATTAATAAATTCAAAACTGATTTATATACAATTTAGATTAATTCAAGTTTTATTAAATTTAGTGCTTCTTAATTTTTACAAGGTTTGCAGTTATATTACCCTAACTGGCAGATTTTTGTTTTTGCAAGAACATTTTGTAAGGGTAACACTACCAATTTACTTTAATTATTGTCATAAAAAAAAAAAAAAAAAAAAACAGATTCACTAGAGCATTAAAGAGAAAAATAAGATTATTATGAAAATAATAACGACAGTAAATTATCATTATCTTTATTTAAATGCAATTTAAGTCCAATGCATTTTTTTGTTTATTTATTTTATTATTTTTGTCCTGTTTTCATTCATTGTTTTTTTTTTCTTTTCAATAAGCATATTGTTTTTGTTCTCTTTCACTTTTACAAAAAACATTTTACTTTTGTATACAAGTGTAATTGCTTTTGTTTTATTTAGTTTTTTCTTTTGATTTTCGCTTTTTCTTTAGTTAATTGTTCCATTAATTAACTATAATAGTTTTTTGCTAAAGTATGAATGATATCATGCAAATATTTTTAGGAAAATATTTTATTATGCAAAATATACAGCCACAAAAATCTATAAAATATATATGGCTGTATTCTATGTATACATGTATATAAATTAAAGATTTTTTCTATTTTTTCTTTTTTTTTTTGTAATTAATAAACAAATTATTAAGCAAATGAAAATTTGTTAAAATACCGCAATATTTTAGCAGACACATGTCTGATATTATAACAAATCTATCAGGATTAAAGGTAGATATGTATATAATTTAATTATTCGATTAAAACATCACAGATTTTTAAAGCTAACGAGGAGTGATGCTGATTGGATCGGCTATAGGGAAGGCTTTAATAGATATAAGAGGGTCATAAGACGTCCGAAATGGACATCATGGGTGAATTTCTGTGGATTCTGTGAGCGAGTTGTCTAGATTCAGGCGGGTGTTATCCCAGGACCCTGTGGCACCTGGATAACACCCGCCTGCGTGGGCAGAGTCTGGCCTCAGCTTACTAATCTAGACTCACTTCACAGTCTGTACAGATATAGGATTTAATGGGCGGGCAGGTAGTGTTAGTGATATCTTACGATTCGGATCAGACGAGGGTGATATTGATACGATAGAGGAGATGATCACTAGAGGCAAGGTAAGATGGGCGCTAAACTCATTTGTTCCATAAAAGTCACCGGGCCCGGATGGTGGTGGTATTCTTGGAATAACCTCTCTCCATCCCCTAAGAATTTATCAGAGTAAGATATATTCTTAGGGAATGGAGAGAGGTTAGGCTCATTTTCATACCCAAAGCGGGAAGACAATAAAAGACTGATCGATCTGTATTTTAGGAGTGAAGTTTGCAATCGTAAATTACCTTGTTGTCTCTGTTTGGCAATACCAAAGCAGAGTTTTTGGACTATAATTAGATACCAGCAGAATGGAATACGTATTTTCTGTGCCGCTACACACTTCATCAGCATTCGTGGTGTCTTATCCAAACATGGCGCCCACATTGTACTGGCTGCAATTTTGAGGGACCCAATTAATAGCGCCAGGCGTTTAAAGCAAGTAAAAGAGAGATTGAACCTAGCGTCGTAAACGCTGTTATAGATGTGGTTCCAGTATTCGGTTCGAAGGATCATAAGCAAGTTTGCAATCGTAAATTGCCTTGTTGTCTCTGTTTGGCAATACCAAAGCAGAGTTTGTGGACTATAATTAGACGCCAGCAGAATGGAATACGTATTTTCTGTGCCGCTACACACTTCATCAGCATTCGAGGTGTCTTATCCATTTTGGTTTCATTGAAATCTAAACATCTATCTTAGGGGTAAGTCTGTTGAGAGTGCTCCGCATGATGTGCTGAGTTATATTGAACGGGGTTTGTTGCATAGGGAAAATATCTTGGCAACTTTTCTCAATATAGTAGGAGTCATTACTATCATTAGGATAGAGACGATCAGTGCATCACTTGCTTCGTTAGGTATAAGTGAATTCCTAATTGAGTGGATTGCTCTGATGCTAAGCAGCAGGATTATCAATATCAACATGGGAGAAACTTGTATAAGGAAACTCGTGACGAGGGGCACACAGCAAGGGGGTTCAATCTCCATTATTGTGGTTCTTGACTGTAAATGTCATATTACGACATTTCGATGCCGTAGGACGGGAGATCGTAGCCTACGCTGACGACGTAGTAATGCTGGTCTGGGTAAATTTTTACGCACGATCAACGAGGTTATGCAATTAGGTCTGCGGGAACTATCCTTTTGAGACAACAATAATGGATTATAGGTCAACCCAGAAAAGACTGAACTAGTTCTGTTGACCAGGAGATATAAGCTTGAGGCATTTAGTTTACCGGTATTGAATGGGATAGAACTCAGATTGTCAAGGAAGGCCAAATATCTGGTGCATACTTGAACAGTAAATTGTCTTGGAGGAGAAATACTCAAGAAAGTTCTTAATACCTACTACACATGCAGGAACTCTATAGGAACTTATAGGAATCTTCTCTGTAAAGTTCAGATATGTGCTTCATGGCATTACAGATGCCGTGAGAAGCACACCTCAGATAGTACTAGACTCCACTCTCAACCTTTTTCCAATTAAGAGTTCGTGAGAGGAATGGCTGTACGCAATTTCAGAGAGGGGCACGAAGTTGAATTTTATGGTTGGACTATAATTGACTTCGGGACAGGGACCATTGGGCTAAAGCGGCTCGAAGATGGAAGTAGGCACAGGAGCGAAAGTCTACTTTATGTGAACGGATATCAGACGGTCTTACAGATTGTCTGATAGTTGCAGCATTTCTCGGGCAGAAATTCCAAGCATTTACAAGGCTTTAGGATTATTGAATGCGAACGTTGAATGGATTTTGACGTAACTATCTATGTACATAATTAGGCAGCACTATTGGCAATGACAAGTCATTTCGTTAGGTCCAGATTAGTGAGAAGGCTAATGCATACAGAATAAGACGCTGTTGGGTTCCTGGTCTCTGCTACATTCTTGGTTAAGAAATAATCGATGAGCTAGCTTGTAGTGGCTCGGAGCTGCACAGGTCCTTTGTGGAGGCATCGGTCAGGATTCCAATTGCGTCATATTTTAGGGCCATAAGGGAATGAACTTTAGTCAGAGCGAATCATGCATGGAGGAATAGATCGGAAGGTATCTAGAGCGTAATGGCCTAGTCTTAAACTAGCAGATTCGAAATATATTCTGGGTAAAAGTCGGGGGAATCTAAGGGTCATTGTGTGTATAATTACTGATCATTCTGCATGGTGAGAAAGTGGGACATTGGCAAAGCAGACTTCTGTAGGATGTGCAATTATGTGGAGGAGCTAGAGACAGAAGAGCATATACTCCGTCATTATGTTCAGCGCAGAAGCCTGAAGTGGTTTGGGAGCCACATACTACACGAACTAGAGGAGGTTACGGGCAAAGGACATAGTAACCTGATAGGATTCGTTATGAGGATAAAGTGGCTTAGGAGTAATCGTTCTTGATTGCTAGGTTGTAGGTTCCACACTCTTCAATGTTTCATCTATTAAAGTCTCTATTTCTGTCTCTTTTTCTTCTCTGGGTGGAGGCGTGAAGACGCCACCCAACCTATCAACAATTTTTTAAAATTTTTTCTTTATATTTAATCTAATTTAATATTAATTTAATTTAATTATATTTATATATAATTAATAATTTATTTTTTTACCTATGTAATATTGTTTATTGGCCTTGAAGGCATTAATATTACTTTTATTGGATAAATAAAATAAAATAAATTTTTGTTTTTTTCTCATTATTTTACAGATTTTAAATACGAAATTATTTTCCCAAAAATAAAAAAAATGGCAAAAACTATTTAAAGAAAGTACTATAATACGAAAGAACATTCTTTCATTTTGCATTGAAAACTTACCAAAACAGTAAAGCTAAATATTTAGAATTAATCAATTGTATTAAAGAAATATGCCTTTATCTACCAGTACATCGGCTCAGCAATTGCGTCCATTAACACTGGTTGGACCAGAACGTGAACCAGTACAATTCACTGTTAATCTGGTAGGAGCACCAGCCGAGGTTGAGCAACTAGTACAGCAAATAAAAACTGTTGCTGAACAGTTCCTATATCACTGGAAAACATTTCCTATTGGTAAGAATTTTGTTTTCGAAAATTACAAATTGAAACAGTTGAAAAATTAAACTATAAACTAGATTATAAACTGAACTATAGACTAAACTACTGACGAGGCTATTGCTTAAAAATCAGACTATTTACTGAACTGTAGACCAAACTATTGATTAGACTATAAAAGATGCCATATACCAGACTAAACTGTAGATTAGACTGTAAACTAAACTATAGAGTAGAATACAGACCATAGACTTGACTATATAGTAGAATATAGACTATAGACTACATTATAGACTAGATTATGGACCAGACTATAGAGTAGATTATAGACTTGATTACTAGATTAATGACTAGACTATATGACCTTTGATAATAACATAAACAAACACTATAGACTAGACTAAAGACTAGACTATAGACTAGACTAAAGACTAGACTTTGGACTAGACTATAGACTAGAGTATAAAATAGATTATAGTCTTGACTATAGACTAGAATATAGACTGGACTATAGACTAGACTATAGACTGGACTATAGACCATAGACTAGTCTATAGACTAGACTAGTCCTTAGCCTAGCCTTTAAACTATACACTAGTCTTTAGCCTAGTCTATAGACTAGACTATAGTTTAAAGACTAGTCTATAGTCTAGTCTATAGACTAGTCTGTAGTCTATATAGTCTAGTCTTTATTCTAGTCTATAGTCTAGTATATAGTCTAGTCTATAGTATAGTTTATAGTCTAGTCTATAGTCTAGTCTATAGTCAATAGACTAGTTTAAGACTATACTATAGACTAGACTAAAGTCTAGAATATAGACTAGTTTATCGACTAGACTAAAGACTAGACTATAGACTAGCCTTCAGGCTACACTATAGACTAGACTATGTAGTAGTCTTTAGACTAGATTAAATACTAAACTATAGACTAATCTTTTGACTAGACTAAAGACTAGACTATAGACTCTATAGACTAGACTATAGACTAAACTATAGACTAGACTATAGACTAGACCATAAACTAGTCTATATACTAGATTAAGTCTAGACTATAGACCAGATTATAGATTAGACTATAGACTAGACTATAGACTAGACCATAAACTAGTCTATATACTAGATTAAGTCTAGACTATAGATCAGATTATAGATTAGACTATAGACTAGTCTATAGACTAGACTATAGACTAGTCTTTAGCCTAGTCTTTAAACTATAGATTAGTCTTTAGCCTACTCTATAGACTAGACTATAGTTTAAAGACTAGTCTATAGTTTAGTCTATAGACTAGTCTGTAGTCTATATAGTCTAGTCTTTATTCTAGTCTATAGTCTAGTCTATAGTCTAGTTTATAGTTTAGTCTATAGTCTAGTCTATAGTGTAGTCTATAGTCTAGTCTATAGTCTAGTCTATAGTCTATAGACTAGCTTAAGACTATACTATAGACTAGACTAAAGACTAGAATATAGGCTTGTTTATAGACTAGACTAAAGACTAAACTATAGACTAGTCTTTAGACTAGACTAAAGACTACACAATAGACTAGTCTTTAGACTAAAGACTAGACTATGGAGTAGTCTTTAGACTAGATTAAAGACTAGACTATTGACTAGACTTTAGACTAGGCTAAAGACTAGACTATAGACTAGTCTTTAGGCTAGACTATAGACTAGACTATGGAGTAGTATTTAGACTAGATTAAAGACTAAACTATAGACTAATCTTTAGACTAGACTAAAGACTAGACTATAGACTCTATAGACTAGACTATAGACTAAACTATACTATAGACTAGACTATAGACTAGACCATAAACTAGTCTATATACTAGATTAAGTCTAGACTATAGACCAGATTATAGATTAGACTATAGACTAGACTAAAGACTAGACTATAGACTAGACATTGTAGTAGACTATAGACTAAACTAGATTATACACTAAACTGTGAACTAGCAAGTATAATATATTATGTAAACATTGAACATTTATCATGAACTTGACCTTTGATAATAACCACTGATATTAATATTCATTTTTTCTAATTTAATCCTAATCTCAATTTTATAATTTCTTTTACTTTTTAAAGTTCTTCCTCAACCCCTCTCAGCCGCTGCTCTAACCCTGAGCAGTTCCGGCAATAATGGCTCTAATACTGTAGGCAATCGTAAACCTCGACCCATTAATTTAAGAGATCTCTTCATAGCACCACCCTTTGATGAACTCGATGCAGTAGCATCCGATGGTACGGGGGATCCTCGACGTCTAACCAACTCTCAATTAAAATCTTTAAGAGAAAATGGGTAAGTTATATTTAAATCAATATTATATGAAAAAAAATGTTAAAAATATTTAAATTTGATTAATATTATTTTGCTTTTGTGTTTATTTTATTTATTTATATTACTTTCTGCGTAATAAATGCTACTAATTTCCAAATATAATACATTTTTATAACTTTTTTCGTTTTAAAAATATATTTGGGGATTTACTTTATAAAAAAAAACACACACAAGCAAATGTTAACACATTTATTTGTGACCTGTTTTATTTTTCTTACATTGTTTAATTGAATGCTTTTTTTTATTATTTATTTAAACTGATCTCATCTCATTCATTTTTCTGGTATATCATCAGCATGTCTATACATTATAAATCATTTATTATGATTTCCTTTAATTAAAATAGGTTTTGAAATTTTCCCTTTTTTGTTATTGTTTTATTTTAAAATTTTTTATATTTTATGTTAAATTATTGTATTTATGTAGTATGTACCTTTGAATCATAATTATCTTCTACTTTTGCTAAGCAATTCACCCAAAAACCAATCAATATTTTTATATTTATATTTTAATGCATTAACAAAACAAATTAATCACCTTAAAAAAATAATTAAAAAAAATCAAATCAAAAACTCGTAATCTTGATAAATATAAATGAAAAAAAAAAAACAAAAGCTTACAAAAGGATAAATATGGAAAACCCAAGAAATTAACTTTGGAACAATTGGAAACCATACGTAAAAATGGGTAAATACATTCAACAACAATAAAACTAATTTATTATTTTTATTTTTTGAGAATTTAAATTATTTAATAAATAATTTTATTTTTTTATATTTAAATGTTAAAAAATGTTCTTTTGTATTATATTTTTAATTCGTTTTAAGTTTTTTTTATAAAAAAAGTGTGTGTATAAATGTTGTAAAATTGTATGTATTATTTGAATGAATTAGGAAAATTGAGTTAAGGTAATTCAAAATATTAATATAATATAGATATTTTAACAAGATAGACAAGAGTTTGCACTAAACACAACAATATATTCGACTCTAGATATTATACTAGGCTCCCGAATTGACCAGACTATACTCCATAGAATAGAAATTTCACTGGACACTTGTAAATACATACATTTACAAGAGTACCCAAGGGATTAGATTCTGTACTCAATACTCAACTATATTAAAGATACTAGATAACAAACTACATAATAGACTATATACTCGAGCGTAGACTGTATACTAGAATATAGATTAGACCAAATTATATAAACTAATTTATATACTAGACTCTAGATTATAAAATAAACTAGACTATCACTAATAGACTAAAGTTTACGCTTAATACTAAACTATAGAGCAGACTATTGACTAGGCTTTAGACTGGACTTTAGGTTATATGCTAGTCTATAGGCTGGAATATATACTTTACTATAGAACAGACTATAAACTATACTATAGAACAGACTGTAGACTAGACTATGAACTAAACTATATATATAAATAAAAACAGACAACATTTAAGACAGTAGAACAGATTATGGTCTAAACTTCATAACACAAAATAATAAACTTTCTAAATAACATATTTAAAAAGGAAATTAATTATGATAATAATCTGAAAATTATAATGAGTATCAATGAATGAAATTATCAAAATTGTGTGTTCATATTTGCTGTCTCACGATTGAGACCTAAATAATTTTCTTTAAACAAAAAAGAAACGTAACATTTCTAAAAAATTATTTTTGCATGTTAATAGAAACTTAAAATACCATAATTATTTATACTTTTAAAATTATGTACATATATTTTAATAAATTATATTAAAAACAAAATTATGAAACAATACATTAAGAATATTTATTTGTTTTTATTGGTTTTTACTCTCAAATTAACTGTTTTTCGGATCAAATTAAATTATTTTAAAATCAAACACAATTTTCTTTTTTCAAAATAGATTAAACTTTATTTGAAACAAATTCAACTATTTCCAATGTAAATTCAATATTTTGCATGTCTAATACAATTTCTTTAATTACGTATTCATTCTTTTTAATTTCAAATTATTTTTTTTTTTAATATCAAATTAAATTCTTTTTTAACTATGCTTAATTTTTCTAAAGAACTTAATATGTTTGTTTCATATTTTATTATTTATAAAATTTACTTGATTCTTATCAATATATTTTATTTAAATACTATTAAAAAAGCGATATTTTTATACATATGACAATTTTTTTAATGCAAATGCTCTCCAGATGCAGCTAGTGTCAGTTTCATTGTCATGTCAACATAATAAGTGTTGCAATCTGATGGTGTTACAGATTCTGCGGAACGTTTAATAATTTTAACTAAGTCATTATTATTTTCTGGATCCGAAAGCAAATTCCGAGCACAGAGTTTAGTTTTTGAAAAAACTTTTTCTATGGGATTTAGCATAGTAGAGTATGGAGGAAGAAAATCTAAAATATGACCAGACTCCGTAATTTTATCTTTCACTGCCTGCGTTTTGTGTATCTGAGCATTATCTAGTATAAGCCACGCACCTGTGATATTGGATTCAGCTAATTTGTCGAAAATTTCATCAAGAAAAGATACAAAAATATTAGTATTAACTGCCGAGTTTGCAATTACTTTTTGGTGTAAAATGCCATGTATGTTCATAGCTGCGATGAGGGAAACATTTCGTCCTCTAACAGTGGGAACAATGACATGTGCTGGAGTATCTCTTTTAGATCTCGGCTTGTTTCTTCGGAGATGGTAATTGAAATCGTCAATGAATATTATTTTTCTCTTATTTCTGGAGCGTTTTGATCGAAATTCACTGATTAAAACGATTCACTATTTAAACGATCTATATTAATTGTGGAAGTTTTTGGCGTAATTTTCAAAGTTTTTAATGCAGTGTGTATGCTTGTTGCACTTAACTCCACATTGTATGTGTTTCGAATTTTTTCACGAATGCCTTTTAATGTTATACAAGGGTTGCTTTCGATTATCACCTCAATTTTGTCCAATATTTCTGTAGTCAATTTGAGATGACGTCGATCACCACGGGTTTTTTTTTTTGATAACGCGATTAATAATTGACGTAGCAGTGTTTTTGTTTATACCAGCTATTTCCGCGGAGTCAACTATGCTTCTTCCCTCTTCGTAAAATTTTTATCTAAAAGTATATGATCATGGTCTGATATCACGACGACGAATACGACAATAATTTCGTGTATTTCTTGCAACAGAATTAGAGCTACATGACATATTTCAAATGTATATTCACGTCGTCCAATTTTTGAAATTCACAAACGTTGAGTCAAGTTAATAACTAGTAAAACACGTGTTTGCAATAATCTGAACAGTAAGGTTAAAACAAGGTGACCAGTTTTACGTTCTTCCTAATTAAAGAAACAATTTCATTTGATTAGATAATAAAACAAACAATATGGTATGGTCATTCCAATAGAAACGTTTCATTTATCAGGTGTCTCGCAATTGTAACGGAAAATTTTTATATGCTAGAGGAGTGCAAAGCTCTATGTACTTATTTCACGGGAGAATATTGAAAATATTTTCCACTTCGGTATAAAAACAAGACAGTAAAAGAAAAGCAATCAAAAGTTAAAATAAAAACAATTGACTTTTAAGCTTTAATATGTTTTCCGATCCATATGTATAAAAATATCGCTTTTTTATTAGTATTTAAATAAAATAGTATATTGATAAGAATTAAGTAAATTTTATAAATAATAAAATATGAAATAAACATATTAAGTTTTTTAGAAAAATTAAGCTTATTTAAAAAAGAATTTAATTTGATAAAAAAAAAAAAAATTAATTCGAAATTAAAAAGAATGAATACGTAATTAAAGAAATTGTATTAGACATGCAAAATATTGAATTTACATTCGAAATAGTTGAATTTGTTTTCAATAAAGTTTAATTTATTTTGAAAAAAATTGTGTTTGATTTTAAAATAATTTAATTCAATCCGAAAAACAGTTAATTTGAGTGTAAAAACCAATACACAATGTTTACCCTTTTTACGTTTTACATGCCTTAATTTATATTCATTTCCATGATTACTGTATTTCTATAAAAAAATAAAAATTGTATATAAATACCCTTAACCTTACCCTTTAACATCAGCAACATCATGACCAAACATCATAAATTTTATTTCATTATTAAATTTTCTTTTATGTTCGCTGCAAATTCTTTATCAAAACCTGTGCTATAGAATAATTTTTTGTATTGGCGCTCATACATTGTATAAAGCTGGCTTAATTATGTATAAAAAAACACCTAAGTTATATTTATTATGAAGTGCATGTTACATCAGTAGTTTTGTTAAGAAAAAAATTTTAAATTAATTAATATTTTTTTTTCGTTAAAACATTTTCTTTTTTTGTATTTCACAGAGAGTTTAATGTCCCCAGTTTGCATTTTCCTGGTCAAGTTCATAAGTGGCGTTTGTCGCAACTTTTACAAAAGGGTACTTTACGGGCCCACGATTCCTTTTTAAGTGATTTAGCTTTGGCTGCCCGTTTTCTAGTAGTCACTGCCAGAGGACGTATTCTTTCCCATTTCTTTTCGGTTTATCATGCTATTCATGCTTTATTGCATGGTATTGTACGGGTGTTTGATATGCTTATTGGTGTACCCGCTTTGTTGGCACACAATTTGGACTATAAGATTAAGGAGGAAAGATGTCGTTTTCTCATAGCGGAGCTAGTGTGTAGGGTAAAATGAGTTATTTTTTAATATTTTAGTAAATTTCTGAAAATTTTTATTTTTTTAATTTATTTATATTTTCAATAAACAAATTATGGACTAGACGATAGACTGTAATCGGGGCTATAGCAAAGACTATAGTCTGGACTATAGAATAGACTATAGTCTGGACTATAGAATAGACTATAGTCTGGACTATAGAATAGACTATAGTCTGGACTATAGAATAGACTATAGTCTGGACTATAGAATAGACTATAGTCTGGACTATAGAATAGACTATAGTCTGGACTATAGAATAGACTATAGTCTGGACTATAGAATAGACTATAGTCTGGACTATAGAATAGACTATAGTCTGGACTATAGAATAGACTATAGTCTGGACTATAGAATAGACCATAGTCTGGACTATAGAATAGACTATAGTCTGGACTATAGAATAGACTATAGTCTGGACTATAGAATAGACTATAGTCTGGACTATAGAATAGACTATAGTCTGGACTATAGAATAGACTATAGTCTGGACTATAGAATAGACTATAGTCTGGACTATAGAATAGACTATAGTCTGGACTATAGAATAGACTATAGTCTGGACTATAGAATAGACTATAGTCTGGACTATAGAATAGACTATAGTCTGGACTATAGAATAGACTATAGTCTGGACTATAGAATAGACTATAGTCTGGACTATAGAATAGACTATAGTCTGGACTATAGAATAGACTATAGTCTGGACTATAGAATAGACTATAGTCTGGACTATAGAATAGACTATAGTCTGGACTATAGAATAGACTATAGTCTGGACTATAGAATAGACTATAGTCTGGACTATAGAATAGACTATAGTCTGGACTATAGAATAGACTATAGTCTGGACTATAGAATAGACTATAGTCTGGACTATAGAATAGACTATAGTCTGGACTATAGAATAGACTATAGTCTGGACTATAGAATAGACTATAGTCTGGACTATAGAATAGACTATAGTCTGGACTATAGAATAGACTATAGTCTGGACTATAGAATAGACTATAGTCTGGACTATAGAATAGACTATAGTCTGGACTATAGAATAGACTATAGTCTGGACTATAGAATAGACTATAGTCTGGACTATAGAATAGACTATAGTCTGGACTATAGAATAGACTATAGTCTGGACTATAGAATAGACTATAGTCTGGACTATAGAATAGACTATAGTCTGGACTATAGAATAGACTATAGTCTGGACTATAGAATAGACTATAGTCTGGACTATAGAATAGACTATAGTCTGGACTATAGAATAGACTATAGTCTGGACTATAGAATAGACTATAGAATAGACTATAGTCTGGACTATAGAATAGACTATAGTCTGGACTATAGAATAGACTATAGTCTGGACTATAGAATAGACTATAGTCTGGACTATAGAATAGACTATAGTCTGGACTATAGAATAGACTATAGTCTGGACTATAGAATAGACTATAGTCTGGACTATAGAATAGACTATAGTCTGGACTATAGAATAGACTATAGTCTGGACTATAGAATAGACTATAGTCTGGACTATAGAATAGACTATAGTCTGGACTATAGAATAGACTATAGTCTGGACTATAGAATAGACTATAGTCTGGACTATAGAATAGACTATAGTCTGGACTATAGAATAGACTATAGTCTGGACTATAGAATAGACTATAGTCTGGACTATAGAATAGACTATAGTCTGGACTATAGAATAGACTATAGTCTGGACTATAGAATAGACTATAGTCTGGACTATAGAATAGACTATAGTCTGGACTATAGAATAGACTATAGTCTGGACTATAGAATAGACTATAGTCTGGACTATAGAATAGACTATAGTCTGGACTATAGAATAGACTATAGTCTGGACTATAGAATAGACTATAGTCTGGACTATAGAATAGACTATAGTCTGGACTATAGAATAGACTATAGTCTGGACTATAGAATAGACTATAGTCTGGACTATAGAATAGACTATAGTCTGGACTATAGAATAGACTATAGTCTGGACTATATAATAGACTATAGTCTGGACTATAGAATAGACTATAGTCTGGACTATAGAATAGACTATAGTCTGGACTATAGAATAGACTATAGTCTGGACTATAGAATAGACTATAGTCTGGACTATAGAATAGACTATAGTCTGGACTATAGAATAGACTATAGTCTGGACTATAGAATAGACTATAGTCTGGACTATAGAATAGACTATAGTCTGGACTATAGAATAGACTATAGTCTGGACTATAGAATAGACTATAGTCTGGACTATAGAATAGACTATAGTCTGGACTATAGAATAGACTATAGTCTGGACTATAGAATAGACTATAGTCTGGACTATAGAATAGACTATAGTCTGGACTATAGAATAGACTATAGTCTGGACTATAGAATAGACTATAGTCTGGACTATAGAATAGACTATAGTCTGGACTATAGAATAGACTATAGTCTGGACTATAGAATAGACTATAGTCTGGACTATAGAATAGACTATAGTCTGGACTATAGAATAGACTATAGTCTGGACTATAGAATAGACTATAGTCTGGACTATAGAATAGACTATAGTCTGGACTATAGAATAGACTATAGTCTGGACTATAGAATAGACTATAGTCTGGACTATAGAATAGACTATAGTCTGGACTATAGAATAGACTATAGTCTGGACTATAGAATAGACTATAGTCTGGACTATAGAATAGACTATAGTCTGGACTATAGAATAGACTATAGTCTGGACTATAGAATAGACTATAGTCTGGACTATAGAATAGACTATAGTCTGGACTATAGAATAGACTATAGTCTGGACTATAGAATAGACTATAGTCTGGACTATAGAATAGACTATAGTCTGGACTATAGAATAGACTATAGTCTGGACTATAGAATAGACTATAGTCTGGACTATAGAATAGACTATAGTCTGGACTATAGAATAGACTATAGTCTGGACTATAGAATAGACTATAGTCTGGACTATAGAATAGACTATAGTCTGGACTATAGAATAGACTATAGTCTGGACTATAGAATAGACTATAGTCTGGACTATAGAATAGACTATAGTCTGGACTATAGAATAGACTATAGTCTGGACTATAGAATAGACTATAGTCTGGACTATAGAATAGACTATAGTCTGGACTATAGAATAGACTATAGTCTGGACTATAGAATAGACTATAGTCTGGACTATAGAATAGACTATAGTCTGGACTATAGAATAGACTATAGTCTGGACTATAGAATAGACTATAGTCTGGACTATAGAATAGACTATAGTCTGGACTATAGAATAGACTATAGTCTGGACTATAGAATAGACTATAGTCTGGACTATAGAATAGACTATAGTCTGGACTATAGAATAGACTATATACCTCAATTGTTAGTCTGGACTATAGAATAGACTATATTCTGGACTATAGAAAAGACTATAGAATAGATTATAGTCTGCATTATAGAATAGACTATAGTCCTGGCTATAGAATTACTATAAAATACACTATAGAACATACTATAGATTATATTATAGAATAAATTATAATCAGGACTATAAACTAAACTTTGAAATGCAACAAAAACATTGATCTAAGCAATGTCATTGTTATGAACATTAACCTTGACATTTGAAATTTTAGAAAAAAGAAACTTATATTATTCCTCAATTAAAAAAAAAAAAACTTTTCCTTTCTTTCCTTTGTAGGCCGAATTCGAAGACTGCTTGGATGGTCTCTGTTCGTATGTGCGTAAAATGTTACGTCGTGCCACTATGGAGAAATTCGATTTCAATAGTTGTGAAGTTTCACAACCAGTGCCATATCTCTTCCTAACACCCAAAGGACAAGAAATCGATTTGCGTCTCTTTTGTCGTGATGTAATGCGTAAGGCGTTGCCCATCTTAATAGGCATTTTAGAAAGAGAGACTCGCGGTTGGTTTTTACATTTTCGTGAACGTTTAATAGCTGAATTGAGAGCTAAAAAGCTAACGGACAAAGAAATCGAAGAAGAAGTTAATGAGGCTGTAATGAAAGAGTATTTACAACGTGTTTACACTTCAATATTATCCAATCCTAAATTGGCCGAATTAGGTGAAGGTATACCTCAATTGTTAGTGCAACAGGCCCAGTCTGTGGTAATTATGTATAAGGCAGTGGATAAAGTACAAAAAGATATTAAACGCTCGCGTGAAGATCATCAGAAATGTCTATCAAATGATCATTCAGTTTTATCCCGGGTGGCACCCTGGTTGCGTTCTAAATTAAGGCATGCTGAAGAAAGTAAATTGTCCAAATCGGCCTGGTCGGCTCATGAGGAAGCATTGAAAATGTGTACTAAACATAATCTACATCAAACTGCTTATTTTTTGGGACGTGATTTGGCCTTTATGAAAGAACGTGAGCCGATTTTATTGAAAGAATTGAAAAATGCCAAAACACCTACACGAAGTTTTCAATGGGCGTGCCGCGTTTGGTCACCAAAATCTTGGATTATACGTAGAAATTTCCAAGGTCAATCGGATATTATACCCACGGTCATTAGCCAACAGGCTACTTCCATAGTAACGCCTCGTTCGGATCCTAGTCAACCGGTATTTTTGGTAGAAAAAGAAATTGTACGTACTACCAGTACGCGATGGCCTTTTTGGCGTTTATTAAACTTGATGCAGCGTACTTGGTGTTGGACTTGGAATATGATGTTTCTATTGGGCATATTGGTGCCCTGGTGTAGTCCTTTGAGCTTAAGAGCCCTGTTCTGTGTTAAGCCTTTCATGCCTGACCTAGAGTTGTCACAAATCAATGGTACTCTTTTTCCGCGCAAGACAAGCATAACACAGACTATGGCTTCGAGACTAATAGAACTTTGGCGACACATATCAAAATCAAGAACGCATTTTGAAACTGAACCGGATACGGGTAAAATTTGAGAAAAACGTATAACGTAATAAGGAACCAAAATAAATTTCTGTTTTAATTTTGCAGGTTTTATAGGCAAAGGTTTTACGCGCAATTTAAATCGTGTTTGGAATTATTTTGTTAAGGGATTTCTGGGCACAGTAGTTATATTGTTTGCCTTTCCTTTACTATGTTTGGCCTGTAGTTTGCTTAGCATTATATTGGCTTTAACAGCACCCTTGTGGATTCCTGTCTTCACTATTTTGCTACATGTTTATATGATATTAATTTATGATCTAGATTCACCGGACAATACACGTAATCGTTATTGTATTTTATTGGAAGCATTAATTTGGAATATTTTAGTACAAGGCTGTATACAACCAATAGCGGCATTATTAGTGGCCAGTATATTATGTCCCTTGGTATCGGGTTTAATATTGATAGGTTAGTAAGATATTTATATAATTTATATAGACTTATCTCAGTAAGACTTTTTGTTACTTGCAGTTGGTGTGGTACGTTACTCCTTGCGTTTGCTCTGGGATTCCCTCACATTTCATTTGTTCATTAAAAAATGTGGCCGTGTACCGGCATCTGATAGTTTAGCTGTTAAACGTATAGCTGGACCGGGTTTGGCACTGGATTATTATTTTATCATAAGACCGGAACAAGCTTTGGCGGCTTTTGAAGCCAAAATGGAATTAGATGAACTACAGGCTTATCAACATGCCATGGAACGTATTATCCTTCAACCACAAAAAGATTTTTCCCAATTCGTAGAGGCCTGTTTTGGTCCTTTCTCTGCCCAGCTGTCAAAAACAGGACCCTATTTGGCTTTGGATCGTGAGGCCCAAGACTTGATGACCACTTTGCATGAGAAATTAGAGAAAAGAAGACGTGAATTGCAAACAGCTTTGACAACACAAGTTAAAACGAGAATAAAACTCAATACCAAGGAATTAAAGGTAAAAAATCAAAATGTTTTTAACCCTATTTTTAAATAAAATACTTTTTCTTCCTACTCTCTCTCTCTCTCTTTAGATTGCCATACAACTTGCCGCCCATATATTGGAGAAATATTATCCGTCACATATTATAGCTAGATTATCCATAAGTGAAGAGGACTTTTGGGATAATAAGGTAAGAATTATTAGAAAAAAGAGAACATTGTTTAATGAGGAATTTAAACCTATTTTATATTTGATTTTTAGGGTTTAACCGTCAATGATTGGCCCGGTTTAGCTGGCCTTATCTATACCGAAATATTTAGTCTAGATTTTCTTACACCTCTTATGGAAAACGATACACATTTCAAATTGGAACCACATCCCACTTTGGATTTAACACGTTATACCGAAATGGTACAAAATGCCACAGATGTTATAGGCTCTAAGGGCTTAGATCTCTTGGGTAATGTGTATGCCCCGCGTGGTAATGTACAAGTGCATTTACCATTTTTAGAAGTGACCGCCTTTAATCCTAGATCTAGAATAACTTTAACCTTCAGAAAGCCAGAAAAACGGTAAGAAAATACATTTAAACTCATTTTTACTTAGTATTTCCAATCTTCATTTCCATTAAAATGCTTAAAAAATAATAAAATAAAAAATTTCATTTAAAATTTGATTCTAAATAAAAAGTAATTTCACCGAAAATTCTTACAAAAGCATTGTTACGCAGAAAATTGTCACTAAGAATTGATTTCTCAAAAAATTTTCATTAAAAGATTGTTTCAACAAAAAATTTCACTAAAAATTTATTTCACCAAAAATTTTCACTAAAAATATAGTTCACCACAAAATGTTCACTAAAAAAATTAATTTCACCAAAAAATTTTCTTTAAAAATTTTGAAAATTTTTTGTTCGAAATAATTTCCTATATAAAATCTTTTGTTCGAAATAATTTTCTATAAAAAATCTTTTGTTCGAAATAATTTTCTATAGAAAATCTTTTGTTCGAAATAATTTTCAATAGAAAATCTTTTGCTCAAAATAATTTTCTATAGAAAATCTTTTTTTCGAAACAATTTTCTATAGAACAGAATTAGTTCGAAAAAAATTTGTCTATAGAACATTTTTAGCTAGAAAAAATTTTCCACAGAAAATATTTTGTTTAAAAACTATTTCGAAAGACTTTTATAGACCTTTTGAGAAAATTTTTGGTGAAATAAATTTTTAATAAAAATTTTTGGTTAAATTAATTTTTAGTGAAAATTTTCAATGAAATAAACTTTTAGTGAAAAATTTCAAATTTTTAGTCAAAAATTTTGGTGAAATAAATTTTTAGTAAAATTTTCGTTGAAATAAATTTTTAGTGAACATTTTCGTTTAAATAAATTTTGTGAGAATTACATTTTGAGAAAATTTTCATTGAAACTAATTTTTAGTGAAATTATTTAGTAAAAAAAAAAAATTTCGATGAAATATATTTTCAGTGAAAATTTTCGGTGAAATAAATTTTCAGTGAACATTTTCGGTGAAATAAATTTTCAGTGAACATTTTCGGTGAAATAAATTTTCAGTGAACATTTTCAGTGAAATAAATTTTCAGTGAACATTTTCGGTGAAATAAATTTACAATGAACATTTTCGGTGAAATAAATTTTCAGTCACATTTTCGGTGAAATAAATTTTCAGTGAAATAAATTTTTAGTGAACATTTTCGTTTAAATAAATTTTGTGAGAATTACATTTTGAGAAAATTTTCATTGAAACTAATTTTTAGTGAAATTATTTAGTAAAAAAAAAATTTCGATGAAATATATTTTCAGTGAAAATTTTCGGTGAAATAAATTTTCAGTGAACATTTTCAGTGAATATTTTCGGTGAAATAAATTTTCAATGAACATTTTCGGTGAAATAAATTTTCAGTCACATTTTCGGTGAAATAAATTTTCAGTGAACATTTTTGGTGAAATATAATTTCAGTGAAAATGTTCGGTGAAATAAATTTTCAGTTGAAATTTTCGGTGAAATAAATTTTCAGTGAAAATTTTTGGTGAAATAAATTTTCAGAGAACATTTTCGGGGAAATAAATTTTCAGTGAAAATATTCGGTGAAATAAATTTTCAGTGAACATTTTCGGTGAAATAAATTTTCAGTAAACATTTTCAGTGAAATAAATTTTCAGTGAACATTTTCGGTGAAATAAATTTTCAGTGAACATTTTCGGTGAAATAAATTTTCAGTGAACATTTTCGGTGAAATAAATTTTCAGTGAACATTTTCGGTGAAATAAATTTTCAGTAAACATTTTCGGTGAAACAAATTTTTAGAGAAAATTTTTTGGTGAAATAAATCTATTCAAAATTGGTGAAATTATTTTTTAGTATTTTTTTTTTTTTTTTTTTTTTTGATATAAAATTTTAGTGAAAATTTCCGGTGAAACTAATTTTTCTATAGAAGTCTTTCGAACAAAAATTTTTTATAGAAAGATTTTCTAAAGAAAATTGTTTCGAAAAAAAGATTTTCTATAGAAAATTGTTAAAAAAAAGATTTTCTATAGAAAATTTTTAAAAAAAAAGGTTTTCTACAGAAAATTGTTTCGAAAAAAAACGTTTTCTATAGAAAATTGTTTCGAAGAAAAGTTTTCTATAGAAAATTGTTTCGAAGAAAATATTTTTGTATAGAAAATTGTTTCGAACAAGGGATTATTAATAGAATTTTTTTTCGAACAAAGGATTTTCTATAGAAAATTGTTACGAACAAAGGACTTTCTGTAGAAACTTGATTCGGGCCGAGGATTTTCTATAGAAAATACTTTCGAACGCAAGATTTTGTATAAAAAATCTCTTTCAAAAGATTTTCGTATATTCTTTCAAACGAATTTTTATAAAAAAAACAATTCCTTTTAAATGGATACCATTTGTTTTTATTTTAGGGACATTTCCGTTGGTTTGACTACTCCTCGCGTTCGTGCCCATCGTGCTGCCCAGCAAACAAAAACTCCCGATACTCATAAACCTTGGCGTCCGTGGAAAAAGAAGACGGACGACAAAAGTTTATCAGAAAAGTTATTAATACCTTTGCCGGTACCACATCCTGTACATATAGCGATTAATATCTACAATCGTGATGCTGAACATCCCATACCCCTGGACTCCGAACTAGTATGGGAAATATTAAAATCTATAGAAGATTGCCAAAGTGGTGATGCAATGGTAAGTTAAAATTTAAAATTCATAAAACCAATTTTTATAAAAACTTGTCTATTATTCAAACAGGCTGTAGCTCAAACAGCTTCACGTTATCGTGGCGCTGTCACAGAATCCAGTAATGATTCGCTGGCATCCAGCAGTAGTTTGGGTAGTACAAGAGAATCTGGTTCAGCCACAGGTTCGGGATCTGGTGTTGCCAATGGCAACAACACTGAAACATTGCCTTGTGTTAATAGAGAGGTATTATTAATTTTGTTAAAAATTTTAAAGAAAATTTTGTGAATTTTATCTTAAACATTTAAGGTTTGCACTCAAGTTAAAGTGGCTGAAGAACAGCCACCCACATCGGGTTTCCATTGGACCCTAAGTAATTGGGGTGCCGCACAAACAGCCCGTAGGCGTACCAATTCCAATGTTCGTGTTGATTTAGCCAGTCCTGAGGATATCTCCTTAGATACAGACAGTTCAAGAGCTGTTTTTAATCCCTATGGAACAACAGTCTAAGACATCTATCTCATCTCAAATACACCACACATACACTCACACACTCTACACTCTTTAAGAAAAACAAACGTTATACAATGGTAAATTGCTTTTTTTATGAACTTTTTATTAGATAAAAAAAAAAACAAAGTGAACATAAAAAATATTTTATAAGAATCTATAAAAAGTTAACACTTTTTATGTGTTACAAAACATCAAGAACAAAATTATTCTTATGTTATAATTAAAATTATAACTAAAACAAATTTAAAGTCATTAACTCGAACAATTTTAAAACAAAGAACAAAATCAACAAATCAAACTACTTTAATCTATATTCTCATATATATACACAACCATAAAGTTACATACTTACATCTAAACTATACATAAATGCATATATATTTCCATTTATAAATTTACATACATAGATATTTTATAAAATATTCCCATACATACTTACATGCATACAAAATATAGCTATAAATGTATTGAATCTAATCTCTATATATTCCTTATTTAGTTACATATTTTTGCTTTTTTCCCAAAATATTATCCGTTTTAATCTCATTATGAAATACAAAACAAACGAAAAAATATCCTTATTGATATTGAATTTGCCTTCTTGTTTTAAGAAACTTTAGTTCCCTATTTTTTATTTTTATTTACACATACATATTTACAATATTAAAATCTAGTCGTTGATACAAATTTATAAGCAAAACAAAAAACAAAAAAGAACAAACATTTCTTTTTTAAGATTCAAAAAAAAAAAAACTATTTCCTTAGCACACATAATGGCGGCATTTTGAAAACAAACAATAATTTTCCTTAAAAAAGTTTTGAGAAATAGAGAGAATTTTATCGTTTTTTGCTCGAAAAATTTTTCTTTGTATATTTTTTTTAAAGACTTCTATAGAAAATCTTTTGTTCAAAGACTTTTCTATGGAAAATCTTTTGTTCAAAGACTTTTCTATAGAAAATCTTTTGTTCAAAGACTTTTCTATAGAAAATCTTTTATTGAAACGATTATCTATAGAAAATCTTTTATTAAAAGGCTTTTCTATAGAAAATCTTTCCTTCCTTAGAAAGGCTTTTCTATAGAAAATCTTTCCTTAGAAAGGCTTTTCTATAGAAAATCTTTTCTTCGAAAGGCTTTTCTACAGAAAATCTTTCCTTCGAAAGGCTTTTCTATAGAAAATCTTTTCTTCGAAGAGCTTTTCTATAGAAAATCTTTCCTTAGAAAGGCTTTTCTATAGAAAATCTTTCCTTAGAAAGGCTTTTCTATAGAAAATCTTTCCTTAGAAAGGCTTTTCTATAGAAAATCTTTTCTTAGAAAGGCTTTTCTATAGAAAATCCTTTCATCGAAAGGCTTCTCTGTAGAAAATCTTTTCTTCGAAAGGCTTTTCTATAGAAAATCTTTTCTTCGAAGAGCTTTTCTATAGAAAATCTTTCCTTAGAAAGGCTTTTCTATAGAAAATCTTTTCTTCGAAAGGCTTTTCTACAGAAAATCTTTCCTTCGAAAGGCTTTTCTATAGAAAATCTTTTCTTAGAAATGCTTTTCTATAGAAAATCTTTCCTTAGAAAGGCTTTTCTATAGAAAATCTTTCCTTAGAAAGGCTTTTCTATAGAAAATCTTTCCTTAGAAAGGCTTTTCTATAAAAAATCTTTCCTTAGAAAGGCTTTTCTATAGAAAATCTTTTCTTAGAAAGGCTTTTCTATAGAAAATCTTTTCTTAGAAAGGCTTTTCTATAGAAAATCCTTTCATCGAAAGGCTTTTCTGTAGAAAATCTTTTCTTTGAAAGGCTTTTCTATAGAAAATCTTTTCTTTGAAAGGCTTTTCTATAGAAAATCTATTCTTTGAAAGGCTTTTCTATGGAAAATCTTTTCTTCGAAAGGTTTTTCTATAGAAAATCTTTTCTTCGAAAGGTTTTTCTATAGAAAATCTTTTCTTCGAAAGGCTTTTCTATAGAAAATCTTTTCTTCGAAAGGCTTTTCTATAGAAAATCTTTTCTTCGAAAGGCTTTTCTATAGAAAATCTTTTCTTCGAAGGCTTTTCTATAGAAAATCTTTTCTTCGAAAGGCTTTTCTATAGAAAATCTTTTCTTCGAAAGGCTTTTCTATAGAAAATCTTTTCTTCGAAAGGCTTTTCTATAGAAAATCTTTTCTTCGAAAGGCTTTTCTATAGAAAATCTTTTCTTCGAAAGGCTTTTCTATAGAAAATCTTTTCTTCGAAAGGCTTTTCTATAGAAAATCTTTTCTTCGAAAGGCTTTTCTATAGAAAATCTTTTCTTCGAAAGGCTTTTCTATAGAAAATCTTTTCTTCGAAAGGCTTTTCTATAGAAAATCTTTTCTTCGAAAGGCTTTTCTATAGAAAATCTTTTCTCCGAAGAGCTTTTCTATAGAAAATCAATTTCCTTTATAAAGTTTTCCTTATTATAAATTGTTTTATTATTTGTATTTCTCTCTAAAAAAAAAAATAACAACAATAAAGTATTTTTAGATTTAAAAATTTTCAACTGCCATTATGTTAAAAGCTTAAATCATGTACCTACTTCTTAAGGGTTTGTTTTTTTTTACTGTTTTATTTAAAAAATATTGCAAATTTATTATTTTTTGTATACATTTTTTTCATTATTTAAGTATTATTTGTATATTTATTATGGCAGCGTTTCATACTAATACGATATCCAGATTTTAGTTAGGAATTTCAAGAAAGCGTTAAGAGATTTTTTGTAATTTTTAAACTAAAATCTATCAGCCTAACCAAAAAAGCTACAAAGTCGACTATTATTTTAAAATTCTTACCACAAAACGTTTTTCAAAAAAAAAAGCTTTTTGTTTGTTATTGTTTTGAAAATTTATGAATATTTTGTTTTTATAATTTTTTGAAATTTCTTTTTGTTATTTCTATACATTGAAAAATATTTAAAATTTTTTTAATGTATGAATTTTAAAAGGCTTTTAATAGTTTTTTTAATATTTCTTATGATAGGGAAAAATCAAAGCTTCTATTTTAAAATAAAATTGATTTTAATAAAAATAAAATTTTAAATTTCTTTTGTGGTTAGGCTGTATAAATCTGTTATTTCGAGACACACAGCTAATGTTGTATATTTTTATTATATATATCTACTAATACAATGTTTTCTTTACAATGCACTGAGATTATTTTGTTTAATATATATTTATCTCATTTACACCTATATTTATTTTTTTAGTTTTATTCAAATAACTATTAATTTACACCTTTTTTTTAATAACAATTGAATAAAAGTTTAATTTTCTTTGGATTTCTTCTTTTGTATTTTTGGTTTGTTTAAATTAAGAGTGTTGAGAAATATTTAGTTATTTTAGAAAATCTTTTGATTGAACAAATTTTAAAATTTCTATAAAAAAATATTGTCAATTACCTTGTAAGAAATAATTTTTTTTTTTTGTCTTATGGGGTTCATACATTTATATCTTTATAATTCAATTGTTACTTCTTTTCCTTAACAACTTTATTTCATTTTTTTATAATATTCTTTTGAAAAAAGAAAAATCTTATACCAATTAAAAACAAAGAATAAAAAACGTCATATTCTAAATTATTATATAACCAAAAAATATTTTAAAAATAATAACAAAAATAAATTCATTACGAAACAAAATAATAAAATATTTAATTTATTGTTAGGTAGTTAAACGCAAATCAAATAAATTGTTTAATACAAATTAAAAAAAAGTAACAAAAAATACTAATAGAAAACAAGTTTATTAAAAATGATAAACATTATTATTATAACTATAATATAAATTATATAATTAACAATCATTTAAACATCAAACAACTCTAACCATTTAAACAAAAATATATTAGCAAACAAATTTAATTAAATCAAACAAAAATCATTAAATAAATGAATAAAAAAAAGCCAACTACCCCGCCCACAAAACACCTTAAGATACAAATTTCTTAAAAAAACCCAATTCATAACATTATTATTCTGTTAAAAATTTGCAAAATTAAAAAGAAATTTCAAAAAAAAAAAAAAAAAATCATAATTAATTTAATTTTAAAAAGGAAATAATTTTCTGTAGAAAATCATTTGTTAGAAAGTATTTTCTTTAGAGAAATTTTTGTTTGAAAGACTTTTCTTTAGAGAAACTTTTTTTCAAAAGACATTTCTTTAGATAAACTTTTGTTCGGAAAATTTTTATTTAGAGAAACTTTTGTTCGAATGACTTTTCTTTAGAAAAATTTTTGTTTTTCTTTAGAGAAACTTTTGTTCGAAAGATTATTGTTTAGAGAATGTTTTGTTCGAAAGACTTCTTTAGAGAAACTTTTGCTCAAAAGACTTTTCTTTAGATAAACTTTTGTTCGGAAGACTTATTTAGAGAAACTTTTGTGTGATAAACTTTTCTTTGGAGAAACTTTTGTTCGAATGACTTTCATTTAGAGAAACTTTTGTTTGAAAGACTTTTCTTTAGAAAAACTTTTCTTTAGAGAAACTTTTGTTCAAAAGATTATTCTTTAGAGAAAGTTTTGTTCGAAAGACTTTTCTTTAGAGAAACTTTTGTTCGAAAAACTTTTCTTTAAAAAAATTGTTGTATTTCTTTAGAGAAACTTTTGTTCGAAAGACTTTCTTTAGAGAAACTTTTGCTCAAAAGACTTTTCTTTAGATAAACTTTTTTTCGAAAGACTTCTTTAGAGAAACTATTGTTCGAAAGGCTTTTCTTTGGAGAAACTTTTGTTCGAAAGACTTTTCTTTCGAGAAACTTTGGTTCGAATGACTTTCATTTAGAGAAACTTTTGTTTGAAAGATTTTTGTTTAGAAAAACTTTTCTTTAGAGAAACTTTCGTTCGAATGATTTTTCTTTAGAGAAACTTTTGTTCAAAAGATTATTCTTTAGAGAAAGTTTTGTTCGAAAGACTTTTCTTTCGAGTAACTTTTGTTCGAATGATTTTCATTTAGAGAAATTTTGTTTGAAAGATTTTTCTTTAGAAAAACTTTTCTTTAGAGAAACTTTCGTTCGAAAGATTTTTCTTTAGAGAAAATTTTTTTCAAAAGATTATTCTTTAGAGAAAGTTTTGTTCGAAAGACTTTTCTTTAGATAAACTTTTGTTCGGAAGACTTCTTTAGAAAATCTTTTGCTAGAAAGGCTTTTCTTTAGAAAATTTTTTGTTTAAAAAGACTTTTATAGAAATTTTTTTTGTTTAAAGACTTTTCTTTAGAAAATTTTTTGTTTAAAGACTTTTCTATAGAAAATTTTTTGTTTAAAGACTTTTCTATAGAAAATTTTTTGTTTAAAGACTTTTCTATAGAAAATTTTTTGTTTAAAGACTTTTCTATAGAAAATTTTTTGTTTAAAGACTTTTCTATAGAAAATTTTTTGTTTAAAGACTTTTCTATAGAAAATTTTTTTTTAAAGACTTCTATAGAAAATTTTTTGTTTAAAGACTTTTCTATAGAAAATTTTTTGTTTAAAAACACTTTCCTAGAGAAAATCTTTTGTTGAAAAAGATTTTTATAGAAAATCTTTTATTTAAAAAACTTTTACAGAAAATCTTTTGTTTAAACAAACTTTTCCATAGAAAATATTTTGATTATTTAAATTTTCGTTAGAAAATTCTTTGCTTGGTATTATTTCGAAATTAAGCCCCTTGACCGATTTTTGTTACTCCATTTTAAAGAGTTTTAGAACCTAAACCAAAATTTATTATAAATTTCCTTAAAAATCTTATTATTTTTATATTAAAACTCTAAATAAGAAAACATCCCATGACCTAACTATAATTAATTCGTTTTTAACTTTTTTAATGGTAGGTATTATTTTTTATTATATTATTTTGAAATTTAGTTATATTTTTAAAGTAAAATTATAAATTTGTATTCAATTTTTTATAAATTTTAGCTAAGATGACTAAAAAGTTAAAAAGAAAAAAATTAAATATTAAATTGGTTTATATTATTGTAACAAAATTAAGTGATTTATAATTAAAAGTAAAGAATGAAAAATTAAAACAGAAAAGAAAGAAAATGTAGTGTATAAACAAAAACTCCCTCAAAAGAAACAAAATTTAAATATGTTAGAAAATAAAATAAAATTTAAAAAAAACGTCTAAAAAATAATAAAATTTATAAATATTATAAAAAAAATATAAAAAAATGTTTTTATTTTTTATTTTTATTATAAAGCTGTGAAAGGATTTAAAACAAAGTGTTAAAGATTTGAAAGAACATTTCAAAAATCCCATTTTATACCAGTCATATTTACTTTCTCCTTACAGTTCCCTCTAAGTATTTAATAAACAACAATTTTATGTACTTTTTCTCATTTGCATTTATTTAGAAAACTATTTAAAAATTAATAAAAAAATAAACTTAAAATAACATACAATTTGTTTAAATAAAAATATTTAACCCAAATGTTTATAACCAAGCTGATGAAGCGCCAGATTTAGAACCACCTGCGCCAGCAGTTGCAGCTGAAGACCAGGGTCCTAAAGATTCTAGATTGGGAACATGATTAGTACCAGCTGTTATGGGACCAAAAGCAGCATCTTTAGTAAAAGTCAAATGATGAGCTGCCCCAGCATTATTGTTACGAGCCAATTGTCCTAATTTAGAGGCTTCATATTCAGTTTTTTGTATTTCAGCAGCGGCAGCATGAGCAGAACGTTGTAGAGCATTGGCCGCTTCAGCTTCCTTGGCCGAGGCAATACGTTGTTGATGGGCCACTGCAGCTTTAGCGGCAGCCAAACGTTGTTGAGCCAAAAGTACAGCCTGAGCAGCAGCAGCAGCTTCTGAACGTTGTATAGCAGCGGCAGCTTCAGATTTTTGTGTTAATATAGTGGCGCTAGCCTCTTTTTCCATGGCCATACGTTGCTGATTTAAAACATTTTCTTTGGCAGCTTGCATTTGCTGTTGAGCTATGAGAACATTAGCGGAAGCTTGTTTTGCGGCTGCTATAGCATTGGCCACTTCATTGGGTGAGGGTCCGGATACCAGGCGAGTTGAACTATTTAAAAATAAAATTTAATAAAAGATTTATTTTTGCTTTAACAGTAACTCTTACTGAGCATTCCAGGGATTCCAGCCGTTGGAGAAACCATTAAGTTTTAAAGCAGTTTGTTGCCAACCCGAACCTGCAAAGCCAGCATCTCCAACAAAAGCATCTAAACTACGTTTGGGCACAGTTTTAGAGACAACTTCATCGTTAGCAGTCTTAATTTTTTGGGTAGAAGGAATCACTTCAACGCCCTGGACCACACACAACAAAGCGAACAAGGTAGATATAACCAAAGAGCTCTAAAATTTAATAGAAATAATTTTAAAATAATTTCGAGATTTAATGAAATTCGTTACTAAAGTTTGTATAGAAAATCTTTTGTTGAAAAAACTTCTATAGAATTTTTTTTTGGTTCGAAAGACTTTTCTAAAGAAAATTTCTTGTTCGAAAATAAAAAATAAAAAATCATTTGTTCGAAAGACTTCTATAGAAATTCTATTGTTAGAAAGACTTATATAGAAAATATTTTGTTCGAAAATTTTTTCCATAAAAAATCTTTTGTTCGAAAGACTTTTCTATAGAAAATCTATTGTTTGAAAGAATTTTCTATAGAAAATCTATTGTTAGAAAGACTTCTATAGAAACTCTTTTGTTAGAAAGAAAATCTTTTGTTTTAATAGACTTCTATATAAAATCTTTTGTTCGAAAATTCTTTCGATAAATATTGTTTTCTATTTATTACCATTGATTTTGCCATTGCTATGCTTAAGTTTTTTAACTGAATATTTAAAGAAACAAAGACTTTTCTAAATCAACTTCTGTTGAAACTGCTGAAACTGTACTAATGATTTTATCTTCTAAATCAAAAGTATTTATACTAAAAATTGTTCAATACAATAAAGTAAAAGACTTTTACTAAAATTAACTTTAGTTGCTTGTACAAATTTTCAAACAATTAAAATCCCTTTTTTTATTTTAGGCTTCCTTTTTAACTTCAAAAAGTTTTCCAAATTGATCACGTAAATCTAATTTAATTTGATGGGGTGTATTGGTGATCTTGCCACAAATAAAGTGTAAATGTCTTATCTTTCATTAATCATTTTCTTGAGCAAAAAAGCTTGTTGCCACAAGAAAAAAAAAAAAAAATGCCAACAAGTAGTTTATTTTCTATTACTTATTTGTTAAGTACGTGGGCCAATAATAGTGAATGTTGGACATAATTGTTTTTGATGTGAATTTAAAAAAAAAGTGTTTTTGATTAGAAACTATTATGTATTTTGTAATAAAGTGTGACCGTTTGTGAGCGAAGTTTTGGTAAAAGGAAATTTAGAAAAATGGTTTAAAAATTTCAAAAACTTTTGCGGAATTTTATTAATTTCGAATTTACAAATCTAACAACAGTTTTCACATTTTTAAAATTTTTTAAATTTCGTTAGCCATATTTGAATAATTCGAATTTACAATCGAAAAAATTTAATTAAATTTTGGATTTTTGGGTATCACAAATATGTTTCGATTTAATTTTTTTACTTATTTAAGAAAGAAAATCTTCTTAAACTTTGTTTCCAATTTTCGAAACCAATTAACTACAAATTGAGTCCTGTTAGGACGAAGATAAACTCGGAGACAAATGTTTTATATCACCAGGAAGAAGACCAATCGAATCGAGTCTTATTCATCTAATAATGATTTCTTTCGATTATCAATAGGAAGACAATTTTAATAGGAATGGACTTTCATGATCTGTTACAAAAAATCAAACTACAATTAAAATATAAGATGTTTTTGTTAATGTTTTGCTAACACCAACAAACATCAAGCAATAAATCTGAAAATTAAACTTGTCGAAGTAAAAATAAATTGTTTTTTCTTTTATTTATTTTACATTAATCGACCTGTAGTGCGATTCAGTAACTTTTAACAATTCGACAATCGCAAAACTTGTCAATAGCATTTGTTGTTTGCAGTAACGATTGTGTGATTCACTAAGTACTCTTAAACGATTGTATATAACTATTATTTCGTGTGGCAGCTCTCCACAAGAAAATGCCGAAATAAAAGTAAGGTTCAAAACCAAATAAAAAAGAAAAAACAAACAAACAAATTTGAGACAAATTAAATTTTTTTTTAACAGTTTTAAGACGGTGATTGATTAAATTATCTCTTTGATATTGATTAAGATGTGTTTCTGTTAATGGTTTTCTTCAAAATGACCACTACTCCTAAAAGAAGATTCGCAAACGTAGAAGCACGGTCTTTAACCATCGAAGCACAGACTACAACCACAAAACAACGACTGAATCATTGTGTTGACTTTTTGGCTAATTTTTGTCAATATATTAACAACACAAAAATTTTTGTCTTTAAGTTGACGCAAACAAATATCGTTAAAAATGATAGAGAATTGCGAATTCGGCAATTTTGTTGTTTATTATTTTTAACAATTCGATTATTGTTAAAACTAGTTTCTGAATCGCACTACTGATCCGCTCTGATTATTTTGTTGATTCAACCAAATGCCAAATATTTAATTGCATCCTACATTTTGTTATCGTTTTTTATTGTCCCATCTGTGTGTGACGTCATTTAAAATTTCAAAAAATTGCCAGAAATTTCTATTAAATTGATTTCTTACACCAAGCGCACAGAAACACAAAAAAGCAGCTGGTCTATTTTTTAATAAATATTTCAGCAGCATACCTTCAGGGTGTGAAAAAGTATTTGAGTCAGTCGGTTGCTGAAAATTGCCACAGGATGATTCAGGTAATATCTTCAATTAAGCATTAAAAGATGCTAAGGAAATAATACTATAAAATTCTAAATACAGTAAAAGTATATTAGCTTAAAAATATACCGTAAAAGGTGGTGGTAACTTTTTGAGAGATTAATTTTTTTTAGGAAAGATTTAGAAATTATTTTTTTAACAAAGGTAGGAGGAGCTTAATCTCTTTCTTCTTTTATTATCGAAAGATTGTCTGAAATTTTCTTACCTTATTGTTGCTGCTGTTATTTTACCACTTCTTCATTTGTTTAATTTTAAAATATTTATTTTTTATTTATTTTGTTTGCATATAGTGCTTTTATTTCTTAATATATTGTGTATTGCATTTTAATTTAATGACTACTAGATTTTTTCCAATTATTTTTTTATACTTTTTGCTACACACATTTTTTTCTTAATTAATTTTGTATATTTCTTCCAATAAAATATTTTGGATTAAATAGTGTTTAATTTATTTTTTGTCTGGTGTTTACACCTTATCATATAATATTGTTTGCTTTTTCTTTGAATTTTTTTTATTTAATAAAACAATAATTATAGTTAAATGTTAAATGCTTATTAGTATAGTAAAAATTTTATAACAGTTGTATAATTTCATTTTAAATGTAAAATTTCAATAACAGTAACAAACACAAAGTGCATTTAATAAAAAAAAATTCAAACAAATGAACAATCCTAAATATTATATTAAAGTACAACGTTGCGAAAAAAGGTAATAATTATTTTATAGAAAAAAAAAAAAAAAAAACAAATGTTAAAAAGTCATTAATATGAGGTTTGTTTAGTTGATTATTTAGTTATTTTATAGTTGATGTTTATGTTTAAATATAGATCACAATTTGTTAATATTATAAAATAATTAAAAATATTTAGAAGTTACAAAAGAATTCGCCTAGAAAAGAGTTTAAGAAATCTTCGGCGAAATAGAATTTCGAGTGCTATTTTTTTTGTTAGTGATTTTTATAAACTAAATTTAATTAAAATTTCCCTTACTGGAATTGATAGCCCGCCAAAAAACTACTTGCTGTGGTATTCAATAAACCCAAACGTTGTTTTTGCTTGCGCTGCTCAGTCATATGATCCTTTAGTTCATGCAATTGTTGTGATAAATTCGTTATTAATATTTGAGTCTCCAACAACTGAGCTTGCATGCTACGCAATTCAATCTGCTCACCATCAGCATCAACAGCCGCCAACGACATGGCTCTGAGTCGTGGGAACCAATCTAAAATACCCGCTTTAACCATGGCATAGACATACGATTCGGGTCCAGTAAATTCTGTAGGATCCTTGACTTTTACCAAAACTATAAAGTAGAGATAGTGCCACATATTATGTTCGGATTTGATGTGTTCCTCGAAGCTAACAGTTTTATTATCGAAAGCCGAACGATTGAGACCACATATGAAACAGGTGTTTTTGAGTATCAACTCTTTTTGTTGTTTCTCACTTCTCAGATCGGCAAAGGTATCGATGATGACACCAAAAATAAGATTGAGTACGATAATGATGACAATGAAAAAGAAGAGTAAATCGTAAATGACACGAGCCGCAAATAGACCCTCCTAAAATAAGATATTTATAAGTTTAGGGAATTTTTCACTAGTTGTAGGTGATTTTTTTTTTTTTTTTTAATGAAAAAGGTGGGGAAAATAATGAAAAAATATGAAAAGAAAATTTTGAATTTAAATAATTATATATATATATTAATTAATGTTCAATTACTTTATGTTAATTTATTTAAAAACAATTTATTTGATGAAAAATTTTAAGTAAATCTTTTTTTATGAAAACAATTTGAGATGAAATAGGATAATTTGTATAGATGAGTATTTTATTACATTATTATTATATAATTTTTAGAATTTTCCTTATACCCGCAAAATCGGGAGTTATAAAAAACCAATTTTTCGAACTTCATGGCTTTAAAATTTTTTATTTCGAATACCTCTTTTTTTTATTTTGTGTTATTTATTTTTTTTTATGAAACTAAATTTTTAACAATAAATTTGAATTGGAGTATTGAATATGACTGAAATTGATTTTTATAGTTTTTATTTAATATTTAATATTTAATATATCATTATTCAGGAGTAAATCTTTATAATACATATTTATTGGCCTAAGAAGGCTTTTTACATTACTACGAATTTTTAAAGAAAAATGTTGTGGTATTTTTTTTAATAAAAAATTATGCATTATGGAAAATTTTTAGAACAAAATATTATAGTGAAAAAATGAGCTTAAAAAAATAAGAAAATAACTTAATAACAATCACTTACCTTGCTGGATGGAGCTCTCAAAATATCACCAATGCCGCCACCATTTCTCAAACCCTGATTGAGTGTGGTAACAATGCACATTACCAAAGAGTCACACGATCGTTCCTTAACATCTCCGCCGCCAGAAGCCACCAATTTATTACCCAGCAATTCATCCGCAGAAGAACAAGTACTATCAGGAGCAACCGATAAAGTAGCATCGACAGCTAATAAAAATCACAATTAAAAATTCCATATTATTCAAACCAACCCAAAAATAAAAATTTTCTTACAATTTTCCAATTCATCCACATCGACGGCTACCAAAAAGTCATCCCTAAAGAACATATAACCAATAATAGAAAACAAGTAGACTAAAATCAAGGCCAAAACAGCGGTCAAAACAATTGAACGACCATTACGCGTAACAGAGCGTATAACATTAACCAAGGTTTCTTCACGATAGACAACATCAAAGAGCTGTTTGAAAAGAAAAAAAAAAATTAATGAAATTGTTTATTTTATTTTATTTTATTTTTTTTTTTCACTTAAGGAAAAACCTTACCAATAAAGAATAGAAAAATGGATGAAAGAGTAGCCCACAGAAACAGAAGAATATATAAATGCAATGATATAATAGTTGAAAATCTGTTATAATTTTAAAGAAATGCTTCTCCAATGTACCCTTATTGCCCATTATACTTATAATATGGACACTTTTTAAGGTGACCTATAAAAAGAAAAAAGATAAATTGTTAACCATATAAAAATTGACTTAATATAAATTTTTATTTCAATAATTATATTGTTCTTTTATGATTATGATTTATTAGAAAATATGAAACTGATGTTTTCGTTTTTTTTTTAATTCTTCTTAGCCTAAGCAGATTATTTACCGTTACTACACCCAGTAAACATAGTGTTGATTCAGGTCCCAATAAAAATATCGATCGCAATATAATTGAACCTATTAATGTACGTATGCCAGATTCACGAGGCAATGTTATAACTATAACTAAGGAAAATATCAAGATGGCCCAAAACAATAATGAAATATGAGGACTGAGTTCTGTAAATAAAAAAGTAAGATATAAAATTCAATAAATATAAATATATATATTTATCTTAGCTTTTAAAAGAACCAAAAATAATATAAAAGGTTAATTATTCTGAAGTAAATCAGAATGTAATAAAAATAGTCGTTTTCTTCGGAATGGTAGGCCTAAAACGTGGTTATTTTAAGTCTATTTCATCTGTCTCGTCTAATAAACTAAAATATTGACAAGGTTGTTTCATCTGTGTGTTCTTATAACATCCTTAACTGTAAGTATTTGAAGATCATTATGTATGGCTTCGTTGATATTGAACCATGGTACTTGTGTAATTAATTAGAGGGTTTTTGATTGGTATCTTTGAATTATTTCAAGATTATAGTTACTCGCAGTTCCCTGAAGTTCAATTCCGTAAGCCAGACATATTTTAGTCGATTTTTTTTTCGTTCTACAGTGTTTTTTTTGCGATTTTTATTTACTTTTGGCAATTATTTCCGTTCTAGTGTTTTTTTATTTTGATTTTCCGCTTTTCGTTATGGCAATTTTTTTCTTTTGGAGTTTATTCTTAGTTTTGGTTTTTTTCTTTTTGATGATTTTTCCCCGTTTAGGCGATTTTTACGGTGAATTTTTTGCGGCTTTTGTTTAATTTTAGTGATTTTTTCCGTTCTGGTGTTTTTCGTTTCCGCGATTTTTTCATTTTAGTTTATTTCCTAATTGTTTGTTTTATCGATTTAGTGTTTTATTTGTTTTGATGTTTTTAATTTGGTCTTTTAGCGTTTTCAATTTTGTCGACTTTTTTCGGTTTCGGAGATTTTTTTTGTTTTGGCGATTTTTTCCGTTCAAGCGATTTTTTCGATTTGGTGATTTTTTCTATGTTGAATTTTTTTTGGCAACTGTTTTATTTTGCCGATTTTTTTCGTTTTATTATTTTGGCGGCATTTTGCCTTTTTGGGTTTTTTTATTTAGGCTTTCTTTAATGTTGGCGATTTATACACTTTGGTGTTTATTTTCGTTTTGACTTTTTTTTATTTTTCATTTTATATTTCGTTTTGGCAATTTTTTCTGTTCTGGTGATTTTTTTCGTTTAAGCGATGTTGCGTTTTAGCGATTTTTTTATTTTGGTGATTTTTTTTATGTTGGCGATTTTTCTATTTTTCTATTTGTTTTTTTTCGCTTAGGCGATTTTTTTTCATTTTGGCGATTTTTTTCATATTGGTGATTTTTTTCATTTTGACGTTTTTTATTTTGGCGATTTTTTAATTTTGTTTTTTTTCGTCTTAGCCTTTTTTTATTGGCGGCGTTTTCCCTTTTTGTATTTGGGTTTTTTTCATGTTGGCCGTTTATTCACTTTGGTGTTTTTTTGCTTTGGCGATTTTTTTCATTTTAGCCGTTTTTATGTTGTTTTGGCGATTTTTTATGTTGCCGTTTTTTATTTTGCCGAATTTTTTCGTTTTGTCGATCTTTTTATTTTGGCATTTATTTTTCGTTTAGGCGATTTTTTCCGTTTAGGTGATTTTTTAATTTTGGCGATTTTTTTAATTTTGTTTTTTTTTTTTCGTTTTAGACCTTTGTCTTTGGCGTTCTTTTTCCCATTTTGTCGATTTTTTTTTTGGTGTTTTGAAATACTATCAACAAAAATCAAAAATAACTTTTATATTTCTTAGAAAAAATCACAAACTTTTCTTTTTTTCATTGAAAAAATAAAAATCATAAAAATGTTGTTATTTTTGTTTAAAAAATATTAAAGTGAAAAAATAATTCTCTGACTTTTATGATAAAAGTCATAATAATTATGTAGTCAATTATAGTTTTATAAAAAAAAAACTCGTAAATCTGCCGAGTAAGGAACAATAAAATAGCTTCAATTTAAACTTACCAGGCACAGTGTTATCGAAGGGATAAAAAAATGCTACAATTAAATTAATAACGACCACACAATTAAATAATATATTACTCCATAAGGACATATAACTGCTAACCCAAAATAGAAAAGGTTGCCCTGAAAAAAATATTTAGAAGATATTCCACATGTAAAAACTGATTTCGAATTTCAATGTATAAAGTATACAAATTCGAACGAAAAAATTCACCTCTTAATTTTTTTTGCCATTTCATTTCGTTGAACATTTCTTCAGCCTTATCAAAGAAATCCACCACTTTAGAGCCTTGATCATCACGTTCGGCTGTATGGAATATTTTCATTTTAGTATCCGTAGTCAAATACTCGCATATTTCCGGTATGGGAAAGACAATTTGCTCCAAAGTACGATCGTGACGAACAATCTAGAATCGGAAAAAATATATATATTAATATATTAACAACTTAAAAAATAAATTTTTCACAACTTACTTCAATTTGTGCTGTATGCGTAGCATAATACATTAACGCCTGACTCATTTTAGCATCAAAATTACTCGATTGAGGATCTTCGGAAGCCTTTAACAAAGCCGCCAATTCCTTATTATGTTGAGCTAACTGATGACATAATATATAAATATTATGACCCACTTCACGCGGACTAACCGATACATCTTCATCATCATGATCAGCATCTACGGGATCATCATCGCTGTCATGATCATCGATCATTTCCTCTTGATGATAAGCCTTACAAGCCACCTCTACCAATTGTTTGGGATTCATGTTGTAGAGTATACGTTCGGCATTTTCACTATCACCGCGCGACTCCATAATGGCTAGTAAAAGTTTCGAAGCATTATTTTTTAATTCCAATACTAAATCCATGCGATTTTCACCCAAAGGATTTATATTATTTAAAATGAGAGCGGTTATAATATCTAGACCATTCGATTCATGGGTAGCTATACAATTTTGATTCTCATGGCAGGGGCCTTGACAGTATTCGGTTAGAGTTTCCAAAGTTTGATTGATGAGCGCTACATTATTTTCATTTATGTAAAGACCTAAAAGACCCAAGCCTCCGGTTGTAGAGCCACAAATGCAATCCAAAAACATTAAAGTTTCCGATACCAGATTATAGTTGGTTTTATTGTTTTGGTTACGTAAAAGATTTTGTAAATCGGGATTGTGATTTTCACACAACAGCTGTAGAAATCTTAAAATTGGCTGCATTACCAAAACTTTATTGGAAAGCTTATTACGTTCCTCTTTGTTATCTTTATGTTTATCCAACTTTTCAGCCAAAATATCTTCCAAAGGACTGTTAATGTTAAGAGAATTGGAATCGTCTCCCGCATGTAAATTGCGAGCATTGCTAAAAGCTCTTGCTGTGGCCAGACCAGCATTATGTAATTCTTTTCTTAATTCCTCGGTTATAACTACTCCATTAGTTTTGACACCATGTTTGCGAGAAATTTTATCCAATTCCAAATTAACATCTTGTTTGCTTTCATGAGCCTTGGCTGCGATATCCGAGGTATTGACGGTAACGGTGGATTTTATTTCCTGTTGAGAGTCTTTCATTTTATCAAAGAACACCTTAAAGAAGGGTTGATTTAAATCGCCACTAAGAAATTTGTTATACATGCCCTTTTGTATTATAGGATTACCACCTTCCAGCAAAGCTATACCCAATTCTATAGCCTCCACAAATATGGACGGTGAATGCACAGATTTAATAACCAATTCTATAACCAAATCTGAGGCTCCTTCACGATCTAAATGATTTTGTACTTCATGCAAAGTTTTTTCAGCTCTTTGCAAATATTTGGCTCCTGGACCATGGGTAACCATATTTATATGCTTTTGGCTATCTTGTGAGGGCATGACCAAAGCAGCCAAATCATTTTTCTGCTCTACAGGTGTACGAGTAGTATTCGAAGGTTTTATATCAAAATAACGTTTGAGCAAAGTGTTCCTAAGATTGTCACCTTTTTCACCATAATTCACATCAATGGCCATCATTTCTCTAAGGGTTTTTAAGACCTTAACACATAGTTTTTCTTCCTTTTCTTCCAGCAATTTCTCCGTGTGTTTAATTAATTTGCGTATAAAACCCCCCGACTCACATCTACGTCGAGCATCTGTACCCACTGGAAAGAGTAATTCTGAACGATATAGTATATCTACCAGTAAAGACAATTCTGCTTCCACTACTGGCTTTAATTGTTCCTCCAATAGTGATACAATATCCTGCAAGCCTTCTATAATGGACCTATCTAATCGCATTAAATTCCCCGAATTCTGTGTCTCATATTTTGGCTGTTTCGAGGCTAAAAGCCATTTGGTAGTTTGACGTGTTAACAAAGCCGTCTTGCTGGACATTGTTATCACCTGTTGCTCTAAATCCAGGGGTATAGCTATACTCCTGGTTTTGGCCGACTCAGCCAAAGTACGTATACAATTTTCGACATTAAAGCGATCAGCTAGACTAAGCCATTTGCATTGAGATAAACGATAACAAGCTTGCAGTAATTGTACAAAGATCATTTGTCTTGACTGGACTATAGTTGACTGATCCGAAAATGGACTGCTAAAGAAGGTGGCCAAAATGGTACAAACACCATTTAGCACATAATTCATTAGGGTTTTGTCAGCGTTAAGGCCACCGGCTATTAAGAGATTTATGTCCACCAAAAAACTTTTCTCAAACAAATTCCACATATGACCGGAAGAATAAATTTCCTTCATTTCCACTTCCGTGTCTATATAGCAGTGATTTAAGAAATCTACATAAGCCTCCTTAACCTCTGGTATACAAGCGGGATGACAGATTATAGCCACTATATCATCCAAGGATAACAGATTATTGCACTTGATTTCGGTATACAAATTTTTGCCCATGGTACAGCAGGCCAATAATTTTACCAATTCCACATGATATTTCAAGGGACTGTCATCACTAAGGGATCCTTTTTGTTTTTGCATCATTGAAACAAATTGATTGAAGGAAGATTTGTCATTATAAAACACTAATACCTCTTCGCCAGCATTAATGAGTTCTTGCATTACCATGTCCTGGCATTTACGTATAAATTGATTTTCTGCCTTGACTATAGTCTGCAGGAATTGCAAATAGACTACATGACGTCCATGGATCTCGATACAGTGTACAAAATGTTGGACTACTTTGTCGGTAACTTCATTACACAGAGCCAAGTTGTCTTTGAAAATGGCGCAAACAGTTTTGGCTTCAAGGATCTAGAAAGGGAGAGAAGAATATTTTATTAGGAGATTTTGATGTTAAATTAAATTTTTATATATATTTACCCCGGGATTCAAAAACAAATCTAAATGATTGTGCAGCAACACTTGATTCTGTTGATTGCCTAAACAGAAATTCTGCAAGAATTCATGAGCTAAAAACATTAACTCTTTCATTAACACATCATCCTTCTCATCATAGGGATTTTGTAAAAGATCCAAGACCACAGTATGAACACCAACATTGCGCAAAAGACGTTGTTCATGTTTGCGAGGCTTAACATAAGGACCTAGAGAAGCAACAAGATAATCTTTTTAAAGTGAATTGAATTAATGCACAGTAAATATTATAGCATTTTTAACTTTTAAGTTTTACATTTGTTTCTTTTTAATTTTCTTAATATTTTACCTGGTGTTACACAAAATTGATTCATGCGCATTAATATCTCTTTAACTTTTTTATATTCATTCAATTGTTCGCTGGACAATGAAGCCTTATATTCGTTGCTTAGATTAACATTATCTATGGTAGAATCACCCACGACTGAAGTTGTATAAAAAATCCCCCAGATAAATTTAAAACAATAAAGTGTTTATTAAGATACTTACTGTTATTTAATTCTTCGGAAGTTTTCGATTTATAAACCCATAATTCAGATTTCTCAACACTTTGTCTTAGAATATCCAAATCATGTTTGATTTGTTTGTAGGATTCAACATCACTGTCGGAAACTAAAAGTTGTACCTGATTTAAAATTGGAAAATAGAAATTAAAATTTAAAATTAGTTTTATGATACTTTTTTAATTTGTTTAGTATTTAAATTAAAAAAAAGGAACTTAAGATATATTACTAACTATGCTCATCCACTTGTTGAGTTGTTAATTTATGAAATATTAATTTAATTTGATAACAAAGAAAACAAATTATTTATATTTAAAAAAAAGTAGAATAATTTGAAAGTAATAGTTGTTTTGTATAAGAAAGCATGGCAAAATAAAAGAAATAAAATAATTAAGTAAAAATAAATTAATAGAAAAGTCTATGAACGAAAAGTATATGGAAGAGAAAAATAACTCAATTTTTATACACGATAATAAGTTAACAAAATTAGAAAAGTATTTTTTATATGTTAAAATTTTGTAAAATGTAATTTAACGGAAATAGACTAGCAGAATAGCGTTTAAGAATATGATTCAAAAATTTTATCATTCTTCATTATTTTTATTAGGATATGTTCCATCAGCAGAACCAAGATTTGTTGCATAATCATTAGGATTTGTTTTTTGGAATTTAGGTGTAATTATTACACTAATTCTTGAAGCTAAAACTATTTGCGACATTTTCAAAGAAAACTTGGTTCTATGTAATAAAAAGTTATTAATAAAGCAGTTTAACACTTCATCGAATTCCAGGGATATTATGTGGTCTATTTGCAATTCTTGCAAACTATAGTCAAGACAAAAAATCAAGATATGGTAGTGCCAGATATAGACGTTATTATCTGTCATCCGACTTGTGTTGCAGAGTTTAAGAGTAGATTCCCTAAATCATGAAATTAATTTATTCTTTCGGTCAAATGTGGTATTTTTTTTAGGGAAGCTTTTTGGTAGACACAAATCATATGCCGGGTGACCTTAATGCCGACAATATACTACTGAATTATGTGATAGATGATGTTAGATGCATTTTGGGCACGTTCTTTAGCACTTAGTTTTCTGATCAAAACAAATAACATATTGTGATAGTGAAAATATACTTTTGAAATGACCTAGTGTACGTTGTAGACCATAATTAGTAGACAATTATGTCATTACATCCTTAAAATCTGCAGTTATCGATAAAAATCGATTTTTACGAGTTGACAGAATAATTTTTTTTTAAATTAATTTTTTCACCAATTTAAAAATTAATTTTTTAAATTGCGCCAAGGTCCATGAAAGCAAACAAGATGTTAATTTGGAATTGCATAAAATTTCTGGTAAAATTAATAGTGTGGACTATGTCCTCTCACTATGTCCGTTGAAAAGTGGAGGACATAGTGGGATACCTTATCTATCATCTCCAAAAAGTTTTGTCCGCCCACGTTGCCTTGTTTCCCTGATATGAGTATATTTCCTAATGGTAACGGTTTTCTGGACCCATTTGGTCCAAAAATGTGTTCCTAATTCCATTTTTATTGAATATATCAGTTTTTCCATGCTTAACAGAGCTATGTTAACGAGTTAACAGACCTCTGTTAACTAACATGGTTTGCGTCTGGGGTTATAAGTTTTAAAATTTATCTTCACACACATTCATAAACAAGGAATTGAGAATTGGAATTGCACAATGCTGGCCTGGCCACAGCTCGAGCTTTTAGCAATGCCCGCAATTTGATTGCTGGAGAAGATTCTAATTTCCTTAAAATTAACAGTAAAGTTGGATATACATAAAGATAACAAAGTTTTGGAATCTTTAAATTTTCAGCAAATTTAAAGATACCTACAGTTTTGTGATTTTTCACAAACCAAACAATAACCAAAACAATAAAACCAACTACAATCAGGAATCGGAAACTTTAATTTTTCTGGATTGCAAGTTTGGCTCTATTACCGAAGGCTTGGGTCTTTTAATTCTCTACATAAATTAAAATAATGTTATGCTCGTCAATCCAAATTCTAGAAGCTCTGACCGAATTCTGTCAAGGTTGTTGCTATGAGATGCAAAATCAAATGGTCTAGACATTATAATCGCTTTCATTTTCAACAATATAAATCCCATGGGATATTTAGTATAGGAATTAAAAAATAATGCCTTGGAAATTATACTAGCCATTACGTAGTCATGCTGTCATAGTGAAAATGCCGCAAACAATAGGTGGATATGTTTCGTAAGGTTTATTAACAAAGAAATGATTGATCATGGTAATCTGATAGGTATTAAATATATTAAATAATTTGTTAAACCTTAACAAATACCTGATAATTTCTTTTAAATTAGTATTAAATTTTGACATTAATATTAACTATAATAATATTGTTTATTATTAAAAATCTTCTTTAATAACGAGAATTTTCGAATTGTGTTATTTTCCTTAAAAGTTAACCTCCATAAATATTCATCATTCACTTACCTGTCTAAAGGCTTGCAAAACCTCCTGGCGTTGACTAAAATGACGAAAGAGCAAATGTAAGGCTCCCGACACCAACGGTGGATAATCATGCATAATTAAATGTAGCAAAACCCTCAAAAACGTACGACCGCCTTGACCATCCAAATCCAAATTGGCCGAATCACCACTGTCGCAATCAAAAATACCCTCTGCCTGTATACCAATTGACTCTAAATCGATATTCTTTTGACGCTGTTGAAAAGCCGTTGCTGCTGCTGCTGGATCCGAAGAATTCGCTTGATTATTTGCTGCTGCCTCCGCTTGAGCTAGATGTTGGGCATCACTTTCGTCAAATTCTCGCTTGAATATCGATAAGAGGCAACTAATTCTATAATCCAAACGTACATCGAGTATGAATTGTAGAATTTCAATAATTTTTAATTTAGTGTCCATAACTAAAGGGTATTCTTTCATGAGCTGTGATACGGATTTACGTTGTTGTAATGAGATGGTCGGTGTGGCCATAACTTGTCCCACAGAACCTAAAGCTAAACTAGTCATAACGGTATTCATGTCACCGATTGAACGTAAAACACCTCCCTCGGCTGGAAATAGTTTTTAGGATTTTTTTTATAATAATATAATATTTTTTTTTTTTTTTTGTTAGTGTTTAAGTTTTTTGTCTTGTATATTTTTAAAAAATTTGAATAAAATTTTGTTGCCATTTTAAGGTCATCTCACCTGCTTTTTCATCAATAGATGCTTTTTTTTAATAAAATATTATTTCGAGAATTAAATAAAAAAAAAACAAGCCAACTAATGATAAGCAAATTGAAAATTGAATTTTAGACATATTAAACATATTTTGTCTTGGATAAGCAAGGGTAAAGACGTAATTTTTACTTATGCTTTTTAAAAATATTATGCTAGGATATGGATATGTTAGAAAATTCTACTTTTTATAATAATTGCTTAAACAATTTACTTACAATCTGTATCAGCTGCAACAAATGTTCCGGTATTGGAAGCTGTTGAACTTTCTATTTTATTATCTGAAACACAATCCAAAATACACAGCAATGTTTTGGTCAATCTAAGCAAATCACTAAAACTATAGAAACCAAAGTAAATTAAATCTCGAGCCAATTTTACGACCTAAAAAGAAAAGAATATAGCAAAAATTATTTATTATTCAATAAATAAATAAAATAAATACATAAATAAATAAGTAAATACATAAATAAATAAATTAAATAAATAAATAAACAAATAAATAAATCAATCATTAAATAAATGAATAAATAAATCAATAAACCAATCAATTAATCATAATATATTAAATAAATAACAAAATAAAAAAATAAATAAATAAATAAAAATATAAATAAATAAATAAATAAAAATATAAATAAATAAATAAATATATCAATCAATCAATTAATAAATTAATAAAAATACATAAATCAATCAACCGATTAATTAATCATAATATATTAAATAAATAACAAAATAAAAAATAAATAAATCAATAAATAAATGAATAAATAAATAAAAATATAAATAAATAAATAAATCAATTATAATATATTAAATAAATAAATAAAAAAATCAATAAATCAATCAATTAATAAATGAATAAATAAATTAACAAATACATAAATCAATCAACCGATTAATTAGTCATAATATATTAAATAAATAACAAAATAAAAAAAGAAATAAATCAATAAATAAATGAATAAATAAATAAAAATATAAATAAATAAATAAAAATATAAATAATTAAATACATAAATAAATAAAAATATAAATCATTAAATCAATAAATCAATCAATTAATAAATGAATAAAAAAATCAACAAATACATAAATCAAGCAACCGATTAATTAGTCATAATATATTAAATAAATAACAAAATAAAAAAAGAAATAAATCAATAAATAAATTAATAAATAAATAAAAATATAAATAAATAAATCAATCAATTAATAAATGAATAAATAAATCAACAAATACATAAATCAATCAACCGATTAATTAATCGTAATATATTAAATAAATAACAAAATAAAAAAAAGAAATAAATCAATAAATAAATGAATAAATAAATAAATAAAAATATAAATAAATACATAAATAAATAAAAATATAAATAAATAAATCAATAAATCAATCAACCGATTAATTAATCATAATATATTAAATAAATAAAAAAATAAATCAATAAATCAATATATAAATAAATAAATAAATAAATAAAAATATAAATAAATAAATACATAAATAAAAAAAATATAAATAAATAAATCAATAAATAAATCAATCAATTAATAAATTAATAAATAAATCAACAAATAAATGAATCAACCAACCGATAAATTAATCACTAAATTAAAAAAATAAATAACTAAACGACACATAGTGGTTCCCAAACGCTTTTATTAGAAATAATTCTGTAACTTGTGAACCATTGGAACCATTGGTCAATAAAATTTCACATGACCAGAGATAAGGTATTTTTGAGTTGATTTGGAGGATAACAGATTCCTAGCAGGTCAGGGGGTAGTGGGTGGCCCACCAAAGTTGGCTATCTCGGGTATGTATTTTTTTTAATCGCCAAAAATTCAGACAGAAAAGACATTTTCTACAAAAAAAAAAAATACGCTTACATGTGTAGGTTATCTCTTTTAGTTTAAAAGATATTCAGGTCGAAATAAATGTTTATCTCATTTTTAGCTTGGTTTTTTATTTTTTTTTTTAGTTTTTCTTTTTAACTTGGCGCATAATTTTTTTTAAATATCCCCTTATAAACTAATATTGCTGCAAGAATCATATAAATATTTAGATTCGGTAAAAAGTTATGTTAATCTAAAGTTGGAATTTTAAAAGATTTTCATTTTTTTTATTATTATTATTTTTTTTACTTATAAAATTTTGCTTTTTGTTCTAGCCTATATAATTTTTTTAATGTTTTCAATGGTCAAATTTTTGCAAACCATGACCTGTAAAACTTAAAATTTAAATTTTAAGTATATTTTTTTTTTTTTAGAAATAATGTTAATATTTGGACCTAAATAAAATGTAGTAGAAATATTCAAATGACATAAAATCAGGGAATTAAAAACAAACCCACTGTTTTGTACCAAAATACCCAAAATCCTAACCTAGAAAATCCTAACCTTAAAAATTGACTTTTGCCATTCAAATGTCGTTATAAGAGGCGGTCGTCAGAAAATACTTTTTGTGTGTTTACCCAATATATGGAGGTATTTAATTAACATAATTTTTGTTTGATCCCAGCTTTGTAATTTGAGAATTTTACAAGCAAATTAAAAAAAAATTTGGAAAATTTACAAAATTTGAATAGAGCTTGTGGGAAGATTGTTGCTTCAAGCGTCTTACTTTTACTTTACACGAATTTACATTAAGATTTCTTTTGAAAACATTAAAAAAAAAATTATATGGGCAGAAAAAATATGAAATAAAAAAAATATTGCCACTTTTTTGAAAAAAAAAACAAAAATGTTGACATTTTTTCAAGTTTCAACTTCAGATTAACATAACTTTTTATCTAATCTATATATTTATGTGATTCTCGCAGCAATATTATTTAGAAGTTTGCAAGGAATCCGATGAATATTTAAAAAAAATTTAGAGCCAATATTGAGCCCGCCAAGTTAAAAAACCTAAAAAACGAGGCTAAAAATGGGTGAAAAATTTATTTCGACTTAAATATCTCTTAAACTAAAAGAAATAACTTATACATGTAAGCGTATTTTTTGTAGGGATTTACAAGGGTTATCTATATGTAAAATTTGTTGACATAGATATTCCTTGAATTTTTGGCGATTAAAAAAAAATGCATACCCGAGATGAATTACTTTGGAGGTCTACCCACTCACCCTGTGACCCGCTAAGAATTTTCTTCAAATCAACTCGAAAACATTTCGTCTCTGACCAGGTGAAGTTACAGAATTATTTCCTAAAAAAAATTAGCATTTTAAAAATTTCTTTTTAGAATTAAAGAAAATTTTCGTACTCACCTCAAATGTTAATTTATTTTGTTCTTGATCGGTAAATAACCAAACTTTGGTGGCGACATTGCACAAATAATTTTCAACAAATGCTATTGTAGTATTGAATTTAGCCCGTACAGCTTCCTTATTATAGTCAGCTGGTTGGTTTTTACCATCGTAGCTATATAAAAAAAAGAAAAATAAATTAAAGAAGGAATAAGCTATAATAAGTTTAAAAGAAACATTTTGATAAAAAAAGTTCTGGTGTAAAAAATGTGCTGAAATTTCCTTCGTAATAATTTTGGGTAAAATATTTTTTTTTTTTTTTGGTAAAAAAATAAGTGTTTTTTTCAGAAATTTGATAAAAATGTTCGAGGTCAATTTTTCTTATCTAAAAATATGAGGTACATTTATTTGTTAAAAAAATAGTAATGAATTTTCTTTGTTAAAACAATTTTTGCTTGATAAAAAGTGTTTGTGATAACATTGTTATGAAAAAAAAAGAATTGTCGCTAAATTTTCATAAAAAATGTGTGAAGGTCAGAAAATTCAGAAAGATGGGAGGTGTATTGCGTTTATCATTCCGTTGGTAACACATCGAAATATTAATTTAAGACCCCATAAAGTATATGAAGTATATATTCTCGGTCCTTGTGAAATTCTAAGGCAATCTAGCTATGTCCGTCCGTTTGTCTGTATGTATGCCTGTTTTTTAAACACCTTAGGGCTCGGGGTGGTATTGAAAATGGGATTATTTATCGAGAAATTTTGGACCACTGTAGTAGTTTGATGGTGGGTATTAAAGATTCGGCCAAGATTCTTTTTAGTTTTAGTTGAAAAATATTTATGATGATATTTGTTGATGAAAAACATTTTTTGGGTAAAATTTTTATGTTAACAAAAATAATGGTATCTTTTTGGTGAAAAAAGATTTTTTTATAAAAAAATTTCTAAGTGGTGAATTTTTTGTTGAAGAAGTGGTGAAAATTATCTGATTAAAAAATTTAAAGTAAAATTTTCTGGTGGAAAATTTGTGGTAATTTTTTTTTTTTTTATAAAAAATTATTGTAAAACTTTTTATGAAAAAAGAAAAAAAATTTGAAAATTTTTTCGAATGAAAGAATGTGATAAAATTTTTTGGGTAAATTTTGTTATGATGAAATATATGTTTTTTTAAGTTGTTCACAATTTTTATTTTAACTAAAACAAGTTAGAGTGCTATATTCGGCTGTGCCGAATTCTATATACCTTTCACCAGTGTTGAGATGTGTTATATGAAAATTAAATAAATTATATTGGATGTAATTACAAATATATTTATTTATTCTATATCTATGTAAACAATAAAAACTTTAAATAATTTACTTTTATATGTATAAAATTGTATAAATCCTTATATTATAAAAATGAAGTCACGTCTAAACGGCTGAACCGATTTTCGCGAAATTTGACACACAGATAGTACCAGTGTCGGAGATTGTTATAATAGGTTGTTATGTTAGATCACGATTGGATGTCAACTTTAAATAAACACCCACATTTTACTCTTGCTTTAAAAAAAGAAACTATTTTTTTTCAATTTTGCACGTTATTAATGAAGTGATTTACATAAAATTTGACGCACAGATGGTTCTTGCACTGTAGAATGTTATAGGTTATGTTAGATCTTGATCGGATGCCAAGTATACTTTTTTAAAACTACAACGGATTAACCGATTTATTTAAAATATTCACAGCATCACCTTGTGTGTCCCTAAATTTAAATATTATATTCTATTTTTCGATCGGAGCAGAGGGAGTAGTTCCCCCCCCCCCTCCATATAAAGCAAATATTCATTATGGCATATTTATTTATTTTACTTTAGTTTATTTATTTATTTACAGTAATATAATAAGCCTTCTAAGGCCAAAAAAAAAAACTTATATTACAAAGAAATAATCCTTATCCTATCTAAGGAACTATTACAGTGAGAACCCTCAAATTTCATGGAACTTTTATTTTATCATATCGCATTGATGAAATGAAAATAGGACGGATGAATCCAGGGGGAGAAGTAGCACCCATACAAAGAAAATATAAATTTTCTCATTTAAAGTTTTAAAAAGTTTTAAAAGTAATTTTCATATCAAATTTCTAATAGGGTGGATAGTTCAAGGGGGAGTAGTAGGGTAGCGGAGTGCACCGGTAGAGACTAGTAAATAATAAATTTTAAATAAGATGTAATTACTCCAAATATTTAATAAATTTAAGAAAATATTAAATTAAACAAGTGAGAATGTTATATTCGTTTTGACCGAATCTATATACCCAGCATCTGCAACTTTTTAACATTTCATCTTATATGGGAGGTTTGCGGTAAAGTATTCGGAGCACTTCCATTATTAGTTTCCGAGTTTATATTGGTCGTTGAACTGGTCCTGTGCAAAATTTTATTGATGTACATGCTGTTTTGTAAAAGATATCGAAAAGTATAAACTGGAGTTACTACGGACTCCCTGTTATTCTAGTGTTTGGTCCATAACTTTTTTGTTTATAAACCGATTTTGCTCATTTTCTATACCAAACAAATATTTATGAAAAATTTCGTCTACTTAGGATATCCGCTCCGAGCCCTATTCTGCTTTCAACAGACAGACGGACATCGTTAGATCGTCTTAGTTTTCACGAGGACCCAGAATATATATACTTTTTATATATCCCAATATATCCCATGTAATTTTTTGATGGTGGGTATAAAAAGGGTATGGTGGGAAATTTTTGGACCGATTTGACGGATTTGTGGTAGATTTATGCAAGAATGAGATCTATAGCTTATATAAGAGCTTCAAAAAATCTAATAACACGTTTTGACCTATAACTCAGTTAATACTGGATCTACCTAATTTATTTTTTAACACAAAAATTCTTAAGCAAAATTTTCTGTGAAAGAAAGAAGTTTCTAGCTTACACGGGTGCTTCAAAAAGATGAAAAAACCAAATATACGAAATTTTGGAAATTGCAAACGGAATGGCAAATTTATACTCTTTACACCTGTGGTGAAGGGTATAAAATCTAGAGAAATTTTTTAGTGAATTTTTTTAGTCAACAAATATTTGTATTAATTTTTCATTGGTGAAACAGTTTGTGAATTTTTTATGGAAAAAGAAAAAAACAGTTTTTCGAACATTAGTTCTAAAACTAATGATTTTAACAAGTCATAAAATTTTTCTAGGACTATTATTTTTTTGCTGAAAGAATTTTGGTAAAATTTGGTGAACAATTTTTTTTGGTTGAAAAACATTTGTGCTAATTTCTAATAAAAAAAAAAAATGTATGAAAAATTTGTGCTGAAATTTTTATGTGCAATAAATTTGTATTGAACATTGTGTTTTTTTTTAGATAAAAATGTTTAATTTATTATAATTAATAAAAAAACACAAAAAGTGCAACAGATTATTTGTTTTTGATTAAAAATATATAAAAGAAAACAACTTTAAGGTGAACATTTTTTTTTGAAAAATTCACTCACCACAAAATTTTTTTTCTACAAAAAAGATAAAAAAATCAACACAAAATAAATAAATGAAAAAAATTGGTAACAAAATTAGGAGTCCAATTTTGTAAAACGAAACGAAAATTTGTTTCAAAATTTTATATTAGCTCTGTTCCAGTACCTGTCAAAGAATTTTGTATTTGTATTTTGTTGTTTTTCTAACAAATTCTGATGATTATATTTTTCTTCTTTATAAATATATTTCTGAATAACATATCAATTTTGATAGTTGTTTGAATAATCTTGATTCCATTTTAAATTGGATGCATTTATATTACTCTGAAATCATTTGCATACCTAATTTTTCGCTTATCTTAAGATTTGTATGGAAAATCAGTCGATAAGTTATGTTAACTCACTCAAATGTCTTGGTGTTATAATGGATTCTAATTTAAACTTTGAAGATCACATAAATTCTATATCAAGTCAAGTTTCATTTATCTTGAGAAGGTTATATGCCTTAAAGTCATATACGACTAGGCATGTAAGATACAGTTTGGCCCATGCTTTACTTATGCCGAAGTTAAATTATTGTTTAGAGATTTACTCTGGAATATCATCATTTTATTTGACTTAAATATAGAAAATTTTAGGAAGAATTACTATTTGTTTGTATACGTGATCATAATAGAGTATCGGAACTTCTTCCCGAATTACTGGGTTGTGATTTTCATAATTATTTGTGTAAAACTTTACATTTAATCATTCAACTTGAAATGTACAGATTTAAATACCTCGAGTATATCTTTCAATATTTGAACGTTCATTTAAAATTAGAGTGTGACGTATTTAGAACCATTTGCCTCCTACATTAAGGTTGTTTTCTTATTCCTAAAAAAAGCTTGAAACTGGTTTTGTGTAAATAATCAAAAAAACTTTCTCACACATGATAAATTCCATATATATGTGAAAATATACACATAATATAATATAACTGCGTTTTCTGTTTTTCAATTCGTCTACGTTTTTCCTTTTTAGAGGACTTTAAAGTTTTGAAGGATGTGCGAGGTTAATTTTTTTGTTATGCTACTTTTTAATTGCTATTATAGGGCGATATTGATATCAAATGAAAGAGGAGAATTTTTGCATTATATAATCCAAATATAGATTGCAAAAAATGTCTTTCAAATATGTAATCCTTTAATATCCTAGAAAATTTCCAACAAATAATTTCTAAAATAATATATGTTAAAGATACTAATATCCAGTTTCAAGTACCAAAATTTGCTGCTTTTAACTTTATTACTTTAATAAATACAACGATTTGAAAATTATTTCTAAGAAGAAAAAATACAAATTTAATTTTCAGTTTATTGACACTTCGAGCATGTAAAACCAATGTAGACATTTTTGAAGCCATTTTATTTAAATTTTAAGTAATTTTTACTTTTGTGTATTATTTGGAAGACTTTAAAATATATTTGAAAGCTTAAACGACGACAAGTTGAGTACTTCTATTTATTTAATATTAAATTCATTACTTGTATTTTTAATCTGCGAAACGACAACAGGCTATAATTTGTATATTATATTTAATTTTGTTTTACCCCTAGTCTATACGTAGACATTTTTATGTTGGCAATTGTCAAATTCTATCTCTCTCTCTCTTTAAAATGTTACGTGTGGTCCAATAAGATATCTATTGCGCCATCTATTTCGCAATAAATGTTTAGACATAAAGCTGAGCTATAATGTTTAACATAAGCTGTCAAATTTATTGTTGTCATTTAAAATTTTGCCCTCTTCAACAAAAGGAAAAGTGCAAAATAATAAAAATAGGAAATAAATTAAAATTTTCGTTAAAAAAAGACAATTTAACATACAAATTTCTCATGTACATTTTCGCCACCCCATAACATAAAGTTGGAAATAAAATTGATTTTCCGTTATTCTGCCGACGTTATTTCTAATGTTAAGAAATAAAAATGTCTTCGTGTAGACGTAGAGTTATGAATAATTAACATTAAAAAAAAAGGTGTAGTCAGTCAAGCGCGACCATGTAATACCCTACACCAATAAGTATGAGCGTTAAAGTGATTTTCAGGTGACGTCCTTACATAGGAATCGATGCTTGTTAAACTTCATACCACGGTTTATGTACTTACATAAAACTTATTAATGCCAAATTTAATTCAAAATCTGGAATTTATATGAAATTTGGGCACATAAAGTGATTTTCTAGAGTAGATTTTATATGGAAACTATGTTTAATTATGGACCGATTCTCTTGAAATTTGGTAGTGCGATTTATAGTTATATAAATTTTTATTTATTGCAAATAAAATCACAAAGAAAATTATTTTTATTCAATTTATGAGTGTTAAAGTGAGATTCTGAAATTGATGTTGTATGGGAGATATAGTCAATTAAAGGCCGAACTTTGCGTAATTTAATAGCATTAATTTTACATCGATACTAACATTTTAATGGTATTTATATACGTTTAAATAATTCTCGGTCAATTAAGCAACCAAACACTTCAAAATTGATCCTATCTACCTCGAATTTTACATAATACACAAGCATATTTTCTGGGGAAATTTTGTAAGGTAACTAGATAAAATAAAGAACCGATTTCAACCATTTTCTATAAACTTCGTCTTTAAGTCTAAAAAACGATAGTACCAATTATCATTAATAGTATTTAAAATTACAGCATATATTTCGAAAATAGAATTTTCATAACCACTTTTAAAATTTTATAAAATTTGAACTGTTGAATCTAAAGGGACAAAATGTGGGATTCAGAAGTTTTATTATGATAATAATTTCAGACCAATTTGTTGGAAAACCTCAAAGATATTTAAGAATAAAATATTTGAAGGATATTTTTGGCATTATAAAGGCGCGAAGGGTTAAACAAAATATTTTGCTGGCATTTCCAAATCATATTCCATCATTTGATTACCATATCGGAATTGTTGAGCAACTAAAAGATTTTTAAACAGTTCATACAAATATTTATTTATTTTAAAATTTCAAAATCCTTTTAAAACGATATTCGAACACGAAGTGAAAAACTGAGTACACAGTTCTATCATAAAATGCCTTTACCTTCATATGTATTAGAGCTGTAAATGAATCATTCTTTTTTGATTTTAATTCGTTACGAATTAAATAAATTTTGAATTAATTCTTTTCACAACAAAAAAGAATTGAATGAAATTTGAATCAATTCAAATGAATTTGGCAGAAATGAATTTCAATTCGTTTCCAATTCAAATGAATTTGTTAAAGTGAATTCATTTCCAATTCGTTTGAATTGATTTGGAATTCATTCAAATGAATTAGAATAATGAATTGTAATTCAAATATATGAAATCAAAAATGAGTTGCAATCAATCAAATTCAAGAGCAGATCTAGGGGGGAATGAAAAATTCTCCTACCAAAATGAAAATATTCAGTACAAAAATTGAGAAGCCTTGTCTTGGATCCGCGTCTGATCAAAGAAAACATGGTGTTTGGAGTTTGTTTATTCAAGAAGAACTGATTTTTATTTTGAAATACACTGAACGACAAAACACATTTAATATTCAATAAGCAATTAATAAATTTTGAAAGTTTGTGACCACCCAACGACAAACTTTTTGGTAATATCTATGTTACATTTATTAAAAAAGAAATAATAATAATAAAATAAAATCAACTATTACAAATAAACAAAAATCAGGAAAAATTTGAATGTATGTTTCATAAATATGCTAAACATATATACATATCGCTCATTTACTAAAAGAGTGTCATAACTAAAAAACACGATTTTGCACAAAATCAATTCAAATTTCAATCAATTCAATTCAAATGAGTTGGGAATGAATTGTTAATTCTTTTTTCTAATTCATTTGAATTAATTCAAAATCAATTCAATTCAAATGAATTGGAAATGAATTGTAATTCACTTTGACAAATTCATTAATTTGAATTAGAAGTGAATTGCAATTCATTCTATAAAACCATTTGAATTGGAAACGAATTGCAATTCATTTGACAAATTCATCTGAATTGGTAATGAATTCATTTGAATTGACTCAAATTTCATTAAATTAATTTCTTGTGAAAAAATAATTAATTCAGTGTAAGAATGATTCGCGAATTAATTCAAAAATTAATAATTCATTTACAGCTCTGATATGTATATGGTTTGGTTCATGTGTGCAAAATGCTGCTGTACGGTGTATTACACTATGCGATAAATTTTGGGTCATTGAATGTTGCCTCGATAATTCCAACGTGAAATTAAAGTATACCATTAGGTTAATAAACTGTCCAAAGTATTTTGCAAAGTTAATTGGAATTTCGATTTTATGGTATCTTAAACTTAGGATATTTTGAAGCACTTTTCTCATTATGTGTGAAAATGAAAAATATTTAAGTCAGTAACTTTCAATATATTTACGTGTAATTACTGTTTTATGCAATGTAAAGTTTCTCTTAAATCCTATATAAGATTTTTATTAAGTATCTCACCCTTTTACGCTCACTTTTCATAATAATATTGTGTGCAATATATGAGAAGTTTAATTATTCAACCGATTTAAGTAATCTTTAGTTTATATCGTGCATTCTTCGAAAAGTAATATAGGATATAATGTTAATAAAAATGCCACGCCCACTTTTTGTAAACGATTCTTTTTTTGAAAGTTCAAATTAAATTGTACACATATATCAAGTACTCTTTGGAGAAAACTTTGAACCAAAATATAAGTTGGATTCCACACCCAGTTTTTAGCCCACTTTCAGTAAAAATCAATTTTAAAATTTTATTTATGCATTAAGATAATTCTCATCAAATTTGTTATACACAAAGAACAGAAAATATTTTATATTTTCAAATTTAATATAAAGGATTTCACGCCTCTATAACGCCTATTTTTATCATACTGTTATACTTTTTTACTACTGTCATCAAAATTTTAATATATATTGAAATTTGTTTATTAAAAAGCAAAGTTAAAAAAAGTGTGCGTGATATCCAGTCAGTACTTCCTTCAAGGATATATATATGTGACATGTTTCATTTTAATCGGTTCAGTGGGTTAAATAAAGTAAACTATATTATGACAAAAATTGGCGTAAAAAGAGTATGATATCCAGCAAAAATTTAGTAATAATAATGCTGGTACTCTATAAAATAACAAGGACAAAAAATTAAATTTGGATAAAATAATTTAAATGTTCTTTATTTCCAATTATATTGAAAAAAGGGGTCCGATAAATTTGGACTTCAAGAGACCATAAAACGGAATTTCGAACTAACTTTGAAAAATCTTTTGGGGGTTTTGTTAGACTACTTCATTATGCGTTGGAATTGTTGAGGCAATTTTTTCTTGTCGCACTGTGTTATTTATCTCTTGCATCAAATAGGGTTGATCTCTACATTTTTGTAATTTTTTTTTTATAATGCTTGTGTGGTTGGAGAGCTACTTATTTTATGGGGTCTATATATATTTTTAGTAAATTAAATTATATTTTTGATAAACTATTACCTAATTCACAACTTTATTATTTTGTTATCTGGAAAAAACAACATTTTTAAAAAAATAATACACTGTGAATAAATGTTTTATTTTCAAATGTATTAAAATATTACAGTGTTTGAAAAAATGTCAAAATTTTTTTATTTTATTATTTTTTTTATAATGAAAAATGTTGGTTAGAATCTTAGTTTTTGAAAAAAATCAGATTTTATTATTTTTTTTTTTTTTTGTAAAAAGTTAGGTTACTGCCGCATTTTTTTTGTGGTATAAAATTGAAGTTTTCTGAATATTTTGAAAAATTTAATTTTAATTGTAAAATTGGTTTTTTGTGAAAAATAGATTTTTTTTAATGAAAAATCGAATTTTTAGTGAAAAATAGAATTTTTAGTGAAAAATATTTTTAGTGAAAATTTGGTATTTTGTTGAAAATTTGAATTTTTGGTGAACAATTTTGTAAAAAAACTTTGAATAAAAAACAAATTTATTGTAAGAAATTAACAAATTTTTAAACATTTTTAAACATAATAATTTATTTCATGAAAAATTAAATTTTAAGTGAAAAATTAAACTGTAGTGAAAAATTTAATTTTTGTGAAAAATATAATTTTTAATGAAAAATCGAATTTTTAGTGAAAAATAGAATTTTTAGTGAAAAATAGAATTTTAAGTGAAAATTTGGTATTTTGTTGAAAATTAGAGTTTTTGGTGAACAATTTTGTAAAAAAAAATTTTGAATAAAAAAATAAATTTTTTGTAAGAAATTAAAAAATTTTTAAACATAATAATTTATGTTATTCCAAATAACATATAACACAATAACTCAAATAATATACTTTGTGAATTGGGTATATGTATTTATAATTATCTTAATTAACGTGGATATTAATCAAATAACACTTGTATAATTTGCCTTGTAGGCTTTCTATGTATTGATAAATAACCCAATAAGCATTTTTGTTTAAATTCAAGTTTAAAAATAGTTAAATTAATTCAATTTGCAAGTGTTGAAATAAACTTGTACTACACCTTGTTTGAATAGTAAAACGGAAATTTGAATTCAAGTCGAACATTATACTGTTAAAACTGTTGAATACAACCATTGATTTTTAGTGCAATTAATGTCGAATAAGTAATTGAATTCAAGCTTGGAAATACTGTTTAACTCATGCCTTGAATAATAGTACAATGCAAATATTCAAAATAATGGAATTCAAGCTAACAAATTTAAATAAAAAACATAAATATTTTTTATTTCACAAAAATAAATCTAAATTAAATACAAGTTAAAACAACCATTAGGTTGTTAATAAAAAAAAAGGGTTGGATCACCCATGGAACCCAACTCACCTTTTATTAATTTCAACAACACCGATTTTAGTTAATAATTGCGTTTTAGTTAAAATATGCTTACTAACAATTTATTAAAATATGCTTACACACTAGCTTGTCAACACGCCCATAATTTGAGGTGTCCGGTTGCGTTTAGCATAAAATGCTGACTTCCATTTATATAATGCGCGTGTTGGAATATGTTTAACACGTTGCGGACCATAAGGGTGTTAACTTACATTAAAATAGTATATAATAACAAAAAAGAAAATAAACAACTTAAATTACATATTATTTATACCAAAAACAATCAATTTCTTCCCATTCTTGAAGTCTTCAATAGATAAATTAAATAAATTACTTTTTCTTTCATCTCAAATGGGGTTTTAGTTCATTATTGATTACTTGCTTTAAAGAATTTCTGCAGAATATTATTGCAATTATTTGATTTAATTTTTTTTACTTAAATGTCTGGAAAAAAGGAATCTGAAAACTTAAAATGATAATTTCAATATGTACTTTTAACTTTTTTCTTGCAGATTCTAAAATTTAATTAACCCGTGCAAATTTAGCATGTATCGAATTCCGTCTATCGATGTGGATTTATTTATTTTGAATATATTAAAATTATTTTACAATAATTTGATATTTGTTTGACAACAAAATAAAGTTTGAAAAAAATTAAAAAAAAAAATATTTTACTTGAAATACTGGAAAGAACGACTGTAATTCAAATTGAATTCCAGTTAAATTTCAAGTACTTAAATTTTTATTTTTTATGTGCTTATTGGGTAAAGAATAAATAAGTAATTTGACGAGTACTACAACAGAGCTATGGAAAGTAACAAATAAATTCAGATTTATTTGTTGTCTTCAATACAATACAAATTTTTATAAGAAAAGATTCAGACAATAAAACATATCTTATAAAAAACATTGCATATTACTCACTCTAAAATTGACATTTTAGAAGGAATTTCACTCCAAAGTCTAGCGTATTTCACTGGTGTTACCGGTTCTTGAGGATCACGATCCACATGCAAATGCAACATAAGACGGCAAAAAGAAGCTCTCAATTCATAAGGCATAGACTCGTCGGACATGCATCTAAAACAAAGATTTATACAAATTTGAAAAACTAATAAAGGAAGTAGAAATTTGTGATATGTTATGGCCTAAAGGCTACATTATTGATATAATGTAAATAAGTAAATAAATAAATAATTTTCCTAAAAAGCTTACTTCAAAATCAAATCAATATCCAAATGTGGAGAAAGATTATTTAAAGCTAAATATTGACGATTTAAACACATATTGGAGAATAGATTCAATTGATGGCGATAATAATTCAAAATAGCAGCTTCTAGTTCTTTGCCCTGGGCCATACAATTGGCTAAATCGGCCATAGAACGAGATTCCTTTAAAGAAAATTTAAATAAAATAATTTTGTTTCTACTTCTACTTCTTTACGATTTTGTTAAAAAACTTACCTTTAAACCCTTCCATTTCAAATGTATTTCATATTTAATTTCCTCTTCCTCACCTAAAGAGTCTAGATCCCAAGTGGATGTTGTATGGGTAGATATTAAATCCATTTTTTCATCGTCATCTTCAGCCAAAGGTGATAGCTGGGGATTATCTTTTTTCTTAACACAATACGTTTTCTTTTGTTTTATAGCCTTAACTTCAGTTTCAATTAGAATATCGGAATTTTTAGCACTTAATACAGATTTGCATATTAATTCTTGGGTAACAGCTATGGCTTTACGATTGGAAACACATAAATCAGAAAGATAATCTAAAAATCTTGAATCCCAATTGTGCATATTTTTACGCACTAAACCCACAAAAGTTTCAATTTCGGCGGCGGTTATGTGTTTCTCCAGCAGTTTACGATTATTATGCAGTAAAGCTGTAATGGTATCTTCGGCCAAAATGTCATAGCCGATTTGTTTTTGCATTAAACCAAAATGTTTGGCTATATATTCCTAAAAAAAGCAGGAAAAGTAGTGAAATGATGCTTTAATTTGTAAGAGAATTGAACTCACCTGATTTTTTCTATAATCTTGCTGGGACAGTCTTAAAATTCGATAGCATAATCGAAATATATTCTTGTAGGGACTATTCTTGGGATCACTTAATTCATCCAGTCGCAAAAATGGGCCATCACAACCCGGATGTTCTTGAAAGGGGCCCTGCAAAATTTTAAACAATTGCTTTAAAATATATTGTTCTCTTAGTAATTTTTGACGATCTCGATTGGGATTTTTAATAGTTAATTCCAGAGCCTTAGTTTTATTCTGCTCATTTTCCATGCCTGCTATAAAGTAGACTATATCCTGCAGCAAAGAGATCAAAGAACGTCTCTCATTTATCGATATGGTACCATTATCAAGTTTAGCTGTAACAGTGGCCAAAACTTTACAAGCATCATTGGCAAAATCTAAATCACGAACTTCAACGGGTGAGACGGGTATTAAAGCAAATGCCTCTTTGTCTTCTTTAATGGGCGAACAGCAGACTTTCGACATGACGGGCTTATCATCATCTATATCGATGGGTATAGAGGTGGCATGAACCCAAGTGTTGGAACAAAGATGTCGTAAGCGTACATAACTTGACTGGGGTACTAAACTATCGGCTCGTGCCATAGTGGTGGGATCTAGTTCAAAAACGGTGGCAATATCGGTAGAAAAGGGTACTGACACCAAGCGGTATTGTTCAAGTTTTGCTTTTTCTGCAAGAGGAAATTATTTTACATTAAAAATCTTAAAAAAATATTGTATAATTTGTAAAAGATCCTTTACCTAACATGGTTGAATTACAACCTATACCCGAGTCTTTAGCATTCTCACTCATATTCATTAATTGCTGTTGCAAAGGTTGTTGTTGCTGTTGTATTTGTTGCTGCTGTTGCTCCTGACACACTGATGTATTGACATTCTCAGAGTCCAGCTCTGCTGCCAAATAATAACCAGTAGCCAAATGTTTAAAACGATACAATGAATTCCAATGACCCGCTCCTCCACGACATGAATCGTGTTGCACCACTTCTATTTCCCATAAAGCTTTACTCGAAGTAGCCGCGGTAGCACTGGTTCTTCCCGTTGTCCTCAAGAAAACATGCTGCTGTTTTTTATACTCATCCATGGTAAGAAATTTCTCTTGTTCTGCATGAAACAATCTAACAACATCTCCTCCTTTTAAAATATGCTCTTGATTCTCTTTATGTTCCATAAACAATGTTATTTTCCAGGAAGTAGAAGAGTTAAGAACATTTACTTCCTTACAACCCGGATTATCAGGCAATTCATAATTGGCTGCCACATGAAGATTTTGTTGATCGGCATTAACGGGATTGAGTATAACTTTATCTCCAACAACCACATTGTCGCCTATGGAGCGTAGTTTATAAAAGGGCATGATATAAAACCAGGATCCCTCATTACCATTGGCATCGAGATAGACACGCATGGCATTTTTCTCCAGCAGCGAAGGAAGACGTTTGTTGACCGTAAGAAATTTATTAGATTTGAGATGCAATAGTTGCACAACACTGCCATATTGGATTTGTTGACCAAGAATTTTTTTATTTTCCGTCTCATTCTGTTTCTTTTCGATTTCGGCAGCATGCTGGTACGGGGTAAGTGACGAGAAATTATTAAAATGGATTAAATTAGGAAAAGGGTCGGAATGCACAATGTTTTTTTTTTTTCAAAAAGAGTTAAATTTTATATATAAAACGTTTTACCTTTTTTAAAGAGTCTATTAATGTTACTATTTATTTAATAGACTTATAATCGAATGAATGCTATAGTTATTAGTCTAGACGTTGTTCTAGTTTATTATTATAGTCTTGCCTATATCCTAGTCTATAGTATAGTCTATAACCTAGTATATAGTTTGGTCTATAGTTTAGTCTAAAGTTTAGTCTATAGTCTAATCTAAAGTCTAGTTTATAGTCTAGTCTATAGTCTAGTCTGTAGTCTAATCTATAGTCTAGTCTATAGTCTAGTCTATAGTCTAATCTATAGTCTAGTCTATAGTCTAGTCTATAGTCTAGTCTATAGTCTAGTCGATAATCTAGTCTATAGTCTAGTCGATAGTCTAGTCGATAGTCTAGTCGATAGTCTAGTCTATAGTCTAGTCTATAATCTAGTCTATAGTCTAGTCTATAGTCTAGTCTATAGTCTAGTCTATAGTCTATTCTATAGTCTAGTCTATAGTCTAGTCTATAGTCTAGTCTATAGTCTAGTCTATAGTCTAGTCTATAGTCTAGTCTATAGTCTAGTCTATAGTCTAGTCTATAGTCTAGTCTATAGTCTAGTCTATAGTCTAGTCTATAGTCTAGTCTATAGTCTAGTCTATAGTCTAGTCTATAGTCTAGTCTATAGTCTAGTCTATAGTCTAGTCTATAGTCTAGTCTATAGTCTAGTCTATAGTCTAGTCTATAGTCTAGTCTATAGTCTAGTCTATAGTCTAGTCTATAGTCTAGTCTATAGTCTAGTCTATAGTCTAGTCTATAGTCTAGTCTATAGTCTAGTCTATAGTCTAGTCTATAGTCTAGTCTATAGTCTAGTCTATAGTCTAGTCTATAGTCTAGTCTATAGTCTAGTCTATAGTCTAGTCTATAGTCTAGTCTATAGTCTAGTCTATAGTCTAGTCTATAGTCTAGTCTATAGTCTAGTCTATAGTCTAGTCTATAGTCTAGTCTATAGTCTAGTCTATAGTCTAGTCTATAGTCTAGTCTATAGTCTAGTCTATAGTCTAGTCTATAGTCTAGTCTATAGTCTAGTCTATAGTCTAGTCTATAGTCTAGTCTATAGTCTAGTCTATAGTCTAGTCTATAGTCTAGTCTATAGTCTAGTCTATAGTCTAGTCTATAGTCTATAGTCTAGTCTATAGTCTAGTCTATAGTCTAGTCTATAGTCTAGTCTATAGTCTAGTCTATAGTCTAGTCTATAGTCTAGTCTATAGTCTAGTCTATAGTCTAGTCTATAGTCTAGTCTATAGTCTAGTCTATAGTCTAGTCTATAGTCTCTTCTATAGTTTAGTCTATAGTCTACTCTATAGGGAATCGGTTTTGAAAAACTTATTACAGTGCTTTGTCCCATAGGCAAAAATCTGAAATAAAATTATGCCATGAATGTTAGCAAATTTTATATTTTTGTAAAGCTAAAATAATAGCTTAACTAATCATGATTGAAAAAGTTTAAGTTGTTGTTTTTTAAGCAAGCGTTGCTTGTGACAAATATAATCTAGTCTATAGTCTAGTCTATAGTTTAGTCTATAGTCTATTCTATAGTTTAGTCCATAGCCTAGTCTATAGTCTAGTCTATAGGCTAGACTATAGTCTATAGACTATATAGACTAGTCTATAGAATATGTAGGCTAGTCTATAGTCTAGCTTATAATCTGCTTTTTATTCTATTCTATATTCTAGTTTATAGTCTATTGTACAGTTTGTACTCTAGGCTATAGTCTCGTTTTATTCTAGTCTATATTCTAGTTTATAGTCTATATTCTAGTCTATAGTCTATCCTATAATTTAGTTTACAGTCTATTTTATAATATGTAGTCTCGACTATACTCTAGTTTCTAGTCTATAATCTAATTTTTTGTCTGGTTTATAGTCAGTTTATAGTCTATTCTATAGTCTTTTTTCATATTGTTGTCTATAGTATATTCTATGGTCTAGTCTATAGTCTGGTCTATATTCTAGTCAATAGTCTAGTTTATAGTCTAGTTTATAGTATAGTTTATAGTCTAGTTTATAGTCTAGTCTATAGTCTAGTTTATAGTCTAGTCTATAGTCTAGTCTATAGTCTAGTCTATAGTCTAGTCTATAGTCTAGTCTATAGTCTAGTCTATAGTCTAGTCTATAGTCTAGTCTATAGTCTAGTCTATAGTCTAGTCTATAGTCTAGTCTATAGTCTAGTCTATAGTCTAGTCTATAGTCTAGTCTATAGTCTAGTCTATAGTCTAGTCTATAGTCTAGTCTATAGTCTAGTCTATAGTCTAGTCTATAGTCTAGTCTATAGTCTAGTCTATAGTCTAGTCTATAGTCTAGTCTATAGTCTAGTCTATAGTCTAGTCTATAGTCTAGTCTATAGTCTAGTCTATAGTCTAGTCTATAGTCTAGTCTATAGTCTAGTCTATAGTCTAGTCTATAGTCTAGTCTATAGTCTAGTCTATAGTCTAGTCTATAGTCTAGTCTATAGTCTAGTCTATAGTCTAGTCTATAGTCTAGTCTATAGTCTAGTCTATAGTCTAGTCTATAGTCTAGTCTATAGTCTAGTCTATAGTCTAGTCTATAGTCTAGTCTATAGTCTAGTCTATAGTCTAGTCTATAGTCTAGTCTATAGTCTAGTCTATAGTCTAGTCTATAGTCTAGTCTATAGTCTAGTCTATAGTCTAGTCTATAGTCTAGTCTATAGTCTAGTCTATAGTCTAGTCTATAGTCTAGTCTATAGTCTAGTCTATAGCCTAGGCTATAGTCTAGTCTATAGTCTAGTCTATAGTCTGGTCTATAGTCTAGTCTATAGTCTAGTCTATAGTCTAGTCTACAGTCTTGTCTATATTCTAGTTTATAGTCTGTTATATTCTATAGTGCCCTTTAATAAAAAGGTAACATTATATATGAAAAATTGTTATTCTCTGATAAAAGAATAACATTTGAAAGTTTTTCAAAGGGAAAAATTTTATGTAGGAATAAAAAAAATAAATAAATAATTAATAATAAAATAAAATAACTTACATGCAACCTTTTCAATAAATTTGTATCTGTATTCGAGCTAGCTGATTGTTTGGCGGCCTTCCAGAATTGTTTCTGGGCCGAATAACGATTCATAGGACATACTTTAATTAAACAATCTACAAAAACAAAAATATTAAATTACAATAAACAAAATTGCTTTAAAATGGAAAATAAAACTTACCTCTAAACTTTTTGGGAGGATAATTTAAGTCACCAGCCTCGGGACATACCACAGTACGATCATCAACCAAACTGAAAAGATAAAAGAAGTAAAGGAAATTAAAATTTCATAAAATTATTCTAAAAAATAAAGAAAACTTACCCCAAAGTACTTAAGAAACCACACACACTACCTTCGGCATAGAGTGACACAATATCACCTAAATGCAAGAAACTGGCTGAACCAATTATATTATCACCCATTGTAACTAGAATAAAAGTGCTTATTAAATCTTTTGACATTAACATAAAAGCTTATTATTATTGTTGTTGTTGTTGTCATAAGTAGGTGGAAATCTTACCTTTAAGAGTCCATACACGAAAAAGAAAAAACTTTTAACAGCTCAAGTAGTGTTCTTTTTTTTAGTAAAACATTTATAAAATATTTTTTAATGTTTAAGCAGAGAATAAGTAGCAGGAGATGAGGAGTATGCACTTAGAGTAACTGAAGAAGGCCGCTTATGTTAAATTTTTCTTGTGCTATTATTGTTGTTTTGTTTTAAAATCTTCCAACTACTATTATTATACAAACTGATGATTTTACTTGTACTCGTATGTATGTATGTATATTTATTTAGTCTGGTATGGTAGGTCTGGTCTGGTTTTGTTATATATCATATAAAAAGACTTTGGGTTGCTTAGTAGTAGTTATATTATTTATATATATAATCTTGTCTCTTCTCTGTCTCTAGTCTTTATTTTTAAATTTGTTTTCTGTTGTTGAACAAAATAATGATTAAATCAATTATATGTTATTATATAGTTGTTGCTGTTGTTGTTATTATTTGAAGTCTTTTGATAAACTGTAACGAAAAAAAAATACAAAAACAAATTAAATAATAAAAATTAAGGACTGCGCACGAAAAAAATGAGAGCTTATAATTCAGATTATATTCTATTCTAGTTTTCAATTTAGTAGAAAAATTAATTTTTTATTCGTTTTTACTAAAATATTTAATATTTTCTGAAATACTCTAAATATAAGCTTTACAGTTTTTTCGGTTACTTTTTTGTTGGAATGGGTCCACTTCTTTTAAAATTCCATTTTTTTATTCAGCTTTAAGTGTTCTTTAATTTTTTTTTTTTTACTATTTGGTACCACTCAACTACTTTTTTGTTGTAATGATCAGATGCGATATCAGGTCAGAAAAATTAGAATTCAGTGATAGAAAGGAATCTTTTCCGAGAGCACTTATTTGCCTACATTTGTCTGTTAAAAATGTCACAAGTGGCTTGACAGATTAAAAATTTGTTCGACAATTTTGATTTTTTTACACGATATTTATCTGATATATCTGTGATTTTGAATTCCTGACCAGGATGCTCTAAAAAGTTCAACAGTATGTACTTCATATTGCCTTTAAGACGGATTCATATTTAAAAAAAAGAAAAAAAAATATCTCAATAATTTTTATTCTTTTCTTTGCCTCCACAATTTTTATGTCGTTCCTATTAAGAACCTTTTTTTTTCTTTGTGGGTCTTCAGAATACCTCTTTTAAACTTTTCTGGTAAAAGATGCTGAGCATGCATAAGTATTATTTTGTTTGCGATCCTACAATCTTCGGTTATCTGGGTTTCTTTCGGCGATCATGAACTTTTTATATTTTTTAAGTATCAAAACTCCTAGCAATTGTTTTATACGGTCGACATGTATTTTGGTTATAAATTTGAATTATGCGTTTGCATGAATATTATTAAATTTTCATTTTAAGAAAAATGAATTATGTTTTAACAATAAAATTTAGCACATAGTTGCTGAGAATAATAACAAATGTAAGCAAGTTAACGATACTATTTTTTTCACGTATAGTAAAAGTGTGCACGGATTTTGTCGTGTGCAGTCCTTATATACTTATTTATAAACTTGTATTGTAGCAGTTTAGCCGTGGGGAAGCCTAAGAATTTGATTTAAAAATACAGAGAATAAAAAAATATGAGGCGCCAGCACTAGCAAATAAACAGAGACTTCAAGTCTATAAAATTTTGTCTAAAGTCTGGTCTAAACTATAGTTATAATTCTAGTCTAAAGTTGTCTTTGGAATAGACGTTAGATTAGACTTTAAAACCTAGTTGAGATTAGACTTCAGGAAAGTCTTTAGAATAATCTTTAAATTGGACTATAGGCTAAACTAAAGTCTAGACTATTGACTAGACTGTAGACTAAACTATAGATTACTATTGACTACTGTATACAGATTGGACTATAGTCTATTCTATCAATACTATTGACAAACTGTAGATTTTGTCTGCTTTCTCTTAATCAAAATATATGAGAAAGATCGGGGTTTTAAGTCGATATATTTTATTGAGCTCAAATAAATAAATTCTTAATAACGCTAAATCAAATAAAACAAATTCCCAAGGCAATGTTTTTGTACTATAATTAAAATAAAACTAAAAAAATACTGAAAATATATAATTAATGATTTTAGATAGTACATACAAAACCCTATAATTATATTTGTAAGAAAAACTAACTTTATAGGTAACATAAATGTGTTATGACAATAATGTTAACTGTTATATTAATTGATTTTATGTTTCAATAAATTGATACATAATTTATTAAGTTTTTTTTATTGTGTTTAAAAAATACAAATAACTACGACATTTAAATAAATAATAATTTTAAACACATTATTAATTTTTCTATAATGTATTCAAATAAAAGCCTATATATATTGTGAATAATTTAATTTAAATACTTTTAACTGAAATGCAATTACGGCACAAATAAGGAATATGAAAATAGTTTTCCAAAGCACAGACAGACAAACAAACAACCACCAACCAATCAACATGGTAATTTGTGTAAATTGCGTTAGTGCTGCTTGATTTTCTTCAATAAATATGTTTCGGTTTGGTTTTTTTTCTATTTCATACTGAGGAGGAAAAAATTTAATACTTGGAATTGATGAATGATTGGCAACCGAGAAAATATATTTAGTTCTAGGCGAACTTAGAGCAAATTATAAAACGGACTACTATATAAACCAAATTACACATTTAACTATGCACTAAACTATAGACTAAACTAGAGATATTTCTTTACCTTAGATTATATTTTAAAATAGACTTTAGACGAAACATGATTTCACACTACACATTAGATTAGACTTAAAATGAGACTTCAGTCTAAATTTTTCTTTAAATTTTAAGCTAACATTTATTTGACATTTATAATAAATTTTGAATAGTTTAAACTAAATTTTAGACGAAACTTTAGTCTAGATTTAAAAGCGAATTTATACTAGATTTTACAATAAAATTTAGACGATACTTTAGACCAGATTAGACTAAATTTTAAACGTGACTTTAGTTTATATTTTAGACTAGAACTCAAATAAAACTTTATACTAAAATTGATACTAGATATAACGCTGGACTTAGTGCAGATTTTGAACTATATTTTTCTCTACAATTTAGAAATATTACACTAGATTTTAGACAAAATTTTTTTCACGATTTTAGACTAAACTTTGTACTAAACTTTAAACAAGACTCCATACGAGATTTTATACTAGATCTTACCCTATATTTTAGAATAGACTTTAGACGAAACAAGGGTTTAGACTAGATTATAGACTTGATTTTAGAATAGACTTTAGACTATATTCTAGATAATATTTTATGCTAGAATTTGGAAAAGATTTCTATTAAATTTTAGACTGTTTACACTAAATTTACAATCGATTGTACACTTCAGACAAGACTTTAGACCCGAATTAACATTAGATTTTGGATAAGATTTTACGATAGAATTTAGACGATATTTAAGGCTAGATTTAGAGTTCGGACTAAACTCTAAATGTGATTTTAGTCTAGATTTTAGACTAAATTTCAAACAAGACTTCACAATAAAATTAATACTAGATTTTAAGATTGACTTTAAGACTAAAGTTTAATCGCTATTTTATTCCAAAATTTAGAAAATTTTAGAAGACTAGATTTTTAGGTAAATTTTGACATGATTTTAAATTAAACTTTGAACTTGATTTTAAACTTGACTAGACTAAACATTATATTAAACTTTATACGTACTAAACTTAAGGCGAAACTTTAAACGAGATTTTATACTAGACTTTAGAACGGAACTTAGGCTATATTTTAAATAGTCTTTAGACGAGATAAGAGTTTAGACTAAACATTAGACTAGATTTAAAAGGAGACTTGGATTTGGACTAGATTTTAGGCTAAATTTTACACTAGAATTTAGACGAGATTTGTATTAAATTTGCAACAGTTTAGACTAGACTTTAGCATAGATTGTAAAGTAGACTTCAGACAAGACTTTAGATATGAATTTATAGATATTTATTCAGAATTTAGTTGATACTTTAGACCAGATTTTGGAAAGTTTGCACTAAACTTTAAACGTGACTAGATTAGAATTCAGACAGACTTTACACTAAAATGTTTACTAGATTTTAAGCTAGATTTATACTAGATTTAGATTAGAGTTGAGATCATATTTTACTCTAAAATGTTTGTTACTAGTTTTTATAAAGTTTAGACTAAATTTTGACACTATTTTAGACTAAATTTTAAATTAGACTTTAGACTTGATTTTAAACTAGATTTTACACTGGACTTTAAACTAAATTTTTTATACTAGATTTTATAGTAGATTTTATGTTATAGTTTTTATAGTTTAGTATAGAATTTATGCGGGATCGACCAGATTTTAGACAAAAATCTATTCTAGATTTTAGGTTAGACTTAAAGCTTGACTTAAGACTAAACTTTAGATTCAATTTAACACTAGAATTTATTCTTTACACTAGACAAGTCTATTTCTATTTCTAAGTACAAATGACTAGATCTTTTATTTAACAAATTTGCTTTATTATTTTAAATATTTCTGGTTATTTAATGTCTCTCCTGTCAACAAGGATCTTTGTGGTAATAATAAACATAATAATTATAATAATTATTAATATATAAAAAGATAAAAAAGAATAATTATGTTAATTTATTCAATTTAAACATGCAAAAATGAGCTCAAAATTTTACAGGATTTTGTTTCACAAAAATACCCTTAACATTTTTATTATATGTTCTGTATTAAAATATGCTCATTTGCTGCAAGAACGTCATAACTCAAAAAATTATTTTTTTTTAGGGGACGCATTTTTAGTTATTATATATTAGGGTAAAATTTAATTACTTCTCCAGAGAACTTTACGATATTGACTAGCCGAAGTACAAGTGAAATAATACGTTGTTGCAAGGAATACATAGTAGATTATAAAATTTGGACAAAATGTTTTTATCGCGATCCTGCATGAAATATAAAAACCTCGTACACAAGACTTTATCAGTTAATAAAATCCATTATTTACTATGCATTAGTGTTGCTAACTCGAAATTTTAGTTTTTTGAGTTATGACAAATACTAATTAGTTTATATTTATTTAATATAAGCATAAAATATTCATAAGTATTTCTGCAGGTGGAGAGGTTACGCACAGAAAAAGGTTAAATGTGTGGTGAGATTTATGAAATAAAAATTAAACTACTTTAATAAAATGTTCTAAAAATGTTTCTACTTAAAACAAGAATATATGAAAATGATTTTTTTATTATTTTTGAGCATAAGGGGTGGATTTTTAATTAATTGAAAAAAAAAAAAAAATATTAAAATGGTGATAAAAAAAGTTTGTTCAAATAATTTAAGTAATAGTATTTAATTTTACTTATTATATTCTGTAAATATCCTTTTAATTTTTAAATCCAACCTTTTAAATCCTGTGATAAAAAAAAAATAACTTTGTTTTGATCGAAACTATCTAATACACTGGCACATGTCAAAAATATTTAATCTCTTCACTTCACTTGATTCCCTTCTTGTATTAAAAATATTGTAAACAGCATTAATCACATTACATAAAACTTTATATATATTTTTTTTCCTTAATAAAACGGAAATGAAAAACTGCTAGTAATAAAAAAAAAAAAACTATGTCACAGCATAAAATTGTGTGAAAAAAAGCTTTTAGACAGGCAGCATCATTAAAGGGACCAGCTAAAGAAAAAATATTTGGAAAAATTTAAATTTAAACTTTATACACTGCCTGTCTCTTGAATAAGGAATCACATTTTTTAACTTTAATTAGATATACTTCACCTAAATTAAAGTTCAGAAAAAAATAATTTTTTGCGCAAACAAATTTCAAAGTGTTGGCTTTAGTTTCCTGAAGAAATAAAAAAATGTACATATTTTGTTATACTAAAATTATGCATTTATTTTAAGACCTGTATTTCGGTGGTACTTTTTCGTGTGTCACTTGAATAAGGAATATTTTAAAACTAAGCAAACTGTAATTTATTTCTAAATTTTAGTTTATAAAAATGAAAATTATTATCTTCTAGCATTCAATTAGTAATGAGTACTGCCACCATTTTTCGAAATAACCTCAAAAATGCGATTTGGCATCGACTTGTATAATGACTCTAAGTAATTTAGCGAAATTGAACTCCATGCTTCCGTTATTGCATCCTTTAAGGATTCTATCGTCTGAAATTGTTTTCCTCCTTCATAAACTTTTCTTGCAAGCCAACACCAGACATTTTCCATTGGATTCAGGTCCAGATTCAGATATGGGGGCCAATCCAAAAATTGAACACCTTGTTGATTAATCCATTGTTTTACTGCTCTGGCGGTATGAATCGGAGCGTTGTTGTGTTGGTACGTCCAAGGTATGGGTCCAAAGAAATCATTTAATTTTGGAAATGCTTCCTCCAGAATGTTTTTGTAAGTCCTTGTAGCCATTTTGTTGGATACAAAAACCAATTCTATGGTAGCATAATACGAAATGGCACCCCATACCATTATTCCGCCCTCTCGGCTGTGTCTGCGGCTCAAAAATAATTCCTCCTTATTTAGGTCATGGAAGTAATCGTTATATTCGTCGGGACCATCAATATTAAACTTTTTTTCATCGGAAAACACAACTTTAAACCATTTGTCGGACCATGTCATTGTATTTTTTGCAAACTGTAGACGTTGTGATTTGCATTTTTCATTAAGTGGTGTATTTTTTTTTGCAGTTTTCGTAGGACTATGTATGGGCACGACTTTAAAATACGGTGCACTGTACTTAGACTGGCACTGACTCCACTTTTTTCACGTATTTTTGACACCGACATGGCAGAATTTGATGCAATTCTAAGAATTTTTAGTCTTTTTTTTTGGAGTCGTTACCATTTTCTTCCGCCCTTTCATGTTTTTTCCATATCTTTCCACGTTATTTAAGTAATTGTACACAACTTTCTTTCCTCTATTAATGTTTTTGGCTATTTGGACCGGATTCTGACCCTGAGATTTCAAAATCAGAATTTTTTCTTTTTCAGAGTTATTAAGAGCCTTACCACGTCCCATTTTAAATAAAAACTATTTAAAAACTATAAAATTAAAAATTCTCTAGCCGTTTATATTGAAAGAAATTCAAATCATAGCCTTCCTGATTAATATTAAAAGAATTCCTTATTCAAGTGGCACACGAAATAGTACCACAGAAATACATGTCTTTAAATAAATGCATAATTTTAGTATAACAAAATATGTACAATATTTTTTATTTCTTCAGGAAACTAAAGCCAACACTTTGAAATTTGGTTGCGCAAAAAATTATTTTTTTTCTGAACTTTAATTTAGGAGAAGTATATCTAGTTAAAGCTAAAAAATGTGATTCCTTATTCAAGTGGCAGGCAGTGTATATTTTTCTAAATTCTTAAATATTTTTTCTTAAAATCAAATTAATTTAAACAAACATTTTGGCTTAAATTTAATGTTCTAACTCAGCTCCGATTTTTTTATTTTTTATCGTTGATAGTACTTTTAACGCTGAAAATAATGATGTAAAAATTTTTGAGTGCAACTGAATAGTTTCGAAGTTATAGGCCATTGAAAAACGTATTTTCCTAAGAAACTCATACTAAAAAATTTGTTGTTATTAAAAAATTGAGTAAAAAGCAAAAAATTATGTAAGCTAAGACGCTTTTGGACATACCACAGAGTTAAAAACTCTTCCGCCGCTATTAAGAAAAAAAATTTGCAAAAAAAAAAATACTATACAGAAGAAATTACAAAATATTAAAAACAAATTATGTTAAAGGAACTGACCACCTTTATTATCCCCCACCGGAAAAAATAAACATTGTTGTTTTCAATCTTGTGTGGGTAAATAAAACATGAGTGAAAAAAAAAACAACAACATAAGGACATATAATTCCTATTTTCAACTTCATTTTTATGTTTATACCCTACACCACCATAGGTGGTTGGGGTATTATGCGTTTGCGTTGATGTTTGTAACGCAGAGAAAAAAATCATCCAACAGCCACCTTAAAGTATACCAATCGACTCAGAATTACTTTTTGAGTCGATCTAATGATGTCCGTCCATCCGTCTGACTGACTGATTGGCTGGACGGCTGGTTATCCATGTAAACCTTTTACACAAAGTACAGGTTTACATGGATAACATTTGAAGATAATTCAATGAAATTTGGCACGTAGGACTTTCATGACACAAGGACGAAGCCTATTGGTTATGATCGGTTCATTATTTCACCTATACCCCATACAAATGTCCTTCCGGAATAGGAGTTTAACGATCATAAATGCCTTAAATATTACAATATTTTAATGAATAATGTATAAGTATTAATCTTTGTGCCAAATTTCATGAAAATCGGTTCATATAAAACCCTCTGCCGATAATCACTTTAACGTGCAGAAATCTCATAAACATATTAGTATCAAGTTTATATTCGACACAAATAAGTTTTATATAAATAGAAATCACAGTGACAAATTTTATAAGGTTTGCTCCATAATTTACCATAGCTCCCATGTAAGCTCACTTTCGGGAGTCACCCTAACGTGCATAAGTTCATATAAATGTTAGTATTTACGTAATATTCTGTATTCGTATATTTTATTTTACACTTAGTAAAAGTATCCACATGTCTAATATAAGACCCCTCCAAGAATTTTAATGGACATACACAATGATGTGGGGTATCATAAGGTCGGACTTGACCGACTATATCTTTCTTACTTGTTTTTTATTGTTTTTTTTTTTTTAGAAACAAAAAAGAAATCAGAAAACAAAACATTATAGAGGAATTTGTTAAACGGGAACAACAAGAACATCATAACGATTTTAATTTACTTTCTCTACACTCGTTAGGGAATGTGCACCAATAGTTGGGCATTCTTTCAGGCTGGATAAATGAATAAATTTAATTACTTAAGGAATTATTTGTGTGGAAAAAATTTTAGTAGTAATTATTAAATTATTACTTTTTGTCTTTACAGTACAAGTAGTATGGAAAATTTTATTGTGATCGTTCACTTTCACTATCGCATTTTAATTTTTCAATATAGAAAACAATAAAGTTATCGAAAAGTACACAGAAAAAAAATATTGCAATATATTTTTAAATTAACACATTCGTTTCATTTTGCATCGAAATTGAATAAATATATTCAAGTAAATATAAAATAAAAATAAAATTTAAGTAAAATTTTATTTCTCACCTATATTTTTAATTCTTTCAATCATCTACTTGATTGATTTTATAAATTTTTTAATTGGAAAAATATTTCTGTTTTTCATTTTTTTACAGTTTTTAGTAATTAATATAAACATTTTGGTAAGAGGTTCAAATTTAAAAAAGTTTTTAATGCATTATTTGCTAATAAATATTTGGTGATTGTATAGACCTTAAGACTATAGTCTAAAATATAGTCAATAGTTTAATATATAGTATACTCAATAGTTTAGTTTATAATCTAGTATATAGTTTAGTATACTCTACGGTTTAGCCTATAGACTAGTCTATAAACCAGACTACAGTGCAGTATACAATTTAGTTTACAATATAGTGTATATACCAGTCCATGCTTTAGTCAATAGTGTAGTCTATAGTTTTATCAATAGTCAAGTTTATAGTCTAGACTACTGTCTAGTCTATAGTCTAAATTATAGTTTAGTTTATAAACTAATCTATAATCTAGTTTAAAGTCTAGTCTATACTTTATTCTATTCTTAGTCTTAGTCAAAAGTCAATCATGTAATCTAGTCAATGATTCAGTTTATAGTTTTAGCTAAAGTCTAGTCTATAGACTAATTCTTAGTCTAGTCTATATTCTCACACAAGGAAGAAAATCCATTTAGAAGAAGCTCGGTAATTGTATTATAATCGCTAGCAATTGTGTCAGAAAACCACTAATCCACAATAATGCATGTGATAGTAATTTGGATATGATAAAAGATGCTATTAGCACAACTGTGATAGTGATAATCTACACTAACGGCAATGAGAGACTGTATGAGGGTTGTGCAGTGTTCACGGACGGATCGAAGATGGACATAGGTACTGGTGCGGGAGTCTATATTATGGGCACGGATCTGAAAGGCTCTTTTAGACTCCCTGATGAGTGCAGCGTTTTTCAGGCTGAGATTCTCGGCATCTTGAAGGCCGCAGAATTAATCAGACAGAACGTTGTGAGGGGTACCGAGGTTACTCTCTATGAGGACAGTCAGGCGGCTCTGAAGGCCTTGGGGACACATATGGTGAAATCCAGGCTAGTTGCTGCCTGTAGGAGGTCACTGAGAGAACTGATGGAAAACTACATGGTGAGACTCTGCTGGGTGCCTGGCCACTGCAATATATCAGGCAATGAATTGGCTGATGAACTGGCAAGGCAAGGCAAGGCGCAGCAAAGGATGTCTCGGAGGGGGAAACCATTGTGAAACCCCCGCTAAGTTTCTTCTCTGGAAAGATCAATGATTGGATCTTGGTCAGAACCAATTTGGCTTGGGAGAGTAGAGAGGACTGTAAGGTGTCGAGGGCGATGTGACCGGCACTCGACAAGGCAGGCACAGGCACTCTTCTGGGCTTGAGTGGGAGGAGCTTAAGAATCATGATAGGGACCATAAGGGGTCACTGTTTGATAGGGAAGATGAGGTCTAGATGGGACGCTAGCAATTCCGATTATTGTAGAATGTGTGGAGACGTCGACGAAACCGAGTCTATTTAGCACATTATGTGCCATTGTCCACGATTGCAGCATCGTAGGATGAAGTGGCTGGGCAGACAATTCCTCGATGGGTTAAGTGACGTTCGGGACGTGGAGCTTGTAAACGTCATAGGCTTCGTCATGGGCATCGACTGTCTAAGGGAGCGTCAAGGGTACACCCCTAGGGGGATTGGCAACATTGTTAATCCTCTTATATAATTCTGTTTTATTCCTAATTTTTTTCTCTTCGTATTTCGTATTGGCAACATTGTTAATCCTCTTACATAATTCTGTTTTATTCCTAATTTTTTTTCTCTTCGTATTTCTATATCCTATAGCTTTCAATGAAGGAACTCACAATGGACCGAGATCGGTCTCTGGGTGGAAATGTGGTACATGTGGTATCACGTCAACCTTCTTTCTCTATCTATCTATCTATGACAAAATATGCTGCTAAGTCCTAAATATGCAAAATTATGCTGTTAGGACAAAAAAATATGCAAAAATATGCTGTAACAAATCTATGACAAAACTCATGAAATTGTCTGAAACCGATAAATAACTAATAGTTTGGTTCATATGAAGCACAGGAAAAAATGAGATTTTGCATATTTTTGGTTGTCCTGATGATGACTAAAGTAAAATATCGTCCAAAACTATGGATCTCTTAAAGCATATTTTTGAATTATTTTATTCTTCGAAATTTTGATAATAAACACGTGTTGATAATTCATTTTTAAAAATTCATAAACCTAACTTTTTAGGAAAAATTGTAACTTTTCAAACAAAAAATTTTAATTTTTTGCAAGCTGCCCCTGGCAACACTGTTGTTCAAGTAGATCCAACATAACCGTCGCAAGAAAGCAAAGAGATACATAGCGAAACGGTTAAATCCCTACATACCGAAAAATAAATAAATACCTTAGAGACTGGTGCTGCGCCAAATGATTGGCAAAGGGTGAGCCACCGAAAGGCAAGGAAGAAAAAAAATGACAAATTCCGTAATATGCGAGACCATGCGAGACCTATTAAAGCTAGTACATCTGAGTCATACGCTGATGTTATAAAACAGATGAAGAGGAAAATCAACATTACCGATATCGGGGTGGTGATACAGATTATTAGAAGAACAAAAACTGGAGAGTTGCTTGTAAAACTGAAGAAAAGCAAAGGTTAAGCCGAGAAGCTTAAAAGTGCTATATGTAGGGAAAACAAACGCTTGGTGGAAATGTCATGATTAGAACAGTTACTAAAAACCATGTCATAGATATCAGATATTAACAGAATGTTTTGTTTTAATGATTTGTAATATTTTAATATTATAAAATATGGAAAATTTAAATGTATCTATTGACTGTATGGAAAAACTTTATTTTTTAATTCCTATTTTTTTATTATATCACATAAAAGCTTTATTGATCTTCCATTTACTTACCCATCTAATTCTAAACATTAGTATATTTAATGTATTCTGGTTAGGGATCGCAATTTTTTGGATTTTTGGATTTCCCGAGACAGTCTTCCCGGGATGCTGGATTAATAAGTATAATTATCACTTCTCTCATTAGTTGAATAACTGAGACCAAATAAGATATGAATCCTTGCATTGGCAGATTTAAAACAGGATTTGTAAATGTACTGAGAGAAGGAAATTTTATCAATTCTTTAATCTAATGATTAATCAACATTGATGAATACTGACATAGTGTATACTATGAAAGAGTTCAGTGGATATCGACTCAATCTTAGGATTTAAAGATAATTACCATAAAAATAATGTATTTGAGGCGACAGAAAAATAGAAAAATTAATTAAAAAAATATTTAATCAGACATTATTCAAAGGTTTTAAGCAAGTTTCGTAAATTTTTTTTAATTTATTAAAAATTCACTTAAAAATGTAGAATTTAATAATTCTAAAGGCTGATAATTGCTTTTTTCTAAGCCTTCGGGGTTATTCCAACCTGAGTTCAAACGGTATTAAATTGTTAGTAGCTTCAATAGGGGGTCCGCGTACACCTAGGGGTCCGTACATTATAAGGAGTCCGCGAAGAGTTCTAAAGTAGTGTATAAATAATAAGAGATCGAAGCGGATCATCAAAGAGCCAAGTGATTAAAATATCTAATAAAATCACATAAAGTTTAAAAGTAGCGATTGCGATGTGCGAAAATATTTTGAAAATAGTATCGATAATGACTAATGATAAATATAAGAAATGCTTATATAATCAAGCATCAATTTAAAGCACTTTATTTATCCAAAAAGTTTCGAATTGTTACAGGCGATGAAAAGAGAAGCCACTATAATAATCCCAAGCCCGTCCAACCAGGAAAATCGACACCAAAGCCAAATAACAATAGCATCCAAGTAATACTAAAACAGGTTGAAACGATCACAAGAGACCTGTGCTGAACACAATTGATCAGTATGAAAAGAGCTTTAAAGAAAAAGTACCAGAATATGCGACCAGACATGAATCCAAGACTTTCCATCATGACCATGTTCGGTCTCATGATGTGGGATCAGTTAAAAAGAGGTTGGTACTCGTATGTTTTTTTTTATATAAAAATCGATAGGAATTAATGCATATACCAACAACCCAGCAAACATTTTTTTTACATTTGCATTTTGCATTTGTATTAATAAAAATACAAATATGTCTGAGGTAAATGAAAAAATTACTGAAAGGGTCCGCGAGGTGAGCTAATGTGGAACCCTTGCTCTAGTCAATAGTGCAGTCTATTCTATAATCTAATCTATAGTCTAATCTATGGTCTATTATATAGTATAGTCTATAATATATTCTATCGTCTAGTCTATAGTATATTCTATAGTCTAGTCTACAGTATATTCTATAATCCAATTTATGGTTGAACTTAAACTGTTTTTAGAAAATAAGAGAAAAATCAAATATGAGAATATTTGAAAACCTTATTTCTTGTAATAAATCTAAAAAAAAAAAACAAAATGTAATAATTAAATTTTTAACTTCAGGTATTTGTAAAGGCATTACATAAAAAAATTTTAACAAAATTCTTTGCAAATACTAAAAAATTGCAATTTAAAAAGGTTTTAAAATTATATATATATATTTTTGAAAAATATTGAGCTGAAATCAGTTAAATGGTTCATATATTAGGATACATTGACAAATACCCAGCAAAAACTTTTTGGTTTTCGGTAATAACAAATACTTATTAAAGTAGTTTCTTGGTAATGAGGCGTCATTATTATTTGCCTACTCTGTATTACTCAGTAGTATAATAGCACAGTAATACTACAATCACGTGGATGAGTGGGCTAGAGCGCCGGATTAACAACCGAAAGATTGTTGGTTCAACCCCATTCTGAAGCTGTTAGTTTTTTATAACAAAATGTTTAAAAAGATATTTTAAACTAAATAGAGTTTTTGTAGCTTAGGATGCTATGTGCGAGATGGTGTACTGAATAAGACGTTAGTCAGTAAAAACGAATGGTTAGTGTGTGTCCAAGTTCGAGTCTCACTGACGGCAAAATATTTTTGTTTTTTTTTTATTTTTGTTTTTGTTTAGGTACATATTTTTGAGTACCCCTAGAGTCAAAAAATAACTACATGAATTTGTGGACAAGTCGAACAAAAATAACTAGTTATTCAGGCTAGCTTTCCTACTAGCTTACCAGGAAAGCAAAGTTTTTCCTGGGTAGTTTCTGATCTTAACAAAAAAAGTCTGTGCCTTTTTGCGCCCCCTCGAAATATTTATTTTTTTTTTTTAATTCTATATTTTAGAAAAAATATAAAATTTTTTTAATTTTGTTTTTGGAATACAATTACAAGACAACATCATACATATATTTTGGACCCTGTTTTGCATAATTGTACTATAATCTAGACTATAGTGTAAAATTTATTCAATTTTCTGTGGGATCCTTCCCTTTCTTTCATTTAAGTATTATTTAAAACGCCAACACTTGAAAAATTATTTCAATATTTTATTTCTTTATTAAATAATTTCTAACAATATAAAATTTCTTAACATTCTGAACTTTTTGCTTTGTGGCAATGCAATTTTTTTTTCCACTTTAACACACTTATGTTATGTCGAAGTATTGGCAAGGGGTATTTGGGGAGGGACTAAGAAAAGCAAACGTTAATAAACAAATAAATTTTATATGAAATTAATTGGAATAAAAAACCATTACTTATAGGAAAAATAAAACAAATAAAAATTTACAATTGAGAACAAATATGCAAAACTTTTTATACTATTTCTACACCAAATATATTCGCTCACATTGAGACACTTTGTGGTGGTGTAAAGAAAAGATGGCAGCAAAAAAAAAAAAAAAGAAAAAAAAGTAAAATTAATAAACAATCAATAGATAAAAATTTCGTATTGCTAAATACTGCTACTCTACAGCCTCCAGACAGTCAGAAAATAGTTGAAAGAAAAAAATTTTAAGTGAAATATGTAGCAATAAAATTAGAAAGAATAAACACATATTCTTGACGTCTTGCAATTTCATAAAAGTTGAAAAAAAAATGAGAAGAAATATTTTCAGTTTTAAGAATTTTATAATTGATAAAAAAAAAGAAACAATTCTGAAGCAGATGAATTTGGGAAAAACTGGGTAAACAAATTAATTTTAAAAATATTCCAGGTGTTTTTTTTTTCTGGTTAAGAGGTCATGAATTTTTTATTACACTTTTTCTGTTTTCATTTATTTATTGATAATTTTGCTCACCTTTAAGTAAACCACAAGAAAAATTCACTGAATTTTTTATGATTTCTTTAAAAATCTCAAGAATTAATTACTGTATTTTTTAAATAATAATAATAATTATTATTATTTTTTTTTTTTTTTTGTTTATTTAAAAATGAAACAATTTATTAATTCAGTTATTTTTGGCTTTGCCTTTGAAAGAAGGTAAATTTTATTTCACACACACTTTTCAATTCCATTTAATTTTTTTTTTTTTTCAGTACCCGTGAAACCATAAGTAGAGTATTTTTTGTGTATTTAATTTTTGGCCTTAACCGTTCAATTATTAGTAACAAAATGATTTTTTTTCTTTGGTTGGTTGTGTGAACTGAACAAAAGTTTGTTTAACTTTGGGTTCAAAAGTTTATTTAATGAAAAGTGAAAATGCTTTAGTATTTTCTGTTATTTGCAAACTTTACAACTTGAAACTTAAAAAAGCTTTTTTTTATATATTCTATTTTTGCAAATGTTCCATATTTTAGTTAGATATTCCTTGTTGTTGCCTTTTAAGAGGTGGTGTTTTTATTTACTCCCTGTTAAAGAAAAAATGTTAAAGTAATGTTTGTCTCCTTAGCCTCTTTCTCCACCGTTCTCTGCAGAGATTCCATATTCACTTTCACTCTCATTTCCATATGCGCGAGTAAAAAAAAAAAAAAAAAATATTCATTCATAATTTGTCATTTATAAAAAAAATATGAGTTGTTTGTTTGTATTGACTATCAGTATTAAAACTACTCCATGTGGAGAAGCAACAATTTTGCTTAAAGGGTCAGGTTGGTTTTATTGGGAAAGTAAAGAACACATGTTTATTGTAATTGGATGTACGTAGTTAGACCTAATATAGCTATATGCCACATAAGCGACACTATTAAAACTGATTTAACTACATAGTATTGCAAGTTTAATATGCTGCTTAATATTATATAGTAGTGGTCAAAACATACGGAACTGAGATGATATTTCACTACCCAAATATTATTTATACCAATTTTTTTTTTTTTTTTTTGATATTTCCTAAAGTTTATTAATAAAGCAACTATTCCCTTAACTTATAGAGAAAAAAATAATAATTATTTAGTAGAATATTCGAAATAAAAGTGTTAAATATTTGCAACTAATTTTTTCTCTTTTTAATTTAAGCAATTTACAAATACTACGTTGTATACCCACTTAAAAACATTAGGCTTTTCAACCGTATACATTTGTTCTGTCAAATAAAGAACATAAAAAAACTCCAGTTTAACTGCATTTTATTAAAAAGTTGTTTATAAAAATTCATACAACGCACAGTGGGTTGAAATGTATCAAAATTGTAGCTTAATTCAAAATTAAAATTTACAAATTCTCAATAGAATTTGATATTACGTAAAACTACATAAAATTCAGCACTGAATGGTGTCAAGGCAACTGTTCTATGATGTATACTTTTCCAGTAGTTTATGGTTGAACTTAAAGTTTTAATTCTGTTTTTACAAAATAAGAGAAAAATCAAATATGAGAATATTTTAAGACCTTATTTCTTGTAATAAATCTAAAAAGCAAAGCAAAATGTAATAATTAAATATTTAACTTCAGGTACGAGTATTCGTAAAGGTATTACATAAAAAAAATTTTAACAAAATTCTTTGGAAATACTAAAAAATTGCAATTTAAAAAGGTTTTAAAATTATATATATATATATATATATATATATATATATATATATATACTTTTTTTTTTTTGAAGGGTTGAATTTTAGTTGTGAATTCAGCTTAAATCAGTTAAATGGTTCATATATTTGGATGCTATTGACAAACAAACAAGTTCTAATCTTATCAAAAAAGTGTGCGCCTTTTTGCGCGCCCCTTCGAAATATTTATTTATGATATTTTTTTTTTTTTGAAAAAATTTTATATTTTACAAAAAATTTTCAATTTTTAGATTTTGGTTTTGGAATACAATTACAAGACAATATCACACATACATTTTGGACCCTGTTTTGCATAACTGACCTAAAAAAGTAATTTTATGATGAAATTATCGCTTCATTTCTTTAAACGCCAAAAGTGGTTACCGCTCAACCCACTGTGCAACGCTGCAATAATTTTAAAAGATATTTTTGTTGTAAACAACAAGATTTCGTTTTTAAAAATTTAACAAAAACTATAGAATTTATTCGATTTTATCTCGAATAATTTACTTAAACTTTCCATCATACATTTTAAGGGTGTGAAGATAAATACGTCAGTTAAATACGTCCCACACGCTGTGAATTGATTTGTTAAAATGAACAAAATTATTTTTTAATAAAAAAACTATAACAGAATTAAATTTTAAATAAAAAAATCAAAATATATTTATAAAACACATTAAAATATAAAATTGTAAAAAAAAAATTCAAATATATCACTCTATACATAAAATTTCTTTGAACAAAAATCGAAAACTTTAAGTGGTCCTAATGGCCATAAGGAGCAGACATGGATCGGGTAAGCGGAAGAGTAGAAGTAGCCTAGGACTAGTAGATTCCAGAAATGTATGTTCTATGTCCAGATTCCATCTGTGATCAGAGATATATAATTTTTAAAAATGTGTTTTTTCACTATGGTCATATGGAAAAATGTGGAATTTTCAAGTGGCTCCAGTGGACATAAGGAGCAAACATGAAGCGGGTAAGCGGAAGAGTGGAAGTAGCCTAGGACTAGTAGATTCCATGTCCAGATTCCATCTGTGATCAGAGATATATAATTTTGAAAAATGTGTTTGTTCACTATGGTCATGTGGAAAAATGTGGAATTTTCAAGTGGCTCCAGTGGACATAAGGACCAGACATGAATCGGGTAAGCGGAAGAGTGGAAGTAGCCTAGGACTAGTATATTGCAGAAATGTATGTTCTATGTCCAGATTCCATCTGTGGTTTAGGGGTCAACCCGGGGAAAACAGAGCTAGTTCTTTTCATCAGAATGTACAGGATTGAGCAGTTTAGGCTACCGGTACTAGGGGGACTGAAATAAGACTGGCAAAATAGGCAAAATATCTTGGTGTGTTCCTTGATAGTAAATTATCTTGGAAGAGGAACACTCAGGAAAGGCTTAAGAGAGGTCTCAACGCCTACTACACATGCAGGAACTCCATAGGTAAGAGTTGGGGACTCAAACCGATGGTAGTAAATTGTATTTACACCTCGGTGGTGAGGCCAATTCTGACGTATGGATGTCTGGTCTGGTGGGAGGCAATGAGAATAGAGGATAGGGAGTCGTAGGAATCTTTTGTCTAAAGCCCAGAGATGTGCTTCGATTAGCATAACAGGTGCCGTAAGAAGCACACCTCAGGCGGCACTTGACGTCATTCTGCATCTCCTACCCATTGAGGAGTTTGTGATGGGAATGGCTGCAAGGAGCCTGCTTATACTTAGTGAACTAGGACTTACAGGATCAATCAGAGTAGGACATTCCAAACTTTTAAACGAGGTTAATCTCGGTGGACATGCCCTGGTTCCCTCTGGATCCACGGACTATATGTGCGCGGAGGTCGATTTCGGGGAAAATCCTATACTGATTATTCCGAGTAGGTCAGATAGGGAGAAACTATTCAGTGGAGTATAGGTATTCACTGATGGATCCAAAATGGATACAGGCACTGGTGCAGGTGTGTATCTAGTTGAGAAAAACATCAGGAAGACGTATAGACTACCGGATAGTTGTAGTGTGTTCCAGGCGGAAATTCTAGGTATTCTTAGGGCCACAGAATTGATTGCAGGGAACATTGAAATGAATACAGAGGTAACTCTGTATGTGGATAGCCAGGCTGCGCTGAAAGCCTTGAAAGGACATTTTGTCAAGTCTAGGCTAGTTAGCGACTGTAAGAGGGCTCTTACGAGATTGATGGGAGATTATCATATCAGACTCTGCTGGGTACCGGGTCATTGCGAGATAAATGGCAATGAGGTAGCTGACGATTTAGCTAGGAACGGCTCAGCTTTGGAAAGGACTGCAAGTGAAAGCGGTGTGAGACCACCTCTAGGCTTTTACTATAGGTTAATTAGGGAGTGGATTCGGGATAGAACCAATCATGCATGGAAATGTAGAACGGACTGCAGATTATCAAGGGTCCTATGGCCCAAACTTGATAGAGCAGATACAAATCTACTTTTGGGCATGAACAGGGAAAACCTGAAGACTATGATAGGTATTCTGACAGGTCATTGTCCCATAGGGGGAATGATAGGGAATTGGGATAGAGGTTCCTCCGGTCTGTGCAGAATGTGCGAAGATAATGAGGAGCTAGAGACGGTGGAACATTTCATATGCCACTGTCCGTGTCTACAACTAAGTAGGCAGAAATGGTTAGGCAGTCGATTCCTTGACGAATTGGACAGTATATCGAGAATAGATCTCGATAGACTAATAGGATTCGTCATGGGAATAGGCTGGCTAAGAGGGGGTCGTTGGCTTAGAGCGAGCGATTTGGGGCGGTAGTACTTTTCCTTTCGCGATTCTTTCTATTCTTTTCTATACTTTCAGCTTTTTCTCTATCATTTTCCTTCCTGCCCTTTTCTATATCTCGTCTGTAGTTTTTTTCTATATTCTTTACGAAGGGATTCACAATGGACCTCTTGGTCTCCGAGTGGATGCACAAGCACTCTTCTGAGTGCTGTGCCACCCTTCTCTACCTACCTACCTACGTAAATCTGATATAGTTTTTTTTATTAAAAAATAATTTTGTTCATTTTAACAAATCAATTCACAGCGTGTGGAGCGTATTTAACATCTGTGTGAGACATATTTAACTGACGTATTTATCTTCACACCCTTATATATTTTTCATTTTTAATTTTTGCTTCAATTTAAACATCAATTAAAATACTTTGTCTTAAAATATATGATGAATTTTTTTTGAATAAAGTTTAAGAATTTTTTTTTAACTTTTTGAGCTTTTAAGCGATTTTAAAGGTAGATATCTCGTTTTATTTTAAACAAAATATCATTTATCTTAGTCTTAAAGAAAAAAATTCAAAAAATTTACATCGAAGTCGAAATTTTGAGAAAGTAAATAAATTTAAAAATGTCAAATAAAATATTTTAATATAGTTCTTCATCTTTCTATTGTAGGAACTACTTAAAGGGTGTTTCGTAATTTTTGAAAATTGTGAGATGTTTTCAAGAAAATATTCAGTAGAGTGTACCGAGAAACTGAATACAGAAAAAAAAAAACACTAAAAAAATTTAAAATTGGTCTTTAGCGATTGAATTCTATATTTAGGGAAAAAACAAGTAACGATTTTTTTTCTCGAAATGGGTCTCAAAAAATTCCTCAAAATTACGATTTTTTTTTTATTGCAAAAATATTGAAAAATTTTTTCTAAATAAAAAAATGTTCTCAAAAATAGGAAAATATTTATTATATCTTAATAAAACTGGACCAATATATCAGTCACAAGCTAATTTATAATAACCGTTAACTATATTAAAGATATTTAGTGATTTATTTCTTATAAAGTAATTTTATAAATTGTACCGGAAGTTATTCTATGAAAAATATTTTTTTATTTAAACAAGACATTCCATAACTCAAATTCTCAAAATGTGAAAAACAAACATTTTGGAAAAAAACATTTGTCCCCATCACCTCCGATTTCAGAAAATATATACTGTCGTACAAAACCAAGTGCGTTTTGCCTACTCTTGCTATTTACTTCATAATAATTGTCTTCTAGGTGCATTATGGGCTATTTTTTTTATGTCCAGGTAGTTGTCGTTTTATATTGTTTAAAATTGTTGTGTTGGCCGTGGTATTTGTGCGACAAAAATAAAGGGACACTTTACTAAATTCTTTAATTTGACTGCCAATTTTCCAATTTATTGTTACAAAATGAAAGGTAGATACTTAGGAAATGCTCAATCCGCCCATATTATTATGAAGTCTTCGACAAAAATTCAAGAAGACTTTTTGATTCCAGTCAAAAATTTCTTAACATCTATTCTTTTCTGTCGTTTCACACATGCCCTAATTAGAAAAATATATCAGGCGGAATAATATCATTAACTTAAAAAAATAATCCTTGAAACCTAGTGGGACCAAATGGAAATATTTTGACAATAAATCGGCGATTTCTAAGTAACTGTTTCGATTGATGAAGAATATATGAGCTGTTCTAAGAAATCCATTTATGAGTTTCTGTTTAAATTTTGCGAAATCGTAAAATTTCCAATTTTTCTTTACCTATTGATATTTTGAAAAACTTTAAAAATCATAAAACTATCTAACTTAAAACAACAATATTTCGGAGATCTTAGAGTTTTTGAAAAATATAAAATTATTATTGCAATTAATCTCCTAAATGTAAATTTTCTCAGCATCCCCCCATGATCTCACTCTAAATTTTTTATATATGTTGTATAAAAATGGAAGGTATGATTTTTTAAATATCCATGATATAAGGACGAATATTGATTTCATTATCCTTTTCTTTTCAAAAATGGTGTCTTTTAAGAAATAATTAGAAACCAGATTTATTAGGCACCAATTTGAGCCAAAGTTAGTTAAAATCGGATAAGGAAGTACGAAGATATATGGATGTAAACTTCATGCATTTTAAAATTTTTTTTTAAATTTGATTTGTTGTCTCTCAAACAGAAGCATATACAAACAGAAGTTTAACTTTTTCAAATGTTTGCAAATATCAAAATTCACATTGCATGAAAAGATATTAGGAAACGCGATATTAAATTTTCGCGCTAAAACTCATAATATTTGTTTTTAATTTCTGTAAGCATGGTTCTGGGACTCTCAATGGCCTCCGAGTTATTACAAAAAATAAAATGCAGCATAAAAACCAAAAATAATTATTTTTAAAGCAATTTTAAGCATGAATTTGGTCACTTTATTCGTTGTGACTTTCTTCAATAACTCACAAACTATTGAGTGCACGACACTTTTAGAGAATATATGTATATTTTCACAAATTTAAAATTTAAAAAAATAAAAATAAAATAAAAAATTTAAAAATACCGTTTATTTTGATTAAAACACTAAAAATTATTTTTTAATAAAAATAAAATCAAAAAAATTTTCCCGAATTAATTACATTTCTGCACAATAAAAAAAAAGACCATCTAATGACTGTGCTCTTCCTGCTAATGACTCTTAATGGAACTATCATGTTATATAAAAACATATTTCAGGTATTATTTTAACTATAGACCTCAATGAACGTTGTAACATATATGTATATTTTAGAAGATATTCGTATTTTTATAAAGACAATTTATATTATTTTTGAAGTATTGTAAATCGCGAACCATCGTCAAAATCATACTAAACTAGGTATTTGCGTTACCAATGTTAATGTTAATATTCTTGCCAATAACAATATAAACTGAAATAAATATTTAGTATTTATTATGACATTTTTTGTAAAATATATGTAGTCACATATATTTTGTTTTTATGTTTTGAAAAAAATGAGTGATTTTTTTGAAAATTTAGTTCGAAGTGCCTCTCATATAAACTTCTAGTTTTATTCTATGGCTTAGGCCCTCCTCTACATTTTTCCTATAAATCATATTTCGATCAGTCCAGAAATTTGGGAGATATATTCATATTTGTTACAAGTCTACTTTTTCAATAAATGATATTCTAATACAAATTTTCTAACAAACAATTATGCAAAACAAATATTAAAAAAAAGTAATAGTTTTTATCATTTTTAAACACAAAATTGATTTTCTAAATATATTTACAAAACAAATGTTAAATCAAGTGCACTTTTAAAACCAAATAATAAAATAAAAACAAAAACAACCGGCTTAAAAAAATTTTGCAAAGAAAAAAAAGTACTACAAATATGTAGATGTCAACACACTTAAAATAACAAAAAAAAAAAAAATATATATATAAGAGCCCCAACAAAAACATTTCATTTATCTAATAAAACATAAATAAATATAAACAAAAATACAACAAAAGCGAAACGGAAAAAAGAGCATCATTACTAAAACACAAAATAAAAGATGATAATAAAAAAACAACGACATAAAAAAAAAAATCATTAGTACGACAGCTGCTGCTGATAAACCATGATAAAAAATACAGCTGTTTGGTTGGGTGTTTGTTTGTGTTTAAAAAAATGTAAACAAAAACATGGCCAAAATGTAAACAGAGAATTTGGTAAACAAATCATAATAGGCTCTCTGTTATTATAAACAATGTGTTGCTCTCTATTGCGAGTATACAAAGAGTAAGAGATAAGTTAAAGCTTTCTTGCAAGAGTAGAGATAAGTAACAAAAATTTGTTATTTTTATTAAACGCGCATGTTATAAATAAAGCTTAAAAGTTTTTTAAAATAGGCAAAAAAAAAGCTTTAAAGAAAATTTTTAAGCTTTCGATAAAGCCAAGAAAGGATACAAGTTAAGGATGTAAAATGAAAGGATTTGGAATTTAGTTAACTAACGGTTTTTAAGCAAATTACTTGTGCCATAAAAAACGGTATATATTATGGTTAAAGTGGAAAGAAATTTATAAAAAAAAAATATACCAAAATTAAGATAGAGAAATGTTATATATAAAATAAAATATGATATAAAAAGAAAATATCAAAATAAATTAAAAAAAAAAAATAATAATAATTTCTAAAAAGCAAGTAATAAAGTTAAAAAATGTATATTTATAAAAGTGTTATTAAAAAACTGTGCAAATTTTAATAAAAATAAAAATATGAATAATATAACTTCTTAATAAACTTTCCTAAATTTGTTAAATTGAAAAGCATTATATTAATTTCATATTTCACTAAATTCAACAAAAATTATTTTATTCCTTCATTTGGCTTAGAAAAAGAAATCATTTTTAATGTAACACACCCATAGAAAAATATTTTTTGTCTATTTTCTTTCTATACAACAACATTTTGCCTATAACTAGATTAAACACATTAAAACAAGTTTCTTTTACAAAGAAACCAGAAATCTACAGAACAAAAAAAAAAAAAAAAAAAAAATACAAGCGAAAAAGCATCATGAGCACAACACAATTTTTTAGCATCAACCTTTAAAGAGCCAAAAAAAAAAAATGTATAGAAAAAAGCTGAAAAAACAACATTATACACAATTCACTTCCTCATCCTCTTCCTCCCACTCAAAAATCCAAAACTCACGAACATTATTAAAAGCAGTGGGGGAGTTAGAAGAGGAGGTGACAAAACTTATCTATAGAAAAATACTTCACTACATACTCATACATTTCTATATAAATGAATATCATTTATTTCAGTTTGGCTCAGTATAAATATGTATGTAGTTCAAAACCAGATACACACTTATATTTTAGTTTCATTACATTTACACCCATTTTAAACTCCTAACAGCATCACTGGTTGTATGTCGTCTGTCCGTCCGTCGGTCTGCCTGTCTTTCAGATCTTTAAAACAGCTATACCATTTAGTTCATTCATTTATATTATGTTTGGATAAAATCCAATAATATAATTGGTTTTCAATTTACGACATACAAATAACAAATAGATTTTTCTTTAAAATAAATATATATTATTAACATGAAGTTACAATGAATACTTTTTACAATAAATAAAATGATTTAACATTCGAGGAATTTATAATTTCATCGTGTTGTCATTAAGAGAAAATTTTTATACATTTTCTTATGAAAATGGTAAAAATATTACTCTGCTTTACACTTTTTATTTTCACTTAAAAAACGACCTAATGCAGATTGTAGATTTTCTTGAGTACTTTAGCTTTTTAGCTACGAGTATATTAAAATGTACATAAATTATATTAAGTAATGATTTATTCAATATTTTTCTATTTAGTTTCCTTTTCTTTTTTTTCTTTTCTTTAAAACTAAACATATTTACATATAGCGTAATTCCCCAAAATTTCAACCTACAGTTACAGTTTTAAAAATTTTATATCTTCGGAAAGGAAATTACAGATATTCCTCTTTATCACAAAATAATAAAAGTTACACAAATTCCTGGCGCAAGGACCTCTAAAATGAAAAAAATATTCTTTATCCTTGAATATCCTGGAAAAGGCACTTTTAATTTTCATTATTTTATGACATGATGTTTATAATCAATTTGTCGTTATAGTGTAGAAATTTTAAAATGTGATCTCAAAGGGGATCAGAAGTTATAACAGTTTGTCTATAGCAGTTAGTACAATTTTACTAACAAATTAATATCTCTTTAAGTGTTCTGATACTTTTATTTTAAATTTAGTATCAAAATAAATAGGAAAGGATAAAAAGGCAGCAGAATGATGTTAACAATCAATTTGTCGTTATAGTGTAGAAATTTTAAAATGTGATCTCAAAGGGGATCAGAAGTTATAACAGTTTGTCTATAGCAGTTAGTACAATTTTACTAACAAATTAATATCTCTTTAAGTGTTCTGATACTTTTATTTTAAATTTAGTATCAAAATAAATAGGAAAGGATAAAAAGGCAGCAGAATGATGTTAACAATCAATTTGTCGTTATAGTGTAGAAATTTTAAAATGTGATCTCAAAGGGGATCAGAAGTTATAACAGTTTGTCTATAGCAGTTAGTACAATTTTACTAACAAATTAATATCTCTTTAAGTGTTCTGATACTTTTATTTTAAATTTAGTATCAAAATAAATAGGAAAGGATAAAAAGGCAGCAGAATGATGTTAACAATCAATTTGTCGTTATAGTGTAGAAATTTTAAAATGTGATCTCAAAGGGGATCAGAAGTTATAACAGTTTGTCTATAGCAGTTAGTACAATTTTACTAACAAATTAATATCTTTTTATGTGTTTTGATACTTTTATTTTAAATTTAGTATCAAAATAAAAAGGAAAGGATAAAAAAGCAGCAGCATGATGTTTACAATCAATTTGTCGTTATATTGTAGAAATTTTAAAATGTGATCTCAAAGGGGTTCAGAAGTTATAACTGTTATAACTGTTTGTCAAATTAATATCTTTTTAAGTGTTCTGATATTTTTATTTTAAATTTAGTATCAAAAAAAGAAAAGGATAAAAAAGCAGCAGCATGATGTTTACAATCAATTTGCCGTTATAGTGTAGAAATTTTAAAATGTGATCTCAAAGGGGATCAGAAGTTATAACAGTTTATCTATAGCAAATTAATACCTTTCTAAGTGTTCTGATATTTTTATTTTAAATTTAGTATCAAAATCAATAGTAAAGGATAAAAAAGTAGCAGCATGATGTTTACAATCAATTTGTCGTTATAGTGCAGAAATTTTAAAATGTGATCTCAAAGGGGATCGGAAGTTATAACAGTTTGTCTATAGCAAATTAATATCTTTTCAAGTGTTCTGATATTTTTATTTTAAATTTAGTATCAAAAAAAAAAAAAAGAAAAGGATAAAAAAGCAGCAGCATGATGTTTACAATCAATTTGTCTTTATAGTGTCAAAGTGGATCAGAAGTTATAACAGTTTGTCTATAGCAGATAGTACAATTTTACTAACAAATTAATATCTTTTTAAGTGTTCTGATAATTTTATTTTAAAGTATCAAAATAAAAAGGAAAGGATAAAAAAGCAGCAGCTTTTTAAGTTTTTTTTTTTTTTTTGTATCTATTTAAGTGTTCTGATACTTTGTGAATCATATGGGAGCCATGATCAATTATGGTCAATACCGATCATTATGGAATTTAGTGGAGTGATCAGTACATGTGCAAAACTTAGTTGTGTTAAAATTTATGTCGATATTGATATTTATATGAGATTTATGCAAGTTTAAGTGATTTTCCGGAATGGGACTATATGGATTTATGCGCTTTTAAGTATATATACAAAATTTTAAATGCTATTTTGTTTAGAATAAAACAAGATAAAATTGTGTAAAAACTTAAAAAATTATTCAAAATTGTCTAACTGAAAACAAAATCTTGTCATAAATATATATACAGATACATACATACCATACCATACCATACATACATACATACCATACATACACACGTATAATGTGTATTTTTTTCAATGTTCAAAAAGTTGCTCTTAATATTTGACCAAAACATAAACAAATGTATACGATTAAAAAGCCTAATAACTAGGGCAACCAAAAAAATGCTCTAAAGAAGTATTTTATGCGCATAAAAAATGCTCTTAAAATTACAAAAAATATGCTCTTAAAATATTAGTTAAAAACTCACATGAGTTTTAATAACAATTGCTTGAAAATATTTTCTTTTTGTATTAGGAAATTATTAATTTATAACATGAAAATTATTAGGGAATAAGATTTGAGAAATACTGAAAAAAAAAACAATGTCACTAATGGTAAATTATGTACAAAAATCTATTTAGTAATATACAAAATTATGTTTTTAAGTACAAAATATGCCATCTAAAATAAGCATATTCTATGAAAATATGATAAAATATGCTGTCAAAAATCGATGCCCAAATTCTTAAAATTGTCTGAACAAATAATTAACTAACAGTTTGGTTCATGTGAAGTCCAGAAAAACATATGATTTTGGATATTTTTGATAGCCCCGCTACACAAATACAAAAATGTTTCTAAATGAGGAGAAATTAAATGAATTTATACTTCTATTAACAAACAACTAAATAAATTAGATTCAAGTGAAATAAATAACCATAAAATTTATACTGATAAAGTTATTTGTTTACAATTATACCTGTTAAGTAACACACAGAGAGCGATTTTTTCTTGTGACTCACGATAAGAAATTATTCTCTTTTTGTAACAAATTGTAAACAAATATACTTCTTAACATAATTTTTGCAGGTATTTCTCTTAAACTTAATTTATTTCCGTTGTTAGTTAGTAGAAGTATGGAGTTTTATATATCATTGAAGAGCTTATATTTTTTTGATTTTGAGGAAAACATGTTTTTAAAAAATAAAAAAACAAACCGTTTCGGTATAACTGCTAGAGGGTTATATTGCCTTAGTTTGAGTCTTATTTGTTGAAATATTTATGTGTAAAAAAAAAAACTCAAAAATCCGAAAAACCCGAAAAATGGAGATTTTTTCAATATGATCCAGTTTACGAAAGAATAACGTCAGAATGAACATTTTGAGAAACGGTATCTTAAAATGAAGTAAATTTTCATTTGAGCTGGGAACATCAATACTTTTTATTTTGGCGCCACCCTAAAATCCATATACACTGAGTTTTGTAAAAAAAGAATATTAATAATAAAGATTATATTAAAGTTAGAATAAAAAAAAAAAATTCCGACCTCTAATTCTATGTTTTAAGTAAAAAAAAAAAAAAACTATAAATGGATCACAATATACATAATTAGGTAAAAAAAATTGTTTTATTACGGACAAACAAACTTGTTACATAGTAATGATATTTATATAAATATATAAAGATTTAGAATATAAAAAATAGCAAATGCAAATCTATATAATTCGTTTGAAAGAAAAATACGTAAGTTATTTGGCAATTTATTAAAGCAACACGGAGCAGAAATACTTTTTCAAAAATATGATTGGAGATTATAGGATTAATTATCTGGGGATTCTTTGCAGACCTTTAAAATATGAAGTATTTTCGATGTAATTTGAGATTACTATTTCTAATGATGGCATAAAAAATTTTTCAAACGAACAAACGAGAAACTTTTTCACATAGCCCGAAATATGATGACGCAAACCTATATTATAAACAAACATCATTAACGCGTTACCTAATTTTTTCCTGATGTTAGAAATAATATAATATATTATAGAATATAATCGGCGTAAGACACTACAAATTTTACCATTTAAATCCAAATAGGAGCCTTTGTCTTAGAAATTAATTTGACAGGGTCCATTACACAATACGATCAAAAGAGAAATGTATATTATTTCCTAATACATTAGAGAAATCACGTCTGCATTTAAATAATAGGAAAACACCATCAACATCAGCACGGACCATTGAGAAACTCCAGAGCTAAGAAACATCATGCTTGAATTAACGTTATTAACAACAACGAACTAAAAACTTCCACTCAAGTATTAGAACATAAGATCAGCCTGTAGATCGCGATAAGTTACATTTATTTCAGAGTTTCATAATAATTATTTGATGATTAATGGAATTAAAGGCTTTAGAAATATCAAGAGAAATTAACACACACAATTCATTTCTGTTGTACTATAACTAGGGCGAATAGCAAACTTAGACTTATAAAGACAAGGTAAAAAAAAACTATATGAAACTTCAAGTACATTACCTTCGACAAAGCCGGCAAAATAGAAATGAACTTAATCAATCGGTACGACACGAACGATTTTTATTTTTTCCTTTAGCAAAAAAAAAAAAAAAAAAAAAATCCAAAAATTTAAGGGATATATAAATAAACAGAAAAAAGATATTTTATGCTATTTATTATAATCTATACAAGTTGTCCGACTCTTTGACAAAGGTACCTAGCTTTAAGTGTGTTAGTAGAAAAGTACTTGTTTCTATGTATGTTTAGTATTAAAATTTGTTTGAATTTTGAGTACCAAAAATAGGAACTCTGTTCTACAAAATAATTTCTAAAAAGAACAAAATAAAATGCCAAAAATAAATAAAACATTTTTTTTTTCGTTTGTGCAAAATGGACCCGGATGAAATATAAAAGTGTTTAAGCAGTGTTGCAAAAAATTGTAAAATTATATGAGCAAGTGTAATAACGCGTAAAAATGCTTAATAATTCGTAAATTTGCATGTAAAAGTTTTGTGTTTTTTTCTTTGTTTGCAATTTTCTCAATTCACACGGCACCCATATATGTGAGATAGCAATTTCAAAAACTTTGTATACTTTGCTATATATTATTAATATAATTTATATGACAATTATGTATATTTTTACAGCAAAATTTAATGTAATCGAAAAAATTAAAAGAGGATAGATAAAGGAATCAATATCAGGTTTAAGGGAAATTGCTAGATTACTGCAATTTCCTATTATATATAAAATTATATTGGAGCAGGATGAACTTTAGTTTATTATTGTTATATCGTTTTAATTTTAAATAAAATAAATAAGAATATTATATATTGATCCAACCTTAATATCTACATATATATTATTTATTACATACATTTATTAATGTTGAATAAGTTAACATTTATTTTGAATACATATAAAATATTTTAATATATCCAGTTAAAAAGCTACGTTATTTTGGTGACTTAGAAAATCGAGATTTTTAATGCTGGAATTACCCTCAAAATGTTTTTTTTTTTGTGGAATATATCAAACTTTAAAATATATGATGTTCTAAAGCAGATCTTCAACCCACATTACATTGTTTTTTCGAGTGAAAATAAAAGGTGTGATTTTGTAGCACTTTTATTTTGCGTAAATATAAAAATATTTTTTGTCGGTACAAGGGAAGTTTTTTTATGTTTTGCGAAAAAAAAAAATTTTTTAATTATTTTCAAAAAAAAAAAAAAAAAAAAAAAAAAAAACAACATTAAATCTAATAACAAATTTATAATGTTTGATGTTTTAACGGTTAATGTTCTGAGAAAGTTTTTACTAGGTCAAATTTCTTCTCCCATAGTTTCATAGAATATCGCGAAGGGCATTTAAAAACATTTGTTTTACAAATAAAAAAAAAAAAAAAAAGTAAGCAAGTATGTGCAAAAAATTATATAAAGGTTGTATGGGCCAAGTGTCATTAAAATATTGCTATATTTAAAGTATATATGATCATTAAACCCCTATTCCGAGAGAACATTTGTATGGGGGCTAGGTGAAATAATGGACCGATCATAACCAATTTCAATAGGCGTCGTCCTTGAACCATAAAAGATATATGTGCCAAATTTCATTAAGTTATTTTCAAAATTGCAACCTGTAATTTGATTACAATGTTTACATGGACGGACAGACAGACAGACGGACGGAAAAACATCGTTAAATCGACTCAGAAAGTGATTCTAAGCCGTTTGGTATATATTAAGGTGGGTCTTAAATCAATACTTTTGGGTGTTATAAATGAAATGTTATTAAGAATGTGTATGTATGTATGAATGTACGTACGTATGTATGTATGTGTGTGTGTGTGTGTGTGTGTATGTATGTATGTATGTATGTATGTATATATGTATGTACGTATATATATATATATATATATGTACGTATATATATATGTATGTATGTATGTACGTATGTAAGTATGTGTGTATGTATATATATATGTATGTATGTATACATGTGTGTGTATGTATGCTTGTTGTATGTGTTTATGTATGCACCCAGTGGTAAAAAAGAAGGGATAAAGAGCCCTTCTAGAAGGCCTTTTTATGGCCAGAAGAGCTTCTCCCTGCATTCCATGTTCATGTATTTTTTATATGCGATGTCATTGGGAGCAAGTCCTTACACATTTGCGACCCTTCTAAAAGACCTCTTGAATAAAAACTGCCAGCAGGATTTCTGGAAAAGTGCTACCAACAGACCTTCTGAAGAAAAGCGGTCAGCAGGTCTTCTACACTATTTAATAAAATATTTTTCTATTTATATAAAATAAGAATTTTTTTGTTCTAAATTATTGTAAGCATTAAAAACATATCTGAACTTATGACAAAACATCTTAAGTCGAGATAAGACAATTTATCCAAAAATTTATATTTACATAGAAATTTTTGATTTTTTTTTAAATTATTTAACTCTCCTGAAAAACAATTTAAGTGTTTATAATTATGATTTTTTTTTCAAAAGTGTAGATACCCAGCAAAAACTTTGCTTTCCTGGTAAGCTAGCAGGTATAATTGGAAACAAAAATAAACTACTGATTTTTTGCCTGAATAACTAGTTATTTTTGTTCGAGTTGTCCACAAATTCATGTAGTTATTTTTTGACTCTAGGGGTAATAAAAAATATGTACCCAAACGAAAACAAAAATAAAAAAAAAACAAAAAAATTTTGCCGTCAGTGAGACTCGAACTTGGACACAAACTAACCATTCGTTTTTACTGACTAAAGTCTTACTCAGTACACCATCTCGCACATAGTAGCCTAAGCGACAAAAACTCTATTTAGTTTAAAATATCTTTTTAGACATTTTGTTATAAAAAACTAACAGCTTCAGAATGGGGTTGAACACTCATCCACGTGATTGCAGTATCACTGTGCTATTATACTATTGAGTACTTATTAATGTAATACAGAGTAGGCAAATAATAATGACGCCTCATTACCAAGAAACTACTTTAATAAGTAGTTGTTATTACCGAAAACCAAAAAGTTTTTGCTGGGTATATGTAATATAAACAATTCAGCTTTTAATAAAATACATATAATAAAAACTATCAATAAAAAATAAAATTAACTGAGAAAAACACAAACTACTCAAACAAAACATTATACAAAACTAAATGAATTATTATTATCATAATTATTATTATTAATATTTTTTTAATTTCTGCTTTTAATTATGATATTGTTTTTGTAACGGTTTCTGAATGGCATAGATTAATAAGTAATAAGTAGATTAATAAGTAGATATTTATGTGAGAGAAAAAAAAACCTGATTCAATTGTCAAAAATCGAATTCATGCAACAACAAAATACATGTAGTCACATATATTTTGTTTTTGTGTTTTGAAAAAAATGAGTAATTTTTTGGAAAATTTAGTTCGAAATGCCTCTCACATAAACTTCTAGTTGTATTCTATGCTGAATGGTTTTGTTTTTTCTTAAAACAAAAAATATTGTAATCTTTTTACCCTTCTAAGAGAAGTGAATTAAGACGCTGTAGTTTTTATACATAGAATTGTTGTTGCTTAAAACGAAATATATTAAAACAAGTACAGTTCCTTACTCTCCTTCCAAGAGAAGGGAATTCGGAAGTTCTATTGGATATTTTATAAGGCAATGATGAGGCATTCTTGAAGGCCTTACTATATAAGGCTGGTTAACATGAGCAACTACATCTTAAAGAAGGTGTAATGGAACTTCTAGAAGTTATATTTACACCAGCATGATGATGGCCTTTTTAAATCCAAGAACAAAAAGTAATATGATTTCTACACAAATTTTAATTAATAAAAACAAATCGTCAGCCTCTTCAAGAGATATATTCTGGCTTTTTAACAGTAACAAAATTTCAAGTGTTACATTTTTTCTCTTAGATTTTGTTGGTTTTCGTAAGCTGCAAATTAATGGATCTGATGATATTAATATTCTATACAGCAATTCTGTATTGGAGTACTCTCTAGATGTTTTTCTTGTGAAATGTTCGCGAAAGTTTTTACAATCCTTATTTCTTACCTTCTGGGCTTCTTCGTATAATTGGCCAGTAGATACAATACATTTTTGGATTATATCTTCCAATTGAAATAAAATTTTATGTAGTGTAGCGCGCATAGAAAACCATTTATATTTTTTTACAGATAAATATTCCTAGTTTCTATAGCATAATTTTCAAAAGCAACAGAATCGATTTCATGAACACATCTGAGAGTTTCCAAAACAATGTGAAAATGTTTCATCAATTCTACATCTAGGCCAATAATTTCTGTAGTCTTTTCTACATTATGAAAAAAAACGCCTTACAGTGTTATCATCATTATAATTTCCAGAATTCGGTTTTGGAATATTCATTAGTAACCCCATTTCATTTCGAAACTTCACTTGAATATTCGTTTTTCGCTCTATCATTTTTGCCTTGTTAGCCTCTCCTCTCACTTGCCAACTTTAGGTACCCAATCTGTGTGAAATATATAACAGACACTCCATTAAACGAATCCATGCATGGGGAGGTGATAGTCCTACATGTAGCATATTTTTTTGGTCAACTGTCTTTTTCATAATTATGTTTACATCATTTATTACAGTAGGGGTAGCATCACATAAATAGCAAGCTTGGGAGGATGAATATTTTGAAATAGCATTACTGACCTTACTATCCATTATGCATAGATTAAGACTCGCAGAAACAGAAAGTGGCTTGTCTTCGATTGTTGCAGATAAAGGCGAATTCAAACAGGTAACCTCACTTAATCAGCTGATTATTTTTTTCAGTACTTAGAGCTGTCAAAATCCATATAAGCAAACTCTATGATAAAAAAAAATAATAATGAATTCTCCATATTGTTGTTTTTGTAGAACTGCTACCACCTGTTTTATTGTGCGGATGTTGGCATAAGAAACATAATTTAATTTTCATAATTTTTGACTTCATTTAAAATCAGATCTTTGCTCTCTTTGCTAAAGCAAATATGAATTTAATTGGGAGAAAACACCTTATTGACGAGGGAGCTGAATTTTTCTAAATTATAATTTTTTAGTTATTGTTCATATTTTTAATAGACATTTCACAATTGGCTGTGCCATCACAACCCCTTTATGTCAACAAAGTCACTTGATTAAAATCAATATTTGTCAAAAGAAAAGTCTCAAACCTGTATGATCAATCAATGATTGAAGATTGATTTCGGTAAATGACTCTGTCACAGTTATTTTTTCTGGATAACGAATTTTGAATTAATGTGGGATATGTGTTATCTTAATAATTGATAGTCATGTATAGATAAACGCTTGATCGGTGGAAGGGCTCAAGGTTTTTATTTGAACTCATTATAATTTTTTTTTTGTATAAATTTCCCTCTTTTTGGAGAAGCAGTTATGAGTTCACCAACATTTGCATTTCGTCTGCCGTCAGTACCTGATACCGATTAGTAATTTTCAGAAGATCTCTAACTTTTCTGTTTTTTTTTTTAATACAACTGAACAATCTTAGAAATGTTTACTAGGCCTTCCATAAGTGTTTAGTGGAGGAGGAATATTGTTTCCAATAACAAACATTAATAAATCAATCTCTTTAATTAAACAATTTTTATTTGAATGTAAAAACCTTGGTTTTATTCCTTTCGCTAATAGCCATTTTGTTTGAAATTATTTAATTGATTCAATAACAATAGTTTTGTTTGAATTTGTACTAATATTTCCAGAAATGAACTCAATAACACTCAAACTTTTCTTGTTCTTTGTTGCAAGCAACTAAAGATCAAAAATTTCTTGGTGAAAAATATGCTGACACATAATTATTTATTGCTTTGTAAAAAGAAAAGGAGCAAGTTGGAGCAAAATTTTAGTACTGATTTTGGAAGACCACTTATCAGGCATTACAATAGTATGATTTAGATAACGGAACTTTGGGGGAATTTTTAGTTTTTGTCTAATAAAAACTAATATAAAAAGAAAAAAAATGACAAAAAGTTTAAGACCGAAAAATCTCCAAGTTTTTTTTTCTTGATAACCTTTTTCAAATTATTAATATTTTCTATGATAGATTACACATCAATCTTTCAAATAAAAAAATATTCATAAAGATTTTGGTTAAGTTATCTTAAAAATTGCCATCCAAAGACGGGCAGATGCGCGGATCATGGCTTAAGAACAAAAAAAAAAAAAAAAAAATTGCAAAATTTATTTTGTAAAAAATTTATTTTCAGAACAAAAAAAAAACCGTTTTATTATGTAAATTCAACCTTTTCTTAATTTTTGATTGTTGTATTTTTCATTAGGATATTTTATTAATTTTATGTTTTGAAAAAAAGTCAATATCTTTTGGCGTCCGCAAATGGCAAAAGAAATATTAAAAAATCTACACATAGGCTTTTTGTATAGGAAACTTTTAATTTTTTTTTTTTGTTCTTGAAAAAGTCCTAGCAAAAAACAATTTCCTTATTTTCTTAAAGAAATCTACACATAGGACTTTTTCTAATTTCAAAACCCGTTGAGGTAATGGAAAACTCTTTGCGATAATAAAAAAAAAAAAAAATAATAATAAAATAAAAAAATTACACATAGGACTCTTCGTCAGCGCACCGATGCACAATGTGCGATTCAAAAAATTAAATGGAAATTATTATGGAATTTCGGAAAGACTGCTCCGATTTAAATGAAATTCCACATAGTGATAATAAAGGTGAAGCCGAGTTTAAGCTTTGAGCTTGGACGATATAGACCTACAGATGATGGGTCCACAGGGTTCCAAAGTTGGACACCTCGGGTATAAAATTTTTTAAAAACGATCCTGATTCCTTATATCTGAAGCGATTTGAAAGATTTTTATATAGGAGGATTATGTTGGTCGAGATCTACAAAAAACATACATACCTTATCTCTTTTAGTTTAAGAGATATTAAGCTTCAAAGATTAAAATTTTTTGTTTTTCACTACATCAGGTTCAAATTTCTCCAGATTTTTTGGACTTTTTTTGTTTTATTAACAAAAAATAAATTGTGTAAAGAAAGAATTTTGTAAAAATATTTATGGAGTCAAAAGTTATAGGCATTTAAATTTGAACTTTGAAAAAAAGTCGATTTTTCCCGTTTTTTCCCCCCCAAAAAAAGTGATCACATTATTTTTCTGTTATATAAAAATTTTCTTAAGTAACATAATATAATAAGAAATTTATAGAAAATTGTGTGAAGGTAAAGAAATTGTAAAAACTTTAGTTGTGCGAGAACTAACGTCTCCCAAATTCGACCTGTTTTTTCATGATTTTTCAATTTTTATCTTAATTTCAGAAATCGAAAAGCTGGAATTAAAAAACGAAAAATGTTTACATAGTTTAATATGTTTTTAATATTTTGGTAATAGACATTTTTGCTCCCCGATATCGGTTGGAAATTTTTTAAGATTCTTTGAGAATTACGGTATTCTTGTTGATAAATCTAAAAAACTAACTTTAGTTATAAATTAAGCGTCAAAAAGTCCAAATAGTTGTAAAATTTCATTAAAAATATATATTAATAAAAATTTTATTGCATTTTTCAAAATGAATAATAATGGCACAAAATCTCGACTCAATTCTTGTGTGATATATTTTTTGCAAAATGTCTTCAACAAATTTTCGTATTATAAAAATGTTTATATATATTTGAAAAGAAGTTAAAAATTACTAAACAATGATATATAATTCGTGTTTCTTATCTCTCTGACGGATCTAATTGAAGGATATGAATTTAGCAATATCCTGAAAAAAAAAGAAAATCTTGAAGTTTATTAAAATATTTCTTGTTACGGCATTATCATGAACGGCATTACCAATCATATAAAAATGAAGCAAAATTAACCAAATTACTTGAAATTATTAAATTTGAATCCTTTAATTGCTCGATGTAGACGTTTTATACACCAATGTTTAGAAAATTTTGTCTTCTTTTTAAATATATGTACATTATATATATATATATATAAACATATATATATATTTTCATGTAAACCTGATCTTGTTTGTCGTTTCGACCGAATAAATTCATTGCTTAGACTGCTACTTAGTGTCCGTAGCAGTCTACGGACATGTAATGGATTCATGTTTCATTCTCCGTTGCTGAAAAATTGTGGACAAACGCGACACCTATCTAAGTAATTATTGAAATTCAAAGGCATGAAGTCATATAGTATGTCTATTTCGGGAGTAGTTACTTCAATTGAGCGTGAAGAACCCAGCAAAAACTTTTTGGTTTTCGGTAATGGCAACTACTTATTAAAGTAGTTTCTCGGTAATGAGGTGTCATTATTATTTGCCTACTCTGTATTACATAAATAACTACTCAATAGTATAATAGCACAGTAATATTGCAATCACGTGGATGAGTTGGCTAGAGCGCTGGATTAGCAACCAGAAGGTTGTTGGTTCAATCCCATTCTGATGCTGTTAGTTTTTTATAACAAAATATCTAAAAAGATACTATATACTAAACAAAGTCACTTAGAAAATTAAGTGCGAGATGGTGTACTGAGTAAGACGTTAGTCGTTAAAAACGAATAGTTAATTTGTGTCTGAGTTCAAATCTCACTGACGGCAAAATTTTTTTGTTTTTTTTTTTTATTTTTATTTTCGTTTAGGTACATATTTTTGAGTATCCCTAGAGTCAAAAAACAACTCGAACAAAAATAACTAGTTATTCAGGCAAAACATAAGTAGTTTATTTTTGTTTCCAATTATACCTGCTAGCTTACCAGGAAAGCAAAGTTTTTGCTGAGAATATTCGGAGTCAGTAGTGTTTGTGGACCTACAACGAAACTCAGTAAATTTCTTGATTGGCATTGAAATTTATGATGAAGAATCCCCAAAGTTTCAATCAAACTTTTTCTTATTTTTTATTCGCAAAAATAATGTTCTGTTAGCATTAAAAGTTAACATTTTTCTATTTCAAAAAAAAAAAAAAAAAAAAAAACTTAGTATTGCTTTAAAGCCCAAAATTAGTGCCAGTGTTCGTTCAAAAATTGACAGTGCTTGTTGGCTTTTTTTTTTGTTGGTTATGTAGCTCTCTAATCCCTTACTTCTCAAATACAATTTATAGATCAACCAAAAGAAATTTTGACATGCATTTTTTAATAACGATTTCATACGATTTGATGAATTTCTATCGATTCCATGCCTTCTCGTGTAATAGGTAATACTCGAAGCTTTCCTTTCGGACACAAAGCTCGTAGTTTCTGAAGAGTCGAGATAAGCTTTGAAGCTATTACGCTTGAAATTTTTGAAGAGTTTATCTCTCATGTTATATATATTAAACATAATTTGAAATGAATTACTTTTTACTTACAGTAGATTCCTTTAAATGTCTGTCGCTATTCATCTAATAATAAACAGCAGGCAACATAGGCCGACAGTCTACAAATGCTTGCTGCATGACTGCTTGCCTACCCGCCTCCTTGGCAAACACAACTAGCTTTTCCTATTGTCTCTAGACGCTAGCAAACAAGGACGATGTTATTTTTCCACTTTTTTTTTTGCATATTTAAGACATATATAAGAGTTTATATAAATATACATATATGTATATATTAAAATATACATAGTTAAATGCAAAATAACTACATAAACATGAAGCAATTTAATAAAAACATACATGGGGTCATGTAAATTGAGGTTTAAATATTTGTAGAAAAATTTGCTGTTGCTTTTTGTTTCAAAAAAAAAAAAAAAGTTTAAAAAACATTTTCATTACTCTTTAGAAAGGAAAAATATTGAGGATGTAATGTTCAAAGAAAAATAGCTTAAAAGGCAATTGTTGGAAATTTTGTGAAACTAAAGAAAGATCACATTTTCTTAAACTACAAACGAGAATCTAAATATTGGGTTTAAGTGGTTCATTTTTGCAATTTAACCCCAAAAATATATAAAATCAATTTACAGTTTAAAAATATAATTAGTGTAAAGTTTTTGGAGGATTTACGGACTAGATATTTAGTTCATTTTTTCAACTAATTAACTAAATGACTAGAATACGAAAAGAAGTTAAAATACAAATTATAAAAAAAAATAAAAATAATAAAGGCAGTCTTGATCGTTAGAGGGTTAAAAAGCAATTAAATTCCAGCGGTTTAAATATGTAAATTTATCACTTATATATAGTTTAATATTTAAACTTACTATAATATTAAAGTATTAAACATTTATCAAATACCTGGTTTTATGTTAGAAACAATTCAGACCGATGCGAAATTACGTACTTTTGGGATTTCGGCCGAAATCAAGTTGAAATTACGTAATTTCCCATACATTTGCAAAATTACATAATTTTGTGTAATTTCGGCGAAATCACATTGAAATTACGATGCCCATTTCCGTGCAACTCTGTACATGGTTGGAAAAAATACTTTTTTTCAACCGTGAGAAGAAAAAAAAAATTCACAGCTGATCTTAAATTTAAACACAAATCTTAAAATTAATTATTAAAGTGATTTTGCAAAATGAAACCTATCCTTTTTACATTTTTAATTGTTGCAAATTAATAATTTCCAATTTAGTAAGTAATTGTTTCTTATTTGTTTCCATTTCAAAATACTTTATTTACCCATATAATAATTTAAAATGTAAACAATAAGTATCAGCTGTTCACGAAATTACATTAAATGTCATCTAGCCAGTATGAACACTATAGATTTCATTCATAATTTCGGCATGAAATTTCGTAATTTCGCGCCGGTCTGAACAAGGCTTAATATTGTATTTAAAGATTACAGTTTACATTTAAAATCGGGGTGCCCCGATGGCCCAGTTAGTGGTAGTGATGTAGACGAGCACATGGATCTTCGTCACCTCTGCTCGTAGGATTAGAATATTAGGATTAGTAATTGTATTGTAATAAGTAAATAAATAAATAAATGTTTTAAACTTCAGTACTGAAATCCAAAGATTATCTGTTATTAACTTTAGTTTTAAATGGTTAATTCTTCATAGTTTAAACTACAGCATAAATAAAAAAAAAATCCAATGAATATTTTCTATTATCTTTAGTTTAAATTCCTTTAACATTTTAAACTTGACAGCTTAAAGGAACTGAAAAAGTCATGATTTCAACATTGTATTGTCATTGGAAGGAAGCTCTTAGTGCTGAAAAAGAGCTGCAGAATTTCTTTTTTTAAACTCATGGTTGTCATTGGCAGGATGTTCTTCTTTTATGCTTCTTATGCATGAAGTACTTTTCTTAAAACTATGTTTATAAATTTTTTTTATAGCCTTATTAAAAGATAATATTACATTAAAATTTGTGAAATTTTAATTTTCTTACAAATTATTGACATTTTTTCCGCTAAAATTACATTTATTTTCACTTTTTTGGAAGTAATTATCAATAATTTCCTAAAAAGCTCAAAATAAGCACTTAGTTCTACTTTTGAAGTAGTGAAAATATTCTTTTTTTGGCAGCACTTGAACGTTTTTTTGCTGGGAATTAAAACCAAGAGTTAATCCAAAATAAACCAAACGATTTGGTATTATTATTCGTTTATCAATAATTTTAAAAAATTTTCTTTTTTTTAAATAAATTCTATTTAAGCCCTTTTTCATTTTATAATTACTTTAGACATTTATGAAGAATTAAAAAATAACAAAAAGTTAAAAGCAAAATAATTCTACTTATTGTTCTTAGGAAAATTTATACATCCCATTGTGTATAACAATATTTTCTTTTTAACGAAAAAACATACAACAATAAGCAAAAATAAGCTTTTATGTATAATTTCTTTTTTTGGCTTTTTATTCACTTTAAACAGAAAAAAATAAAAACAAATCAACAATATTTTTAGGCAATTCCACCGTGTGGGAATTTGTTAATGTACACAGTATGTTCTTCCCTAGAATGTCTTGTATGTGTAGATGATGAAAATAAACTCTATTGTTTTTTATTTTATTTATTTATTTATTTTTTTTTTGATTTGAAGGAAAACTAGAAGTGATTTGAAAGGAAACATGTGAGGTTTGATGTAAAGAAATAATAAGCAAATAAAATTTAATACAGTAAATATATTTATTTATCACACTTCTTTTAAATGAAATATTAAATATGGCGTTTATTAGTTTTAATAAAAATAACATTTTAAAGTTTATTTAAAAGAATTTTATTGAGTGGCCCAGGGTTTTTGAAAAAGAAAATATGTTTAAGAGTGTCTTTTCTGTTAAAAAAGACATTGGATTCCTAGCTTTCAGAACGAAAACATTTCTTGAATGCGGCTTATTTCTCATCACTCTAAGGTTTATTGATGAGATACTAATATCATACCGAGTTATTTTGGAAATCCACCTATATCGGAATCTTTGATAGGATTCTGCATAGTTCAACACTACTCATAACAGGAGCGCTTCGTATAACTCCATCGAAAACCCTATTTGTTCTAATGAACTGATTACCGGTGGATCTTAAGTCCATGCATGGAATGATAGCGAATTCAGTCATGCGATCATTCTGAGATTCCTTAATAGCATCGTAGAAATATCGACTTTTGCTAGGATGCTATTTTTCAGTATCAATCTTAACTACTCCAGAATTAAGAGTTGGTTCAGTTCAGGTTTATACTGACGGGTTCAAATCTACTGAAGCGGTTTTTGGGGGGGGGGGGTGTGTGTCTAGATTCCCGTTTATAGGAAAAACATTTTCTTTAAATTGCCAGATCACTGCAGCATTCTTCAAGCAGAGATCTCGGCCATAAAGAGGGAGGTGAACTGGTTTATGTACTATAGAGTATTCGGAGCATTCAAGCCGCAATCAAATCGCTCTCGGGCGTCTTTTCGACATCCAGATTGATACATGAATGCCGGACATTTCCGAATAAGATGGCGAGACATTCAAACCTGGAGCTGGTCTGGGTTAGGGGTCATTCAAGCACACGGGGTAATTTTATTGCGAATGCACTAGCCAGAGATGGATCCTTTCTTCGAGGTGAAGATACGGACCAACTGGTTGGAGTTTCGCTTTCGGCCTGCAGATCAATAATTCTGCGGAACTTATCGAGGATTGCACAGTATAGATGGACAAATGAATCCACATGTTCAACCTCGAGGCAAATATGGCCCCATTATGATGAGTATCGAACTAACTTCATCATGGGACTATCGAGGTATCGGATAAGAATTCTGGTAGCCACGGTCACAGGGCACTGGATTGCTGATGCGCATGCTAGGAGACTAAGGCTCCTTTTAACGACTTTTGTAGAAGTTGCCGGGATGAGGAAGAGGAGGAGGAAACGGTGGAGTACCTTTTATGCCACTGTCCCACTCTTGCCGACATTAGAACTGCTAATTTTGGAAGTTTGTACATGTATTATCAGATCTCTCTGATATTGATATCAGACGGATCAATTCTTTCATACATGCGTTGGGTTGGTTCGTTTCGAATGATATTATGGGCATGTGAGTTAGTAACATATATATGATCCTTCAGGGTTTCACAACGGGACCAAATTGAACCAAAGTGCGCTGTCTCTTATTGACTAGACAGCTGCCCTAAGAACCTAACCTAACCTATTTTAGAATAACGGTATGCCGGCTAAAAGGAGATTCGTAAAAGGCTTACATATCATTGTAGTGTTTTGCATGTACATATTGAAAGATCGATTGTGATCTCCACAACTGTCTACTTCATCTTTTTACTTTCTTGGATTTCTTGTTCCATAACAGTTGCAAAGTAGTTTATTATGTATACAAGGACATTTATGCATATGAAGTTGAGCTGGTCAGCTTATGGATTCTACTAAACCTGTGCTGCCTTTTATTAAAAAGGTTCTTTCAAAATACTTGCAGGTTATCCAGGCAACTGTAATGACATCCTAATATAAGGAATAGTATCTTTGATAGCTGGACATTGTCATCTTGAACTCCACATGCCGCAAGAGTACGATGAATATTAAGATTTTTGTCAGAATTTTGGAGAAGGGAATAAGGTATAGAGCGGCATGTTTCCTGTGTCTCCGTTGTCTTTAACGAGCTGTCTAAACTTTCAGATATTATATTGGAGCGTGCTACGACTTAGATTAATTTAACAGTGGGGATTCTATTTGAGCAACCTTACATGTTAATGCGATAGTTTTGACGAGCACAATTACAGACAGAGATGGACAAGAGCAAATAAGGTGAGTGACATACCTCGTCTCCTCGTCGTAGCAACTCGTACAGAATGACGTCAAGTCTGAGAGTAATTTTTTTTTAATATTACTGTCTGTAGTTCATTTAAAAAGTTTTCCGTTATGTTGAAAAACAAGTAAGAAAGATATAGTCGGTCAAGCCCGACCATATGATACCCCACACCATTGTGCATGTCCATCAAAATTCGTGGAGGGGTCTTATATTAGACATGTGGACAATTGTGGAACGATACTTTTACTAAGTGTAAAATAAAATAAACGAATACAGAAATACTAACATTTATATGAATTTATGAACTTTATGGAGCGATCCTCATAAAATTTGTAATTACGATTTATACTTATGTAGAACTTATTTATGTCGAGTATAATCCTGATACTAACATGTATATGTGATTTATGTACGTTAAAGTGATTTTCGGAAGAGGGTTTTATATGGGAGTTATGATCAATTATGGACCGATCTTCATTTCAAATTTGGCACAAAGATTAAAACTTATACAAAACTTCCTTACACCGAATTTCATTAAAAGATTGATATATTTAAGGGGTTTAAAGATCATACCCCAATTTCGGGAGAACATTTCTATGGAGGCTAGGTGAAATAATGAACCGATTATAACCAATTTAAATAGGCATCGTCCTTGCGCCATGAAAGTCCTACGTGCCAAATGTCATTGAATTATCTTAAATATATATATATATAAACTACAACATATATATATATATATATATATATATATATATATATTCTTGTTATTGGCATGATTTGAGGTCGAACGAAATTCATATTTCGAAACACAATTTCGGTGGAGGTAGTGTTATGGTTTTGGCAGCCTTTTCTGCTGCAGGAAAATCAAAAATATGTTTTATTCCAACTAAAATGAGCAGTGTAATTTATTATGGACTGTTGGAAGATGCTCTTCTCTCATTTATGGATGAAAAAATGGAAGAAGATTCCATATTCCAACAGGATAACGCTGCAATCCATGTCTCGAACTAATCTAAATCGTGGTTTAATGAACATAGTATTCCACCATTGGACTGACCGGCTTGCAGTCTGGATTTAAATCCAATGGAGAATTTGTGGAGGTACATGGCCCTTAAAGTTTATATAAGAAATGCACATAATGAAATACGTAGTTAAAAATGACAATAACGTAGTTAAAACTAAAAATTAACCAAGCCTGGGGAAAAATTGACAGTGATTTTCTTCAAAAATTAGTCGAATCAATGCCAGACCAAATTTTTGACGTTATCTGAAACAAAGATTCATCAAGACATTATTAACAATACTAAATTAGTTCATTAGTTTAAGTGCGTATATACGAAAATACCATGAAAGATGGCATTAAACTACTAAAATTACAATGAGAAAAATCTAATGTACATTTTAATTATAAATAATAATAAATAATTTAAAAAATTAATTTGCAGCACTTTAATTATTTTTTAAACCCATTTTTGGTAAGTTGATTAAAAAAATTGATGTGCATTTATAGGAATATGCACCAGTGTAGTATTACCATAAAACATATTAAGGATTAAAGTGAGTTTCAGCCAGGTTTAAAATTTTTGATTATGGTCCATATATATAGTTAAAGGGTTAGGAGAAGACCGTCGTACTACGACTGAAAGAATCTTTTGTATTCACCTTGTCAATTTAAGGCATCTTTTGGAGGCACCATGGCTTCTCTTAGAAACTTTATGCTATGAGATTTACGTGTTCAGATGTTTCATTCACTTTCAACATTTCCTGAGATGTGTTGACCACAATGTCTGATAAACCTTTTGGCCTCAATACAGAAATATTCTCCCATATATGTTAACCCTTTGGCTTTCTCCTCAAACACTCTCAATAAAGATAGCGCATTGACCTGCTACGTTATTGGCCACCAAGCTAAGGCGTAGGTCAATAGTGGTTATTGTAATAAAAAAATCAAAAAGTACAAAACAAAAAGATGCTGACAAAAATGAAGTGCCCTAACTGCCTTATTGGTAACATTGGACATTTCGCTGTTCTAAGTGAAAGTCTGGTAGGGATTTTTCACTTAATTTGGTCTTAGTAGAGTTAATAGTCAGCATTCATTCTCCGCGCCATTTAAGAGTTATATTCAAGGCCAGTTGCATACGTTCCGATATGGTTACGTCTTCCCATACAACCACAGATATGACGATACAATGGAGCTTTTAGACATTTGCATTTGCTTTGGTAAATGTTTTGTCATCTCATAAGAGCCAAGACAAGCAATCAATTTTTGCCTGAATTAGGAAAAGATGTATGTCATAGTAATCATATAAACAGTACCAATAACAATCAAAATGGCATCTTTTATCAAGCAGCTCAGAGTTTGAGTGCTGACAACTTTGTCCAGATGCTGCAATAATCACAAATTCTGTCTACAATAACCAAATTTTTATATTGAAAAAAATTTGTCTAGTATAGTCTTAAGTTTATGTCGACTGCGGCAATTAATTCATCCTAGTTAAATAAACGAGGACTGAAAAGACTAAAGCAAAATATTCAATTGAGACTCTAAAAACATTTAAAATTAAATTTAATTTTTAACATAATTTCAAAATACTAGTAATTAGTATATGCATATACATTCAGGCCTTTATTTGAGTCATTTCGCTTTGCGTCTTTGTTTGAAATTTCAATATTACGATTTGCAACGCTATATACAGCATATTTTTTCTTTGGAAGTTAAAGTAACTTAAGTGACAAATTTATTGATTCATTAATTTTTTTTTTCAGTTTATTTTTCAAAAGGCAATTTTTCACTATAAGTTTGGCAAAATCCATATTATAAGGAGTAGAGGTATTGAAGAAAATTATAAGTTAGAAAATGTATTAAATTCTCTGTGTTAAGTTAGAAAAATCAAATTAGGATTTATATAAAGTATTTTAATTTTAACTCTTTGAACTTTTTTATTAAAGATTAACTTCTTTTCTGTTCACATATCTTTATACTAGAACCAAGAAAATCTCCGGTCCTTATTAATGACGCAGACCGGGGCCTCAGTGTAATGTTTATCTCTTATTCTACACTTTTCGCCACATTTAACAAGCCAACAAAATTTTTTAATTATACCTCAATTAAAAGAAAGACACACAACATATTTAATGCATCAGGCGTATGAAGGCCTTAATGCAAATATTTGTTTAATAAACTTGAATTAAAAAAAAAAAAAAAAATATTTAAAAACTTTTCTTCAGCCATTTTCTTCTCCTTAATTGGTATTTTTTCCAGTGTTGCCGTTATCTAATATAACGGCAACACTATAATATATATAAAAATATATTATAATCTTTTGCTTTTGATATGATTTTCGTAACTTTTGATACCTTCAATAAAATTAAGTAGTAAGTGTAAAATTATTTCATACAGTTGAATACAGTTATAACGAACTCGAATGGTTCGACAATTTTAGTTCGTTATAAACTTAGTTCGTTATATCCGTCAAATACCAAAAAATTGTATTTCTTAACAAAATATACGTATTTCATTACGATACTAATATTTGTAATTAAAGCGTATTTCTTACCTTTAAAAATGGGCTATATTTATGATTTTTAAATATGTATTAATGATTTTGATGAATTAATGATTTTTATGAACTAATTGACAAGTGGCAAATTGAGATTAATTTTATTTTTTATATTTTATATATTATTCAATGTTTTCATTTATTAACGAGATTTTGATTTTTACTCTTTGAGAAATAGCGTATTTCTAATATTTAATTTTTAATAATTTTATAATTTATATTTTGTTTTTACCAATTCTTGATAAATATGTATGCGTTGTGTTAAAAAGGTCAAAATTATAAATATAAAATTCCTTTTTTATTTGTCCGATGATTTAAATTGAAATTAATGAAAATTATTTCTATTAGTTTTTCCTTTTTTGAAACATTTATATATTTAAAATTAACATTTGTGAGAGTTCATTATAAACGTAGCTTTTTGTAGATAAAATTAATGGGACCGAAGAAAAATGCTTGCTATATCCATAGTACGTTATAACCGTGTTCGACTGTGTATGTATATTAAATGTGGAATTCCTAACACGTTTTTCGCGACTTTCTCAAGAACTACCTCTTAGTACATGCGATGTTGTCATTAAAAACAAACGTATTACAATTCAAAAAATATATAAGACTTTTTGAGAAAATTTAAGTAAAGTGCTCTTCAATTGGTTAACAACAAAATTTGTGCAAATGAAAAATTTTGTGCATAGATCGAGATGAAATTCGAGATAGATCGAGTGTCTTTGTTACGAGTATATAAATTACAATATTATATTTAAATTTAATGATAATGTGGGAGGGAGGATGAGGGAGTAGTGTTTGTGTACATTGGACTTGAATTTCTCTAGGTTGCAAGTGACAGGAAAGACTTCTGCAGGGAGTTTATTCTATATACGTATAGTACAGCTAAAGAAAGAATTTTCCCTATAATGTGTCGTGCAATCAACTGGCCAATCGACAACTCCGAAATGAACGTGTTTTGCGTAGAATAAAAAAACAATGCGTATTTTCAAATGCATTTCGCTGATTTAGGTTAGGTTAGGTTGAAAAGAGGGAACAATAAATTGTTCCAAACACATTTCAGCTATACACGTATACAGTATATGTGTATACTCGAATGTTATGCATTCTCAGGGGAAAGAAATTACCCTAATCATAAGCATTATCTGTTTGGTTAGTTGAAGAACCTCGTTTCCCTATATAGTTTCTTAAAGATTTCCAATTGACTTCCCTGAAATCTTCCAGATACGGAATTTTATACCGTTCAAAGTTTTTGCTTTGCTCTTCACAAGCTCTATATATTGTATCATTCGTTAATGCAATGTGAGCTTTTAGCTCCGTGTGGCCAGCTAGTTAACTGATTAGTCTTCTTCGTAGTGTTGGCCTATTTAATTTAAAGAATCTCTTTTGTCTTCTCGATTTTTGGCTTTCCCCATAAGATGTCAGTAGTTCTCCCGGCATTTGAATTTTGCCAGACTCTGACGTATTCATCACTCACTCATTTACTTCAAGAACGTCACAAGTCAAAAAACTAAATTTTTCAGTTAATCATGTAGAAATACAGTCACCGTCAAAACAAAGTATAATGTATAATGCTTCACTTCGTTATACATGATATTTTATATTTTTGATATAAGATTTAATTAAAGTTTTAATAAATTTTTAAATCAATATTAATTCTTACTAAAATTTTAAATAGAAAAATATTTCATGTTCATAGCATCAAAAGAAAATATAAAGTTGAGTCTTTATATGTCTGAATTTTGTACAGTCACAATTTACCACATCACGGTGCTATAAAAAACTATCGATAAATATAAGAAATTTAAATCTTTGCACAATTCATCCAAATCTGGAAGACTTAATGAGGTTCAAATTCGGTGGCTTGTTAAAAGTGTAAAAAAAAAAAATCCAACAGAAAGTCCTGTTAAAATATTGGAGGAAATATAAGATACAGTCAGGAGTTGGAATAATTCGAAGAGTGCTACAAGCAAATGGTCTTCATGGTCGAGTTCCGAGACGTAAACCTTTTATATATATAAAAAAAAAAAAAAAATGCTATGAATATTCCTGCAAGAATGAGAAAAAATTCTAGGAGAAATCACTGCAAATCTAGTGAAATCAATGCCAAAACGGTAATTGGTAATTAAGGCCAAAGGAAAACAAAGGATTTTTTTAATGTATACTTTTTTGGAATTTAATTGTTTTATGTTTATAAATATTTGCTGTTACTTTTAATCTGATTTAAATTGGAATTAATATTGATTTAAAAATACAAACAAGTTTTAATTAAATTTTATTTCAAACAAATAAAATACCATGTACAACGAATTGAAGCATTGTGTATACTTTCTTTTGATGCTAACTGTATGCGTTAAGCTTTATATTATGTAAAAATATCGTGTTAGTATCTTTTATGGTCACTGTTTGAGAAGAGAATATATCATTAATTTTCCTATTAAGGTAATAGTAATTTAAAAACTTATGACGTTCTTGAAGTAAATGAACGATATTATGTTGAGAGAATATTTAGTCAACCAAATTTATAAAATCAAATCATAATAACCGGTTGAATATGAAGACGATAGCTTCATTAATGATGACTAAAGAAAAAATATCTTCCAAGAAATATGAAATACTTATTTAAAAGAATTTAATCGTATTAAAATCTTTTAAATAAGTATTGACGATTTATTTTTTTTCTTTAAGTTGTAACATTTTTGAAAAAGATCTGTAACTTTTTCCAAACTAACACTGGCAACACTGATTTGCTCTTGCAATATAGGATTATTGGTGAAGAAGAAAGAGAAAGAGTGGCAGAGAGGAAGATTACTTACAAACTCAATTTCATATTTACATGGTTAAATAAATAAACTGGTTGGTATTTATTTATAACCATAAACTTGACATACATTTTATTAAATGAAGAAAAAAAAAAAGCACAGATACGCTTTGGCAAACAACAAATGCACTTACACTAACTCTCACATGAGTGCAACAGCAACAAAAACAAAAAAAAAAAAAAAAAGAAAACTGCAAACAATAATAAATACACCGATGGAAGTAGACAATGTATACATACACAATGATATACAAAGTTCAATTACTTTTAATTTTTCGAAATACGAGAAGAAAACAGAACAAGTTAGAGTACTATATTCGGCTGTGCCGAATCTTATATACCCTTTAGCCATGTTGGTATGTTATATGAAAAATTAATATTTTGAAAAGTTATTGAAACAACAATAATACCAAATGAAAAGAACATTAATTAAAAAGAATGATATTTTGAAAACTTGTAGACCGATTTAACTGATTTAAAATGACCGAAATTCCAAAAAAAAAATATTTATTTAATAGGAGCTGGAAAAATCTTAATAACGCATTTTGGCCTATAAATCGATTAATACTGGATCGACTTAGTTCAACATAAAAATTCAGAAACAATTTTAGAATTTCCTATGAAAGAACGAAATCACTAGCTTATATAGATGCTTCAAAAAGACAAAAAAACCATCCATGCTTTTGTTTATAGCTGTTGTTGTTGTTTTTTAGTACTCATAAAAACTACAACTATAAGAGAAGCAGACATTAAATAAAGGAAAAAACGATATGCCAATAACTCGTTTGTTTATGAAAAGATTTGGTCGATTCAAAAAACCGAAATTTAAAAAAAATATTTGCGATAATTCCGTATAAGAATGAAATCCTTAGCTTATGTGGGGGCCGAAATATCGAATACTAATGAAGCGATTAAATTTATTTCTTCAGTAAAAAATTCAGAAAAAAGTTTTAAAATTTCCTGTGCAAAAACGAAGTCCTTGGATTGTATAGGGGCTTCAGAAAATAAAAAAAAGTGATTTGTTTTTGAGATATATCCGCCATTTTTGAACTGGCATTTTTAAACTCTTTTGAACCGAATTTTAATAGCAAAGTTCTGGAAAAAAGTACAGAATATAGGAGAACTAAGTTATAGGGGGGGGGGGGGGGGGAGGTTTTCATAAACACCATTAATATTATTTTTAAGTCCAAAAATCCATATCTTCGCCATTTATGAACTGATTTTGCTGAATTTCAATAGCAAAATTTTCGAAAGAATTTCCAATCTTTTTTTTTTTTTTTTGAAACGTGTCCAAATTAAAAAGTGAGGTTATGAGACAAAATCGCAAATTATTCAAAAGCAGATAAAAAAAATCTACATTAATTTTTATTTAGGTCAAAAGCATAGATAATCACCTTTAATTGGGTATCTCCAGTATTTCCATAGTGCAAAAACTAGTTATTTTATAGCATTTCAAAAATTACAAAAAGCATTTTAGTAAGTGAAAGGATTTCTTTCACATCTGCTTTTATTAAAAAAAAAACGATCGCTTTAAAGCCAAAAAGTTTAATTATATTCTTTATGAAAGATTATTTAAAAATACTGTAAATAAAATCAAGATTTGTGCACCAATTTTAATGATACATGACTTATTTTATTATTTGCACTAACAACTTTATGCTAAAGATAAAAACTTATACTTTTTGCGCTTTTACTTTTTAAAAGAACTTTAAAAAAATCTTCAATTTTGCAAAAAATATATATGAACGAAAATTGTGGACATTGCAAACGGAATGACAAACTTATATATACCCTTTACACCTGTGGTGTAGGGTATAATAACAACTAAATTATTAAAAACAAAAATTAAAGAGTTGATTCATATGAATTACAAATTAATTGCTTCAAACATATAAATATTAAAAATAGCTATAAAAATTCAAGTAGCAATTTAAGAAAATCTTAAATGTATCAATTAAAGACATACATAAATATCGTTGATTGTCGGCATATTTTCTATATCAATGATATTAATAACAAATTGTAATATATTAGTATTTACTATAAAGAATCATGCAATTTATATGACTTCAATTATTAACAATGATTATTAAGATTGAATACTTATTGAACTTTGACTTAAGCTTAAATTGTAAATAATCTTTTCATTTTTTTTTTTTTTTTTCATTGAGGTTAAGGTATAAAATGTGTGTGACATGAATTGTTAATTTTTTTAAGGAATCAATAAAGTAATCAAAAAAAATTGTGTACTCTTATAAGCTTAACATACAGTAGTGGTCAAAATATTCGGAGCTGAGATGATATTTCACTTTTGCCTTTATTTTTGGCTCCCCAAATGTTTTTTATATTTTTTCTTGGGTTTATTCCCAAGGTTGGGTTCCCAAGGGTTGTCATTCGAACAGTAAATTATTCGATTATTCGAGGAACAATTTTTTTTTAATCTTTTCGACCTTACAAAATTTTTTAATTTAGAATAAAAAATTATTCGATAAATTTTTCATAATTAATCGAATAATCGAATAATCGAATAATTCTGCAAAACGAGTTTTTGTTAAATTATGATATCGTACACAAATGGCTTTTTGAAATTATAAGAAGTTTTGTTATGATTGAAAGTTTCTTTAGGATATACAAATTTGTAAACCACATGTCAATAGATTTCGGGTTACTGAAGTCACAATATTATTTGAAAAACATTATAATAACTTTTCAAATATCTTAAAGTTAGAATAAACGGGAGACGTATAAGTTATTCTTAAATTCTGTAAATTTTCCAGCACATATTTTCTTTTTTTTTATATTCAAAAGTGCAACAAAAATATAGGCAAATGCTTTATTTTTGAGATTTTTTCGTTTATTATTTATTTCAAAAATTATTTAAATAATTCAACTGATGTGGAAATAACCAAAGATTCTGAAATGTATGACGATGGTCAATCAATAAATAATATTAAAAGCAATATTAATGATCATCGACTTTATTTAGAAAAATCTGAAATGAACAGAAAAACTAGTTTTTCTCTTAATGCTATTCTTAGTGTATTGCCTCCATACATAAAGGGAGGCCCGAAGTGCATTTTGTCATTTTCAAAATGCAATAACTCAGAAACTAATTAATATATTTTCATAATTATTTCATAACCTAACTGACATAAGTCCAAATAATATTTGTATAAAATATTATACGATCCGAGTTGTATAAAAAAAATTGGAAGAAAAAAAAGTTTTGGACATTTTGGGTAAAAATTATAGTTTAATTTAAAATGGGAGCCAATTATAAATGTTACGTGTACATTTGGTAGAGATATGAGATATATTTTCGCTATAATTAAATCATAAAAAAGACATTTTACGCTCCAAATAAATAAGGGTGTAGAAGATCTCCGATACTTAAAAATATTGTACAAACATTTTAAAACTAACTGAAAACCTTTGTGTAGCGCAAAGACTAGTACGTGTCCAAATTAAAAAGTGAGGTTATAAGACAAAATCGGAAATTATTCCAAAGCAGATAAAAAATCAACATTAATTTTTATTTGGGTCAAAAGCATAGATAATCACCTTTAGTTGGGTATCACCGGTTTTTCCATAGTGTAAAAACTAGTCATTTTATAGAATTTCAAAAATTACAAAAAGAACTTTAGTAAGTGAAGGGATTTTTTCCACGTCCGCTTTTATTAAAAAAAAAAAAACAATCGCTTTAAAGCCAAAAAGCTTAATTATATTCTTTATGAATGATTATTCTAAAATACTGTGCACCAATTTTAATAATACATGGCTTATTTTATTCTTTGCACTAACAGTTTAATGCTAAAGATAAAAAGCAGATACTTTTTGGCGCTTTTACTTTTTAAAAGAACTTTAAAAAATCTTCAATTTTGCAAAAAAAAAAAAAGAAAAAATCTTTTTTTCTTACATTAATTACTAAATAACGCCGAAAATATTAAGCATATAAAAAATTATATTAGTGCGTTTTAGTCCGCATCTTTTGGTAAAACATATGTGTCAATCGTACACACATTTCTTGAGTTATATTGAAATATACTAGTGTATTAGCCTTATTATAGGCCCATAAGAAAAATCCAGATCTGATTGAAAAAAAAAAACTGAAAGCAGATTCGTGTTTAGCACATCTAAATTCTTATAGTCCAACTATTCGTCTTTAGGGGAGGATTTTTTTGCCGACCGGTGTAATTTGTCTTAAATTTGAATATGATTTCAATTTTTGTAAATTTTTGTTCTATGTTAATGAATTGTTATTTTTAGGTTTGTTTTATGTTAATAAAACCAAAAATTGATTTTAAAAATACTAGTTTTTGCATTTTTTTTTTTAACTTGTAATTAATTATTCGAATAATATATTTTATTCTTTATTCGTTTGAAAATTCCAATTATATTCTATCACACGATTAGTTAAAAAAAAAGAAATGAAATATTATTCCATCAACTTCAATGTCGAATAATTAACAACCCTAGTCGCAACCAATTCTGGCTCTTATGGAGTAGAATCGTATTTTGATTCTAAATTAAAATAGCTCATAAAAATGAAAAATAAAACATCATTGATAAAATCATTAATTAAAGAACTAGTTCCAGAAACGTTGCATACTTTCACATAACTAGTTCGGCAGGTGACAATTCGGATCAAAAATCATTGATCGCAACCCCTAACTAAAACGAATACAGGGTATTTGCTTGCTTTCTGAAACTAATTGAAGAACTAATACATTTTCTTTCTGGGATGCACAGTCGTTTCAAAACACGTTTTTTTAATAATTCTATAACTTTTGATCCGTTAAAGATACCTCAATAAACTTTGACATGGCTAGAGCATGAACTATTTTCGAGTTAATGTGGAGGAGAACAAATTCCTAGAGGGTTAGGGAGCTAGATATATGACCAAATTTTATTTATTTTTTATTAATAATAATTCTCCACGTTCTAACGTTTCATATGATATCAATTAATTTCATAAAATCTTTATATTGTAGCTTAAAAACGAACAAAAACTCTGCCTTGTTAGGTAATTTTTAGTAGTTTTCTCATATATTTTTGAAAACACATTTTGAAACACATCGCGATCAGCAATGCAATGTTATCTTCATCTGTTATCTTAACATTGCGCTTGTACTTATAAAATGTCTGCATATTTCATACTTTGATCAATAAAAATAAATTAATTTCGGTCATATTTATTAAGATCATGACCCGAAAAACTTAAAATTATAATTTTAAGTCTCTTAATGTTAATATTTAGATTAAAATAAAATTTATACCAAATAAAGATATATTATTGGAATTTTAATATAATTTAGATAAACTTGTCTTAAAATCAAGGAATTAAAAAAACTCACACTTTTTTTGCATAAAAATACCCAGTATCTCAATCCAAAGAAAATGTATTTCAAAATTTGATTTTTTTTATTGAAATCGTCATCCTATCGTTATAATTTATTTATTTTTTATATTTTTTTGAGCAATTAAAAAAGTAGTAGTAAAAAGTTGATTTTTTCATAAAATCTGCACACCTGCTGCATAATTTTTTTTAATTATAAATATATTTTATAATTAAACAGCCTCAATAAATTAAAAAAAAACTTACGTTACATTTTTTTATTTATCGATAAACATTAAAATTTTTCTAAAATTCAATATTTTTTACCAATGCTAGATGTAAGGTGCAAATCTAAATCAATTTAAAATTTATTTATTAACCACTTATGAAGCCCTGTCTTTTGAAATATGTAAGAAAAATTTTTTTATTAACAAAACTTTGGTAAAAAAAATGAAAGAACTATATTTTTATTAAAAAAAATGTCATTTCATACTAATTTCAGAGTGGTGACTTTAAATATTTTTCACGACTAGACGAATTGAGATAATCGAAAAAATTTTTCAGCATATTATTTCGAAATTACAGAATATTCAAAAAAAAATTTTCCTCATATACCTCAGGACTTATTTCCGAAAAACGAAATAAAGTCGAGGCAACTGTAAGAGATAACTTAGATGAGTAAGTATTTTTTTTTGCTTGGCGACTTTGCAGAAATATAAAAATCTATGAAATTGAACTTGATTTGTACAAGTTAACACCCTGTTTTTATAAAACGTACGAAAAATTCGTTTTATAAAAACAGGAGGTAAGATATTTTAAAAATTTTACTTACTCGAGGTGGTCAACTTTGACACCCTGTAGCTTGTTTCGTATTATCACAGGGTGACTACAGGATGATTTTTCTGAAAGCTTACGTCCTCCTCTACAACATTCCCATACATTTCGATACGGTTTAGGAGATACGGATTTATTACTAACATTTTTGCGATTGGCACACTGAGCACTGTAGGATGTTTATTTACATAGATTTTATTACTTGAAAACATGAACTTGTTTAAAAATATTTGAACAATTCAAAAATATTTAATTTTTTTTTTTTTTTTTGTATCTGAAAAAATTTAAAATTTGTACTACGAAATAAATATTGAATTTAAGTCATATTAAATTTTCCATTTTTTCCAGACTACTATAAAATATTGGTTTTTATAATTTTGTAATATTTTTGAAAATTCGAAATTGTTAAAAAATCTTTTAATTACTCCAAAAATATTTAAAATTTGTAAGAATATTGAACACAATAATAAAAATTATTAATGACTTTATTGTTATAAGGTGTGCGTTCAAATAAAGCACAACATGTTTTTCGTTTTAATAAAAGATGAACGAAATAATAATAATAATAAACTAATCAACTATTTATAGCATTTTTTCTCCAGATTTTTCTGACATTTCATTTAATATAATAATTAATTGCTAACTAGATTATTTTTAATTTTTTGAGTTATGACTTCTGAAATTTTTCGCGGTATATCTCTAAAAGAACTTAAAATTAATAATCACAATTGAGTACTGCAGGGGCCCTCTTAAATTTCTTTTTAACTTGGATCCAATTTTTTTACAATTGCTAAAATTCTGACAATAATATTCTGACAATAATATTCTCAAGAACTAAAATAACATTTCTAATTTTGGGTGCTTCTACTGTAACGACGAAATTCTAAAACACTGATATGTGTTGTTCTGATTTCACCACTTATTCCCAGGAAGCACGTTCGTTGAACCTTTTGTAATATTTTTACATTTTTTTACTACTGAAGCATAGGTTAGTAATTCATACTAATTACGCTCCTGTAGAATCAGTGTATCACTTTCAGATTTTTATTTAGAGCCTATGGCTCTTCTGCATATTGACCAACATCTGTGGACTTTTTTGGCCCTGTCTTCATCTTAATTTCCGATCGAGGATAATGCCTAAATAACTATATTACTTGGTTTGATATTTTAATTTCCTTATCAAGAAACCGAGGGTCGTCGTAATGTGCGATTTTCGTTTTTCTTGTGAACAGACAAAAATTTCTTTGGGCTCTTTCCTCTTACGATTACAGTTAGTACTACTGCATTCAATATGGTTTACGCAACCTATAGGTAGGAACTTCTTTACCTGTTTATTTGGCCTTAATCATCAGGTGTTGTAGCTTCGACAAGTAGTAGTGACAAGGAATTTCGAAGATTCGAAATTGTTTAAAAAAGTATAAATTATTCAAAAAATGTTTTCCATTTTGAAGTATAGTAGGTATAAAACGTTGATTTTTAATATTTTAATTTTTTTATATGTTCAAAAATTCGAACTTGTTCAAAAATTTGTTAAATTTTTTATATTAAAAAAATGTTAAAAATTATTTAAAATCTTCACTGTTTTATTATTTGGCTATATTCGAAAAAATTCGAACTTTATTTCGAATATTCAATATTTGCGAACAAGGTTTAAATTTTAATAATACATTATTAAAAGTTTATAGCTGAAATAAAACTTTGATTTTGTTAGTTTTTAGCTATGTTCGAAAATTCGAATATCTTTAAAAATGTATAAATTATTTAAAAAATGTTTTAAGTTTTGAAGTAAATTCAAAAAGTATAAAATTTATTTAATATCTTTATCAAAATTAATTTAAAATTTTCAAAAGCAAATGAAAAATTTAAAATTTCGCAAATTTTTCATAAAAATAGCATCAAGTATTAATTTTTGTAATTTTGTATATATATTGGAAATTTCAAAATTGTTTAAAAATGCATTAAATAGTTATTAACAAAATATTTTTAATTTGTAGGAATATTGAGATAATTATTTAATATCTTTCTTTTTATAGTGTAAAAATATGTTCGAAAAATTGGCACTAAATACCCAATATTTGAAAATAACACTAAAAGTTACAATTTCGTAAATACTACGAGTATGAGTTCATTAAAATAGTATAAAATATTGATTTTTATAATTTTTTGATATGTTCGAAAAATTCGAACTTGTTTTGAAAATGTATTAATTATTAATAAAATGTTAAATTTTGTAATATATTACAAAAAAAAAAAATATATTTAATATCTTTATTTTTGTAGTATTACAAGATGTTCGAAAAAATTCGAACTTAATTTCGAATTTAAATTTCACAAATAGTTCATAAAAATAGTATAAAATATTGATTTTTATAATTTTTTGATATGTTCAAAAATTTTAAGCTGTTTAAAAATATGTATGTGTACATAAATTATTCAAAAACTGTTTTAAATTTTGAAGTACATTGAAAAAAATAATAAAAATTATTAAAAATCTTCATTATTTTATTATTTGGCTATATTCGAAAAAACTTTATTTCGAATATTCAAAATTTCCTACATGAAATAGTTTTTAGCAATGTTCGAAAATTTTAACAAGTTTAAAAATTTGGAAGCATGTTGAAAAATATAAAAAAAATGTTTAAGATCTTTATTATTAAAATATTACAACATGTTCGAAAATTCGAACTTAATTTCGAATTTCAGAAATTAGTTATAAAAGGTTAAAATGCATGTAATTCATAACAAAAATTATATATATTGCATAAAATCTTGAATTGTATAGGTTTTAGTTGTGTTTGAAATTTCGAACATGTTTAAAAAATGCACGATTAATTCGCCTTTTTTTAATTAATGAATAATATTACACAAAATTATTACTTTAAATCTTCATTATTATAATAATCTCTAGAATATTAAGTCCTCCCATATTTCCCCATCGACAAATACCTGCAACTAATAAATTTCACACATTGATAAAAATGAATTTAAAAAAATCTGTCGGTCTATCTCTAGGTACGCGCAGTAAATAAATTTGTTATTTTATTATTATTATTTTTTTTTTTTTTTTTTTTTTTGTTACTTGTATTAATTATTAGTGTTATTTGTTTCTTATCAGAAATCTTAATTGTGGGGGTTAATTAAATAATAATAATAAAGTAGAAATATCGTGATTTATACTACTCAGATAGAGAGATACTCACCGTTAATATGAAAATAATTTAAGAGACACTCCAAAATAATTAGTTCTCGATTTTTAACACTTATAATAAAACACAATATTAATACGATTTTTTTTTAAATAATATTGATAACAAATTGACGAAATTTTATAAAAATTTATTTTTCAACATTTTTTATTCAATATTTTTTATTTAACTTTTTCACCTTGAATTTCTTTTATCATTTAATTTTATTAAGTTTATTATTATTATTCTTATTTTTTTTTTATTTTTTCAGTTGTATTCTAGTATTATTAAGCCAGGTATTACAATTTAATTTGCTGTAGCCGCTATTTCCCCATTTGTACATATAATTTTTGTTTTTCTCTAAGTACACTACACCTTTAACAACAACAATAATAACAATACAATAAATACAAAACGATAAAAAAATAAACATAGCTTGGGTTATAAATAGCAACAACAACAAATAACCAAACACATACAATATTTACAACAACTACAATATACGATGAATATTGTTTTTTTTTCTTATTGTATTCGTAAAACCCGCAAACAAGACTTGAAACTGACTCCCCGAAAACCCACGAAAATACAACAATAACAACGCACTAAACCAACAACAAAAACTATAAGACTGCTAACAAAAGTTACACACAACCCGTTACCACAAAGAAGCGTTTAAATGTATTGAACAGAAAATTGCTACGTATTAAGAAAACACGAATTAAAAAATATTAAAAAGAGTTTTTTGTTTCTTTTCTTTTTAATTTCTATATTTTCCTTTAATATTTTCTTAAATTCTTTAAAATTTTATTAATTATTATTGAAATTTTATAGTTTTTAAATCATTTTTACAATATTTTCACTTTTTTTTTATTAAAATTGAAATTTGCTTAAAGACCGAACGAAAATCAACAAGTGTGTGTTCAACAAGACGACAAGACGTTTTAAATGAGAATGAACAAAATAATGATAAAAGTAAAAAAAAAAATCCAATTGAATGTTTGGTGAGAGAGTGTTAATGTGTGCGAGGCTTAAAAAAAGAGTTAACTTAAAAGAGAGCATAAATGGGGGAAATTGTCAAAAACAGATGATCGTTGTGGGGGAAAAATATATAAACAAAAGTATGAACGAAAAAACAATATTGCCAGATTCGTGGTAGTATAAGCGAAAATGAAGGATCTGTTTTACGAAAATGCAGTCAATCGCATAAATATGTATACGACCTATATGTATTTTAAAAACTTTCCATTTATGTAATTATTTTTAAAAGCACTTGTAAAAATGTTAATGTTAGTTGTTAATGTCATATCTCTACACTAAGAAATTTAAAAAATATTCATATTATGTCAGCTATTATGACATCTATTATAAAAGAACCACTGAAATTTACATCGCAAAATTATGTATGCGAGACATGAGAAACATTGTTTTAATCGGATATAACTATTGTTTAAAAGAATATAAAGAATGCAAATTAAAATTAATTAAAAGAAAAAAATTAAATTAAAAATTAAATAAAGCATCTAAATAATTTCTACATTTCTACATGTTGAAAACGTATATATATATATATATATATAAATATCTTCCTAAATTTTTATATAATTTAATTTATATGATTTTTAAAACTCAAACAAAAATTGTTTAAACTTAAATTTCAGAATAATTTTTGTCGATAAGAAATTCATATTCACATTTATTTAAGATAATAGTTGTTGTTTAATTTATAAAAATATTTGCTAAATCACACTAATTACGAATAAGTAAAAAAACTAAAATAGTTAGGATGTTATTAATACATAGAACTTATAACGATTAAGTACTTTGTAAGAACTTTCAAAAAAGTTTCGCTTAAAAAGTCAAACTTTAAATAAAAAAACAAAGAATCTGTTTTTAAAAATAATACGACTACCAGTATTAAAAAAAAAAAAAAACAATTAAAACAAGTACCAAAAATTATGGTAATTGGTAATAAAAAGTACTATTTACAAAGAGACTAAAAAATTATTTATTTTCAAAAAGGTCAAATTAAAAAGAAATCAATTAAAAAAATATCAATTAAAAAATTACCAGTTAAAAAATACCAGTTTTCGAGAAAAAATCTATTTTTTAAAAAAGTATGAACTTTCTAGAAAGTTCCAATTTTCAAAAAGAAGTTGCCATTTACAAAAATGTTTAAAAAGTAGACATAAAAAAAATTCACAATAGCACAAATTTATAAAAAAAGTACTAATTTTACAAAAAATACTAATTTAGAGAAAAATCTAATTAATATTAAAAAAAAGGCTAAATATTCAAAAAAAAAAGAAGTATACGTTTATCAAAAACGAATTTTCTATTTTCCAAAAAGCACTACTTTTCAAAATAAAAGTAACTAATAAGTAATTTTGGAAAATATTTTTATTTACCCAGCAAAAACTTTTTGATTTTCGGTAATGGCAACTATTTATTAAAATAGTTTCTCGGTAATGAGACGTCATTATTATTTGCCTATTTTGTATTACATAAATAAGTACTTAATAGTATAGTAGCACAGTAATAATGCAATCACGTGAAAGAGTTGGCTAGAACGCTGAATTAGCAATCAGAGGGTTGTTGGTTCAACCCCATTCTGCTGCTGTTAATTTTTTATAACAAAATGTCTAAAAAGATATTTTGTACTAAAAAAAGATTTTGACATTTAGAAAATTAAGTGCGAGATGGTGTACTGAGTAAGACGTTAGTCATTAAAACCGAATGGTTAATTTATGTCCAAGTTCAAATCCTGCTGGCGACAATTTTTTATTTTTGTTTAGGTAAATATTTTTTAGCACCCCTAGAGTCCGAAAATAACTACATGAATTTTTGGACAACTTGAACAAAAATTACTAATTATTCAGGCAAAATATAAGTATTTTATTTTTATTTCCAATTATACCTGCTAGCTTACCACTAAAGCAAAGTTTTTGCTGGGTATTTATTAATTTTTGTTTATAACTCGATTTTTATAAAAAACTCGGTTTATGCCTAAAATTATAAATTTTAGAACTATTCAAGTTGTTTGTGAAAAATCAGTTTTTTTTTTTTTGCAAAAATTTAGAAATTTTATTTAGAAAACTTATTTTTGCATAAAAATCTGGATTTCTTGAAAAACTGGTTTTTGGTAAAAATATGTTTTTTATAAAAATTTTTGGTGAATTAAAAATTCGGATTTCTACGAATAACTTTTTTATATTTGTTTTAGATCAGTTTTTTTTATAAAATTTTTGGTGGAAAACTCGTGTTTTATAAAACATTCCGCTTTTGAAACAAAACAGGTTTATGGTGAAGTTTTTCTTTTTTTAATAGAACCCGATATTTTAAAAAATCGGTTATTGATGAAAATTTGGTTTCAAGTGAAAGAATCGTTTTTTACTTATTTTTGTGCAAAATATGATAATATATATATATATATTATATTATATATATATTTTGATGATAAAATTTAAATGGTCATTAAAGTAATTAATTTTTATATTTTTATTTCATTTCAGCTAAATAAATATGTTTTTCTAAATAATAAAATCTAAATAAAAATCAATAAAAAAAAATCTGATAATTTATTATGGATTTCAAAATATCTATAAAATATAACGCTTTAACGGTATGTCATCTTTTAACCTTAATAACTTTCGTCTCCTGCAATGATTCCGATGATGCAGAAAAATATAATGTTGGAGGTGTCTTGGGAGATTTAGAAAGTGAAAAACATTTTCGTTTGACAATATCGGTAAGAATTTTTATATTAAAAGAAAATTAAGAACTAAAAAATGTTTTTTTTTCTTTGATTTTAGCATTTAAACTTTGATCAAAACTATAAAACTAGCCGTAATATGACATATTATGGTAAAACAATACGCATGGATAAGAATCCTATAAAGACGGTATTTAATGTTTGTGATAAATTGATAGATAAAAGGGTGAGTTTTTACAGATTTTGTTTTGGCTTTTATAATAACTTTAATTTGACTTATTTTTATGGAAACTATAAGCCATTTTTAAGAACTATTTTTTAAAAATGAGAAAAAAATTTTTTTACAAGAAGTTATTTAAAAACGAGTTGCGAAATTATAGTCAGTCATATCATACCCTACACCATTCTGTATCTACATCAAAGTTCGGGGAGGAGTTTTATATGGGACCTGAGGACAATTATTAATTGATACTTGTATTAAGAGTATTGTATAGTTCTATGAAATATATGTATATTATGTTATTTATGCCTTTTAGGGTGATTTCCGGAAATTTGTCTTATACGGTACCTATGGTTAATTATGGACCTATTGTGATACAATTTATCATTGTGATTTCTACTTATGTAAAAGTTATTTGTGTTAAATGTTAACTTGATATTAACATACGTAAAAAATTTATGCATATTAAAGTGATTCTCGAAAAAGTTTTTATATGGGAGCTATGGTCAATTTTAAGCCGATCTTCATGATATTTGACATACAAATTTTTACTCATATAAATATGCTAAATTTCAAATAAGTATTGCTATATTTAAGGGATTTATGATCGTTAAACCCATATTCAGGGGGGGACATTTGTATGGGGACTATGTGAAATAATAGACCGATCATAACTAATTTCAATAGGCTTCGTCCTGGGACCATAAAAGGCAAGTGTACAAAATTTCATTAAATTATTTTCAAAATTGCGACCTGTAGTTTGATTACAAGGTTTACATGGACGGACGAAAGAACATTGTTAACGACTCAGAAAGTGATTCTAAGCCGATTGATATACATTATAATGGGTTTTAGACGAATATTTTTGGGTGTTGATGTTTGTAACACACACAAACACAAATGCACAAACGCATAACGCATAACGCATGGTGGTTTGATGTTAAATATTATTATTATTTTTTTTTAGTTTAAATAGATTTATATATAAAAATGGTGTAAAAAAATCTATAGTAATTCATAAAATGAGAACGGCTGGGCCGATTTCTGTAAAATTTTTTGTCAGTTGTTCGTACTTTCGAGGAGAAGGTTTTACGGAAGAAAATTTTTGGAAAATCTCTCCGCAAAAGTCGGAAAATCGAAAATTGATTTTTTCATGTATGAAATTTTGTGTGAAATTATTCCTTAATGGCTTTCCAAATCAAACAATAGAAAGTTCTTAGTGTAAATCATGGAAAATTGCGGAAAGTGTGAAATGCGGAAAATTTGAAAAATCCAAAATTGATTTTTTGTATGAAATTTGAGTGCAATTATTCCTTAATGCCTTTCCAAATGAAAAAATAGAAAGTTCTCAGACAAATGGTGTTATACGTTGACTTAGACTTTGCGCAATCTGATAGGTGTCATTTTGGCATTGAAATTTTCTACAGTAAATGTGCTATTTTTCTTGCTGCAATTTATACAAGTTTTGTGTATTGTTAAACTGATTCCGGATTGTCGTAAATCACGCATTATATCCATATACGGTAAAAGCATTATAATCAATTGAAATTCAGTGCAATATTTATTAAAAAAATCGAAAATAGATTTTTCGTATGGAATTTTGTGTGGAATTATTCCTTAATGGCTTTTCAAATGAAAAAATAGAAAATTCTTAGCGTAAAGGAATAATTTTTATATATATTATATTACTCTAAAGTTTGTCTGAAGGCTTAAAATTGGGGTTATATATAAAAATTTATAATTTTGTCATTGGTTTATCATTTACTTTTAAAATATTTATCGTTACAAAAAGTGTGTGTTACCAAAAAAATAAAAAAAAATATGACGTTTTTATTTTAGCAGATGAAATACTATTGATTTAATAGAATTTTCAAACCTGATTTACTAAAATTTTTTTATTAAATTTTTTATTGCATTTAAATTTACTTTTATTACTTTTTGTTGTTGTTAATCAGTTTTTCTTTTTGTTTAACCATGTTTAACTTTATAATCTATTTAAATGTAAACGGAACAATACCGGAAATTATATTATTGAGTATAAAAACGTTTATCAAAAGCATTTCATATAAAAGCCTTAAAGTATGCTTTACATTTGTATAGACAATTATTTACAATATAAGCGACATCCATACAAACATTCTATATGAAGCCAAAGGTAACTGAAAAGTCACGTTTTTAGTCATTATCTTCTTAACGATGGATACGAAATAAAATCAAAATAATGGAATATACTTCTTAGGGTTTAATTTAAAATATTTAAATACTAAACATTAATATATTTGTTTGACTGATAAAAAAGAATAACAAAATCTTTAAAATTTTGCACCATTTTCAAATTTGATTATTAACCACGTTTATCAATTGTTTAAATTTGCGAATAAAATAACTTAAAAATATGTGTATAATTCAGATAAGAGCGTCGAGTAAAAAAATAAACTTCTTTGGATTCTTTTAAAAATACTTAAATACGAAATAACCTGTTTAAATCCAGAAGTAAAAAAAAAATTAAATATGTTTCCTGATAGATTTCCTTCAGAAAAATTCGCAAGGGCCCGAAACTATCTCAAACCTCGACAACAAAATTAAAAAACGTGAAAAACTCCAAGAATTTTTAAACAATAAGCGATTTACAATATTAGAAACAGGAATGCTAAACAAAATTGAAGATTACTAATAGCGGAGAAAATTAAATCCCCCAAAAAACCTATTAAAATCAATAACTGCAATGCTAGTGTTTGGACTATGCTATTGCGAACAAAAAACCCAAAGAACTAAAAGCAGCCATTAGATAAAATTTAGTGAACATTATAAATTTCCAAAATGCTATAAATCCGTGATCCTGGAAAACTGGAAACGAGTTTAGTTAGCAGAAAAGACAAACACAAATATATTTTTGCCTAAATATAACAATGAATTTCGCTTGAAATAAAATTGCCTCACAGTATTACTAGGCTAAGAAAACTGTAAAACGAAGGTATGGTTTTCTAAAGGTTTAGGGAAGTTCCCTATACTTAACTATTGGTGTGTATAGGGAAAATAAAGGCATGGCCTGTTTTTAAAAAAATATTTTTTGAATTTTTTCCTAGATGGAGCAAAACTGAACATTTTTATATTTTAACAATATCTTAACTAAATTAATTTTAAATAATTTTAAATCTATTATTTTAAACAAAACCCTGATGAATTTACGCTATTAATTATTTTTGTATTACTTTGCGAAGATAAAGCTCAAAAATAGTAAATAGTCACAAGAAAAGTGTTCACTTTTTCTCTAACTTATGAACCGTTGGAGATATCTAAATCAAATTTCACATGGTCGCAGCTGAGGTATTTTCAAGTTGATTTGGAGAAGCACATGCCCTAGCGGGTTATGGCGATAGAGGATATACCTTAAAGTTGGTCACCTCGGGTATGTATTTTTTTTTTAAAGTCGCCAAAAGTTCATTTATGACTTGAAGGAAAGAAAATGTACATGTATTTTAAATCTCTACAAAAAACAAGCGACTTCATTGTTTTTAAGTTTTTCAAACTTGAGGGACTTTTATTTGGGCTCTAAAATTTTTCGAAAATATTCATTAGATTTCTTACAAAATTCTAAATAATATTGCTGCAAGAATCGTATAAATATATCTATCCCATAAAAAGTTATATTCATATGAAGTTGAAACTTTAAAAAAATAGTAAAATCATAACAGTACTGTTAAATCGGGTCACGCTATAAACAAAATATATGCGAACAGAGATCATATCACATAGCGTTTCATTTTTATGCTGGCAACTGTATTAATTTTTCAATTGCATTAGTACGACAGTGCAAATATACACTAGTTTAAAATTGAATTTGGATTAATTGGAACATTTTAACATTTTTTTTAATTAAATTTTAAAAATGTTTTGAATATATGACCTATTTGATACTAAATTGTTTACTGGGTATACGAAGGTATGTTAATTTTTTAAGATCTTTGCTTTTGCTGTTACATTAAAAATGTAAATTTTTAATATTTTGGATGAGATTTGCTTGTCAAAAACATACATGTTTTTATCGTGTTTTAGAAAACTTTACTTGAGTGAAAAGATTTTTGTTATGAAAGTAAAAAATAAAATACAAAATCAAGGGTCTGAAATAAATTGAAATATAAAATGTTAATGCAAGTATGTATATATATGTATATTTATGTATTAAATAAATATTAAGTTAAGTTATTTTCGAATAAAGAGATTTAAAATAGAGGCAGACATTTTTCAAATATGCCCAAATAATATAATAATGAGAATTTTTAATATTTATTTTTTTATCATTTTTTCAACACAATTCAAAATTTAAAATATTTTTTTAATTATTCGAGTTTTTTCGAATTTTTGAAGATATAAATAACTACCAAAATTAATATTTTATATATATTTTTTTAATACTTTTATGAGCTACTTGCGAAATTGAAACTTCTTTTGCTAATTACGAAAATTCGAAATTAATTAAATTACATTATTTTCATACTAAAAAAACAATAATTATTTGTACATTTTAAAAAATTTTCGATATTTCGAACATAACTAAAACATAACAATCAATAAATTAAATAAAATTTTATTTAATTTATGTATAATTTTTATAATGCATTATAAAAATTAGTTAATTTCGAAAATTCTAAATTATGTTATAATATTTTCCAATACTGGCCAAATCTATAACAATAAAGATTTTAAATAATTTTTATTATTTTTTCAATATACTTTAAAATTTCAAATAGTTTTTTAATTTACTTAAATATCTTTAAACATATTCGAATTGTCGAATATAGCTAGAAACTAAAAAATCAATGTTTTATGAAATTTATAATCTTTTTATAAAGTATTAGAAAAATTTTAACTTTTGTTTTAGTTAATTTCGAAAATTCTAAATTGGCTTCGATTTCAAATATATTTTTTTTTTCAATATACAAATGTAATTGAAAATTTAAAACATTTTTCGAATAATTTATAAATTTTTAAACAAGTTCGAATTTTCGAACATATCGCAAAATACTACTATTTTTATGAACTATTTGTTAAATTTTAACTTTTAGTTCTTTATGAATATTCCAAATTAAACTCAAAGTTTTTCGAACGTGGCCAAATATTATAACAATAAGGGTTTTAAATAATTTATGATATTTTTTCCTTTAAAATTAAGAATTTAAAATGTTTTTCGAATTATTCGAGCACTTGTAAGCATTTCCGAAAATAGCTAAAAACCACCAAAATCAACGTTTTATTTCATATACGAAATTTTAACAATTTAAATTACTGAAATTTAAACCTTTTTCCCAAATCAAGAATATTCGGAATAAAGTTCGAATTTTTTTGAACAATAAAATAATGAAGCTTTTAAATAATTTATATAATTTTTTCTATATACTTCAAAATCTAGAACATTTTTCGAATAATTTATATATGTTTAAACAAGTTCGAATTTTCAAACATATCAAAATAATATAAAAATCAATATTTTATACTACTTTTATGAACTATTTGTGAAATTTTAACTGTTAGTTATTTTCAAATATCCAAAATAAATCTCGAATTTTTTCGAACATTGCCAAAGAGTATAGCAATCAATAGTATAGTAATTTATGTTATTGTCTTACATATAAAACAGAATTTAAAAAAGAAAAAACTATAAAAGTTAAAATCTTATTTATTTTATATATATTTTTTTTAATATATTTTCCAAATTTTAAAAGTTTTTGCTAATTACGAAAATTCGAAATTACGTTTAGAGTTTTTGAACATCATTAAATATTATAAAAATTTAAAAATATTATTACTAAAATTCAATATTTAGTTCGTAGTTAAAATTTTAAAATTTTATTTGAATTTAAAAAAAAATTGAAATATTTATGAATTAAATTAAAGTGCGAAATCTAAAGTACATATTTGCATTTTTGCGACATGAAGAAATACATAGAAATATTTTTAAGTAACGTGTACAAATTTTTGATATTCTGATTTTATCATTAAACATTTTTCTTAAAATTTTTAACAATTTTTATTTTTTCTTTTTAATCATTGTTAAACAAAATTGTATAAAAATATAAAATTTCCTTTATTTTATCGCTCCATAACCGGCAAATCAATTGATTGTTGTACTCAATACCTCAATTTGTTATCTATTCACCTCTTTATTTTTCTACAAACATCTACCAAACAATTCTGCTATATCACATTTATCTATCTCACCTTAACAGAACTTCCGTTTCCTTTAATATTTTACTTGAACTATTCAGTAATTATTATAATTCACTTTCTGTTTCTTCTTCTACTTCTGCACAAAATTCTATCTTATTTCTCATTATCAACTCCTTTTTAGATATTCATATGTATATGTTTGTTTAAGTGTTTATAAAAGTGTGTGTTTGTTATATGCTTTTATAAACCGTTTGCATGTTTGTGAGTGAGCATGAGTGTTCATTTCACCACTTGAAATGCAATTACTTCTAATATCCTTTTAAAATTGCCATAATTTTTCCCCTCCTTTTTTTTTTTTTTTTGCTATGACATATTCATCAATGCTGGCTGCATGAGTTTGAATGAAATATGTATTCATTCAATGTGGTATGGAATGGTTGCTGTTATATCAATTGAAAGATCTAATAATGATAATAGGAAAAAAAGAAACGCTGAAGAAATTAGTGTTATCCTAATAGACATCTTCTTCTTTTTCGTCTTTTGTGTACGCCTTTTCTTTTTGAACACAAAAAAAAAATAATAATAATAAAAATAAAATAAAAAACATAAAACATATTATCATATAAAAATATATAGTCTATACACTTGAGACTAATCTAATTTTTTGTAATTTTTGTCAGTTGTTCTTTTTCATCGTTGTGTTTGTGTTTCATTCTTTTTTTTTTTTTTTTTGCTTCCGACAATATTTTTGGATGCTTGAATGAAGGTTAGGATGTCATAACAAAATGTATGACACGAATATCATAAAGAAATATTACACCGAAAAAAGATTTTGATTACAAAAATTTTTTAAGCAATTTTATAGATTTAAAGTTTAGACCAGTCTACATTCATTCCTAAAGTATAGTCACGCCTATAGTCTAGTCTATAGTCTAGCCTATAGTCTCTTCTATAGTCTTGCCTATAGTCTCATCTATAGTCTAGCCTATAGTCATTTCTATAGTCGCGTCTATAGTCACGTCATTCGTCACGTCTTTAGTCTCGTCTATAGCCACGTCTTTAGTCACGTCTTTAGTCTCGTCTATAGCCACGTCTATAGTCTCGTCTACAGCCACATCTATAGTCTCGTCTATAGCTACGTCCATAGACTTGTCTATAGTTTCGTCTATAGCCTAGTCTATAGTCATTTCTATAGTCTAGCCTATAGTCATTTCTATAGTCTCATCTATAGTCACGTCTTTAGTCACGTCTTTAGCCACGTATATAGTCTCGTCTATAGCCACGTCTTTAGTCACGTCTTTAGCCACGTATATAGTCTCGTCTATAGCCACGTCTATAGTCTCGTCTATAGCCACGTCTATAGTCTCGTCTATAGCCACGTCTATAGTCTCGTCTATAGCCACGTCTATAGCCACGTCTATAGTCTCGTCTATAGTCTCGTCTATAGCCACGTCTATAGTCTTGTCTATAGCCACGTCTATAGTCTCGTCTATAGCCACGTCTATAGTATCGTTTATAGCCACGTCTATAGTCTCGTCTATAGCCACGTCTACAGTCTCGTCTATAGCCATGTCTATAGAGTCGTCTATAGCCATGTCTATAGAGTCGTCTATAGCCACGTCTATGTTTGCAGGACCGCAAAGAAAATTTATTGGTATACTCATTAATTTCCATTGTTTTCAATAAAAATAAATGTTTATTTCAAGCCTAAGGCACTATCTATTTCATTTGAAGTTTTGTCCATCGGAAGCTACGACTTTTGCTAACTTTCTATTCCAAAACCACTCCTAACTTTTGAGGCAATAAACGAATCAACGCAACTTTCTGAAGTGAAGCGTATTTTACCTACGGAATTCTGAATCGAACAAAAAAACAGTAGTCAGGTAGCAAATATCTGAGATATATGGCGGGTGGGGTAAATCTTTCAAATCACTTTTTTCCAAATAGTTTTAAACTAGTCACGTCACATGAGGCTGAGCATTGTCATGATGTAATGTTATGGATTCGCGTCAGGTTGCATATTCTGTCCCTTCTTCGTTTAATGCTCTTTTCATACGGATCAATTGTGTTCGGCATAGGTCTCTCGCTGTTTTAGCAGCGCATAATAGATGAAACACTTCTGATCCCATTAAATACAGAGCATTATCAGGGCTTTGGATTATCATAATGGATCTACTTTTCGCAGAATAAATGATTTCATTTCAGTCATGACCTTTCGACGTATTTTGTCTTCAATTCAAATGGGTGCCACATTTTGATGGTTGATGGATCAACTCCTAAGTGTTGCGCACCCATTTCTTGCTTTCAATTCTTCATCTTTAAACTTTTTTCACCTATATCACAAAATACGATCGATGGATTTCGCATCGATTTTTTTTTCAAAAAATAATATAGTAAATCTTCTCAATCAGAATTCTACTCCACGGGAAATACTCACAAGTAGTAGAATATACACAAATGACTTTATTCGATATTTTTATGCCATAATTGGATCTTCGATCGGTTGCGACCTCTTATTCCCACTCTTATTCCGAAAAAAATTTATATATACATTATTTTAGACTTCTTCGAGGACCTATAGCCTATAGTCTAGCCTGTAGTCTTTTCTATAGCCTCGTCTATAGTCTACTCTATAGTCTAGTCTATAGTACTTTCTATAGTTAAGTCTATAGTCTAGTCTATATGCTTGACTATAGTCACCTCTATATACTTTTTAATAGCCTGGCCTAAAGTCTTTTCTACAGTACCATCTATAGTCTTTTTTATAGTTTCATCCATAGCATTTTTTACAGTTACATCTATAGTCTAGTCTATTGTCTCGTCTATAGGCTAACCTATAGTTAAGTCTATAATCTAGTATATAGTTATGTCCATAGATTAACATAGATATGAAGCTCCGTTATCAAAAACCAAAAAAATGTGTTAGTAAAAATTTTCATTAAAAACAAAAACAAATGCTTTTTTGGGTATTATTTTTCAATTGAGTTTTTTTTTAAGATTTATATCTATGTTAAAAATTTGTGGTTATGTTTATATTCATTGTCTATAGTCACGTCTTTAATCTCGTCTATATTATCGCCTATAGTCACGTCTATAGTCTAGCCTATAATCCTTTCTGTTAGTCTAATCTATAGTCAGATCTATAGTCTAAATAAAAGATGAACGGAATAAATTAATTTCTTCTCTAGATTTTTCTAATATATTATTTTATTTAAATATTATTATTTTGAATTTTTTTAGGTATGACTTTTGTAATTTTACGAAATTTTTCGCGTTATCTCTCTATAAGAATTTAAAATAAATAATCACAATTAATCACTGTAGGGGCCTTTTTAAATTCGCTTTTAACTTGGATCCAAATCCTTATAATTGCTAAAATTTGGGGTAGTTTAAATAACTAATACCCTGTGGGACTAAAATAACATTCCCAATTCTGGGTGCTTCTACTGTAACGACAAAATTTTAAATCTGGCCAGAAAATGTTAAAAAACACTGTTGCATATCACAAGTGTCATCAATGTCTTTTCATGATGCTCTTATGATTATTTGAGTTTATTCAGACTAAAGAAGCAAAACAATCACATATGTATCTTGTTGCATTTTGGATAAACTTGTCATACGACAAATTGTTTTGAAAATTTTTTATTGCTTTTAGTTCGATACTATTCAGGATCAATTACAATGCAATACTTATACCTTCCCAGCAAAAACTTTGCTTTCCTGGTAAGCTACAGGTATAATTGGAAACAAAAATAAACTACTTATGTTTTGCCTGAATAACTAGTTATTTTTGTTCGAGTTGTCCACAAATTCATGTAGTTATTTTTTGACTCTAGGGGTACTCAAAAATATGTACCTAAACGAAAAAAAAAAAAAAAAAAAAAAATTTTGCCGTCAGTGAGACTCGAACTTGGACACACACTAACCATTCGTTTTTACTGACTAACGTCTTACTCAGTACACCATCTCGCACATAGCATCCTAATCGACAAAAACTCTATTTAGTTCAAAATATCTTTTTAGACATTTTGTTATAAAAAACTAACAGCTGCAGAATGGGGTTGAACCAACAACCTTCTGGTTGTTAATCCGGCGCTCTAGCCAACTCATCCACGTGATTACAGTATTACTGTGCTATTATACTACTGAGTACTTATTAATGTAATACAGAGTAGGCAAATAATAATGACGCCTCATTACCAAGAAACTACTTTAATAAGTAGTTGTTATTACCGAAAACCATAAAGTTTTTGCTGGGTTGGAACATGAGAGACGTCAACAATAATATATGTTTTCCAAGTTAATAAAAAATATTTGAGCCTCGGAGTCATAGAATACAACTAGAAGTTTATGTGAGAGACTAAAACCTAATTCATTCAGCAACAAAATGCATGCAGTCACATACATTTTGCTTTTGTGTTTTGAAAAAAAATGAGTATTTTTTTTGAAAACTTAGTTTAAAGTGCCTCTCACATAAACTTTTAGTTCTTCTCTGATTTGTTATTTAAAATGGTTTTAGCTTTGACTGACTGTACTTTGAAAAAAACTTAAAGAAAAAAAAAGAAATTTAATTTTATTTTGTACATTTTTCTTTGACTGCTATCGGGCAAACGACTGGATTTCAAGAATTCGATTTGCTGTTAAATTAACGGCAGTGCTATGTTTTATTCGAAAACACACTTTAATATATAGTTGCGCCTATCGTCTAGGCTATATTCACATCTATAGTCTAATCTATAGTCACCTCTATAGTCTCGTCAATAATCAAGTCTATAGTCTCATCCTTTCTATAATCTAGTCTATAGTCCGGTCTATAGTCTAGTCTAAAGTCAGCATAATCTACAATCTAGTTTATAACCTAGTCTATCTTAGCTGTAAATTTCTCTAAGTGTAGAAATATGTTGCCTATTGACATTTTTTTTCTCACTATTTTTGGTGGTTTGAGGATAAAAAAAGACAAAAATGGCTTATAATCTCATTTTACCTTTTTCATAAATTTTATCTCTTTTTCATTTTTATTTCATATCTTTTCATCTTTTGTGACGTTTTCCTCTTGCTTACATTGTTTGCACCCTACCCCTCGATTATTTCCCATTGTTTGTTTAATTTTTTTTATTGCAGGTTTATGCTGTGGTTGTGTCGCATGAACAAACCTCCGGTGATTTGTCACCAGCTGCCGTTAGCTATACAAGTGGTTTCTTTCAAATACCCGTTATTGGTATCTCATCACGTGATGCGGCCTTCTCCGATAAAAATATTCATGTTTCCTTTTTGCGCACCGTTCCACCATACTATCATCAGGCTGATGTTTGGTTGGAAATGTTAAATCATTTTAGCTACACAAAGGTAAATAAATGCTGCAAACACACACTAGCAAACATTTTGTTAAATTTTAATCCTGGGAGACAACATTGAGAAATTATTTTTGATTTATTACTTTTTTAGGTAATTATTATACACAGTTCGGATACAGATGGTCGTGCCATATTGGGTAGATTTCAAACAACCTCACAAAACTATTACGATGACATAGATGTCAGAGCCACAGTGGAAATGATAGTTGAGTTTGAGCCAAAGTTAGAAAGTTTTGCTGAGCATTTGATTGATATGAAAACTGCTCAAAGTCGGGTATATTTGGTTTATGCCAGGTGATTTAAATACTTAAGTTAGTTTAAATAAAACCATAAATAAATTTATTCTCTGCGAATAGCACTGAAGATGCCCAAGTCATATTCCGTGATGCTGCTTTGTACAATATGACTGAAGCAGGTCATGTTTGGATTGTTACTGAACAAGCCTTAAGTGCCAATAATACACCAGATGGTGTTTTAGGTCTACAACTAGAGCATGTTAATAGTGATAATCGACATATTAGAGTAAGCTGATTAAGCTATTTATGTATTTTATATTAATGGTTTTTGCTTATAATTTCCCTTAAGGATTCTGTATATGTTTTGGCTTCAGCTATTAAGGAAATGATGAAAAATGAAACAATAACAGAGCCCCCAAAGAATTGTGATGATTCGGGTGTTAATTGGGAATCAGGTGAGTTGAGGGTTGAGGTGATTTAAAGAGAGCGATTGAAATAAGGAAAAACAAAGAAAATTGCAAAAGTAGAGTAAAATGTTGAATAGGGTAATAGCAAAACTCAAAAATTTTGTGTTTTATTAATTTATTATAGCCTAGACTATAAACTAGACTATAAACCAAACTATAGTCGATATTATATAAGTGATTATCATCTAGACTATAAACGTGACTAAACTCTAGACTAGGCTATATGCTAGACTATACAGTAGACTATAAACTAGACTATAGAGTAGACTATAGACTAAACTATAGAGTAGACTATAGACTAGACTATAGACTAAATTACAGACTAGATTATAAACTGGACTATACATTTTCTTTTTTTTTTTTTTTTTTTTGATGTAGTGATAGTGTAGTGGCGCATTTCATCAGGGCGGGTAGTTCATATCAGTCTAATTCCTACATCCTTACTCTTTCTAGGTAAGGAGGTTCGGAACTGCTGCGCATCTCTCCTTCATTATGTTAATGAACTCTTCGCACAATCTCCAAGCACTTGCAGAATATAGCATGGTATTCACCATATTTTCAGGTTTTAATGTTACACCTAACTTACTGTTCACTCACTTTCCACATTGAAAAAGTATATGATTTGCATCTTCTTCTAGCGCTCCACATGACTCACAACTATAGAGTAGACTATAGACTAGACTATAGACTAGATTATAAACTTAACTATATATATATATATTTTTTTTTGATGTAGTGATAGCGTGCTATCAACTAGTGGCGCATTTCATCAGGGTGGGTAGTTCATATCAGTCTAATTCCTACATCCTCCTTACTTTTTCTAGGTAAGGAGGTTTGGAACTGCTGCGCATCTCTTCTTCATTATGTTAATGAACTCTTCTAGGTGTTAATGTTACGCCTAACTTATTGTTCACGCAGTTTCCACATGGAAAAAGTATATGATTTGCATTTTCTTCTAGGGCTCCACATGACTCACAGCTGCTAAATTTTTCACTTTAAATCTATGTAGATATTTATTAAAACTACCATGATTGGTCATGGCTTGAGTTATATAATAGCCCATATTTCCATGTTGTCTTTCAATCCATACACTTATCTTATATTTGGAATCAGATTATATGTCCATTGTCTACTCTCTTCATGGTTCCAATGCTCTTGCCATTTCCATTTCTTATTATCCTTGCCATTTCTCCTTATTTCTGAGATTTGTTTTGTTCGCTCTTCTGGACTGGTATTGTTTCTATTTATACGTTTAGTTTGGATGTATATTTCCGCTCTCTCCATTATTAATAGGTCTATGGGAGGTAGACTCATTAATGCCACGCTTGTAGATACAATACGATACGCTGATGTTATGCGGAGAGCGTTAACTCTCAGCGTTTCAGTAATTCCCTTATGTTGTATCCCAATTTCAATGCTTCGGCAAATGTTGGAGCTGCATAGAGAAGTTGAGAGTGCATCACGCTGTTTATTAGTTTTCTTATATACGTTTTTGGTCCACCACAGTTTGGCATTATTCTGGCCAATGAGGTCGCCGTTCGCATGGCTTTATCGCGAGTATTTACTACGTGTTGTCCAAAACTGAGATTATCGTCTATTTGCACCCCCAAATAGCATAAGTAGCTTGAAGTCGTATTTTCGGTATTTTAAAGACTCTTCGATTCGTCACTAGAATTGCCTCTGTTTTAGGCCAGCTATAGACTAGACTATAGATTAGATTATAAACTAGGCTATAGACTATGGGACAGGCGAATATAATAGGTTTCGCGTTGAAGGTCACGGCAAGATTTATTGATGAAGTAGAGATGATTGCAACGAAGTCATCCAAATAATTGAAAAATGGATGAAAGGTGCTAGACTTGAACTAGCAGAGCACAAAACGGAGGTTGTTCTGATCAAGAAACTCGAAAAGGTAAGGATCAAGGTGTGGAAGTATGAAGTGACATCGAAACCCAACCTTAAGTATCTAGGTATTATAATAGATTCAAGGTTAAACTTCAAAGCACATATGGAATATGTAGGTCAGAAATGATGCCAAACGTAGAAGGCCCCCGACAATCTAAGAGAAAAATAGTTACCATAGTAGTAAGCTCGCTAATTCTTTATATGGCTCCTATATGTTCAAGAGCCCTTAAAATAAAATCGGTAGCAGAAAAACTCCTATCAGTGTAAGGGCTATGTGCGTTGCGTATAAGCAGATCTTTTCCAATAGACATTCTAGCCGATGAAGCTAAACGTATGTATGATCGTAAGCAAAGAGAGGAAGATATCACTAGTATTATACGTAAACTAGAGAGAGAGAGATATCAATAGTAGTGTGGCAGCATCGGTGGGAAAGAAGTTTAAAAGGAAGGTGGACCTACAGACTCATACCAGACATTAAATTTTGGTGAAATAGAAAACACGAAGAAATAAATTACTATCTCACTCAATTTCTTTCTGGTCACGGAGGTTATAGAAATTATCTACACAGGTTTGGTTTGAACGAATCGCCGATATGTCCCTACTGCCCGCGTTTTAATGAAGTACGAGAACATACAGAAGAAAAAGTCGGTCAAGAGTTGAATGCTGAGATCATCGTAAATGTACTGATAAGCAAAAAAGAGTACTGGGAAGCTATAGGTGGCATGGTAGATGGTATCCACAAGGAACTAAGGATGGAAGAGAAAAGAAGAAAATTCTTTCTATCAAACTCGCTAGAGGATAACTAAGCATAGACGACCTTGCGATGCAATATCCTAATAGACAGTTCCGCAGGGCATATGGATGACAAAGGAAGTAGTTTTAGTCGGTAAGAATCCAACATAAACCATTAACCATTAAGTGGCATCGGGTATCTTATGATAGTAGAAAAAGACTATAGACTAGATTATAAACGAGACTATAGACAAGACTACAGACTATCGACTTGACTAAAGAAGAGACTATAGACTAGACTACATACTAGATTGTAGACTGCGAGATAGTCAATAAAATAGAACAGACTATAGCACAAGTATGGCCAAACAAAATTTAAATTTCGTATTTTCAGTACAATTATTTTTCTTCTCTTTCAGGAAAACGTCTTTTCCACTACCTCAGAACACGCAATATTACTGGAGAAACCGGTCAGGTGGCATTCGATGATAATGGTGACCGTATTTATGCCGGTTATGATGTTATTAATATAAGACCAAAACAAAAGAAACAAGTTGTGGGAAAGTTTTATTATGATCCCGTAAGTTAAAGTTCAGGGGGTTATTGTGAAATTCGATTCAAAAGAAACCGTTTTCGAAAATTAATGTATTTTAAATACAATTTCGAATGAATTTCTTTTCGAATCGAAATACACAATAAGCCCCAGATTTGTACCCGTATTCTGAACTTTGTGCCTATGACAAAATATTTTTTTTTTAAAATAACTCAAATAAATTGTGTTTTCCAACTAGGAAAAAGGTATGATGCGTTTAAAAATCAATGATAGTCAAATAATATGGCCTGGTAAACAGAAAAAGAAGCCAGAAGGCATAATGATACCAACACATTTGAAAGTTTTGACCATAGAGGAAAAGCCATTTGTATATGTAAGACGTTTAACAGATGATGAGGTGAACTGTGTGGACGATGAAGTTCCCTGTCCTCTATTTAATACCACAAATGGAGTAGGTGAGTAAGAAAAATTTTACTGGAAATTTATCTTAAGGGATTTAAATTAAATGATTTATTCTTTTAGAAAATGATTATTGCTGCCGCGGCTATTGCATAGATCTTCTTAAAGCTTTATCACATCGCATTAATTTCACCTATGAATTGGGTCTTTCTCCTGATGGACAATTTGGTCATTACATTTTGAAAAACTCTACAACAGGCACATTATCTTCATCGCCGAAGAAGGAATGGACTGGGTTAATAGGAGAACTGGTGAATGAAAGGGCAGACATGATTGTCGCACCACTAACCATTAATCCAGAGCGTGCCGAATATATAGAATTTTCGAAACCCTTTAAATATCAAGGCATTACAATACTCGAAAAGAAACCTTCACGTTCGAGTACTTTAGTGTCTTTTTTGCAACCATTTAGTAACACGCTTTGGATATTGGTAATGGTGTCAGTACATGTTGTGGCTCTAGTCTTATATTTACTGGATAGGTGAGTTTCAAATTATATGAATTGGTTTAAATTATATAAAGTTAAATCCAAGCATGATATTTTAAAACTTGTTTAATATAAACTATTTTTCTCTCTTAATAACTTCGACTCTCTTTCTAAAGAAAAGAGCATGTTTTTGAAAGCATTTTAAATTTTTTTAACACTATCTCTCTCTCTCTCTCTTGTTTTTTTTAAGAAAACTTAATTCAAGCTTTTAGGTTTTATATTGAGTTTATTTTTCGATTAACTTTATTTAGGAAGCTGTATTAGCCTCTGGGATTAATTTTGAATTTATTTGATTCCTTGTCTCACATAGATTTTCTCCATTTGGTCGTTTTAAATTATCTCATGTTGATAGTCATGAAGAGAAGGCTTTAAATTTAAGTTCGGCCATTTGGTTTGCATGGGGTGTTCTACTCAACAGCGGCATTGGCGAGGGCACACCACGCAGTTTTTCGGCTCGTGTTTTGGGCATGATTTGGGCTGGTTTCGCTATGATCATTGTAGCTTCATATACTGCCAACTTGGCGGCTTTTCTCGTGTTGGAACGTCCCAAAACCAAATTGAGTGGTATTAATGATGCTCGTTTGCGTAATACTATGGAGAATTTAACTTGCGCCACTGTGAAAGGATCATCGGTGGATATGTATTTTAGACGTCAAGTGGAATTATCGAATATGTATCGTTCTATGGAAGCTAATAATTATGATACGGCCGAGAAAGCCATAGAGGATGTTAAAAAGGGGTGAATGAGTCTTAAATATAAAATTGGGTTCAAATTTTAATTTATTTTGATTTTCTTTTAGTAAATTAATGGCTTTTATTTGGGATTCTTCCCGCTTGGAATATGAAGCCTCTAAAGATTGTGAATTGGTGACAGCTGGAGAGTTATTTGGCCGCAGTGGTTATGGTATAGGCTTACAAAAGGGCTCTCCCTGGACGGATGCTGTTACTTTAACCATATTGGAGTTTCATGAAAGTAAGTAAGAAATTTATTTAATTTAATATTCCATCTATCCATCTCTCTCCATCTTCCTTATTATGATAAATTTCTCCGAAATTCGTAAAACTTAAAATGTTGTGTTATTCTGAAGTCGCTTTCGAGCAGTTTTCAGTTTCTCTATCTTTGAATTACAACGAAATTCTTTCTTTTCGAGCTATATTAGCTATATTAGCCAAAAAGCTTGATGTTGTAACGGCTCTCATGTGGTTGGAAATTCTTTCCTGGGAAAAAACGTTCGGTTGATACAGCTATTCCTTGTCGTTATTCTAACATTAAGCCATGTCGTTGCCACAATGAAATTCTTAAGTTGTATTCAATTTATATTGAAATTTGACCCTTATTTGTTTTCTCCAAAAACTTAATTCTTTCTGTCTTTTTTTTACAATTTCAGCTAAAGTTCATTACGTTTCAATTATCTGTATATCAATACTCTATTCGAATTCCGAGTGTGTGTTCGACCCTTATTTTTAATACAAAAGCTTAACAGTTTTACATAATATATTCGGCGCTTTCTATCTTTTCCTCATAATTTTGAAAGTTTGGTCTTTGAAATTTCAGTAACTTTACAACGAAATTCCGAGGTTTTTTTTAAGGTAATTTCTCCTTAGTTGTGTTCGATGCTTATTGGCTTTTAATCGATATATTATCTTGATGACTTAAGTATTTACATTATTATGTAGAGCCCAAATTAGTCATAAATAAAATTTTCTTTTCAGAACCTTTGGAACTATTGAATATCAATTCTGGGACTTTCACTTCCTTTATAGTCTTGGTTCTGTGGAGTTTCAATAATGAGTTTTTACGCGTATCGAATTGTCACTTTCTTCCTTTCCTTCTATACCTCAGATTCTAAATGATAATTAAGTGTTAAACTATTCTAAACTGTAAACAAAATTTTCCAGATATTTCGATGACAGCTGTATGACAGGTGTATGACGATCAAGAATCGTTTAATTTCTTTCTATTCCTCTGGAATAAAGTTATGAAACTATTTACTTGCTTTCTTACTTCTTCATTATTAATAAATAAGATTTTTTTCAGAGCCCTAAATCTCAATTCTTGCTATCCCTCATATTAGACAAAAAGCATCACGCAGGGAGATTTTATATCTCCATTTTTGTGGAACCCTGTCGTAAATAAAGTCCTCCTTAAATGCAACGATAAATGAACCAAAATGCGGATGAAGTTCCTCGTTAAGGGAAAATTTCTCGCCACATTAAGTGAATCCATGTAGTCAACTTACTGACATGGGTTGGGGGAAACGGTCTAGGAGTAAATCCCACTCTGGAATTTTCGAAGGAATCCAATTATCTTGGCATAATTCTCGTCTAAAGGCTCTGTGGGATAGGAAATATAGAAAGCTCTATATGCTTTCAACACATGCAAGAAAACTTTCGGAAGAAGATGGGATCAAAAACCGTACATTGCAGTCATTAGGCCTATTCTTAGCTACGCAGCACAGTAGAAATTAGCTTGTCTCTCAATCACTCCTCAAGCCGATCTGGAAACTATGTTATTTTCATAAGAAATATCTTCGCTAAGTTCGCTCTACGTCTAAAAAATTCAGGCGAACTTAGGCACGCCTGAATGTCCGCATTGGTCATGGAACTATATTACGTAAAATAGGCAGATCAATTTTCTTGCAGGGGATCGACTATTTAACACCGAAGACAATGAGAACTTTCAGTGTTTGGATTCCACTTGTAGAAGATTGTGCGGCAAATTCCGTCTTTAGGAAATATGTTTTCACTAACGGATCAAAAACGTAAACTGTCACTGATTCGGATATCTTTTTTGACGACTTAGATCTCTGGCTCTTTCTCAGACCACCACATTCGTGCACCGTTTTCCAAGCTAAAATACATTTCATCAAGGTGGCAGCGAAGAGAGTTCGGAATTTTCGTTTCTGAGCTTTACACATTGATATATGAGGAATTTCAAAATTTTTGAAAAATTTTAGTAAAACTATTTTCAAAATTTTTTTCTTCTAACACGAAAGTCGATCTGTGGTTTTACTAAGCAATTATATTAATGCAAAGTATATTCACGTTAATCATTTTTGTCAGGACGCGCAAAAGTTGTAAAAGTTTAAAGTTGAAATTAAAAAAAAAAAAATCGGATCAATAAGTCCGTGACTTTTCGAACTTCCTTCGTAGTTATATGAAATGCAAAACTATTCCCATCAAGTATCACCTGTTAATAGACTACTATCAAATTTTGAGCAAGTGTCGTCATTTACTTTGCATTGAACAACTGTTCAAAACATAAAACCTCGTGTATTTTTCTAAAAATGGAAAAAAGTGAATTTCGAGTGCACATTAAACATTATTTTTTGCGAAAAAAACCGTCAATCAAACCAAGGAAAAGCTCGATAAATACTCTGCACCATCGATTTCAATGGCAAAAAAGTAGTTTACTGACTTTCGTTGTGGTCGCACAATGGCAAATGACGCTGAACGTTCTGGACGGCCAATTGAGGTTAGTACACCCGAAAATGTCGAAAAAATCCACGATATGGTGTTGGCCGACCGAAGAATAAAAGTGCGTGAGATTGTTGACGTCATAGGCATTTTATATGGTAGTGTGGTTTCGATTTTAAAAGATAAGGTTTAAGAAAGTTGTCTGCAAGATGGGTGCCGCGTTTGCTCTCAATTGATCATAAATGTAAACGTGTGATAAATTCAAAGGATTGTTTGCTGTTGTTTAACCGCAATCTGAATGTGTTTTGCGGCGTTTTACAACTGTGGATGAAACATTGATCCATTACTGTACTCCGGAGACCAAACAATGGGTTTCTCCGAAAAAGGCTAAGGTAAGTTTGTCGGCCAATAAGGTGATGGCAACAGTTTTTTGGGATGCACGCGGGATAATCCACATCGATTACATTCAAAAGGGAAAAACAATAAACGACGAATATTATGCCAACTTATTAAACCGATTTAATGAGGATTTAAAAAGAAAACGACCCCATATGGCCAAGAAAAAAGTTCTTTTTTATCAAGATAATGCACGTGTGCACACGTGTGCAATCTCAATTGGTACCTGATCCGCTATATTCTCCGGATTTAGCCCCTAGTGACTACTTCCTATTTCCAACGATGAAATTGTTGGCCAAAAAAATGCCTATTTTAAGGACCTCGAAAAATCCTATTTTTTACGCAAAGTAAATGACGACACTTGCTTAAAAATTGACAGTAGTCTATTAACAGGTGGTACTTAATATAGTGTTGCATTTCATATAACTACGAGGGAAGTTCGAAAAGTATCGGACTTATTGATCCGCCCTCGTAGTGACAAGTTTTACATCGAATTTTTTTTTTATTATTTTAATAATAGCTTTGTTTTTGTACCCTAAATTGGCAGCATACGTGATCCCAATGTTATTGAAAAGTGTTCCCGTACTCGAAAATTGGATTGCATTCATTGTTCATTTGAATGAATTCAAAATCAATTCAATTCAAACGAATTGGAAATGCATTGCAATTCACTTTAACAAATTCATTTGAATCGGATACGAATTGTAATTCATTTTACAGATTCATTTGAGTTGAAAACGAATTGCAACCCATTCTACAAATGAAATTGAAATTCATTTCTGCCTAATTCGTTTGAATTGATTCAAATTTCATTCAATTCTTTTTTGTTGTGAAAAGAGTTAATTCAAAATTTAGCCAATTCGTAACGAATTAAAATCAAAAAAGAATGATTCATTTATAGCTCTGCTGATTACATAGCATTTGAATAGCCGTTTAGCTTCGACTGAAAGTCAAAATGTTCCGAACGGAATTCTTAACATAATGGTAGCGCCTCTCAATCTTCTTCGATCGATATTTTCGTTACAGACCAACAGTGGAACCCAATTCATTATGCATACTTGTTTTGTCTTAGATTTAACAGGCTTCCCGAAGTTATCGGAAATATGAAATGACAATCCATAACTTTTATATATAATAATTTAAATTGTTTTCTATATTTACAGGCGGTTTTATGGAGGCTTTAGACAAGGCCTGGATATTTCATGGTAACGCTCAACAATGTGAACAATTCGAAAAAACGCCCAATACTTTAGGTTTGAAAAATATGGCAGGAGTATTCATATTGGTAGCAGCAGGGGTAGCCATAGGTGTGGGTCTCATAATAATCGAGGTCATATATAAAAGACATCAAGTTAAAAAACAAAAACGTTTGGATATAGCTAGACATGCTGCAGCCAAATGGAGAGGAACTATAGAGGTAACACAATTGATTAAAAAAAATCATTTACATTATAATAATAGTAATAATAATAATAATAATAATAATAATAATAATAATAATAATAATAATAATAATAATAATAATTGTAAATAGAAACGTAAAACCATACGTACTTCACTGGCCATGCAACGTCAATATAATGTGGGACTCAATGCCAATCCTGGTACCATTAGCTATTCTGTGGACAAAAGACGTTATCATCGTTTAGGCCCCCGAGGTCCCGAGAATGCTTGGATAGGTGATCATAATGATATGCTAAGAAATCGTCGTTATTTAGATCCTTCAAAACCAAAACATTCACCCAAAGTACATGCTCCTCTATTGGGTAGAATTAAACAACAACAACAACCGGGTAATCCAATGCCACCAAAATATTCACCAGGTTATACAAGTGATGTCTCACATTTGGTAGTTTAAAAGTAGATACAAAATCAAACAAAATTATAGGTAACATTTTGTAAAATATTAAGAAATTTATTTTACAAAATGTCTAAAGAAAAATTCATGAAACTAATTGAAAAACTTGTTACAAAACTTAAACCAAAGATATTTAAATGGCAAATAGTTTAAATAATTTTTTAACCAAAAAAATACGAAAATTTGTTAGAATTTTAATTAAAAAAAAAAGAAATATTAAATTTTGACTCTTAACAAAAAAAATTTAGATCAACTTTTTTAATATATAAAAAAAGAACAAAAGTAAAAGAAAATGTACGAGTACCTTTACATTTAATGCAATTTATTAATTTAAATATCTGTATAAGAAAATAAATATAATAACCACCTTAAAAAGAAATTATAAAAGAAGCAGGGTAAAGGAATTGTATTAAAAATTTTATAACTGAAGTTAGAAATTAAATTAAAAGATTGCTTGAAAATGAAATAATTAAGAAAAATTAAGATTTGGAAAGGTTATTGAAAAATTTATTTTAAAAGCTAAATAAATTAAAAAAATTTATGTGTCATAGAAAAATTCTTAACAAGGTCACAATTTTATTTTGTCTGTAAGTTATGATTATTCACGTGACTCGGTCATAACATGTTTTGTGAATTAAAATGCAAGATAAAGTAAAAATTGTGACTTTTTTGTCAGTTAATTTAAAAAAAATAAAAACAAAAAATTTTGTATAGAAATTTAGAATATTTATAGAGAATGGCTAATTTGAACGAAAAAGGGCAGCAAGGTGCAATGAAAATCAGCAGGAAATGTGTGTGTTCAGTATTCTCTTTTTGCCATTCAACTAGAAACCCTCAAATTGTAATATCAATGATTAGAGTTGTTCGATGCTTGAATAGTTTACCATATATGCTTCGTATTTTTTCACATTCTAATAATGCTTTCCATTTGAAGCTTCTCCATTAGTTTGCGGAAATTGAAATTCCTTAATATTTACAACACATTTTACATATATATATATATATATATATATATATATATATAAAATTTATAAAAATTCGTTACTTTTGATTTTCGGTAATGACAACTACTTATTAAAGTAGTTTCTTGGTAATGAGTCGTCATTATTATTTGTCTACTCTGTGTTACATTAATAAGTACTCAATAGTATAATAGCACAGTAATACTGCAATCACGTGAATGAGTTGGCTAGAGCGCTGAATTAACAACCAGAAAGTCGTTAGTTCAACCCCATTCTGAAGCTGTCAGTTTTTTATAACAAAATGTCTAAAAAGATATTTGAAACTCAAAAGATTTTCTGTCGCTTAGGAAGCTATGTGTGAGATGGTGTACTGAGTAAGTCGTTAGGCAGTAAAAACGAATGTTTAGTTTGTGTCCAGGTTCGAGTCTCACTGATGGCAAAATTTTTTTGTTTTTTTTTTTTTTTTTTTTTTTTGTTTTCGTTCAGGTACATATTTTTGAGTACCCCTAGAGTCAAAAAATAACTACATGAATTTGTGGACAACTCGAACAAAAATAACTAGTTATTCAGACAAAAAATAAGTAGTTTATTTTTGTTTCCAATTATACCTGCTAGCTTACCAGGAGAGCAAAGTTTTTGCTGGGTACTAATGGGATTTGATTTATTTATTTTTTTGTAAGTTTAAAATTCTTTATGGTTGGGGAGCCAAGAAATTTAAATTGAACTTTAATTCAGATTTAGTTTTATTTTATATTCAAATTAAAAATTTGTTAACACTTTGTATATTTTATTTAGGCTTTTTCTATCTATATAATATTATTTATTAGCCTTGAAGCCTTTAATATTACTTTGATTGAATAAATAAAATAAAAAAAAAATAAAAAAATGTACGTAAGAATTTTACCTATTACTGCATTTTAGCTCCTTGGCCCTCCAAGATTTCAAATTTGCATGTATGCATTGTTTTTTCCACAATAAAATTATTTGTATTTTCATATTTTCCATTTTCAATTCAATTCACAAATTCTTATGACTGTCTACATACCAGACAGTGTTGCCATTTTAATACTTTCAGTGCTAGATTTAGTATTTCGAAATGTTAAAATGAATTGAAAATGTTTGGAAAAAAATATGCTAAATGCTTTTTAGCACTTTTTTACAGTATTTTTTTAATTAAATACTTTTAGGTTTTTTAAAAGAATTTCATAAAAATTCAGTCAGTTTTAAAATATAAGCCCTATTTATACTTTACTTCCCAATATTAAAATAATTCTAAAGAAAATTTGTTGTCATTTGAACTCAATTTTACAAGAAGCAATGGCAACGAACATATGAATTTTCTTTACAAAACTATTTGGCACTGCTGCTGTAGAACAATTTTCCAATTGCAACTTCTAGCAACACTGGTCTTAATTTTAAAAACTAAATATTAAATTTTAACTTGTGAATAGGAATTTTACGATCGCAATTTATGTGCTATGATTATTTTTGAGTCAACACAATTTATTAAAAAAAATGTACCTTTATCTGCTCGAGAATATAAACATTTTTGTAAATTCGCGTCAAATTATGAAAAATATTTTAGATAGAAGAAATTATAAATATTTGATCTATAATAAAATCTTTATTAGTTAATACATCCTAACAAAATTGTGTATGATTGTTGACTTTATCAATTGAAATTGTAAAGTGTAAAAAAAACTTCATATTTTTATAAAAAACCGATAAAAATCCCAAAAAAGGAATTTTTACCATAAAGTCCACATTTGTTGCAGGTCTGGAAAAATCGTTGGCAAACCCTTTGAAACACATTGCAATTGCTGAAACTGTACTCTGTTTGTAGATTTAAGCTTTGGGATTTTAGAACATACAAACTAAAGTTAAAATTTTGATTTAAAATAGGTCAAACTCGAGAGGTTCTGTACTTAGTACTGTTAAGTGTTTTGGCTTGTTTTTAATTCTAAAATCATCTCTATGAAGATACAAAAAATTATTAAATTATTAAATATAAAATTATTAAATGTTGTTAAAGAAAATTTTATTTAGATAAAGACACTTTTACGGCCAAAAAAAAAAAAATTTAAATTGTGCAGTTTTTAAATTATTTATTTTTGGACTCGGAAAAGATATTGACTTGATGTTTCTTTTATTCGATAGATAATTTTTTGTTCTTTAATTAAATAGGTAAACATTTTACAAAATCGGAGGAAAATATTGGGCTAAGTATTGAAAAAGTTTGACTAAGATTTGGTACAATTGAAATATGTAGTTTAAATTTCAAAGCAAATAACTTTAAAACTATAAGAGATAAATAACACATTCATAGGTGCCATAGAGAGCTTTAAGATGGTGTAAAAATATTTGAAATCGAAACAAAAATTTAGCAAGGGTTAAAAAAATTTTCAATGTCAGAGGTACCCTATTCTGACCCACAATAACTACAAAATTAAAATTGTACACTCCTCTGCTTCGCCTATGTAAGAGCTTATCTAAGAAATGTAATAGCTATTAAACAAAATCGGGTGTCTGCAATTGTATGAATAACTGTGTTATTAAATACTTTCGATAGACTAACTCTTAGGATGCAATCCGCTAAGATAAATTCTTTAACTCTTAATCGGCTATCTAGAATTTAGTGGGAAACGATAGCTACTAAGTATTATCTGATGAGATAAATACTTCGGCTCTTATCCGATTAGATAAATTCTTCATTTCTCAATTAATCGGTTAACTAGGATTACATGGGCCATGACAAATACAAAATACAATCTGTTGAGATAAATTGGTCGGCTCTCGTTCGGCTAACTACAGGTTCTGACCATAAAATGCAATCTGATGAGATAAATGCTATGGTTCTCGATCAGATTTTGACCATAAAATATATTCTATTGAGTCTCTCAATCGGCTCATAATCGGAGTAACCAGGGATGTCAAAATTGGTACAGCTGTACCTTTTTTGGTACAATTCGAAACTCAAAAGTACAATTGTACACCAATCACCCATTTGGTACAATTTAAATTTGTTATTAATTTCAATTTTTAATTGCAAAAATTTGTCAAAAATCTCAAATTAGTTAAGACAAAGCACTATGATTATAATTGACACCCAGTCTCAACTTTTTATTTTAAAATAAAATTCTCGTATCAGGGTCTCGTAGACTCTTTAAGATTCCAAGATTAGACACTCGTTGAAATAAATATCCGAGTTTATTGTGCCCAATATTACATACGATTCACTTCTTTCGCCACAGCTACATATAGCTTGCTAAACAAGAAACTTTTTTGGAAAATTTGATTATTTTTTGGTACGGTATCCTTCTGGAACATTTCCTTTGAAATCTGTTGATTAAAACTTTTGTCCAGGAAGCTGTGAAAAGTCAGAAATTACGTACGTTTCCATCCATTACACAACATTTAAACTTAAAAAAAAATATATGAACTTTGCTCTCTTTTTAGCTTCAGCATTCTTTTTGCATTTCTATTTGGTACTTTTTGCCGTACCAAGCAGAAGACTGCTTCCATTTATAAGAAAACATGAAGTCTCAATATTCTTTTGGCCTGATTTGGCATTGTGTCATTATTATTTTCATAATTGTAACTTATATCAACACTTGTGTGTTATGTTTTATTCGTACGCACACCTTATTCAGACTACAAGTAATAAGATAAATCAGTAAAATTTGTCATATGACCTTCTTTTGAGTCAATCATCAATCGTAATGAAACTGGTTAAGATCGGTCCATTATTTTAAATACATAGTATACATAGTAATATTATAATGGAATTTCAATCAAATTAATTTGTGTCGAATTTTATGAAGATCGTTACATAATACATAAATCCCCCCTTCCGAAAATCACTTTGCAAATAATGAAATATAGGGCTACTTCCTGTAATAAACTTAAAGTGGATAAAACCCATATAAATTTTAGTATTAACATAATATTTATTATAAATTACAAGAATCGGTCAACAATTGGCCACAGGTCCCATATAAGACCCACTCGTCATAAATACTACAAGTGTAGATACCCAAGTACATAAAAATTTTATGGTAATGTCTCTTTGGTGAAAACAATTTTTCGAAGTCCCCTGACAACATAGAGAAATTAGTGACATATTATTATATAGGATATTCCCTAAATCGGTTCGTAAATAAAGGAGCTATAAAGAAAAAAACAATTCTTTAAAAAAAAAAAATTCAATACTTTTAAAGCCCCCAGAAAAATGATTAAATTCCTTCTTTAACAGATTTCTCAGAAAATGTTTCAATAATTTTTTCCTTTTTGCCTTGAAGATAACCAACAAAACACTACATTAAGTAATAAAACTTATAAATTATTATTAATTATAAACAAATTGTTATAATTAATACAAATTTTAATTGTAATATTTGAATATTTATAAAAAAATAAAACAACCCACTTGCAAGTTTACAGAAAAAACTCTCAAATATTTTTGTAAATTTAATTAAATTAAAAATTTAAAAAAAATATATATTAATAAAATTTAATTTTTTTAAATAACAAAACACTAAATGAAAGTTAACATATTAAATGTAAAGAAAATTAAAACTAAATTAAGAAAAAATTTAAACTAATAAATGTTGTTAGTCTTTAATTATTAAACGCATTTGTTTTCATTATTTATTAAAAAAAAATAAAACTCAAAAATCAAATTAATGTTAAATAAATAATATTAAATAAAAAAAAAAAACTAAAAAAAAACTTAACTTTTATAAATTAAAGTTTAATATTTTTTTAATAAAAAACATAACCATTTAGTTAGCACTTGTATGTGATACGTCAAAACAACTCGTGCCATTTATTTATTTGCAACCTACTAAATAAATGGAAAAGGAAACAGACAAATAGTGTTAAAAAGAAAAACAAAATAATTTTTTTAAAAATTCATCTGACTTTGACTCTGACCGATTTTTTGGCTTAGTTTTTAGTTTGTAATAAATATTTTTATTAATACTCTACTTGTTATAACAAGCTACTCGTAAATACGAAAGTTTATATATGTTTTTAAATAATGATACAATTATTGATATAAACAATTAACATTATTTTAAAAAAAAGTACAATAAATACAAATAGATAAAAACTGAAGTGTGTCTGGAATTTTAATTTTTTGCTTAGAAGTTTTGATTTTTTTCTATATGAACTTCAATTTGAACTTTAAAGCTCAATGTTTTTAGTTTTCGATTAAATTATGTTAAAGTCAGAAAAGTAAGTTTATTTAGAAAAAGCCGGAAAAAAATGTTCATTTGACTCACCCGAGTCAGGCAAGTTGAAGTTGTTAAAAGTTCATTTATGTGAAAACATAGACATTAATAATTTTCAGATAAAACAATGTTATATTGGATTACATATAGTGTATCCAAACTAAAGCTCGATGTTCCTAAAATTTCCTATTTTTAAATAAAATTCTCAATTTTGTCCCTAAAATAACAAGAAAAATTACAGAAATTTTTCTGTGAAAAGCAAATTTATCGCAAATTTTCTCTAAAAAAGAAAATTATCAAAAATTAAAAAAAAATAAAATTTATTTCATACATAAAGAAAATTTCCTATAAAAAAATTTAATAATAGTAAAAATTCCTACAAAAAATAATTTATCGAAAATTTTCTATAAAAAAAATTTATCGAAAATTTTCTATAAAAAAAATTTTATCGAAAATTTTCTATAAAAAGAAAATTTATCTAAAATTTTCTATAAAAAGAAAATTTATCTAAAATTTTCTATAAAAAGAAAATTTATCTAAAATTTTCTATAAAAAGAAAATTTATCTAAAATTTTCTATAAAAAGAAAATTTATCAAAAATTTTCTATAAAAAGAAAATTTATCTAAAATTTTCTATAAAAAGAAAATTTATCTAAAATTTTCTATAAAAAGAAAATTTATCTAAAATTTTCTATAAAAAGAAAATTTATCTAAAATTTTCTATAAAAAGAAAATTTATCTAAAATTTTCTATAAAAAGAAAATTTATCTAAAATTTTCTATAAAAAGAAAATTTATCTAAAATTTTCTATAAAAAGAAAATTTATCTAAAATTTTCTATAAAAAGAAAATTTATCGAAAATTTTCTATAAAAAGAAAATTTATCTAAAATTTTCTATAAAAAGAAAATTTATCTAAAATTTTCTATAAAAAGAAAATTTATTGAAAATTTTCCATAAAAAGAAAATTTATTGAAAATTTTCTATAAAAAAAAGAAAATTTATCGAAAATTTTCTATAAAAAAAGAAAATTTATCGAAAATTTTCTATAAAAAAAGAAAATTTATCGAAAATTTTCTATAAAAAAAGAAAATTTATCGAAAATTTTCTATAAAAAAAGAAAATTTATCGAAAATTTTCTATAAAAAAAGAAAATTTATCGAAAATTTTCTATAAAAAAAGAAAATTTATCGAAAATTTTCTATAAAAAAAGAAAATTTATCGAAAATTTTCTATAAAAAAAGAAAATTTATCGAAAATTTTCTATAAAAAAAGAAAATTTATCGAAAATTTTCTATAAAAAAAGAAAATTTATCGAAAATTTTTTATAAAAAGAAAATTTATCGAAAATTTTTTATAAAAAGAAAATTTATCGAAAATTTTCTCTAAAAAGAAAATTTATCGAAAATTTTCTCTAAAAAGAAAATTTATCGAAAATTTTCTCTAAAAAGAAAATTTATCGAAAATTTTCTCTAAAAAGAAAATTTATCGAAAATTTTCTCTAAACAGAAAATTTATCGAAAATTTTCTCTAAAAAGAAAATTTATCGAAAGTTTTCTATAAAAGGAAAATTTATCGAAAGTTTTCTATAAAAAGAAAATTTATCGAAAATTTTCTATAAAAAGAAAATTTATCGAAAATTTTCTATAAAAAGAAAATTTATCGAAAATTTTCTATAAAAAGAAAATTTATCGAAAATTTTCTATAAAAAGAAAATTTATCGAAAATTTTCTATAAAAAGAAAATTTAACGAATATTTTCTATAAAAAGAAAATTTAACGAAAATTTTCTATAAAAAGAAAATTTAACGAAAATTTTCTATAAAAAAAGAAAATTTATCGAAAATTTTCTATAAAAAAAGAAAATTTATCGAAAATTTTCTATAAAAAAAGAAAATTTATCGAAAATTTTCTATAAAAAGAAAATTTATCGAAAATTTTCTATAAAAAAAGAAAATTTATCTAAAATTTTCTATAAAAAAAGAAAATTTATCTAAAATTTTCTATAAAAAGAAAATTTATCTAAAATTTTCTATAAAAAGAAAATTTATCTAAAATTTTCTATAAAAAGAAAATTTATTGAAAATTTTCCATAAAAAGAAAATTTATTGAAAATTTTCTATAAAAAAAGAAAATTTATTGAAAATTTTCTATAAAAAAAGAAAATTTATTGAAAATTTTCTATAAAAAAAAAGAAAATTTATCGAAAATTTTCTATAAAAAAAAAGAAAATTTGTCGAAAATTTTCTATAAAAAAAGAAAATTTATCGAAAATTTTCTATAAAAAAAGAAAATTTATCGAAAATTTTCTATAAAAAAAGAAAATTTATCGAAAATTTTCTATAAAAAAAGAAAATTTATCGAAAATTCTCTATAAGAAGAAAATTTATCGAAAATTTTTTATAAAAAGAAAATTTATCGAAAATTTTTTATAAAAAGAAAATTTATCGAAAATTTTTTATAAAAAGAAAATTTATCGAAAATTTTTTATAAAAAGAAAATTTATCGAAAATTTTCTCTAAAAAGAAAATTTATCGAAAATTTTCTCTAAAAAGAAAATTTATCGAAAATTTTCTCTAAAAAGAAAATTTATCGAAAATTTTCGATAAAAAGAAAATTTATCGAAAGTTTTCTATAAAAGGAAAATTTATCGAAAGTTTTCTATAAAAAGAAAATTTATCGAAAATTTTCTATAAAAAGAAAATTTATCGAAAATTTTCTATAAAAAGAAAATTTATCGAAAATTTTCTATAAAAAGAAAATTTAACGAATATTTTCTATAAAAAGAAAATTTAACGAAAATTTTCTATAAAAAGAAAATTTTCAATAAAAAGAAAATTTAACGAAAATTTTCTATAAAAAGAAAATTTATCGAAAATTTTCTATAAAAAGAAAATTTATCGAAAATTTTCTATAAAAAGAAAATTTATCGAAAATTTTCTATAAAAAGAAATTATAACTATTACTTCCATGACCTAAATAAGGAGGAATTATTTTTGAGCCGCAGACATAGCCGAGAGGGTGGAATAATAGGGTGCCATTTCGTATTATGGTACCATAGAATTGGTTTTTGTATCCAACAAAGTGATTGCAAGGACTTACAAAAACATTCTGGAGGAAGCATTTCCAAATGATTTCTTTGGACCCATACTTTGGACGTACCAACACGACAACGCTCCAATTCGTACCGCCAGAGCAGTAAAACAATGGATTAATCAACAAGGTCTTCAACTTTTGGATTGGCCTCCACATTCACCAGACCTGAATCCAATGCAAAATGTTTGGGGTTGGCTTGCAAGAAAAGTTTATGAAGGAGGAAAACAATTTGAAACGATATAATCCTTAAAGGATGCAATAATGGAAACATTGAGTTCAATTTCGCTAAATTACTTATAGTTATTATATAAGTCGATGCCAAATCGCATTTTTGAGGTTATTTCTAACCTAAAATTTAAAAATAAATTACAGTTTGCTTAGTTTTAAAATATTCCTTATTTAAGTGACACACGAAAAAGTACCACAGAAATACAAGTCTTTAAATAAATGCCTAATTTTAGTATAACAAAATATGTATATTTTTTATTTCTTCAGGAAACTAAAGCCCGCACTTTGAAATTTGGTTGCGTAAAAAATTATTTTTTTCTGAACTTTAGTTTAGGAGATATACTTAATTAAAGTTAAAAAAATGTGATGCCTTATTCAAGTGGCAGGCAGTGTATAATGATATAATTTTAGTAGTGATCATTTTTGAAATACAATTGAAACAACAATAAACTTACCTAAGTAAAACTAAGTTATGTCAGCCATTGCATTTGAAAACATTTGCAGACTTTAGATTTATGATCTAAAAATAAACAATAATCAACTTTAATTAAAAACAAATTTAAACAAAAAAAGTGTAATAAATTATAGTTTTCTTGACTTAAGGTGGTAATATAAATTAATTAAAATATTATTTTGGTATTAATTTGTTTTATTTTTTTATATTTTATTAAAAAAAAAATTAGTTAAATTTGTTGTTAGTATTTTGCTAGTTTCATTGGTTTAAACTTGTTGGTCATTAAAATGAATTAAATAAAAAACATTTTAATTTTGTTTATTTATTACAAAGAAAACAATAATTAAATTTTAATATTCGGTTAGCAAAGTTAACTATTTTTAAATTTAAAAATCCTAAGATTACAAAAAAGCGTAAAAAGGGCCTTTCTATTCTTTAATCCAAGCGAGGTAGAAGTTAATTTTAATTTAAAACTTTCCTTTCGCTTAAAGTATTAAATTATTTTATTAATAAAATAATCTTTTTTAAAACAATCATCCCACTGTGCATTGCCTGCTTTTTTTTTTTATTTGCAAACCCATTTTAACTGCATTTTCATATTTGACTGCCACTTAGTCTGACTATTTCTGGATTATCAGAGTTAATGCTTACATTCGGAAGAGTATACTCTAAATTACTCTTTTCCAACTAAATGAGTGTAAACTTGTTTTCTCTCTATTCAGTGTAGCCAGATGAAATGATTTTTCCATTATTCTTTTTATAGTATATTGTCGATAAATTTACTTTTCACAGAACATTTTTGTAAAATTTTCTGTTTTACAAAATTTTTGTTAAGTTTTCTTTTTATAGAAAATTGTTGATAAATTTTCTTTTTATAGAAAATTTTCTATACATTTTTCTAATAAAAAATTTGCGATAGAAATTATTTTTATAGAAAATTTTAAAAAAATATTTCATTTATAAATTTTTTTTTTAGAAAATCTAAAATTAAAATTTCTTTTTAGAAAAAATTTTTAAAAATTATTTTTATAGATTTTTTTTTAAGAAAATTTTTGATTTTTAATTCTTTTCATAGAAAATTTTCGTTAAAATAGAAAATTTTCGCAATTAAATTAAATTATAAAAAATGGGTATATGTGAAAGAACTAATTACGTAATTTCAAAAAGTCGAAAAATACGAAAAGAACACTTTTTTTTCCATATCTCCACAATTTATTCATGGATCGATTTTGATGATTTTCAATAGCAACATTAGCGATCACATTAAGTTGGTTTTACACTACAAAATTTTGTATTAATATCCGAGTTACTTTTTTATAATACAAATCAAAATGATTATCAAAATGTATACTAAAATGTACTTTTAGTTGTCGTATTTTTTTCTTTTTTAAAATATTTTAGATAAAAAAATTACAACAAAAAATTAAACAGAATTAAAAAATAACGAAAGTATGAATAAACAAATTGTCAGAAATACGCATTAGCGAATCCGATTTTACTACTATTTCACACAATATCTTTTTACAACCCAATTAATGATTCTAAGGGGAGTTAAGGTCAATATTCCAAAGTCGGTAAATTTTAGTGCAGTCTAATGTATACTAAAATACATTTTATCATACAATAATACAAAATAACAGTATTAAACCCCCTTTAAGGTATTTTTACGATTACACAATATATTAATATTCTTCAAAAATAAAATACCATTACGTATTTTATTGGTATGTCAAAAAATCCGATTAAAAAATACTTAAACACGAGGGCGGATCAATAAGTCCGTAACTTTTTGAATAAAACACAGTTTTTTTTTTACAAAACAAAAATTTATTTTTCAACATAATCTTTTAACTCAATACACGTTTCTCCAGTTTTTGTATCCCTTCCAAAAAATAGGATTTTTCGAAGTTCTTAAAATAGGCACTTGTTTGGTCAATAATTTCATAGTTGGAGCTGAATCTCTTTCCACCGAGCCATTTCTTTAGGTTTGGAAATAGGAAATAGTCACTAGGGGCTAAATGCGGAGAATATGGCGGATGAGTTACCAATTCGTGAGGTACCAAATCCCGGACTAATTTTATTTTTCTTTTAATATTTTTTTAGTTTATTTTCTTTATCAAAGAAAATTTTTTTACAACTTTATTTTTGTTAATATAGAAATATATTTTTGATATATATGAAAAGCAAATATATTTGAATAATTTTAAAAACTTAAAAATACCATTGGAATTTTCAAAAAAATTATTAATATTTTGTCATAATCAAACAATTTTTTTTAGATAAAATTGTATTATGATATTCGAATTTTTGACAAATCTTAATATTTTATATTATAGTTAAAAAATACTTTTAAAGATATTTTGATATATACCATGTCATTATAGAAAATTTTTTATTTAAGGTCTTAAAAAAAAAAAAAAAATTTTTTTGTTTTTCGATGGCACATTAAAATCCCTTCAAATAAATATAAAGTGACACGAATGCATATAGAAATAGTTCGCGTTAATCATTTCGTGCGGGGGGCGCGAAATTTATAGCGGCTTTAAGTTGGACATATAAAAATGTTTATAAACTAGAAGTTTATGTATAATTCTGGTAAAAATTACGCGCAATATAAAATCCTACTGAGTTGTTATTCAAATAAAATGTATGACATTTTCAATGTTCGATGGTATTAGTGTAGCTTATATTAGGGTTCCCTAGTAAAATTTAAAAAAAAAAATATACTAAAAATGAGATTTAAAAAAAAATTGCGAAAAATTTGTTTCCAACCTAAGTTATTCCTCCATGTATTATACGAAAATATATTTTATTACAGCTTATTACAATGAAATGCTATTTAATATTGTAACCCATTTTTAACCCAAGTAAATTTTTTTTGGTCCATAAAATTTTTATCTTTCGAAATTTTTTGTTGCGCCTCTACAATTTCGTTAAGTCAATTTCGTGCTATCCATGCGATGTGTCTGAACAAAATTTGTTTTGACAAAAGTGTACCGTAATCAACTATCAACAACATACAGTGTGCGAAATAATGATGCAGTTTTGGATAGTAGTGGTATAGTCGAGTTTATGTTTTGAGTTTGGACTATATAGACTTATAGGGGTTGTGTCCACAGGATCCCAAAGTTGGACACCTCGGGTATAAACATTTTTAAAAACTATTCTAATTCGTTATATCTGAAACGATTTTAAAGATTTTTATATGAGAGGATTCTGCGCGATCTACAAAAAAAAAAACATCATCGTGTGCATATGTTATCTCTTTTAGCTAACGAGACATTGAGCTTAGTTAAGTACGACATTTGACTTAAATTTATGGTCCCGATCAATTATATTTATGACCGTTGTTATATTTATATGTATGTCGAAGATTTGTACAAATTGCAATTTGTTATATAATAATACAAAAACAAAAAGTGTAATTTTAGCATAAGTCCATAAAATTTTATTATTAAATTGTTTAAATGGTATATTTTCATATTCCTGTTCGATGAAATACTTTGTTCCCATAAGTACGTGTCTAAGTAAGCCATCTCGAGCAGAGGCGGCGTACGTGAATTAGACATTAAAATGTTACAACCAACCTGTAACATAGGCATTAGCGATTAGTTTCTTCATGCACTAACTAACCATTCAGATCCTCGTCACTACTTCCAACCACCTTAACTTTAAAAGTGTACATATTTTACTTGGTTCGCAAGAGTCTCCGCGAGTCTCTACGTCCAGATATTATACATACGATTTGATCACAGACCCTTTTCCTTCTATTTATTCTGGTTTAGTTAAAAAAAAAAAATTAGATTTAAGGATTATAAATATAAATTTATAAATATTAGGTTATACCTGGAGTGCTTTGCTACCTCTATCGTATTGAAATAAAAAAGTTGAGTGTAAATAAAATTTATAAAAATAAAACTTTTGGTATACAATATTTTCCACCAGAAAACACGACCCGCTGTATTAAGAATCTAATATAAACATGTTAGTAGAAACTTTTAACGATTTCCTAGAGGGGAGAGAACCGGTCCAAAACTAATAACGTGACAGGTTCTTCGAGGTAAGTGACCGGTTCTAGTTTCGGAATTTTATATATGTATATGTTTAGGTACTATTGGACCGGTTGCAATAATATCAATTTTTTAGGGTATTTATTTTACTAGACTTTTTCCTTATTCGATTAATCAAATATCTCGAAAATGCTGTTTTTAAATTAATCTATTAATCGAGTAAAGTTTTTAAATTACTCGAGTTATTCGAAGAAGTTATGGCTTAATATTTTGCTCGTTTTTTTTTTATCGCTTATCAAATGTGTAAAATAACAAAAAACTAAGTTCACGCAGTAATCCATGCTATTCCATTAGGAACTGTGCCTCGTGAAAAACTGTTTTAAAAAATGTTTGCTCTTGTTTTATAAACTTTGAGACTACCCAGCAAAAACTTTTTGGTTATCGGTAATGGCAACTACTTATTAAAGTAGTTTCTTGGTAATGAGGCCTACTCTGTATTACATTAATAAGTACTCAATAGTATAATAGCACAGTAATACTGCAATCACGTGAATGAGTTGGCTAGAGCGCCGGATTAACAACCAGAAGGTTGTTGGTTCAACCCCATTCTGATGCTGTTAGTTTTTTATAACAAAATGTCTAAAAAGATATTTTAAACTAAATAGAGTTTTTGTCGCTTAGGATGCTATGTGCGAGATGGTGTACTGAGTAAGACGTTAATCAGTAGAAACGACTGGTTAGTGTCTGTACAAGTTCGAGTCTCACTGAAGTCAAAATTTTTTGTTTTTTTTTTTATTTTTGTTTTGCTTAGGTACATATTTTTGAGTACCCCTAGAGTCAAAAAATAACTACATGAATTTGTGGACAAGTCGAACAAAAATAACTAGTTATTCAGGCAAAAAATAAGTAGTTTATTTTTGTTTCCAATTATACCTGCTAGCTTACCAGGACAGCAAAGCTTTTGCTGGGTTTCTCTAAGTTTCTGAAGTTTGAACAACAATCATGATTATAAAATGAAACCTATGGTGCTACAATTTTGCACTTTATTACTTTCAAGTCTTGTGTATTCAGATCTGTAAACCATTTGTTTAAAGTAGTATTACCACAAAACTTATTAAGGATTAAAGTCAGTTTCAGCCAGGTTAGAATTTTTTCACAATACCCTTTATATATGCGGTGAAGGCTATAAAAGAGATTTTGATCTTTAATGTGCTGAAATATGGCAATATTTATGTGGCATCTCTGTCTCTGTTTGTCATAACATATATAATATTTTATAAATTATCTATTTAGTGGTACAACTGGATTAAACCAATTAAAGAAGGTACAATGCACCTGGTAATTTTTTTTATTGATTTTAAATATACAATAGCGTAAATTAATAAACAATAGTTTAATAATTATTTACATGTCGGTAAATATTCAATTTTAAAGAGTTTAATTCAGTTTATAAAATTATTAATTAATAGACATCATTTCAATTCTATGCACCTTTTTAAATTTAATTATATTTAATTATTTTTAATCTTTAATCCCCATATTCACAAAAAACTTTTAAATTTAAAATGCTTTTTAAATCAAAGTTTTCATACAAAATTTTGTGTCTAAAATGTATTTTCAATTTAAAATTGGTTTGTGAATACGGGGGTAAATCTTTACTGCCTTATTGATAATATATATTTTTTTTTTTTATAGAAAAATTTTCCATACAACTTTAATTAATACAATTTTTATTAATTTGAAATTTTTACTATGAAATATTACTGACTTAAATGTTTTTAAAATCATTTTTATTTTATTTCTTTTTAATTTTTTTTATTATTATTATTTATTTGTTTAATTTCATAACAAATAGAAAACAATAGTGACAAGACAAAATAAGTTAATAGATATAAAAAATGACGTTTACAAATGTTTATATTCCCACCTTCAAACAAATATTTTGTTTTGTTGTTTTTATTTTATGATAAATATTATTTTTTATTTTTATTTTATTTTCATATTTGTTTACCAACAAAAAAGAGAGTAAAGAGAATGTTTAACAATATTTATTGAAATGATTCTTTCTCTCTTTGGTATTTCTTTCAAACCAATGATTTTATTAAAAAATTGGTTAGACATTTGTCAGCTGACTTCCGTAGAGGAAATATTAAATTATCAATACATACACTGAATCAATTAAGTCTCCGTACAGATATAATCATAATATAAACTATCATTTTATGGTAAATTTTAAGTATTTATTTTATAATTTTTTTAATTCATTTTATAAAAAGAAAAACTTATAAACTAGAAAACAACATAAAAAAATTGCAAATATTTTGATTAAAAACATAAAATTTTACATAAATTCATTAATTTCATGAAGAATAACACCAAAAACAGTCTCCGTACAGTTAACCATTTTAACTGTTTGTTTTTATAACACGTGCGGAAAAACGACTCATCTAACTTACATTTAAAACAAAAACAAAATTTCAAATTTTGCCCTCGTGTTATAAAAACAGGCAGTAAGGCAAAAAAAATCATAACATTAAATAAAAATGTATCTAATATGTGGTAGGTCCTCCTTTCTGAACAATAGCAGCATTTAAACGGCTATGCGTGGAATGCACTAGCTTTATTATTGTCATGGAATTTATTTTATACACTCTTCCTTAATAACGGAATTGAGCTGATTCTTTCTTATTATATTGTGCTGCCGAATCTTTCGTTCCACGTGATCCCATAGATGCTCAATCTGGTTGAGTTCAAGTAACTGAGCTGGATGTTTTAATTGCTTAGGAACATTATAAATTAGCTATTCCTTTACTAATCTAGAGGTGTGTTTGGGATCGTTCTCTTGTTGGAAGCAATAAAAACGTCCCAAGAACAATTTTTCTGCACTTTGTTTTAAGTTTTGTTTTAATATATTAAGGTATACATTTTTGTCCATCGTGCCTTCAATAAAAATAAGATTGCCCACCTCAGATGAAACCATGCAACCCCAAATAATAACGTTACCTCATCCGTGCTTTATGGTTGGAGTCAAATGCTTCGGATCATTGTTCGGTTTTTGTGAATTGTTGAATAACACATTGAATGGAAAAACGTGATCTTTTCACAATATCACTGATTTCGCTTAGACTTTTTCCTTCATTTTTCATTAACTTTCTTTGCATCCATTGAAATTTGCTTATTTTTTTTAATTTTCACGTTAGTCTAGATAAAACAATATTGAATTTAGCTACTTCCCAGCAAAAACTTTTTAGTTTTCGGTAATGGCAACTTCTTATTAAAGTAGTTTCTTGGTAATGAGGCGTCATTATTATTTGCCTACTCTGCATTACATTAATAAGTACTCAATAGTATAATAGCACAGTAATACTGCAATCAAGTGGATGAGTTGGCTAGAGCGCCATATTAACAACCAGAAGGTTGTTGGTTCAACCCCATTCTGAAGCTGTTAGTTTCTTATAACAAAATGTCTAAAAAGATATTTTGAACTAAATAGAGTTTTTGTCGCTTAGGATGCTATGTACGAGATGGTGTACTGAGTAAGACGTTAATCAGTAAAAACGACTGGTTAGTGTGTGTCCAAGTTCGAGTCTCACTGACGGCAAAATTTTTTTTGTTTTTTTTTTTTCGTTTAGGTACATATTTTTGAGTACCCCTAGAGTCAAAAAAATAACTACATGAATTTGTGGACAAGTCGAACAAAAATAACTAGTTATTCAGGCAAAAAATAAGTAGTTTATTTTTGTTTCCAATTATACCTGCTAGCTTACCAGGAAAGCAAAGTTTTTGCTGGGTTTCTACTATCATGACTTTCTACTTACACAAATCCGTTGTCAGGCAGTTTCGATATAAAATCAAAAATTGTACGGAGACTTTACTGAATAAAAAAATATTGTTTTTTTCATGGCCATTTTTGCATTGCTTTTCCTTTTTATTTGGAGATAAAGTTAAAAGGTTTATATTGGCAATATTTTATTTTTTAGGGAAATAAAGCGTGATCCATTTCGAGGTTCCCTACTTACAAAAAAAAAAAAAAACATAGAAAATTCAAATTTAATGTGGAATGTTTGTTATCATTTGAAAGAACATTTTTTGGCATTTATTTTTTGCAGATAGTCCATCCGTTGAGTCCAATTTTCGATGACTCGTTCGAGCATTTCGACTGGTAACTGGCGAATGACACGCGTGATGTTTTCCTCCAAGACCTGAATCGAAGCGGTTTTGCCCGCATAAACTTTAGACTTTACATATTCCCACAGGAAAAAGTCTAACGGTGTGATATCACACGATCTTGGTGGCCAATCGACCGGCCCAAAAAGTGAAATTATGTGCTCACCGAAGTGTTCTCTCAATAAATCCATTGATTGATGCGATGTGTGGAAAGTAGCGTCGTCTTGCTGAAACCAAATATCGCCGTGATCACGAGCTTCTATTTCAGGCATCAAATAGTCGGTTATCATGGCACGATAACGGTCGCCATTGACGGTTGCGTTCGCACCGGCATCATTTTTAAAGAAATATGGACCGGTGATTCCACCGGCCCACAAACCACAACAAACCGTTGTTTTTTCTGTATGAAGTGGCAGTTCTTGAATCTCTTCAGGTTGCTCTTCGTCCCAAATGCGGCAATTTTGTTTGTTTACATACCCATTGAGCCAGAAATGGGCCTCATCGCTGAATAAAATTTTCCTAGAAAACATAGAGCGAAGCGATGTCGCTTGGGAAGGTCGAGCGGCTTCAGTTGTTGCACAAGCTGTATTTTGCACGCTTTCAATTTAAGATCTCGACGTAAAATGCGCCAAGTCGTTCCATACGTCAGTCCGAGTTGCTGCGAACGGCGCCGAATCGACTCTCCAAGGTCTTAGAGTACACTCTCAACTACGGCCGCTATATTTTCTTCACAGCGTGCTGGACGTGGTCTATTCGGTCGAATATTATCCAATAATAAATGCTGGGTCTCAAAATGGGTGATGGTGTTGCGAATAGTACGCTCAGTAGGCAGATTATGTTGACCATAAGTTGAGCGAAGTGCACGAAACACATTCCTCACAGAACGTGAATTTTCCTAATAAAGTTGAACGATTTGTAAACTTTGTTCAGGCGTAAGTCTTTCCATTATGAAATGCCAAACAATACTAAACAAAAATAACATGACAGCATGACACGACTCACACGTGATCTGTCAAAAAAAGGCTACTGAAAAAGTATCTCTACTTGAATCACCCTTTATATTTGATTAATTAAAAATAGAGTTACTAAACGGAGACTTAATTGATTGCTTAATTGTGTGTATATAGGTGAACCTCTAATGCCTTCAATTTATTCCCAATTAACAAATTATTTCCGACACCTGTAGAAGTTTTACTATTGCTCTTCATTGTTGATAAATCTTTATTTGAACCCGTATTTTTTCGTTTTCAAATTATAAAAAGTAACCACATTTAAATGTAAATTACATTTAAATGAATTTGATTTTATCCCAAAAATAAAACTTGTAAAATGTGTATGAATTATAAAAACATTTTATTAAGTTAATCTTGATTTGAATTTCCTTATTTACTTAACAAAAAACATTGATTTGCATTAAAATTAGTTTAATTTCAGATGAAAAAAATACAGTAAATTTCAATTAATTAGTTTATTAAGATTTTTGATTAAAACAATTTGGGGGGATTTTATTTAACCATTATTTAACAATTACCCTTATCTTTTTAGTATTTATGTACTTTTCATATCTATAACTAGTATTTGCTACGCTTAATGTCTGAAAAATATTCTCTGTTTTATAAAAATAAAAGGTCAGTAACATTTAAAATTTTTTTTGCATCAAACTAAGGTAGAAATAGTTAATCGAAATAAAACATGTGCATGTAATTTTTGCTTAAGTAAACTTATGACAAATAACTGATAAGATTTATTGAGTAAAATTGAAAATAAACAAAATAAAATGCAATAAATTTAAAAATATTTTGTTAAATTACAAATTTATTTTTCTAGTATTTCTTTACAAGCCTTTTGTAAAAAAAATATATTTTTTTTATATATTTTGTCAGTTGACTGTTAAATTTGAATTATTAAAATTTTTATTGATTTAAACTCTTGTATTGTTAGAGCTGGGGTGAGAATTTAATAAATAAACAAAAATTAACACTCGTCGTATATACACGGACACGTTGGAGAAAAGTTGATTTAACTTAAATAAATACACATTAAAATGTTAAACAACAACAAAAAACCATTGTGTATTTACTAAGCCAGATAAAACCGATAAAAATCTGATAAATGCGATTTTTATTACTGTTACCAATCGAAATAGATGAGCAAAGAAGGAGCAGTAGCTATCAGTGTTGCCATTTTAGCATTTTTTTTTGCTAGATTTAGAGGAATGGATTGGCAAATTGCATATTTATTTTAAAAAGTTCTGCTAAATGCTTTTTAGCATAATCGACCTACTTACGGCAGTTTTTTTTTCTCAAAAGAGACAATATATGTATAAAAATATTTAGAAAACTATGGTATTGATCTATTAAAAATAGCCACAGCTGGCCCAACTCGCTGGATGTCTATAGTGACCACAAATAAGGAAAAAAATAATATGTGAGTAATTTTTAGAACTTAAGGCGCATTACGATATTGCATATAAAAAATGTTACACAGCAAACATTTTGTAAAATTTTAAAATTAAAAATTTTGACCTCTCTGAAATTTTCTCTATAGCAAGTATACCGATAAGGTTTCCTACCAAAAAAAATTAAAAAAAATTAAAGATGGACTTTTTTAGATACACTTCACTAAAAAAATGCTTACAACAAAGATGTTAATAAAAATATTTTCAAAATTTTTATATGATATTTTAAAATACAAGCTTTGACAAATATAGGTTAGGTTAGGTTATTAGGGCAGCTATCCAGTCAACAAAAGACAGCCCACTTGGGTCCAATTTGGTTTCGTTGTGAAACCCTGAGAGATTATGTGTTTCTAATTCTCATGTCCATTACTAACGTTCGAAACAAACCAACCCTGAACAGATCCTTCTGACATCAATATCAGAGAGATCTGACAACACATGCAGATGCAGACTTCCAAAAATGGAATTCCTGATCCCGACAAGAGTGGGACAATTACATAAAAGATGATCCACCGTTTCCTCCTCTTTCTCATCCCGACAACTTCTGGGAAGTAAATTTTCGTAATAATCAAATATTTTTTATATATAAATTATTCATTGAAAAATAAATTTGAATTGTTGCAAATTTTGTGTTTCAGTATTTAGATACAAAATACAATTCCAATAGATTAAAGTTTGAAAGTTAAAAAATTTTGCAACCAATACTACTTTGATAGATAATATAATTTAAAAATAAAAAAAGTAGATGTTAAATAATTTCATTTTTCAGTCGATTACTGGTATTGAACTTAAATTTTACACTTCTTAGTGATAGATTGCGAAGAACAAAATTCGCCGTATCCTTGTCTAAATATATTTCTTAAAGGCTGATCTAATAATTTTGTGCATTATATTCATTCAATATTTCTGTTTAAACAAAATCATAAATCTTATTAAACAAAATGTAAAATATCGCAAATATTTAGCAAATATCAAAAAAAAAAAAAAAATGTGTAAAATGCTGGTAATGAAATATGTCATATGAGAACAATACTAAATATTTTCTTATAATTTTAGTTATCTAGAAAAAGTTCAAAAAAATTCCATTTCGAAAAGAAAACCTTGCCAAAACAATATGTATTGTAAATTTTGTAAAATAAAATGAAGACTATGGCCCGGTTATATACTGTTCCCTCATTGTATACTTAAGTGCAAACTTAGTTAAGAATCTTTTAAGTTAAAGCTCATACTTATATTATGTTTCGTTTTACAGTTTAAAATTTAAGTTGACAAAAAAAAATAAACCCACAATTAAAAAAAAAAAAATTGAAACAACTTGAAAGATGTAAAGATATCTTTAGCCTATGGGCTGTAAAATTAAAATGATGGTGGTGCAAAATATATAACCACAAAGAAAATATAAATTTAGATATCAAACTTACTTTTTTGGGTAAAACATTTTTTGATGTGACTCTAATGTGACGCAAAAATAAATAAAAAAAAACAACAATTTTAAAAAATTTTAAATAACTTAAAAGATGTAAAGATATCTTTAGCTTATGGATTGTAAAATTAAAAATGTGTTTGTTTATACAAAATATATAACCATAAAGAAAATATAAATTTAGAGCGTATTTTGAAATATTTTTAAAATTTAAAATAATTTTATTAGATTTTGTATTTTTATTTATTTTTTTTTTTTTTTTTTTTTTTTTCAATAAATATTTTTTAACATGTCAAACAATTTTAATATTTAGGGAAAACTTAAGAAATGTTAATTAATACTTAAGTTTTCAATCATAAAACAATTATATAAATAAAAGAAAGAAAAAAATGTGAAATGTGGATAAAAACTTTGTATTTAGCAGATTTTAGCACATTATTTTTGGGAATGACATCGAGAATTTTCTGGCAACACTGGTAGCTATTGCTACTGCTAAAATTCTACTCTTACTCAGGGTTGTCAGATTTTTTTGAGACTCTGTCGCCAAATTGCTAATCAGAAATCGCCAAATTTAAATTTTATTTGATTTTTTAAAGAAAAAATAAAAAATATAACAAAAAAGTTTTAATATAGTATAATTTTTAGTAATTCAAATTTCGTATAATTTATACGTGTAAATTCAGCTTCAACAAAGAAAAAAAGTTTGTGCATAAATATAAAAATTTACTTTCATTGATTTTAGTTCATAATATTTAAGAATAATATCTTAAATATGAACACTTTTTTTCATTTTTTGAAACGAATCATAAGTCAAGAAGACTTAAACAAATTGTTTAAATTTTCGTTTATATTTTCAATTTGTAAATACATTTTTGAAATGTTCTTTGGAGAATTTTTAGTTTTTAATGATTTTTAGATACATATTTTTATTAAATTGATGAATGTACTATAGAACGGCAGAAAATTTATACAAATTTCTAAACATTACTTTTTAACAGCTCTTTATTGTAAAGTTGCCATTTAAAGCGATTTATTGTTAATATTTTCATGTACAACCATTTTTATTTAGCATTTGAATCAAATCTAATAAAACTAAATTAAAATTTTAGCAAAATTTTTGAAAAATGCGTAAAATTTTTATTGTGGGAAATTTGATAATGAATGAATAAAATTTTATTTTTATGAAAAAAGTTTGGGAAAAAAAAATCATGTTCGATTCATAATATTTATGAACAAAATTTTCAAATATATGAATTTTTTTTCTCTATGTGAATAGAAAATTAAATTATAATTTAAAATGCATTTTTCTGACAAACACACATATATATCCATTTTAGGGTAACAAGTTTAATAAAAATTTTTTGACATTTGCTAAAAAAAAAATAATAATAAAAAAATAATTTTAACATTGTATAACAACATTTGTTCTCTTATACTATGTTTCCACTGAGTTGAAAGCAAACGGTTTCAAGCAAAACACCTAAAAGCGTTGCCACTGTCTTGACTTGTTTTTGCATTGTCGAATTTTGGATCAAAATTCTCAATCTAAGTTGAAGCTAAATTTATAAATTAAAGCCCTTCGTTTTGTTAAATGGGCAAATACTGAAAATAGTCGATTGTTAGTAAGAATACGTAATCATATTTCTACACAAATACTTATTTTATAAAATATTTAAAATTAGACAAATAAATCGCCAAAAGCAATTAAAAATCGCCACGTTTGGCGAAAAATCGGCACATCTGACAGCCCTGCTCTTACTCACAATTTTAATATAAAAATTAAAATAAATAAAAGTAATTTATAAAAGAAGAGACGAGAGCATTTATGTAGAGAGATGACAAACATCGTATAAATAAATAATAATATTTTTTTAATATTTGTATTTAATTAATTGTTTTATGGCAGAGATCAAAAAAAAAATAAATCACAATTTTATAAACTGTTTAAAAATATAATTCGATTAACAATTTGAAATAAACAGGATCATTTTAAATCTCTTCACATACAAACACATTTTTCATCTCGTATCTCCTTAAATTTTAACACAATTTTAGATTTTCTAATATATTTAGAAAGCAGAAGAATGTAGCTTTTTAACTATTTTAAAATCTTTTATATTTAACCGAAATGAGAGGTGGTTAGGGAAACCGTAAATATGTTTTATGAGTATTAAATGTGCAATGGAATGTCTGGGAGGGTCCACTGGGTCTCAAAGTTGGACACCTCGGGTATGAAATTTTTTAAAACCATCCTGATTCGATACATCTGAACCGATTTGTAAAATTTTAATTTTTATTTTGCTGCTCGAGATCTACAAAAAAAAACATGCATATTTTATCTCTTTTAGTTTACGAGATATTGGACTGCAAAGATTAAAATTTTTACTTTTTTAAGTACCCTGGTGAAGTTTTTTCGCTATAGCGGCTCCAAATTTCATCCAGGGTTTCTCAAAGTTGACCAATTCTTTCAAAAAATTTCCAATTTCCCTAATTTCTCTCATAGCAAACTTAAAATCAAAAAAAGTGATATTTTTTATGTAGCCTAATGTATTTTTAATTTTTTTGTAATAGAAATTTTTGCTCCCTGATATTAATTGAAAAGATAGAGCAAAAAAGTAAAAAGTACATTTTCGGAAATTTTTAAACGTTTTTTTGGGAATTGTGGGATTTCTGTTGACAAATCCAAAAAAGTCAATAACACTTGAAATTAAGCATAAAAAATGTTTTTTGTAGATCTCGACCTCTCATATAAAATCGGTTCAGATATAACTAAAAATCTCCATACCCTAGGTGTCCAACTTTGAGACCCTGTGGACCCGCTCCCGGTAGGTCTACATTATCCAAACTCAAAACTTAAACTGCCAATAATACTCGAATTTATGTGGAACAATAATCCAAAATATAAGGGAAGATTATGGAATTAACAGCGCAGCCATCTGAATCCTATAAAACATTAATGGACAGTATTAAAGAGGAGAATTGGTAACTTCCCATCCACAAGATATGCGTTAAGGGTGGGAAATGAACCAGGAAGTTTTACATATAAGAAATTGCTGCAATCTGGAGAATTCTATTGATCTATAATGTGTTGGAGTGCTACGAGATGATGCTGGATCTACTAAATATTAAATAAAAGTAATTTCAATTTATTACAAAGTTAATTTTTATTTAAAGCTATTAATATAATAATTTCTATTACTTTCTTCAAAGGAAATGATGTACCTGTATCTCTTAAGCTGAATGAGAAAGAACGGAGTTAAAAATGGGAAGAAATGCAAGTTGAGGGATTAAGAAATACTTTTTACATTTAATTTAAAACTAGAATTAACTGTATCACGCTCTTCTTTACTGAAAAATTGTAAATTATATAAAATAGTATTTTTGTTTTTATTATTTTTTCCGTCACTATAAATTTTATGTAGAAATTTAATTAGTTCTCCTAATTTCAAATTTATTACAATTATAGTTCAGTCCTCATCTTTTAAGGCCAGAAACGAATTAAACTAAAAATTGATACCTTGTTCTGAGGTGAAACGTATTCCAACTAGGAAATTCTGAATCGAATGAAGTAAATAGTGTTCGGCGTGTTAAGGAAAAATTTCTATTGCTTTACGAATAGTTTTTAATTGGTCACGAAATAAAAGGCCGAGCATTATCATGATGAAAAATTATGGACTCGTGTCTGGTCGCATAATCTAGCAGTATTTCGTTCAAAGCTCTCCTCAAACAGATCAATTGTGTTGAGTAAAGGTATCCTGTAATTGTTTCAGCCAGTTTTAGCAGTCCATAATAGATGATAACCTTCTGATCCCACCAAATGCAGAACATTAACTTCGTCTTTGGTATCGATTTTTCTGGCTGTGTTTGGTACGAGTCTTGATCAATAAAAGCCTTCAATTCTTCATCCACAAGCTTTTTCGGCTGGCCGGGATGCTCCTTATTGTACACTTCAAAATAGCCAATTTTAAATCGTCTTAAATACGACAAATTGCCTCAGCTAAATCATGATCCCCATAAACTTATACCAAAGTACGGTAGATTTTGGTGGCAGCAGTTTTCTTAAAAAAAAAATATGAAGTCAAACTTCCCTCAAATGTTCCTTTTCTAGTACGAAACTCCATTTTTAAAGCATAAAAAACTGTGTTGTTTGCGTTTCAACAGAATAACACACACTGTATAAGAAAGCCTAATGACAGAACATACTTTCACGTGACATAGTTATAAAAATGGACCGTTTGGAAAACATTCTATTAATGCAATCCAGTGTAAACTAAAAAAGTATTTAATAAACTTTAGGAAATATTAAAAAAATTAAATATATGTACATTAAAAAAAAAATAATTGTAAACGTTAATCTTCATTTCAATTCCAAATGTTTTGATTACTACTGTATACATACAATTATAGGTTTCTAGAAATTTATTTGTTTTTTTTTTTTGAATTCTCCGGAAAAATTTCGGATTTTCTTTGTAGGTTTTCCTAATAAATTAGCAATACTACGTCAGATTATTTTTAGAAAATATCATTTGATGAAAAAACATTTTCTCTGTAAGTTTTCTTAATAAATTAGCATTACTATGTAAGATTTTTTAAGAAAATATTATGTATTTGAATTTAAAACTTACTAGAACTCTTACTTAATAATTGACACACATTTTTCAAAAGTGTAATTAATGTTCGCGAAAAAAAAAATACTTTTTAGTTTTAAGCACCCCATAGACTTTAACTGCATAAGCTCAAGCAATAAGTATATATTAGTAAAATTGAGAGAGCTTTTGAATATGTACGTCACACCGACAATGCAGTATGTATAATCATTTTGATTTTAAAATGAACTCATACTGCAGACAGATTTTTTGAATGAATTTTTTATTTGTCATTTCAAATTAAAATAAAAATATAAAAATATTTTAAACTTTTTTGGTTTTAATCAATCATTTTCACAAAAATAAAATTTTGATAGATGAATGTTTAGGAAATTCGTCAATCATACATGTACAGGAGGATTCCTCCGCAGTATCTCTCTGCAGTATGTGACTATAGAATTAAAGATATTTATTTTATTTTTTATCTTTTTTATAACAGTTTTATTATTTATTAGTAGCTGAATTGAAAATTATTGATTAAAAATTAAAATACAAATTTTTATTTTTTTTTTATTAAGTTTTATAACAAGTAATTTGGGGAAGTCTCCACAATACCCCCATTTTAGTATAGTTACATTAATGAAAATTTAATTCTATTAATATTTCAATAAATACAGGCTTAAGTCTATCTATAGATACATTTTTCGGTTTGTTTATTTCATATTTATTGTTTCGTTTAAAAATTTTGAAACGTACTTAATACAGAGGATCGAGTGTAGGATTTATATGATCCGAACGAACAAAAACATGTGTTAAGTATTCTAAATTTTTTGAAACAAAAGGTTAATTAATTACTTGCGTGTTGATTTTATGAGATAATTTTAAAGTTCGTTTTATAAAAAATTGTCCAGATATTCTAACTGGAGAACCATATATTAGCTCATAGCTAGATATGACTTTGTATTTTTGATTTTTGACAATTAAGAAAATTTCTTGCCCACGTTTGATCATGCTTATTTATTCCTGGCCAAACCACTTGAGATAATATTAATTTGGATGTTGCATGAATTCGAGAATGTGATAAATTATGAAATTTTTCAAAAATATCTTTGCGAAGGATTTTTGGTATGTATGGACGTACCATGCCGTGAGAATGGTCACAATAAATGGCATTTCGGTAATTAGAAAACATGTTCATTGTTAATTTAAGGGATGTATCGGATGATAACAAAGAAAACATGTTCTTTGTTAACTTAAGGGATGTATGGGATGTTAACAAAGTCGATAGTTCGGGGTCTAATTTTTGATGTTCTTCAAGTTTTTCGAATAAAATGCTTTGTGGAAGTGTAATTTGTGAAATCTGTGTTATTTTTTGATCCTGCAATATGGATTTTTTTTTTTGAAAATTGGTTTAAAAAATCCAGATAACGAAATTGTCTTGGAGTACAAGAATCAATCCTTTTCTTAAGTGCATATATTATCGGTTTGTAGTCAGTCATAATGGTGAAAAATCTTCCTTCGATAATATATATATCTAAAGTGCTTGACACTTTCATGAATTGTAAAAAGTTCCCTATCGTAGGCACTATATTTGGATTGTGAATATGATAGTTTTTTTTTTTTAGAGAAAAATGCTAAAGGAAATTGAGTTTCAATATTTTTCTTTTTCTGTTATAACACTGCTCCAATAGCAGTATTTGAAGCATCAACGTATAGGTACAAGTCGGCTTTAGGAGATGGATGAGATAGGAGCGTTGCATTTGCAAGTGCATTTTTTAATTTCTCAAAAGCAACGTTTTGTTCTTGTGACCAAACTAAGATTTCTTTCTTTTTAGAATTTCTCTTTGGAAACTCATTTAGTGGTACTTGAAGTTCAGCTACTAAAGGAATAGATGAACGATAATAGTTAATCATACCGAGAAATCTTCCTAGTCCAGTGATATCTTTTGGCTTAGGAAAATTTAAGATAGCGTCATCTTTTCTTTTGAAGGTTTAATGCCATTGGAATTTATAATATAATCAAGAAAAAAAATTTAATTTTTAGCAAATTCGCATTTCTCAGGATTTAGTTATACTCCAAATTCACTTAATCGGTTAAAAAGTTGTCGGAGATGTTTTTTTTTTTTGTGTTCTTCTATGTTAGATGAATCAATTAAAAAATCATGAATATAAGGGAAAACTAAATCCATCGCTTTGCAACTTTGATGAACGAATCTTTGACATGTCTGTGCTGCATCTTCTGGAGCAACAGCAATCTGATAAAATGCTTTCACAAGATCAAATTTTGAAAAAATTGTCTTGCCGTGGAGAATTAATTTAAAATCTCGTATATTAGGGATGGGATATATATCTGATGCTGTGTGATTATTCAGAAATCTATAATCGCCCCAAGGGCGTCAAGTACCATTTAGTTTTTTAACCATATGTAAAGCACCATGGACTCTTTTGAACGTTGAGCAATTCCAAGTTCTAAAAGCTGTTCAAATTCCTGTTTAGCTTGTTGGAGTTTATTTGAATATAATCGATGAAATTTGCAACTAATTAGGGCACAATAATAATTTGGTGTATAATATTTTTCTTTATTAATTTTAAGATTAAAATTTCTGGAAATATTTGGAAATTCACCTAAAATTTTCTGGAAACAATCGATTACGTTGCAAGTTTTGATTGTAAGTGAATCAACATATTTGACAATGACTTTTGCAGAAGTTTAATTCTTTGGATCTATAAGTAATTTATTCTTAATATCAATTAAAAGACTAAAAGAAAACATTTCCAAGGGTAGGGTCATCTACATCAGCCAAAATAAATGTCCATAAAAAATTGTTTGGAAGGTTTAAATTTAACTTGAGCAATTTCGTTCCAAATTTTTTAATTTTTTTAATTTAGAGCCGTTTGCAGCAAATACTCGTAATAAAATGGATTCTGAATAGCTATTGTTTGCAAAATGTTTAGGAATAACAGAGACGTCTGTTCTAGAATCAACTAGAAATTTTATTTTGGTCAAAAATTACTAACCGATGTCTTTTAATAGTGTTCCTACGTTCACTCGTTGTCTTTAGTGTTGGGGCAATGAGTTTTCCGAATTTTTTAAAAAGACACAAGATGGTACACATTTGTTAGCTTTCTCTTTAAAACGACGGTGAACTCGGTCTTGTTTTTGAAGAGTATCTAAATTAACTTCAAGCATCAATTAAACTATCTATGTAGTTTTTTGCTTAAATATTAGACTTTGAACATTCTAACATACCATCTGCCATTTGTAAAACATTAGTAAGGGAGAATACTTTATTTAAGCCGCTAAGATTTTGTTCGCATTCGGTAGCAAGTTCTTTTACCCATATAGAAAATAAGACTTTGTCAGAAATTTTGTCATCAGCTAAATTATTAATATCTCGAAATAGTTGGCTTGATTTTTGATCCCCTAATTGTAACTGTTGACTTTACTTTCTTTACTCTCTTTATATAATGAAATTAACTGATTTTTAAGTGTATCATATTTACTTACTTGAGGAGAATTACGGATTAAGTTGGAAATCTTATTGATTGTAGATATCTCCAAAGATTTAATCAATGACTTATGAAAACTTTATGTAATCTCCACTGATATTGAAATTTTGTTCGGCGATTGAAAACCAAAGATCGGGATTTTGTGTCCAAAATGGTTGAAGAATTAATTTTTAGGAGTTGCATAAAATATGCTGCAAAATAATATCCATATGGCTACTTGAACCACATGGAACGTTGTTAGGCTCCATTTCAAAATTATAGTTCTTGTAAAAAGGTTTATATCCGTAACGTTTTTTCAAGTTTTCTTCCACCTAATGGTAAATTCCATTTCTTTAATAAAACTGTTATTTCTTAAGAAGATAAATCAGAATGCCTTTTTAGGCTTTCTTAAATTCGGGATCACCATTTATAGAATTAAAGATATCTTTCTATTTTTTTTTTCTTTTTTTATAATAGTTTTATTATTTGTTAATAGTAGAATTAAAATTATTGATTGAAAATTAAAATACAAACTTAATGAAAAAAATAAAAATAATTATTATTATTTTTAACAAAGTTTTATAATAAGTAATTTGGGCATGTCTCCACATGTCTATGGACACCTTTAGGAACAAATCAAGATTACCGGCACTGTTGATTTTTTTATCAAATTTTCTTTTCGACCTTCGGCCGGGCTAAAGGGCTTTCTCCTCTATGTATGTCGAACACCGGCTTCGCTGAATAAACTTTTTTTTGGAAATCAAAAAATTTTTGTAAGTACCGGTATTTTTCTTAAATAATTTTTATTTAATTTTCACAAAATTGTAAAAATGATAAAGAAATAAGACTTATTATATATTTTTAAATTATGATTTTAACAAATATATTACTAGTAAAAATCGATTAATTTTCCTAAATATTAATTTTTAAAGTGCTATACTTTTGTTATTTAATGGGCTAGGGGTGTGACATGGGGATCATATGAAAGCTTGAAATGTTCTCTAAATAATTTTATTTATAGGAGAATACCGTTATATCGATATATTTTTGAAATAACGGTACTTTTGTAAAAAAAAGTCAAAATAAAAAGTAATAAAATATTATATTGTCTCACCATGGGTTATTGATTTTGCACATTTTATATGTCAATCGAAAGGCCTCATCAAGACCTTTAATATGATACCCATATTGTTCATATTCATTACAGGGGGAAGGAGAAAATTGCATTTTTATATTATAACTTCAAGTAGCCATAACTCGTAAACTAAGAGCGAGCGGGCAAAATTTTGAACATTGCTTTAATCACAAATAATAATGCTACTGAATCATTATCAAAATTATTTAAAAATCAAGTGTGCTGGTAATATTGATTTATGCCCTAATTTTAATTAATAACAATTGAATTCAAACATTTTTCAATATATATATAAGCAATTTTTATATACATAAAAACATTTGAATTTTGCTACTATCGATTAGAAAATCAAAAAATAAACAATAAACTCACATCTCTAATTAAAGACCATAAGAAAACAATGGCCGAGTAAATTTTTCAAAATAAAAGAAAACATTAATTCACTTTTCTTAAAAAACTATTCACAAACACAAAACTATTCACAAACACACAAACTATAGGATTTTATTTATAGTATTTTAGATTATTATTAAAAAAAAAAAAACTAAACACTTTCTATTAATTTAATTCACATTTTATTACAAACTTCTTCTAATCACTAACGACTTGTTGCGCTTTAAGTAAATAATAAACAATTAAAGAAGAGCGAGAATGACAGTTTTTTATGTTTAGAATGGGAAAAGTTGTGATTATAAAAGAAATTGTTAAATCATGTGTTGGTTAAATTCACATTAGATTGGGTGAAAGTAAAGCCAGATTACACAAATTTATAAATTTTATTAATTATAAATTAAATTATGAAAGTACATATTTATTAATAATAAAATATTAGCTTATTTAAATAAATTAAATTACAAAATGGAATTAGTAAGGATTAATAACTGCTACTGATCATAATAAATTAAATTATACACTACTTTAGGGGATTATAAATTTAAAAAAAAATAAATATCTTTAATTCTATATAAATTTGCTATAATGAAGATAACATATTTACTTATTACCTTTACTTATCCCCAGGTCTACAACGCCGGCAGAGGAGAGCAACAATTTTGTTTATATTATGTTAAATCTTAAATAAGGGGTACACGTATTCTAATAAATCCTATAAGAAATCATTATTTTTAAGCACTCGCAAAGAGAACATGTCCTTTTTATTTAAGCAATTCGCACTTTTTAGCACGATTTTTATAAAAATGTTTTTTAGCGTGTAAAATAAACACTAAAGGAAACAATTTTACAAAAAAAAAACCTTGTTTTTCAGTAATTTCAAAAATACACATGCACACGCACAAACAAACTTTCGTATATGTGTATTTTTTTGACAGTTCATCTTGTAGAGAAATTTCATCACAACAGTCTCATAATACATCTTATAATACTAATATTTGTATCTACACGTGAAATAATTCTCTCAGAGAGCGAATTTGACACTCTCTGACACAAAAATCTTACATATTATGTTACGTCTAGACGGGCTGTATTAAAATAATTAATAATAATCCTATTTTCTATAAAAATGAAATTAGGATTACCCTTTTTATTTTTCTAATACTAATTGCGAACAGTGTTGCCGTTTTTGATAAATTTATTTTAATCTTCAAAGGTTTGGTAGTTTGGTTGGTTTCTTTCAAATATTTTGTTTTTTTTGCTAGAATGCTAAATAACTTCTAGAAAATGTAACATCTTTTTGTCAGAAGAAATATATAAAAATGTGCAAACAAATTAAGAATAATAATGATAGACCTGCAAAAAAACGAACAAGTGCCTAGCAAAAACGTGGCTTTCCTGGTAAGCTAGCAGGTATAATTGGAAACAAAAATAAACTACTTATTTTTTACCTGAATAATTAGTTATTTTTGTTCGAGTTGTTCACAAATTCATGTAGTTATTTTTAGACTCTAGAGATACTCAAAAATATGTACCTAAAGGGAAATAAAAATATAAAAAAACAAAAAAATTTTTCCGTCAGTGAGATTTGAACTTGGACACAAATTAATCATTCGTTTTTAATGACTACCGTGTTACTCAGTACACCATCTCGCACTTAATTTTCTAAGTGACAAAAACTTTTTTATTATAAAATATCTTTTTAGACATTTTGTTATAAAAAAAAAAATAAAATAACAGCATCAGAACCAACAACCTTCTGGTTGCTATTCCAGCGCTCTAGACAACTCATCCACGTAATTACAATACTACAGTGCTATTATACTATAGAGTACTTATTTATGTAATACAGAGTAGGTAAATAATAATGACACCTCGTTACTGAGAAACTACTTTAATAAGTAGTTGCCATTACAAAAAACCAAAAAATAAAAATTTTTACCATTTCAAAAGTTTTTCAGTTCTTTTTTTTTTTTTTTTTTTTTGGTGGGACTTTATTCATCATTATTATTCAGAATGGAAAAAAAATACTATTAGTTCCTGAAAAAGATCTAGAACTTTACGTAATGTCTACACGAGAGATTTTTCTATCATTAGAAGTAACAAAACATCGATAGAGCTACACGAAGATAAAATTTTATTATAATAAATCACTTCTTTTTTGTTTTTCGTCGAGGTATGTTGTCAAAATTTAATAGTAAAATTTTCTTCTTTTTTTTAATTTCATTGTATTTTGTATTATTTTTACTCCAAATAATTAATTGAGATTGCCATGAATAATTGCGCTTCTTAAAAAATAAACGTAAAAAAACAACAAAATCAAGTTTGATAGCAAAACAAATTTATTTTCGTTTGAGCTATAACAATTATGTCACAACGCTGCAATAAAATAAATTTGGTCTATACGTGATAAATTCTTATCATGATAAGAATTTGACGTTTGTCATGATAGAAAAATCACTCGTGTAGATCTTACGTTATAAAAATACTTTTTAAACTTTTAGTACATCATCCCATTTTTTTTTAGTGTAAAGATTTAAAATGTTAACAACTGAAGATGCAAATGTTAACAACTGAAATTATTATTATTATTATTATTATTATTATTATTATATTAATTTTTTAATTTTATTAAAAGCATATGTTTATTATTTATTATAAAATTTTTTGCAGAAATGTTTATTTAAATGTTGGTGCATTTTGATAGTAGAAAAAATAATTTTGTTTGTGGCAACGCTGGTTGTGAAATAAAAATACTCCTTTTATTGCTTTCATACAAGGTTTACAGCCCGTCTAGACGTAACATATTGTTTAAGATTTTTCTGTCAGAGAGTGTCAAATTCGCTTATTTTACGTGTAGATTCAAATATTTGTATTATAAGATGTATTATGAAACTGTTGTGATAAGATTTCTCTACGCAACCATCTTATAAGATGAACTGTCAAAAAAATACACACACAAGGAAGTTTGTATGTGTGTGTGTGTGCTTATATATTTTGGAAATTACTAAAAAAAACAATGTTTTTTGTAAAATTATTTTCTTTTAATGATTGTTTTACATTACAAGAAATATTTTTATAAAAATTGTGTTAAAAACGTGCGATTTTTTAAAATAAAAAGTACATGTTTATTCTGTGACTGATTGAAAATAATGATATCTTATAGGATTTATTAGAGTACGTGTACCCCTTATTTAAGATTAAACATAATATAGACAAAATGGTTACTCTCTTCTGTTTACGTTATCTCACATATTATATGAACGTTAATCTCAGTTGAAGACCTAGATTAAATATCCAGTTCTAGCACTTACGACTATGCAAAAAATATAGAAATGCCTCATTTGTACAATACCCTGCAACTAGAAATATCCACACTATAAATTTGTGTTACTACTAAAATTGTCACTTGTCTCTGCAATTTGCAACAGCAAATGCAAACCTTTGCACACTACGTTAAATATATTTTTGTATAGTTGCGCATACAAAATTTTGCTTAACTCATATTGCACATTGTTTAATTTCTATTATTACGTTTATACGCACAATTAAACATTTTGCGATATGAAAATTTTGCTGTATAAACGGTGAGTTAATACCTACTTTATTTGCAAATTAGTAACTTACGAAAACTAATCGTGATTAGAGAAACTAATTACAAATAATGCATACGGCGTTGCCACTTCTTTTTACGTTCATAGAATTTTCTATGACAATAGTTGTATTTTTCCCATCTGGCACGCCAAAAATTAAAATATATTTCTTTATGCCATTTGCGTATAAACAGTGAATTATTTATTTGCAAATTATTTTTATTTACAATAATCGTGCGTATAAACCTAATATATGTTGAGCTTAGTGTATTCAAAAACCGATCGGTTTCAAATAATTTTTATTTTCGAATAATTCGATAAGCCGGTTTTTTACGAAATGCTCCTTCTTTTATTTTTGTTTACCAACTGAACCTTATTTATGGCCTTATGCATTAAAAGTATCAAATTGTTTAAAAATAAAATTTCTATGAAAATTTTATTTTTATTTTTTTTAGTAATTTGCAGACAACTTTTATTTTTAAACAATTTGCTTGTCATACTGAATCAGGTTCTTAATTATTTGAAAGTATTTTTTATTTTCATTATGAACTAATAAAGCTTTAAGACTAGTTTTTTTAATTCCTAATTTGAGATTTGTATAGCACCAGACATACTAAGAACTGAAATTTGTATATTTTCAATAGATGTAAACTAATTTTTATTAACGGAATCTAGGTAAAAAATTTTAGTTTTATCGTTTGTCACAAGAATATATAAAAAAAAAAAAAAATACAAAATAAAAATTCAAAATCCTTTAGCTGCAGAAGAGCGATTTTACTTTTTATTTTTATATTACTTAACATTACAAATGACATATATTATAAATGACTTTCTTTAGTAAAAATAATAAAAAATTTTTAAATATTTGTATTTTTAATAAAAATCGTTTAACCGGATTTTTTACTTAAAACAGTATTAGAAACCGGTTTTTTAAAAAAAGGCTATTTTTAGAATAACTTGAAAACTGGTTTTTTGAATACACTAGTTGAGTCCCTGTGGGGATACGTAAAGTCTAAAGTTTATGCGGACAAACTCGCTTCGATTCAGGCCTTGGAGGAAAACATTACGCGTGTCATTCGCCAGTTACCAGTCGAAATGCTCGAACGAGTCATCGAAAATTGGAATCAACGGATGGACCATCTGCGACGTAGCAACGGCCAACATTTGATAGACATAATCTTCAAAAAATAAATGCCAAAGAATGTTCTTTCAAATGATAATAAACATTCCACATTAAATTTGAATTTTTTTTTCTTTAAAAAAGTAGGGAACCTCGAATATATATATATATATATATATATATATATATATATATATATATATATATATATATATAATATATGATAGGATGAAATAATAATAATATGACAAAATGAAATAATAAAGATTGGATAACTATATGATAACATAAGGTAATAATATGATAAAATGGAATCATAATATGACAATGTGGTATAATAATATAATAAGATTGTTCAATTATATGTAAAACTACTCGTATAATCATAACATGAAAAAACTAACCATAAAATAGGATACAATATGACAAAGTGGAATCATAATAATTATTACTTTTAATCATTTCTGTTTTTTGTTGTGATCATATGTTCTAATCACAATATGTTGCTCTTAGATTATGGTCACTACAACTATATTTTTTTTCTCTGCATACAGAAATTATCACTTATTTTTAATTTTGTAAAGATTTCTCATGCAAATTAAAAAAAAAAAAGAAACTACACATTTTCTTGTTTGTGCATACAAGAGACTTAAACAAAAGGAATCTAGTGTCATTCTTGGGTATTAGTACAAAGTGATCGATTGTAAAATATTGCGCTTTAAAATTGATGGTTAAATTTTCAGTAATTTTTAATAAAAAAAAAAATAATAAAACAATAACATTTAGAAAAATTCAGGAAATTTTGCCCTGAAAGATATGGATTTGAGCAACAGAAAAATTAATAAAATTCAGGAAATTTTGCCCTGAAAGATATAGATTTGAGCAACAGAAAAATTAATAATATTGTGAGAAAAAGACATTGATGACCCATCTGGCCGAATTTGAAATTTGAACAAAATGCCTCAAATATTACCAGTCGTATGCAAATGTTTAATTTTATTGTTCATTAAATGTATTATATAAACATAAAATTAAAAATTTAATCAGCTTTTAATTTAAAATTGAGGACAAAATGAAAATGAAACAAAATTAGTAATATCGATATCGAATAATTTTCAAAATTTTTTGATATCGAAAACGAATCATTTATAAAATATAAACGAATATATATAAACGAATTTTCGAGAACGAAAGATTTGCTGCCACAAAGTGAGCGACGGGTGAGCTCAAGCAGCTCATATTCAGGTCGCTAACGATAGTCGTTCTCGAATGTTTTGTCAGAGAAATGTATGCGAAATTTTCGAAGACAATATCATTATATTGCAAAAAAAAAAAAAAAAAAAAAAAAACACTGCTAAATTAGCTACTATAGCAGCAAAATCAAATCGCAAATTTTCAAGTAGATAAGAACATCTAGCACAGCAAGGAAAACACATACCGGAATATGTTTTCGGCAAAACTGTGCGTGCACAACTACAACAAGAAGTTATGGTTTTTATATTTGACAAACAAGTTGAATACTGTTTAAGTATGTTGCTATAAATTGTAAACGAACGCTGCAATATTTAGTATACCGCATGAAAATATTGCAGCAGTTTTCAGTAGTATGGGATACAAAATGTGAAACGGTGAATATATTTTTAATATGACGTTTGTTAGTAGTCGATATTTATACTAAATAATAGCTACTGTAATAGAAAAATTAAACCTTGCTTTCATATTAACTCATAGTATAATTAACTAGTAAAGAAACTAGCTCTCTTTTTTACAATTATAAACATTCCCAACGAGAGAATATACATACAGAGGCGAAACTTTCGATTAAAAATTTAAAAAAAAATTTTGTTTTGTAGAAAAAATGTGTTTATTTTGTTCAGCAACAACAAAATGTATTTGATTACATGTGTTTTATTGTTGCATAAGTTAGGTTTTTGACAATTAGCTTCATTTCTTTTCTCTTTTAATTCTCTCTGCAAGAAAAAATTACTCTCTTCACACGTATAAATTAGTTCTGAAGAAAATTCTACTAACACATACAAAGAATTCGTTTTTTTTTTCGACAGCTGAGTTAGGTTTTTTTACCCCAGGTCTATAACTGAAATTAACGCTGATATAATATGTGAGATAACGCCGACAAAAAAGAGTTTTGAATCAGGTTTTTTCTCTCAAATAAATAATCTGTGTTAAAAATATAAAAATATAAATAATTTCGTAGCGGATAACAAAATATTTGAAACAAAATATTTGAGGGCCAAAGAGAGAAAAAGCATATATGTATATATAAAATTCTTACCCACATTTCCTGCTGATTTTCATCGTATCTTGTTGTCTTTTTTGCGAGTTAGCCATCATAGATTAATAGATTAAATTCTATGTTAGCCATCCTTCTCTGAACATTTTAATGTTTCAACAAAATATTTTATTTTTATTTTTAAATTCAACTGAATTGAATTTTTTTAGAAATAAATCTGTAACTTCTAATCGGCTAATTGGATCTACATATTAAAATTTAAAGTAACGTAATTTCGGTTCTATAAAAGATAATGACTTCAATCTTTTTATATATAATGAAGAATTATGTCAGCTAGGCAACAGAATTCAGTTGAAAAAAATCAAGTTCACACTTTTTCTCATTTTTGGAATTAAAGCAAAATTTTTGTAAAAAAATGGTTTTTGGATAAACTATAAATATTTTATCTGTAATAAAATTTTTGTTAGTAAAGATATCTTAAAGAAATTTTCGGAGATTGTAAACTTTATCATTTAAAATAAAAGAATGTACAAAATTTAAGATTTTTGCAGAAAGAATCCCACAATTATCAAAAAACCGGCAAAAATCCAAAAAATGGGATTTTTTTTCGAAACTTTGCCCATAAAGTCCACATTTGTTGTATATCCCATGAATCACGATTACAAATTTTTTACAATACATCGGAGATTCCGAAACTTCAACCTGTTTGAAGATTCAGGCTTTGGCGTTTTAGAACATATAGGCTGAAGTAAAAATTTTGATACAAAATGGGTTAAATTCAGGAGGATCTGTATTAGCTCTATTCGGTGATTGAGCTGGTTTCTAATTTTAGATTCATTTCCGTTAAGATACCTTGCGAAAAAGTGTAAAATTTATATACATTCTTAAAGAAATTTTTATTTTAGAGAAAAAAAAAAACAAAAAATCACAATTTTTGCAATTTTCATATTCAAAATGCTTTACTTTTGGACTCGGAAAAGATATCGACTTCAAATTTCTTTTATTTGAGAGATAATTTTTTTTAATTTTGTTCTTTGTCTAACAACAAATTTACAAAATCGAATGAAAATACTGGGCTATTTAAAAAAGTGGACCAAGATTTTGCAAAATTGAGATATTTGAAATTTCAAATGCATTTAATAGGCCTTAGCAAGAGCATTTGGAAGATGTAAAAATATGTGAAATCGGATAAGAAACAAAAATTTGGGAAGCAGTTAAAATGTTTCTATGTCGGAGGTATCCTATTTTGAGTCCCAATAGCTCTGCCACAGAGCGGTCTGTAGGGACCGCTTTTCAAACTTAAAATTGTACACTCCTCTGATATGGTTATGTGAAATGTTATGTAGAGCCCATTAGAAGTTACAGATTTATTTCCAAAAATTTTCGATTCTGTCCCACAGTGCATAGCATGTTTTATGACTATGTTAACAGACTACAGAACATAATATAAAGAAACAAGGTAACACCGTTCTCTTTCAGTGAAAATTTTTTGGAGTTTTTTTAAAATATATATTTTTTATAAACAAATTAAAAAATCGTTGCCACTTTACAGCAATGGAATATTCTATTTAGGAAATTGTTATCAAAATTATGTGATTTTTTCTAACAAAAAATTGTGTCTTATACATATTCCCTTCGCTAACCTATTAAATTACAGTAAATATATCTTAAAAAGTTTATTTAAAATATTATTAAAGAAATTTTGACCTTTATGTTACCCTAAACAAAAATATTTAACATTTTACAGTAACAGTATTTAATTTTCCGTTATGAATGGATCACTAAAATAATGAATACTAAGTCACTCAAACATTGCATAATGGAGGAAAAAGTAACCCAATAACACAAATTTCAAAAATTCAAGCCTTGAAAAATTTTACTAGATTCCGACATGAATTCAAATATAAAAATACTTTAAACATGAAATATGATTGAAAAAATTAAAAATATTCAAGTAAAATAAATTTGACTTGAATTTAAATTTCCTTTTTACTGGACAACGCTATTGAATTAAAGTGTAATACAAGTTTAATTCAATAATTTGCACTTGTTTCAAGGCTTGTAATACATTTGGTTTCAACTTGAATTCCAGCAAAAATGATTATTGGGAATAGTTTATAAAATATTAAGGTCTTCAAATAATTTTTACTACGAACATAAACACTAAATTAGAATGTTTTTTTTTTTTTTTTCTTTCAATTGATTGAAAAATATAATTCGTTTGAAATTAAATTAATACAAAAAATAAACAAAGAACTCGGATTTTTTGAAGAATATATGGTAGGATAGTAAAAAAAATAAGTCGCTCAAACGTCAAAAGAATATTTCTTTTCATGATATCTTTGCACAATGGTGTATATCACACAGAGGCGAAACTCTATGTTGACAATTGAAAAAAAACAATTGTTATTTTTAGATTTTTTTTATTTTAGCAACAACAAAATATATTTGATTACATGTATTTTGTTGTTGCATGAGTTTTTGAAAATCGATTTAGGTTTTTGACAATTAGTTTCGTCTCTCATTACACTTTGATTTAGGCCTTTTTTCAATGGCTCCACTCTCTTTTAGAAAAAAAAAATCATTGAACATACCACCTGCATGTACTATGTCATTGAAAAATGCTTTCTAAAAGCCTCGGCTTACTCTTCTAAATTATTCATTGCTAATTATTGGTTGAAGTTAAGTAGAGGATGTATAAATCGCTCACTTCTTAACTGCAATTGGATATATTCATTAATTTGCACCGCTTTACACTAGATTGGGTTAATAGTATTTTTATCAAACGTTTCATTTTTACAACTATGTCACTTGAAAGTACTGTCAATATATGTCATTCTGTTAAAACGTATCCATAGTATTTTGGTGGTAATCATTTCGTTAGAAGTATATCAATAAACGATGTCCAAGCATTTAAAAGCACATGGACTCGTCCAAAAGTAAGGAAATTGGCTGTCACACGAACTGAAGCCAAGATACATCCAAAGGCGATTTTATATGTTTAAAATGCTGCTTCAACGCCACAAAATGAACTCGTTTGAGCACCAAATTGTTAAGGGCGATGAAAAGTTTATCCACTATGATAATTCGAAGTGCAAAGAAAACGTATGTAAAGCCCGGCCATGGCGCCAAGGTAGCGCTGTGTATTTGGTGGAATCAGCAGGATGTCTTCTATTATGAGCTGTTTAACAGTTAAAAACTATTTGGAAAATAGTAGATGGGCAATTCTTGTCAAAAGGGGTAATGACTTTGCTATCACGCGCCGTACCGAACACATTTGATCCATTTGAAGAGAGCATTGATTGAAAAACGGCTAGAATATATGACCAGAAACAAGTCCATAACTTTTCATCATGAGATGGAAAATGCATCATGTTACACAACCAGTTAAAAATTATTATTTGAAAAATAATTTATAAAGTAAATAATTCATTAAAAAATAAAAAAAACAATGGAAATTAATGCATATACCCAATTAAGTATCTCATTATTACAGAACTATTTTTAAATTTGAGAGTTAAAAATTGTTTAATCTTATTTTAAGTGTCGGTACAGAAGGGAGTTTGTACTTTTTTATAAAATATATTTACAGGCTCTCTAAATAGCATTGTAAACAAAATAACACAGTCGCCTTGCAAAAGCTTTTCCATTTTATAAGACATAGTGTCTGTACTAGATAAATTATTATTTATTTCTACCTTGCATAAATTCACGTTGATTTTGATGTTTGTCTTGATAAAAAATTTTCTAATATAGACACTATGTTACAGCCCGTCTAGACGTAACATAATATGTAAGATTTTTGTGTCAGAGAGTATCATATTCTCTCTCTGATAGAATTATTTCACGTGTAGATTCAAATATTAGTATTATAAGATGTATTATGAGACTGTTGTGATAAGATTTCTCTACACAACCATCTTATAAGTGAACTGTCAAAAAATACACATATACGAAAGTTTGTTTGTATGTGTGCATGTGTATTTTGGAAATTACTAAAAAAACAATGTTTTTTGTAAAATTGTTTCTTTTTAGTGTTTGTTTTACATGTTAAAAAAACATTTTTATAAAAATTGTGCTAAAAAAGTGCGAATTGCTTAAATAAAAAGGACACGTTTACTCTGTGACTGATTTAAAATAATGATATTTTATAGGATTTATTAGAATACGTGTACCCCTTATTTAAGATTTATTATAATATAAACAAAATGATTACTCTCTTCTGCCGACATTATCTCATATATTATATCAGCGTTAATAAATAATAATAAAATAATAATAAAAAATGGAAACAATCTTACAATGCAAATGTCTGCACAATAAGTTATAATAAGGTATTTTGAAATTGCAAATGTAAACAAATAATATAACAAATCCTTTGTACCCTTGTAATGGAAAAAATCTTAACATATGTGAGTAATAACAGAGAACACACTCTCACAAATGCATACATTCATACATTTAATAAATAGCAGACAGATTAAAATAAACATTACCCATTACCAGGGACCGAAAGTTTATTTAGATTAATTCAAAGATATTGTAGTACAGTCGAACACATTTAAAACAAACTCGAAGGCACCAACAAATTTACTTCGTTATAAACGTAGTTCGTTATATCAGTAAAATTCCGAAAAGATTGTCAACAGAATATACGTATTTCATTACGATATTAATATTGCTGTATTTATGATTTTTAAATATTAATGATTTTAATATATCAGTAAGAATGTTTTTTGCATTCATCAGGTATTTATTTGATAATGGGAAATTGAGATTAATTATATTTTTTATACTCATTCAGTGTTTTCTTTTATTACCAAGGTTTTGAAATTGGTATGTTTTGAGATCTCTATTCTTTAAGAAATAGCAATTTTCTAGTTTTTAATTTTTAATCCTCTTATAATTCCATGTGTATGCGTTATATTAAAAAGGTCAACAACTATAAAAATAAAATTCCCCTTTTATTTGTTCTATAATTTAAATTGAAATTTAAATTAACGAAAATTATTTCTATTTGTCCATTAATATAAATTGAAATAAATAAGTTATTTCTGTTAGTTTTTACATTTTTTAAATATTTTAAAATTTACAATTTTATTTATTTAAAATTTTTATATGCGAGATTTTGTTATAAATGTAGTTTTTTATATGAAATATTCTTCTTGAAACATAAAAATGTGTTCGTTATAAAAAAAAAAGTTCGCTATAACCATGTTCGTTAAAAGTAGTTATTTTTATGGAAATTTTATGTAAAATCAATGGGACCGAAGGAAAGTGATCGCTATAGCCACAGTTCGTTATAACCGGTGTTTGTTATAACCGTGTTCGACTGTATTATTAAACGAAATCATTATACTTATAATACAATTATAACAAATTTCAAAATCTTAATAACATTATTAAGCCAAGTTAAACTAATTGACAAAGCTATAAATAATACGGTTAAAAGAATAGTTAATAGTTAATAATTTACACAAATTCGATGAAATTGTAACATAAATATAATACACAAAGGAATTAATTAGAATCATTTAAAAATGCTCGAGCAAAAACGATAATTTTCTGAATATTTTATCAAAAAAGTTTAAAAAACTGGCCTGAAGTTCCAGATAGGAAAGATAGAAAAAATGTTAAGGCAAAAAGGGATACGACAATTAATTTACTTCTATTTATTTAGTTATTTATTTATTTATTTACTTATTTATTTTTTCAAAATAATTACAAATTATATCCTTAATTAATTTAATTTTTAACTTAATTTACCGAGAAGGGTAACAAAGATTTTAAGCCCATTGTAAAGAAACAGACCAAAGTCAAAAGTTAAAATTTAAACGCATATTTTATAAATTTTTAATGCATATTATATATTAAGATTTTTAATACATTCATGTTTTAAATGCCTAAAATATACTTTTTAAAGTGTATAAATTTCCTATCCCTGGCACATTACTGTTAAGAATTTATTTCAATTTATGCGTGTTTATTTGCGGGCAGGCTTTTAATAAAAAAATAAAAAAAATCACACACAAATTTGATTGGTTTAACTGATTTTTTATTTATATAATACAACAAAAAAATATATATTAAAGTGTTAATTATTAAAAATGCTTTAAATCGAACATTTTTCATTTAAATATTAACACTTTTTAGCCAAATCTTTGTTAAATTCTATTGACGTGAGTATAAAAAATTTTGTTGTTTTTTTAACGATCGTTTTAGTAGTTTTTCACATGCTCTTAACTAAAGCAAAAACAACAACAACATGAGATTACTACTACAAACTAAACAAAGAGTAGCGTTTAAATTCATATTGAGTAACGAGTGAATATTGCGATTTTTCTATATACAATACAATAAAAAAAAGGCTAAGAGGGCATGAATGAATTTAATCGAAATAAAATAATAATCACAAAAATCGATAAAAGCCAGCAACATTAATAATTTTCAGTTAATTGTTAACGGATTTTATAAACGTTAACATTTAAAACGGAATAAAATTGAACATTTAGAGTGATAAAAAAAAAATAATACGAAACGGAAACGGAAATGTTATACATTTTTTTAAATTAAGAAATAATAAAATTATCCTGTTTAAGTATTTGTTAAAAAAAAAGTGCCAAATTTTTAAATTATAAAATAAAAATTTATTTTAATAAAATATAAAATAATTAAAATTTCATTATGACTGAACGGTTTCAAGTTTCTAAATTAAATGGGACTAATCCCAATATTACTACCATAAGTGAAGATGTTCCTACCGATGGAAATGAAATAAATACTAATATGCCTACATATCAAAATAACCAGCCGCCACGTAAATCCTCTCGCATATCCTTTCGAGGATTTGGTAGTTTTTTAAAACCGAAAAATTCTGATGCCAGTGATCGTAAATTCAGTTTAGCTCAATTAACTCAGTAAGTTGTGGGTTTTAATAAAAAATTAAAATATAATTTAAAGAAATAGTGAAAAAGAGAGTAAAGAAAACGTATGTAAAGCCCGGCCAACCAGCGCTCTGTATTTAATTTAAATTAAAATTTAAAAAATTCCAAAAATGGTTTTTTCTTTTAATTTTTAAAAAACTTAAAACAACTTCAGAAAAAATATTCAAATTACTGCCAGTCCTTCCATGTCGAACGTAAAGTGCTTCTTGAAACATTATATGAAATTCATTATAAAATAATTTTCAAACTGAGTGTTTTTCATAATTGTTTTCCGACGTAGAGGGGCTGGTAGTTAGTATTGAGTTCCTTAATAAAATATACATCAAATATTGGGTGTATGTATTAATTTCCATCGCTTCTTTTAAGAAAAATTAATGCTATTTTCAAGATAAAGGTACAATTTATTTTGTTTGAAGTCTATGGATTTTTGAGGCCAGAAACCAATCAAACCAATTCTTAACACGTTGTTTTGAAGTATATCTGTTAGAAAATTCTAAATCGAACGAAACAAATAGTAGTCAGAAGGAGCAATGTTATTGATTCTTCAGTTTTGCTTATAATGATTTTATAATCCAGAAATTCATTTAGAAAAAACAGAAACTTAATATTAACTTGTTCACCAAGAATCTAATTATTTATTAACTATTTAAAACGTGGTGAAAAAAATTTACAATTTCGGTGTGCTAAATGAAAACTTTATTGTGATAAGTTTTGTCAAAACCATCAACAATTTGAGTAAATAGTTTACTTTTTTAATCACTACATATTAGTCTTCATTAAAAAACAAAATTAAATAAATTAAACATTAAAATTCATAAAGAATACTGAAATAAAAAAAAGTCTTTATTCTATTATTTATTTCTTTATTATAAAAATTTTCCAATCGTTTGTCAAAAATTTATATAGCCCTATGAACTAGTTTATTCACCTCATATTTGTCAAAATTGTACTTTCCTACAAACTTTTCTAGGGTTTGGCACACACTCTTAGTCTAAAAATTTAGACCACTCTAGAAGATTTTTTAAGATGGAAACTAATACTAAAAATATCAGATTCAGATTATTATTATTATTATTATTATTATTATTATTTTCCCATGTTCTTTAGCAATTCATATATTAACCCACCCCAAATTTACAAACAAATTAATTTAACGTTTTCTTAAAAAAAATCACGTTTTATAGTGATCTAACTAAATAACATAGATTCTATATCATAAGACTACCTATCAGCCTATAAAATTTATATCAAAGTTATCATTAATTCAGTAAAAAAAACTGTAAAATATACACCCAGTAATAATTTTCAATAGACAAACATTTTTACAACCTTCTTGAGACAAAAAAAATTGGGAGAGGTTTTCATTTTGATTAACTAACCAAACCCAAATTTTAATAGATTATTCATAAAATAATCGAATTATTTAATAAGACCTTATTATAATTAAAATTTTTATAAAAACTGAACGTTTTTTAAAATATTACTTTTTAATGTTTGGAAAAACCTTTTCTAATTTCATTTATTACAATAATACTTATGGTTTTTTTTATGTGGTTTTATAGAGCAGTGAATTTAAATAAATATAAAATGGTGAAAATATAAATAACATAATAATGATTAATATATTACAATTATTCACAATATTTTTTTAAGACTGGATTTTTTAGAATTAAAATAAAATCAAGATAATAAATAAAGAACCCTTGAGTAAAATAATTTATAAAAAATAATCATATAAATACATAATTATTTATAAATCTAGGAGATTATAATAAATTATAACTTTATTATAATATATTATAATTAATTATAACACGGTTATAATGGGTTATAAAAATTTATAATACTTTATAATAAATTATAACATTGCAATTATATCATAGCATTATTATAATATTGTTATAATGTTGTGTAAAAAGTTAATAAAAATTTGTAATTAGTCTTAATATATTATAATATTGTTAAGAAAAGGGACATGATAAATTATTACATTGTTATAATGGATTGTAATAAAAAATAATATTATTATATTATAAATAACATTATTATAGTAATGAGTTATAATTTTTTTAAAATTAATAGTAATAAATTATAACATTATTATAATCGATCATAATGAATTGTAGCTCCATTTTAACGGAATATAATAATTACATTGCTGTTGATAATGAAATATAAAACTCTTAATATATTTTGTAATAAATTATAACGCTATCTTAACGTATTATAAAGAATTATAACAGTATAATAAAAGTTGAAAAAAATATAATATATTGATAAACAATAGTTATGTTACATTATAACAATAATGGTTTGTGATAAATTATAACAGTGTCATAATAGATTATAATGAATATAATGGCTAATAATAAATTATGATGCTATTATAATGGATATAAACTGCTACAACAATGTCAATCAATTTTATTCAATTATAACGCTGTTATAATGGTTTAAAATTAATTACAACACTGTTATAATGGAATGTAATAAATTAAAACGCTGTTAAAACTTATTATAATTTATTATAACAATGTTATAATGGACTATACGTTATTATAATGCTGTCCTGATTAATTACATGTGTATTATAACATTGTTATAATTGATTATAATAAAATATGATTCTGTTATAAAGTTTTCATGCTTTATAGTAACGGTTCTCAAATGTTGATCCTCAACACACGAGGTGTCCGTACAAACATTTAAAAGGGTCGGGAAGACCATTTACTTAAACATAAAATTTAAAGGTCAAAAATACAAATTCACTTCTTTTTATGTCTTCATAAAATATTTTAAAAGTAGTGGTCGAAAGTATTCAAAATTGTAATTATATGCGTTTGAGAGATTAAATTCTTTATGGCGAAAACCTTTCAGATCTCATAATTTCCTTTAACATTTTAGTCTATTTTTAGTTCCAAATAGAAAACAGGACAGCCAGACCAAAAGTACTTTAATTACATTTTTTATATTTTATGTTTTTTAATACGAAAGCTTGTTCTCAGATAGAGGATGCTATAAAAATAAACTTATCGAACGTAAAAAGATTGCAAATAAATAAAAACTTCATAAAAACTAAGACTTTATTCATAAATTAAGGAATGTATTCATTATCAAAATTGTTTCAAACCTAACTCTTAAAATTACAGGGTTCACTCAGAATTAGTGAAAAATTTTACAAAATATCAATAAATTTATAGTTTTAAGTTTATATTTTTTATGATTAATGTCGTTAAAAATTAGTAATATATTATATTATATATATATATATATATATATATATATTATATAAAAGTTATCAATAAGTTTAACTTTTTATATTTTCCAAAATTTTTCAATATTTAATCATAGATTGCAAAGCATGTTTGATATCACACATTAAGGCTCACATACATCAATCAAAATTTTATTTTTGTGAAAAAAATTGATTAAAAACAAAAAGTTTTAAATATTTTTATATTTTTTATTTCAATTTGAAATGACAAAGAAAAAATTTCATAAATGATAGAAAAAAAAAATAATTAAATTCATTCGAAAAAACTGTCTGCCATAGATTAATAAGTAGATATTTATGTGAAAGAAAAAAACCTGATTCAATTGTCAAAAACCTAATTCATGCTACAACAAAATACATGTATATTTTGTTTTTGTGTTTTGAAAAAAATAGTATTTTTTCAAAAATTTGGTTCGAAATGCCTCTCACATAAACTTCAAGTTGTATTCTATGCAGTCTGCAATATGAGTTCATTTTAAAATCAAAACGATTTTGATTTTTTATACTGCATTGTCGGTTAAAAAGCTCTCTCAATTTTACTAAACATACTTATTGCATGAGCTTATACAGTATGTGTCTATGGGGTGCTTTAAAATCATACATACAGTTCTGAGCAAATTAATAGGTTCACTTTGTAAGTCCTTATAAATTTATTTCTAAAAAATAAAATATGAAGATTTCAAAATCTTCAAATAAAACTTTTACAATTATTCAATGAACTTAAGCCCGAATGCAAAAAATCTAAAAGACTCTATAAAAAAATTCAACAAAAATTACAAACAACCCAGCAAAAATTTTGCTTTCCTGGTAAGCTAGCGGGTATAATTGGAAACAAAAATAAACTACTTATTTTTTGCCTGAATAAATAGTTATTTTTGTTCGACTTGTCCACAAATTCATGTAGTTATTTTTTGACTCTAGGGGTACTCAAAAATATGTACCTAAACGAAAAAAAAAAAACAAAAAAAATTTTGCCGTCAGTGAGACTCGAACTTGGGTCCACACTAACCATTCGTTTTCACTGACTAACGTCTTACTCAGTACACCATCTCGCACATAGCATCCTAAGCGACAAACACTCTATTTAGTTTAAAATGTCTTTTTAGACATTTTGTTATAAAAAACTAACAGCTTCAGAAAGGGGTTGAACCAACAACCTTCTGGTTGTTAATCCGGCGCTCTAGCCAACTCATCCACGTGACTGCAGTATTACTGTGCTATTATACTACTGAGTACTTATTAATGTAATACAGAGTAGGCAAATAATAATGACGCCTCATTACCAAGAAACTACTTTAATAAGTAGTTGTTATTACCGAAAACCAAAAAGTTTTTGCTGGGTAATTAACCTTTACAGTGGGCGCGGTGTAAACTTGTTACTTGACTCCCCTGCCAGGTCTTCTAAAAATAGAAACAAACAGAAGAGACAAAACAAGTAACAACAACATTGTTTCACTGCTACTTAGTAAGTGGCTAAACAATAACAACTATATATTGCTTCATTCGCTACCTAAATTAAATATAAACAATAATAATTGAAGAAGGAGAATACAAAATAATTGTAAAAAGCTTTATCGTAAACCATTCGTGAAAAAAAGTCACAGATTCCGTTTCCCGAAAAAGTTGTGAGTTAAATAGATGATGTTTACAGAGGACACCACGGTGGGACGTTGAAGAGTGCTGATGACGGTCGTGGCTGACTAGAAAATGCATTCCATTCCGCCGAGTGTCCAATAAAACTTTTACAATGTATTGTTTTACAATTATTAAATTCAATGAACTTATGCCCGAATGCAAAAGTTTAAAAAAAAATCTCTATAAAAAGTTCAAAAAAAAAAAAAAAAATACAAACTGATTTCAAAAAACTTTATGATCTCTGCTGCAATGCTATATGGCAGCCTTTGATAAACCATACATTGCATGTGTTTAGCTTAAATAAGAAAAAGGGGAGATATACTTAAAATTTTAAAAAAATTGTTAATATCTGTCGAGCAAATAAATAAGTTCATTTGAAAACATTTTTTATACTAAGACAAAAATCGTTTAATATTCATCATTGTTAGTGACTTTAAGAAGTAAAATAACATCCTGGGCAATTCTTCAGTTTCTTAATTAAGTTAAAGTTTTCCATTCTAAATTAATCTTTTACGATTCATATTTTCCTTTATTAACAAAATTGAACCAACGTCTGACCAAGAAAACTGCCAATATATTGATATCAATCAATATGTTTTGATCACCATGCTTTATGACTTTTGTGGTGAACTTTGAGGGATATAATTAGTATTTCGACCGCCTTATACTTGTTCCGCCATTAAGTTCGTCCAAATTTATCTTCGACACAGAGCAGACAGCAGAATATTTCTCTATTTTTATCACATTCCGGCCTAAACCAATACAAGCTTTCTTTAGCGAATTTTTTTTTTTTTTTTTTTTTTTTTTTTTTTTGTTCCTTAGTCTGGCGTTAGTTCAATTTTGTAAATTAAGAAAAATATGGATCGAAATCCCTTTCCGCATATTCTTAACAATGCAATACTAGCATATGCCAGATGTAAAATTTCTTTGAAGTTGCGATATCAGAGAGATAATGATGCTAAATATATTTCTAGGATTGTAAAAGTTTCCCATTCTAAATTGGAAACTTTAAGTTCATGGAGTGTTTTTTTTTTATTCATTGGATCTAAATCTAATTGAGGAACTTTGGCGGATAGTCCAGGATGTTATTTGACTACTTAAAATCAAAAACGAATGGACAATAGTACGGGATACCTGGTACTCAATTTCATCAGAAAAATGTAAGGCATTGGTTATCTGTATGACTCATAGGGTCTTGAGAGCTATACAACACAAAGGATATAGAACTAAACATTGCTAAATATTCCTTCCTTGGACGAGTTTTTCAAATGAACTTATTTATTTGCTCAACAAATTAAGCATGGAAGCGCATAAGGGCGTATAAACCTACTTTTTCAAAATGCTTTTTTTGCTTTAGTAACCCATTTAGTAACCAAGTAACCAATTTACATCTATTGATACAAAAATAATTTTAAAAATCTGTTAACTTTACCGAAAAAATTACTTTAAAATCAGGATTTTATGAAATTTTTATTTTTTCATACTAATTTTTTTCTTGGGTTTTTAGGTGTTTTTAATTAGGATACAATCCAGTATTAGACTGATATATAAAATTCAGAATATGAAGAAGACCCTTAAATTTTATGTCATATCTTATTGCAAAAAAAGAAAAAAAAAATATATATTATCTTGTGAGTTTTAATGCATCAAAGTAAGAACAAAATAAATAATATAATAAGATGATCTTTTGAAGTGATTTTGTTAATAATTTCAACAAGTTAAAAAAAAAACAAGTAAAAATATGTTGTCGGTCAAATCCAAACATTTGATACCCTACACCCTACACCTACGCGTTTTTAATATTTATGGAGGGTTCCCTCATAGGACCTATGGTCAATTGTTTACCGGTTGTATATGTATATGTAATAATATCGTGATATTATCATTTAAATTACATTTACTATGCGCCTGATTCCTTAAAGTAGGTCTTTTATAGGAGCTATGGTCAATTATGTACCGGCAGTGAAAAAACTTTGCACTAGGTTTTCTATCCATATAAAACTTATACGTGTAACATCATGGTTATGCTAGCAATTATATTGGACTTATGCCCTTAAAAGTGATTTTAGGAAGATGGGCTTATTCATATAAACCATGGTCAGTTTTCTATCTATCTTCATGAAATTTGGCACAGTGATTTATGCATATATACTTGGTCCGAAAATTAATAAAATTATGATTAATATAAAATATTTATAAACATTTCATTTCATACTATTGTACTATTAAAATGGAATAAGGTGATAAGCCCTTATACCATTTTAAGCTATTTTCAGCAGCAAAATTTGGCATATTCTAATCCGAATTTTTTAGTAATACTTTGTATACAAATAGATGTTTAATAAATCTTATTAAATATTGAAAAAATGTTAAGAAAACGTTTAAGTATTATGATTTTATGAAGTTTTTATAGTCTCTTGTAAAATTTTCTTAACTTTTATAAATACGCTCTTATACGCGTCCATGCCTCAAATATTAACACTTTTTAAATTTTAAGTTTTCTCTTATTTAATTTAAACAATTGTTATGATTCATCAAAGGCTACCATAAAACATTGCAACAGAAGTCATAAAGTTTCTTGAATTTTTCGTATTTTATTTTTTAGAAATAAATTTATAAGGACTTACGAAGTGAACCTATTTATTTGCTCAGATACAGTTGATTTGGTATTTAATTATTTCACAAAAATTATGGTGGGTCGCTCAGGAGTTGTAATGTCTCAAAGGGGTCGTAAAGTTGTTGATTGTGAGAACCCTTGCTTTATGGTAAATTCTAATGCCATGTATTATAATTAGTTATAAAACTGTTTTAATGGGTCATAACTATGTTATAATATTATATTAAACTGTTGTAATGCAACATAATATATTATAACAATGTTACAACAATTTATAACTATAACATTGTTATAATGGATAATTGTAAGTTATAACACTATTATAATTTAAATTTAACTTTTCGCATGATTGAATAAAATAGTCTACCACTTATATTAAAAATTTCCAAAAAACAAAAATAATAAAAATTTTCCCTCATTATGGTTAGAGCAAAATTGTTTTTCAGAAAACAACAATTCCATAAGGGTTAGACACACGAAATAACAATCTATAATTATTACAAAAAATAATTATTTAATAATTTATTTAATAATTCATACTTAAAATATAAATTTTTATTAAACATTTTCAAAATTTCAACAATTTTCTAAAGAATATTTATCAACTTTAATTGAAGAGATTTACAAAACTAAAAAGCAACACATATCTAAATGTTAGTGTCTCAATTTTAAGTGTTTGTTTGTATTATTTTATATTGTATAGGGAAATAAAGACAATATTTCGAAAAAAGATAATAATAAAACAATTGGGCTCATTGAAACTTAGATAAATAAAATTAGCGCCAAAAGTTAAATACCTTTTCATCTAAGTATTATTTGTTTTCTTTTATTATATATTTACAGAGAATCTTTACCACGTTTAGATAATTATCGACATTCTAAAAGAAATATCAAAAGACCCTCAATTAGTCAGTTACAATGCGAACCAGTACAGGAACAGGTAATGTATTATTATTTATTGTTATAATTCTATTTTGTTTATCATAAATATTATTTGATGGAAAAACATTCCATATAATTTATATAGAAATCAAAATAAAAAATATAGTTAATTCTTCATACTTGAAATGGTGTCACATTCTTAAGAACTTTAGGAATAATAACAAAAAAACTAACTCTTAGATAAATAAAATTTATAAAATAACTTAAAAGTGTAACAAACACTTAAAGAGAAGAGTAGTTCCAATAAATGCACGTAAACAGGAAACGTATATATATATATATATATATATATATATATATATATATATATTATAATAGTTTATAATTAATTATAACGCTGTTATATATTATATATATATATATATATATATATATATATATATATATTATAATAGTTTATAATTAATTATAACGCTGTTATAATAGTCTTTAGTAAATTATAACACTTTTATAATGATTTCTAATAAACTATAACACTATTGTTTTGATTTCTAATTAAATATAACACTGTTATAATGGTTTAAACTTAATTATAACAGTATTATAATTTTATAATTTATAATGATTACAGCACTGATATAATGGTTTATAATTAATTATAACACTATCATAATGGTTTATAATTAATTATAACACTGCTAAATGATTTGTACTTTATTATAACATTGTTCATAATTAATTATAATTAATAAATTAGAACGCTTTTGTTTTGATTAATAGTAAATTATAACATAACTGTAATTTATTATCATTAATTATAAGACTGCTATATTGATTTATAATGAATTATAACATTGTTATAATGTTAAATGGTATTTATAATACTGATTTATAACAAATTATAACGCTGTTATATTGATTTAAAATAGATTATTATGCTGTTATAGTGGTTTATAATAAATTATAATTGTTTCAATTTTTAGTAAATTATAACACTCTTATAATACATTCTAATAAATTATAACAAAGTTATTGAAGTTTATATTTAATAACACGGCATTTATATTGTTTTATAGTAAATTATAACTCAGTTATAATTGTTTATAATAAATTATAACTCGGTTATAAAGAATTATATTAAATTACAACATATTTATATTACTTTACTGTAAATTATAATAAACTATAACACTGCTATAAAGACTTCCTTAAAATGTCTATAATTCTTTAATTTTATTTCTACCCTTAATTTCTTTTGTTTCCTTTTTTTTTAACCCAATAAATTTAAACCATTTCGAACTTGAGTTAACAAGACTCCCTTTTTATTTAAAAAAATTTTGTTATTAAAAACTAAAATAAACAAGCTGAACAAAAGAGAACTAATTAATAGAAAAAATACAATCAAAATATATTTCGGCGATTTGCAAAAAGATAAAATTTTTCTTTAATTTAAACTATAGCAACATTTTAATACTTTAGCTTCAATTTTCATTGACTTTTCAAAACAATTAAAATGTGTTAAACAATTTAATATATATTTTGCCCTATTTTATTATATCTGATGGCAATAAAAATTTAAAAAGATGTTTAATTAGCGTATTTAAAAGTTTTGTATACACAAAACAGTATCAGTATATTTTATTAAAGACTTTATTGATCTAGTATAAACAAAATAGTAAATGTAGATAGATTCGAGTATATATAATAAATTGCAAACAAATAGATGGGAATTATAAAAAATGTACTGATATTAGAAATCTTACAATCAGTTAAGATTATTTTTGAAATTAGCATATTAAAAAAAAAAGAAATACAAATATCATATTCAAATAAAATTTATGAAGGAAATGTATTGTAATATTTGCTTATTAATTTTATAAGAGTATTTATATAGTATTTATATAGTATGTAGTTATTTGTAAAAATAAATAAAATCAAAGTGCTAAATATTCACGTGCATATTTATATCGAATATTTCAATATAAAGAGAGTATAAATATGAAAAGTATAAATTATAATAAAATATAACACTGCTCTAAGAAATTGCAACTCTTATTAGAAATTATAATAAATTATATCAATATTATAATTGAATATAATTAATTATAACACTGTTCTAATAGATTATAATAAATTAAAACTGTTTTAAAATGAATTATAAACAGACTAAACAAGTTTGCAATCGTAAATTTCCTTGTTGTTTCTGTTTGACAATACCGAAGCAGAGTTTGTGGACCATAATTAGACACCAGCAGAATGGAATACGTATTTTCTGTGCCGCTACACACTTCATCAGCATTCGTGGTGTCTTATCCATTTTGGTTTCGTTGAAACCTAAACATGGCGCCCGCCTTGCACTAGGTGCAATTTTGAGGGACACAATTAGCAGCGTCAGGCGTATGGGGCAAATAGAAGAGAGATTGAACCTAGCGTCGTAAACGCTGTTATAGATGTGGTTCCAGTATCCGGTTCGAAAGACCATAAACACAGACAAATTATTAAAATGAGTATTACATTTTCCAAGACATACTTTTCAGATCGTTACAAATCACTCGTAGTACCTACACATTTTTAGGATTTTTTATTTTAGTTCTCTCTATATATTTGATTTTATTTTATGTATGCGTCACAAGTTTAAATTTCTAAAAAAAATCATACGAATGTTAAACAAATTTTTTCAATTATTTATTAATTATTGTTAATTTTCTTTATAACAATTTAAAAAAGAAAAATTAACATTAATTAGATAAAGTCGTCAATAAGATTTCCAAATAAAAACTAATAAATCATTGTTAAAAATATAAAAATTAAAGCGAACGATATGACTAAATATTACGTCAAAAAACCCCAAAGACAAAACTATTTAACATGTCCAAAGAAAGTTGAACAATTTACAATTAACAAATAAATGTAATATTATAGAATTTTATAAGAATTATTTAGACTCTGTAGTTGAAAACTCAATTGAATGATAACTAAAATATAAGCAGACAAAAATATTAGACAAATGCTGATTAGATGGTACCACAAAAAAAAAGTACTTCAAATAGTATAATATAATAAATAAAATAACAAAAGACAAAAACAGACAACTTAAATAAATGGAGATACGAATGTATTTAGTGGCTTATGATGGCATTTTCTAAAGTCTGCAACAAGTCATTCATAAAAATAATATCAATGACAATGATTTATCACTTGAATGTCAATGATTTTATGTTAAATGAAGTGTGATAAACATAATATGGATATGAGTGAAACATATAAACAATATGAAATAAAGGTTTACATTTACTAATTAAAATTTTTAAAAATGGAGGTTTACAGTTATTTTTTCTTCAAGTAATTTATGTGATACAAAAATGTTATAAAAGATTATAGCACTTATAACGTGGTTTTATCGTCGGCTGAGGTAACTTAGTCGCCTCCAGGGTCTACTTACGGATCCAAGTTTGATTTACCCTTTCTGGGGGGTTTAATAATATTTTCTTTATTGAATACTTCAAAAACATTTCAAATACAAAAATTACGAGAGAACAATTTTGATAACTTCAGTTCGGATACCATCGATTTAATAATAGTCGTCTTCAATCATTTCTTCTTCAACTAGGCTTATTTCGGCTTTCCCTTCTTCAACAAGGCTTATTTTGGTTCTTCGGCTTATATTAGGATCGGTTGATTCTATGGCTTATTTTAGGATCGGTTTGATTCTTCGGCATATATTAGGATTGCTTCGGTTATAATAGGTTCGGTTCGGTTTTTCGTCTTATATTAGGATCGGTTCGGTTATTCGGCTTATATTAGGATCGATTTGGTTCTTCGGCTTTTATTAGGATCGGTTAGGTTCTTCGGCGTATATTAGTATCGGTTCGATTGATCGGCTTATAGTAGGCTCGGTTCAGTAGTAGAATCGACTTTGAGCTTTCGGCTTCGATACATTCGGCTGTCAAACTTTTTCGAGTTTATAGCGGGATCGGTTTCTGGTTCAGGTGGCAACGTCGGGTCCAAAGATTCTTGGTTCGGTAGTAGAATTAAGATCGACATCGTACGTTCGGCTTCGACACTCTCGATTCGGGTTTATGGCGGGATCGGTTTCTGCTTTAGGTGGCAGCTTCGGGAATCGAAGATCCTTGGTTCGGTATTAGAATTGAGATTGGCGTCGTACGTTCGGCTTCGACACTTTCAGCTGTCAATCGGGTTCGGGTATTCGGCAGGATCGGTTTCTGTTTCAGGTGGCAGCTTCGGGAATCGAAGATAGTATATTTTTCTACAATACGTACAACGATTTCTTAAAGCTAGTGTCTAGCTACTTCTCAAACTACTATTACCATGCACTTCCACGGGTTAATATTCTACTAAGAGAATGAGCCGCACGAGGCCTCTCGTGAGAACGAGCAGCCGAAATCACTCGTGAGAACGAGCAGCACGAAGCCACTCGTGAGAACGAGTAGCAGGAGGCCACTCGTGAGAACGAGCAGCCGGAAGCCACTCGTGAGAACGAGCAACCGAAGTCACTCGTGTAAAAATTATTTAGAGACCCAACCGAAGTTGAGAGTGCAAAATACGATTACATTCTACTTTCGAAAAATCTAACCGGGTCTATCAATTATATAAAATAATATCAGAGACTTATGTGGCGGATTCTTGTCTTGTTTGAATCGCCTCGACTGTAACCAACTTTGTTTACTTGTACTTAGTCATGTATCAACTAAATGAGGATTATTGCTTATGCATTTGTGTGGGTTTGTATGTAGTATTTACAGTAGGGGTATTCAATATATTTGTATGAAGAAGGAAAATAATTAAAAATACATGAATAAAATAGTAAAGAAAAGGGAAAAATGGTAGTAATTTCATAAATTAATATATTACGAAATATGTACGTGAAAATAGTAGTATTGAGTGTACTATTTCCAGTATTGTAATAATTTATCACTCTTCAAATAAGTTATAACACTGTTATAATATATTATATATAACATAATATTGTTATGATAGATTATAACATTTTTATAATAAATAAAAACACTAAAAATACTACATTGTTTTATAATTAATTATAACACCGCTATATTTATAACACTTTGAAAATAGATTAAAACCAATTATAATACTATTATAATGAGTGATAATTAATTATATCATTGTTATAATAAATTATAATAATGTTATAATGATTGAATCGATATTTTTAATCAAAAAATACAATTTTTTACTGAAAATATATTGAAAATTTACATTAATGTAGATTTTATTTGTAATTCAATAAAAAAAAATATACAAAAAATATTTTAAACGAAAAACAGGAACACTGTAAATAGCCATACGACAAATAAGAATTTCCATTCTTAAAGTTTTTATGAATTTATTGCATTTTTTCCTTATTTATTTTATTTTTTGTCGCTTTTTGAGAAAAATTTTAAGATTTTGAAAATTCCATTTATTTTGCCTAAAATTTTTTACTACAGCTTAAATTTTCTTTAAAAATTCCCTCAAATAGGGAAAACTTCCTCTATTATAAGAATTATAACACAAATAATAAATAAAAATTTTTATAATGTACTAAATACCCTCTTCATGCTTATAAATAAGTTAGAAATCCGTTGTAACGATTTATAATAAATTATAACAATTTTATAATTATTTATAATAAAATATAATAGTGTTGTAAAGGATTATATAATTTTATTTATGGGCATGTCTATTAAGACGAATACACTAGAATATTTTACCTTAACTCGATAACTTCGAAAATGTTGAGCATGTAAAAAAAATGATGTTAGGGTGGCTTAAAGACATTAATTGGCATCTTCTGGTGTATCATTTATATAAATCGTACACACCGTTCTTGAGTTATGGTGAAATATACCCGTGTAATGGAGTTATTATCGGCGAAAACTGAAAGCTGATTCTTGTTTGGAACATCGAAATCAATCAAGTCTAATTATTCATGTTTAAGAGAGGATTTTTTTGCTGATCAGTATAATTACACTGTTAAAGTGGTTTATAATCAATGCTGGCAAAACTTTAAGGCCATGTTCCAAATCGCTGTTTTTTACCGCTAAAATATTTCTTATTAAAGGAATAATAAATTGTTACTTTGTAATTTCTAAATTTGTTAAAATTTAAATAATTCTTTAATTTTTTAAAAATCTTCATTTTGAGAATTTCAATGCAATCCAAAGCCATGAAGACAAAATTTTCAATAAAAGGTTTGTTCGTTCGAAAATCTAACAAAACAAGAACAAAAAAAAATTCACCTAGAAAAGTAAGAAAATGGAAAATAGTGTCAATAAAAAAATAAAATTTTTATTTAATTTCAAATTTTTATTAAATGGAAACTTGGAAACATATCAAAAATACGGGCATATGTTCCTTTGCAGATAATTTTTCACTCATTACCTTATAGAATTTCATTTATCTAAGGATATATATGATTGCAAGTAGTGAAAAAATAAATATTAACGGTCTCTAGCCTTGATGAATATCATTAATAGTTCGGTATTTTGATCTGCTTGTAAAGCATACTGTTGTGAAGATTTTAAAGAAATAATAATATAAGTATTATTTCTTTAAAATCCTCACAACTGGATGCTTCACTTGAATCTAATTCATTATTGCACTCTTCATTTTTTACCTTACTGATGCCGATATAAACTGACTTAAAATATACCAATCGATTTGAGTCAGCAGCTGAATCGATTTAACTTTGTCCGTTCATGCAAACTACAGGTACTACAGGTACGGAACTTGTATAATCTAGCGATGAAGCATATCGTTCAAAACATACCCATTATTTTACCTAGCTTCCATACGAATGTCTTACCTAGAATAGGGTATAACTCCTATAAATCTCTTATATCTTGCAGATTTCAACACCAATAAAATCTTTTGTAACCTTAAATCATCGCATCAATTTTTTTTAATATTGGTCTATAATTCACCATAAGCCTCATACAAGGTCCTTCCCAAAATTATTTAAAAATGCATTAATCAGGGAAATATATTAATATGTAGGTAAATGTTGATTTCAAAAGTATCAGTCCATAATGGACAACGGCTCCCATAAAAAGGCCATTTCGAAAATTACTTAAAGATTCATAAATTAGTATCACAATACAATTTTGTCACATAAGTTTTATAACAGCATAAATCATAATTCCAGTGTTTGCAAGATTTCATTCACAATTGACACCACAGGTTCCAACAGAAAACGTTGAAAAAATTAAACATATTTTCTAATTATTCTTTTTCAAAATAAAATTCAATAGGAAATGGAAAATAAAATTTTTTACTAGTTTTGCTGGTACAAAATAAAATATAGCAAAAGAGAAAATTATTTTCTCTTAAAATTTTTACTATTATTATTTTTATTTGCACAGAAACGTTTTTCTATTTTTTTTTTTTTTTTTTTTTTTTTTTATTCGGATTTTACTATATTCTTCTGACTTAAAGCATGTGTGCAACATGTGCGTAGACAAATAGAGCATTTGCGGGCGAAATTAGTTATGCAATTCTTTAAAAAAAAAAATGTTTTCTGTTGCATCTTCATACTGCAAAACTTCAAACCAAGGAGCTTATTGTATATTTTGATTGCATTTTAAATACATTGATTTTCGAAAACGTTTTCTTTCGAATCGAATTACACAGAAATAAGGGTTTAAATGATTTTTCTATACAATAATGGTGATTAAAATTTTTAAGAAAAAAAATTAATTTCAAGAACTTTTGGTACAGAAAAACAGTTAATTTTAGATCAAATTTCACGATTTCTGGTAACTTAATATTTTAGATAAATTAGTTAGTTGTAGAAGTAAAAAATATCTTTGAATATACTTATTTTTATTTCAAAAACATGTTTTTACAATAAAGGAAAAGTCACTAGAAACCGCCAGCAATGTTATAATAGATAATAATGCATTATTTCAAAGTTATATTGAATTATAATCCATTAAAGAATTGTATAAATGAGTATAATGACTTATAATACCGTTATAACGAATTACAAGGCTGTTAAAATTAATTATAGCACTATTATAACGATTTATAATAAATTATAATACCATTATAATGAGTTATATCATTATTATAACGAATTATAACATTGTTTTAAATCATTATAATAAATTAAAGCAGTGTTATAATATATAATAACAAATTATTTCATTACTTACTATGAATTATAACGCATCAAATAACTTTATAAATTAATATAATGACTTATAGTGATAATGGTGCTGTCGTGAATTATAATAAAATATAGCAATGTTATAATAGATAATAATGCATTATTTCAAAGTTATATTGAATTATAATCCATTAAAGAATTGTATAAATGAGTATAATGACTTACTTACCGTTATAACGAAGTACAACGCTGTTAAAATTAATTATAACACTATTATAACGATTTATAATAAATTATAATACCATTATAATGAGTTATATCATTATTATAACGAATTATAACATTGTTTTAAATCATTATAATAAATTAAAGCAGTGTTATAATATATAATAACAAATTATTTCATTACTTACAATGAATTATAACGCATCAAATAACTTTATAAATTAATATAATGACTTATAATACCGCTATAATAATTCATAATACCAAACAATTATTTTAAAAATTAATTGCAGCAATGTTATAGCGATTTATAACAAATTATGATAATGTTATGATAAATTGTAATAAATCGGTACACGGTTTAAAATAAATTATAATACCATTATAATGAATTATTACATAATGAATTATAAAAAAATAAAGCAATTTTATAATAAATAATAATAATATAATGCATCAAAGAGCTTTATAAATAAGTATAATAATGTTAAAATGAATTATAAGACCTATAACTATTTATAATAAATTATAATAGTCGTATAATGGATTATAATAAGTTATAAAGGAAACAGCACCTTTTAACTGAATTATAATAAATGAATTATAATAATATATAACAATGTTATAATAGATAATAATAAATTATTTCACTGTTATAATGAATTATAATACATCAATGAACTTTTTATATGAATATAACGATTTATAACATGTTATAATTGTTTATAACAATTTCTAACACTGTTATAATGGACTTTAATGTAGCGTAGTACTATTATAGCAATTGTTGTAATCAATTTTAATTTTTATAAGAGAATATAATAAGTTATAACATTGTTATTGTTATAACAAATATAAAAAGATTGTTGTAAAGGCTTCTAATGCATTATATCACTGTTAGAATATTTTATAATAAATTGTACATGTGTTTGAAAATCGCCAAATGCGGTTATTCTCAATTTGATCAGCTGTTCCTATTAAATCGCTAATGTATGAGAAAAGAAATAAGAAAGAGATTAATTGATCTAAGCTTACATTTCATATTTTTTACTTAAAATTGTTTGAAAATACTACTAGTTTTTATCTAAATGAAAATAAAACATATTAAATGTTATTTGTACGCCACATTTTTGGTTTTTTGAAATCTCGTTCAAGCAAAATAGACAACTTCACTTTTGTATAAGTATGCAATTTGAAATCGCCTAATTTCTTGCGAATGTGAATCACATCACACCTATTATGCGATTTCAAATCGTAATCGCCAAATTTATGCCTAATGCGATTCCCATCACATAGCCCTATGACACTTTTAATTCATATTAAATTGTCTTAACAAGGTTAAGGTCTAAAGTCTGTTTTCAATTAAAAACTATGCTGTATACTTCGTTATCATTGCTTATTAAATTACTTCCACGATTAACTAAATGACTTCGTTTTCATTTTTTAATTACTTAAGACATTTGACTAATTTTTGTAACTTTATCATAATTGATAGCTAATTTATCGATTTGCATGTCATGTTTTATTATTTGCAATTAGTGTGGCGTCTGCTTAGATTCTTTATTTATTATACAAATTAATTGTTTGTTTATTTAGTTACTGATTTTAATCAGAATAAATGTTAGGTCATTAGAAAATATTCAGAGGGAATATATGAATTTTGCATGCATAATACAAATTATTGTAGGAAAAGTTTTTAACAATAAAATCTTAAATAAAATTTATTTGCAATTAATTATTTTAAAACATTTTTAATAATTTTCAAAAATATTTTGCAATTCCTATTTTGTGTATGAGTAATATTTAATATGAGTTATTATTAATCATACGCCACAATTTACATTACAATTTTGATATGATAGTAGTTCTCTCAAAAATTGTGAAATCTTTGAGTTTTTTAGATGTGCCAAATTTACCTATTATATAAATTTCATTCCGTTCTATCAGAAACGTTACTATTTTATATACATATGGATTTAATGCTTCTACCTTCAATATTATAGATAATTAAAAAAGTGCCATTCGAAGAACGAGAAAGTAAACAAAATTCTTACAAAAGCGAAAAAGTACCAAAAAGTTCTTTCATACTTGTTCTCGTTCACTAACTTCAAAGTACACAAAATACAGAAAGTACCATTAAAGGAACGAAAAATCCAATAAGTCCCGCATTTGCGTATTCTAACTCAAAAAAATATAAAAAAGTACCATTAGACTTCCTTCCTTGGTACCATTAGTGGGAAAAACTAACCATTAAGCACTACTTTTCTTTACTTCTTTTTCACTCAGAACAATATTAGCTAACTTTTACACCGGTAAGTTTATTTATTGAAAATATTATGAAAGTACCATTCTAAGTAAGAAAAAGTACTAAGTTCCATTTTCCGCCCAGAACAGATCCATTAAACTTGGATTTGCTCACTATATTAAAAATGTTCATGCTACATATATGATGATTTATGATTTAAATATGCCTTCAATTACTTAAGAAAATTTATGTTAAAAAAAAAGTACCAAACTATTAAATCAAATTTGGTCTTATCTAAGTCCTTGTACCCGAATTTCAAATAACGTTCTATTAGCTTATTTTCTGTGACTAAATGAACTACCCAATCCTTCAAATTTAAACAACGAGTTTGAATAAAGTGTAATTTCCCATTTTTACTCATTTGTGCTACTTTTTTTCTCCTATGGATGTAACAAAAATTGTATTCTAATGAATTTCAAAATTAAATATTCTTATGTATATGTCAATAAATAGAAAAAAAATAAACTCTTAAAAAAGCACCAAAAGTAAAAGATTCCTTCCTATCATTAGAAAATATAACGAATTATAATTTTTTAGACTTCATCTCTCCTTTCATTATTACAACAAAAAAGTAACTGTGAGATATCAAACAAATGGTGCTGCTATGTACCAAAAAAAGCCAATCCTCAAAACTAACCAGAATTCTGTCCATTTTAAATGTTTTGGGTCACAGTAAAAAATATTTAAAGATGACTAAAAATAAAATACGAGTTTAAAAAGAAGTAGATCCATTCCAACAAAAAAGTAACTGAAAGCACAATATGTCCTTATTTCACAAGCTCTTTTTGGGGTATGAGTAATATTTAATATGAACAGCAATTAATATTAATTATACGTAAGCGGAATTACAAACTAAATATCATGCTTTATTCTTAATAACATATTTTAAAGAATGTTTTAAATAATTCCTGAGTTATAAGAATGTGTAGCTCAAAACAATTGTAATCTTTTTTCGCTTAACTACTAATTTATTTGATATTTATGCTTGTACGATTTTTATTTATTAAATTTTTTTTTAAACCAAATCTTGATCTTTATTTTCAGACTATACAAATTACCGAACAGCCACCACTTGAACCCAGTGGTCATGCCATTAAGCTAGGATGGATTGTGGGTGTAATGATACCATGTCTGCTCAACATTTGGGGTGTAATGTTGTTTTTACGTCTCAGTTGGGTTGTGGCTCAATCGGGTATTTGGCAAACACTCATTATTATAGCCATCTCAGCTATTGTCTGTGTGATAACTACTCTCTCCCTGTCGGCTATCAGTACAAACGGTGAAGTTAAAGGTGGTGGCATTTATTTTATTATATCAAGATCTTTGGGTCCTGAATTTGGTGCTTCAGTGGGTGTAGTATTTGCTTTTGCTAATGCTGTAGCTGCTGCTATGAATACTATAGGTTTCTGCGATTCCCTAAATCAATTGTTGCGTAAGTGTGTGTGAAAAAGAATATATATAATAGAGTTAATTATTTTTTTTTTATATTTCCAGATGAATTTGATGTTAAAATTGTGGATAATAGTATTAATGATGTGCGCATTGTTGGTGTTTGTACTCTTTTGGTTTTGGTGCTTATTTGTTGTGTGGGCATGGAATGGGAGACTAAGGCACAAAATTTCCTGGTGGTCACCATTATCTTGGCCATATTCAATTTCCTAATTGGTGCTGCCATTGGTCCACAGGGTAATGTTGATAGTATAGCAAAAGGTTTTGTAGGTTTTTCATTGGATACGCTGAAGGAAAATTTTGTGCCGGATTATCGCTTTTCCGAGGGGGTTCATCAGACTTTCTTTAGTGTTTTTGCTATATTTTTCCCCAGTGTTACGGGTATTCAAGCGGGAGCCAATATCTGTGGTGATTTAAAGAATCCTGGTGATGCTATACCCAAGGGTACTCTATGGGCCTTGTTAGTATCTATGATTTCATATGCGATATTTGTTGTATTTGCTGGTGGTGCTGCTGTACGTGATGCTTCGGGTAATGTAACCGATTTAATTAATGGTACCATTGTTAGCTCTGAGTTGGCCTGCAAAGCTATACCAGCAGGTATGGAGGGAGTAAGTATTCTTAAATAAAACTTAAATAAAGAATATCTTATTGTATTTTTATTTTTGTTTTTTCCAGGCTTGCCAATATGGCTTGGCTAATTCCTATTCGGTTATGCAATTGATGTCTTTGTGGGGACCTTTGATCTATGCTGGTTGTTTTGCAGCCACTTTGAGTACCGCTTTAACTAATTTACTATCTGTGCCTCGTTTGGTACAAGCTTTGGGTATAGATCAAATCTATCCTGGTTTGATTTTCTTCTCCAAACCTTATGGCAAACATGGTGAACCCTATCGCGGCTATGTCTTGACATTTCTCATATCTGCTGCTTTCCTATTGATTGCTGAACTTAATGTTATAGCTCCTCTCATCTCCACATTTTATTTGGCTTCGTATGCTCTCATCAATTTCTGTACCTTCCATGCGGCCTTTGTCAAGCCTTTAGGTTGGAGACCTACATTTAAGTATTATAATGTCTGGTTGAGTTTGTTTGGTTGTGTCTTATGTGTGGTCATAATGTTTCTAATCGATTATATATCCTCCTTGGTGACGTTGGCTATAATATTTGTTTTATATTTGGTGGTTATGTATCGTAAACCCGAGGCCAATTGGGGTTCTTCTACTCAGGCTCAACAGTATAAAGCTGCCGTAACTGCTGTGCATAGATTGCAAAATGTTTCGGATCATGTTAAGAATTATACGCCTCAAGTTTTGGTCTTGACTGGAGATCCCGCCATAAGACCTCCCCTAGTGGATTTCAGTTATTTATTAACCAAACATAATTCATTACTATTTGTAGCCAATGTTTTGCCCGTAAGTTTTAAACATAAAATAATTTTATCTTAAAAAAAAATTAATTATATTTCCCATCTTTTTTATAGATAAATTTGGGTTATAAGAAACGTCAAGAAATCATTAAGGAGGGACAAAAGTATTTAAATGCTCGTAAAATTAAAGCTTTCTATAATGTCATTGATGGTTTTTCAATGGAAGATGGTGTCAAGGCTTTGTTAAAATCCACCGGTTTTGGTAAATTAACACCCAATATAATGATCATGGGCTATAAAACAAATTGGTGTGAATGTGATAGCAAAGAAGTGGAAAGTTATTTTAATATATTAAAGTAAGTATTATTAAAAGAAAAAGAAAAAATGATCTTATTTATTTAAATTTCCAGCATGGCCTTTTCATTGCGTATGGGTGTTGCCATTTTACGTTTACCCGATGGTTTAGACTTTTCTGAATTAAATCCAGAAATTTCCTATGCCGGTCCTAATGGTTTGGGTCATATCAACACAGCCAATGCCAAAGGTTTTACCAACCTCTTAGTACCCCAAGGCAATGCCGCTTCTGATTTATTGCATGTGGATTCGAACCTTAATTTAGCTGGTTTGGATAATGCCAATAACTCTTTAACAGTTCCTCAACCACCACCCATGCCTAATATGAGTAGTGCTAAGAAATATAAATTACATCAAGATGATAATGTTACCTATTTAACTAAGGGCGGTTCAGAAGTTCCCAAACATATTTTAGATGCTGTTACCATATTCTCAAGTAAACATCCCAAGAGTACGATTGATGTATTTTGGTTGTATGATGATGGCGGTAAGTTTTCTTAAGAGTGTTAAAAGGAATATATTTTATTTTTTTGTTTAAATTTAAAAGGTTTAACTATGCTGCTGCCTTATATTATATCGATGCGTTCCAATTGGCAAAATTGTAAATTGCGTGTGTTTGCTTTGAGTCATGGCAAAGATGAGGAATTGGAAGAAAAGAAGTAAGTGACATTTTGAAATCTATTATTATTAATTTATGATTTGGATTTTGGATCCCAAGTATCAAGAAAATTTATTAAAAATTGTCAACAAAATGTTGGTATTACTCCTCAACACCTTTAATAAAATATTTTGCTTGCGTTTTATTGTTTGTTATTACCACTCCCTCCATTTCGATTATCAGTAGAAATGGTAAATTTAAGGTTGCAGGTGTTTATTTTATTATAACAAAAAAAAAAATGATTCGAAACATTGGTCACCGTAGGGTAGGTGGTTAATATATATTTCGAGGTCAAGTTCAAGTCAAAATAACGAAGTCAAAATGAACGAATATAGTGCTAATCTCCTAGCGTGCACACCAATAACACATCGACGACTAAAATATGCAGCCTATGTCACGGTAACCCCATAACGAACCTTGTCCGTCATATAAAGGCCAAGGAATCATTGATCCATCTGATTTGGACCAACCTCAAGAAGTTAAGCAGCATGTTTGATCTGCAAGCAGACAGCAGAATACCAACCAATTAGTATGCTCTCCTCGTGTAGTAGAAGAGAGCCATTCCAGGAAAGTTTATCCGCAATCGTATTACCCGGGGAGTCACTCAGATTAGTTGCAGGTTTGAATGTCTCGCTATCTTGTTGGGAATTCATATACCAGCTTGGATTTTGAGTTAACAACCAATAGACTTCATTGCAGTACGAATTTGTATATTTCACATCGAATACCTTATAATACATCAACCAGTTTACAGCTATTTTTATAGCCGAGATCTCTGCCTGAAAGACTGTACAGTAATTCGGCAGTTCAAAGGAAATGCATTTCCTGTACACGGGAATGTAGAATATACCACCCACCCCAACAGCAGATTTTGATCCATCAGTGTAGACCTCAACTAAACCAATCCTTTCGATTGCATCGCCGACATGGTGGAGTGGTGTCTGGCAATGATATCAACGGAATCTCAAACAAGGTACTTAAAATGCCATTGATAGATATTTCATAGGTGTTTTCAGTTGCATTCAACATTTGCCTACGTAAAGCAGAATTTCCTAAGACATGGAAAAAGCAAAAGCTGTTTTTAATACTAAAACCAAATAAACAACTCCGCGGGCCATTATCAATTCGACCAATTTGTCTATTATATAAAATTTTAAATGTTTTGGAAAGGGTAGTCCATAAACGATTATTACCAGCGGTGGAAAGGGCAAAGGGTCTATCGAAAAGGCAATACAGAGATTTCGAACGATGCAATTAATATCATGAATAATATAGCACAAGCGGCTATATAAGGAATAGAAGCGAACAAAAAAATACTGCACAGGCATTACTTGTGAATTCAATAGTACAGGTTGGAACTATATTCTGTTATCCCTCCAATAATATGAATAATTGCCAGAAAAATACCACGCGACCTGCTTGCCACAAAAAAAAAAAAAAAACAAACAGATGAGAAAACAATTAGCAAAGAAGATGGGAACATATACAAAAAGGAAAATGGACATTCAAATTGAATAAACTAATAAGACTATGGGTGGATTGCAAAAACGCCCACCTCTATCAGATCTTGACCAAACATGATAGATAGACGTTTTTTATAGCTACAAATTTGACCACTATAATATTCGACATGTTTGGATATGGAAGATACAGAACATGTAGTCTTCAGATTTGAGTTGATATTTTACCTAAGAACATAATAGGAGTTTCCAACTTTGTAACATGATTCGAGATGAACAGACGCAAGGAAGAAAGGCATGTCTTAGTAAATGTAGAAGTAGTGTAGCTTTAAAGGAATGCTACGCGGAAAGCAATTTTTTGAGTATGCGGCAAAGAAAATCTTGTCGAATCTCATATAATGAAGTACAGTTTAAATCTTGGCATGACTCCGCATAATGCGAAAAGACTGGTCTATATATTTGACTTAATACTAAATGTAGACTGTAAAACATGATTAATTTTTAATCTATTTTAGTATTTTCTAAGAGTTTGTATTAATGGCGTTTAAGAGAAAGAACGATAACCGAAACGAGAATATAGTATGAGTGCTAATTTAATCGTTTAATTTTAAATGCCAAAGGAAAATATATGTTTTTTAAGAGACTTAAATAACACGCCAAAGGAAAAATTTTAAAGTTTGTTCTAAAACCATTAGTTCTAGTTCTTGAACTAGTGTCTGATTACACCTCTTCTGATACTTCTAAATTTTAAATAATATTTTTGAGAACTAGTGCTTAAGTACTAGTAAAGTACTTCTACTTCACTTCTCTGAACAAGACACTGGTTGCCAAACGACTTTCTAGAAGTGTTAAAAAACTTAGAAAAATAAAAATAAAAATAGATTTCAGCAAAATTAAATTGATTAGAATGGAAAATAAAATCAAACCAAAATCATTGATTTTTGATTGATTTTTGAACCGTTCCTTAACGCTTCTATAGAACTAGCATTGAATGTGACAATTTCAAACAAAATTTATTGATTGAAGAACTAGTTCTAGAACCGTTAAGTAGAATGGCTACAAGCTACTAGGCTTTTCACATTCTTCTAGGAATCTGCAAATTATTATTCCCAGAATTAGAGCTTCTGCTTTTGAGCGATCATTTATCGTACGAATTGCACGTTGTTGCAAATTTTTGCCACTTAAGCTTCGATTATTTTCTCAATCGAGTAATGAATTTCGTTTAAAACTAATGAGATATTTGACAACTCTATAGCTTATTTTTATTATTGCGCTAAGTGGTTCGAAATTATATTTGGTAAATTATATTTGGTATACTATTATCTGAATATGTGTGGAATTAATTTTTATAGTTTTTATTTAATATTTAATATATCCTTATTCAGAAGTAAATCTTTGTAATATATATTTATTGGCCTAAGTAGGATTTTTATACTACTGTGAATTGAAATAAATAAATAATACTTCCACAGAACTAGTTCTGGGAAGATATTATTGATCACAATGCAAAACTCAGGCTATTTTCATGCATTCTGGAATTAGTATAATACTAATAAATTTTTTCCTTGGACATTTTGTTTTTACAGTTAATTTTAAAATAAACAAAAACTGACGATTATAATCACATTTTACTTTAACAAAGTTTTATATCATTCTCTTAAATAATTATTTTCCTTATTTATTGAGTATAAAATTGGAATAAAATTAAAAACTAATGAAAAATAATTAAAACTAAAAGAAAAATAAAAAAATAATTGAAAAATCATCCAACTTACCCTCTTTAAAATTTCTTTAAGAAGTATCTTCATTTTTTCTTAATTTATTTCCTTTTACTCATTTCTTTTCTTCACAAACAGTATGGCGAGTTTATTAACAAAGTTCCGCATTAAATATTCCCAATTGATAATGCTTAAAGGTGTTACGGATCGTCCCAAGGAAACGACTTTATTGCAACACAAACAATTAATCGATAGTTTTAGTTACAATAATGTCTCTAGTGAAGATGCGATTATAACTACCTCCGAATTACAGGAAATGGAAGAGAAAACGAATAGACAATTGCGTATACACGAATTGGTTGTGGAACATTCTTCAGAGGCGGCATTAATAGTAATGTCTCTGCCCATGCCTAGAAAGGTGAGAAATAACTAATCATCTTTTCTTTTAGCTATAAGACGCAAAAAATAATGTTTACTTTGGGTTTTCTCTTTTTTGTCATATTCCAGGAAGCTATTTCTGCTCCTTTGTATATGTCTTGGCTAGAAATGTTATCGAGTGATGTTAAATGCCCGGTGGTATTCGCCAGAGGCAATCAAACTCCAGTATTAACTTTGTACTCTTAGCTTAGTTGTTTAAGGATATGTAGCATAAATGCCAAATAAATTTATTTTATATTTAGTTTTTAATTTAAGAGTATACTATTAGTTTTGTAATTAGTTTAGATTTTAAACATTTTTTTAAAAAATAAGTTCGAAAGCATTTTATTTTGTTTTTTTTTTTAGAAATTAAACAATAAACTGCTTATTTTAATTCAAATGAGTTTTTGTTTTGTTAAAAAAAAAAGTAAATTACATTTTATTTTAAAAATACTTGGATTTTAACTTTCACTTAAATAAAAAATAAACTCAGTTATTTTAATTTTAAAACATACACAAAGTTTAATAGTTCTTAGTTGAGAAGATGAAAAAACACCTAATAATAGGCTCTGCGGGGATTATTCTAAAAAAAGAAATATTATTAAATAAAAAGGTTTTTAAAATTTATAAACTTTAAGTTACCAAGGGATTAGGCCTAAAACGATAGGCCAACATCATGCGTTTACGATAAGCATCGTATTCATTATCACACTCCTCTGGAGTAGCAGAGTTTTGTACACCCAAACCTTGGTTACCCTCACGCTGGGGACCCCTTTAATAAAATAAGAAAAAAAGCTCATTAAAATTCATATTTATTTGAAAAATAAATCACATAAATACTTATTAACTGGATCCACTATACCGGCACCATCTTGACCCAAACCTTGGCCCTCTTTCCAGCCCAGTTTTTGCAGCATTTGGAAACCAATATTGTCCTCTTTCAGTTTGTACTCTTTGTAATCACTTAAATCTGGTTGACGATTACTTTTTTTCGCCTCATATTGTTCCATGAATTTTTTTAGTTCCTCAGGAGGCAAAAAATCTCCTATATGATGTTTACCCTCACTTTGTTTGGTTAAAGCTAAAGCCCATACTCGTGTAGCTTCCATTTCAGCCTGTCGCAATTTATGTTCCCAGGTACCACCATCAACATCTTCATCCGAATCATATTCATATTTAAATTTACCACTTTTGGCCAGGCGATCGATTTCTTGACGCTTACGCATCATATCTTGATACAATAAATTCACTTTATAATGTTCTTCGCATTTCTTCCAATCTTCTTCGCTTAGATTGGTGGAACCATAATTCAATTTAGCATAACTTAAGAGAGCAGGATCAGTACGTGTTATTGCGCTTAGCAACGGTTTATTTTGATTGGCGAAACTCGAAGGTACACCTTGGACAAATAAAACTCAATATTTATGTAAACTATATACAATTTTAAAGTTATACGTAAATCAACAAAACTCACTTGACGACGAAGAACTTTCGGGTATTTCGATTTTACCGCCCCAACGTGATTTACGCAACTTTTTCTTTTCCATACGTCTCAATTCCTCCTGTTCTTCAGCTTCTCTTTCCTGACGTTCTTCCTCACTTAGCTCATTGCGACATTCTATGCGCCGTTTTATATTATCCCTATTACGATCCATCATACCTCTACGATATTCATCATCCGAATCATTGTCTGCACTAATAACCGATTCTGGATCATATTTGTCCTCTTCCACCGAACAATAAAGACGTCGTTGTTTATAAGCCGAGGGATTGTTTTTCTTTTCGTTTTCTATTTCTTCTTTTTCTTTTTGTTGCTGCTCCTTAAGTTTTTCTTGACGTCGATCAATTACTTGTTGTCTATAGTGATGATATTGTTCAGAGGTTTTATCAGAGAGAAACCTAGATATCAAGTAGACAAAAGAGAAGACAAAAATTTCATAGAAAAATAAACGGAAACGTTAGGAAAAAATTACAAATTTTTTTTTGTAACCAAAATTTGTTCGATTTGTAGCGAAAAAATTGATATATTTTTGAAAGCTTAATGGTGCATAACATCTGAGAGTCCTTCTGTTTTTTGCGTTATTAAGCCATCCATTTTGAAGAGATTGTTGAGGCATATGGATATCATCATTAGTTGTATTTGTTGTTTTTCGTTTTGTTTAGTCTCAGTTGTTTTTGTTAAAGGTTTTTTTCTTTTTTAACGTTAAGTTGAAGAAGAATTTTAGTATTTTAACAAATATCAAGTTTATTTCGAATAACGTTTGAAGATTAAAAAATGATAATTGAATTTTGTAATTTTCTTAAATTTAGTTGATTTGCAACATTTCTAAAAATATATAATTTTGGAGACGTTTTCGAAAGTTCGTATAAAATTTCGAAATATTCTCAATTTTAATATTTTAACTAAATACCATTTTTGGAAATTAAAAAAATTTTAAATATTCAATATGGAAAAATAAAATATTTTCAAAATTCAAACTATGTTTAGAAATTTTAAATTCTATGAAGGTGCTCTTAAAATTGACTTCTTTTCGAAATTTTTAAAAATTAAAAGTTTATACTTCAAAATTTTGGAAAATTCGAAACTAATTTCGAAAATTTTTGGAATTGCGAACAATAATCAAAATTTCAATAATCAAAATTTTCTCAAAATTCAAACTTTGTTTCAAAAAATTAAAAATTTCAAATTTGAAAATATTTTTAAAAAATATAACATTGTTTCGAAATTTTAAAAAAATTTAAATCCTATTGAAAATTTTAAAACTAAAACTTTATTCCAAAGTTTTTAAAAATTTTAAATTTTGTGATATATTTAAAAAACCGACTGCATCGAATTTTTCGTATTTAGTTTCAAAATTTTCGAAGACCAAATTCAAAATTTTAAAAGTTTAAAAATTTTCCGAAATTCTAATACTATTAAAAAGTGTTTACAAAATTCGAACTTTAATTAAAATTTTTTAAATCTTTTAAATTTAAATGTATAATTTAATTTATTTCAAAATTTAAAATTTATAAATTTTTTAAAAATCCGAAATTTTTTTCGAAATGTTTGATAATTCCTACATTATTTTGACATTTTCAGGTATTTAAACTTTATTTCAAAATTTTGAAAATACTAACAACTTTGTTCCGACATTTTTAGAAATTAGAACTTATTTAAAAATTCATGAAATTCATTCTAATTATGAATGAAACTTTATATAAACATTTTAAAAAATTATTTAAAAATATATAGAAATTCGAACATTAATTCAAAATTTTAAAATATTCGAACTGTATTTCAAAATTTCGTGGAGATTGGAACATTATTTCAATTATCATTCAAACCATATATTAAATTATATTTCAAAATTTTTGAAAATTCGAATTTAATTTTGAAAAAAAATTGACTAGTTATAAAATTTGTATTAAACTATATTTTACATTTTTTTAAATTTTTATAAAATTTTTATTAAAATATATTTCGAATTTTTTTGAAGATTCGAACTTAATTCAAACTTTATATTAAATAATACTTCGAAATTTTTGAAAATTCGATCTTAATTTCGAAAAAATCAACTTTCGTTATAAAATTTTAATTTAATTATATTCCAGAATTTTTGAAATATCGAACTTAATTTCGAAAAAATTCCACTTTTGAACTTTACTCCATTTTTACTTTTGAAATGTCGAAATTTATTTCAAAATTATTTGAAATTCGAATTTATATCGAAATTTTTGGAAATTAAAAAAAATAATCCTTAATTTATTTATTTTAAAATTTTCCAAATTCAAACATTCATTTTTTTTATGAAAAATTCGAATTTCATTTCCAAATTTTTGAAATAAGAAAAATTTTTTAAATTCGCAATTTATTTCAAAATTGTTGGAAATTATAATTTTATTATGAAATTTTAAGAAAACTATATTTGCAATTTTAAAAATTTTTAAAATTTGAATTTTGTTTTAAAATTTGAAATTTTTGATAGTTAAAACATTATTACCAAATTTCTAAGATTTTAATTACATTTATATTTAAAATGCGAAACGTATTTTTAATTTTTGTTCAACTTTTTTGAAATTTAAAAATTAAAGGCATTTTCTACAATTCGAAATTTTCTAAATTTCGAAAAATTCGAGTTCATTCACTATAAATTTAATTTAATTTTAATTAATTTTTAACTTTAAAAATTACTTAAAAGTTGTGTATATATTTTTTTAATAAAAAATGAACCTTGATACTTATTAAATGTATGTATATTCTTCCCCTTTTATACTTAATCGTTATTGATTTGAAGAATATTTGTTGAATTTTATTTACCACAATGCTGGATGTAATTGATTTTTATAGCCGCGTAATGTTTCTTCATATGCATCACCATTGTCGGCAACCAAATCGATAAGATTTTCTATAGATGTTGGTATTTGTATTTTATTGTCGACAGGATTGTTGTCTGAAAAAACTACTGAAAAATTCCTTTAAAATCGTGCTCGAAATTTTTAAAGTTTTATTATTTTTGTTTAGATTTTGCTTTTTTGTTTCCAAAAAAAAAAAAAAGGAAAGTAAATGTTTTGCAAACAGAAAACATGATTTAAACACAAGTGTAAATGAATAAATTTAATAAAAGGAAAATGCAATTCTTTAAAAAGAAATATGGAATTGACTATGATTTATACATATTTTGAGATTTATGTAATTAAAATCATAATGGATATAAAATTGTATTTTTTGGAATCTTTATCTTAAAAAAATATATATTAAATAAAACTGTTTGTCATACTAACCTTCATCTATTTGCTGTTGTTGTGGTTGTTGCTGCTGTTCTTGTTGTTGATAATTATTATCTTGTTGCGATTGCTGAGGTAGTTGTTCTTGTTGTTGTGCATTTTCTTGATTTTGATCAAAATTTTGTTGAGCTAAACTCTGCGTTAAATCCTGTTGTGAATTTAATTGTTGCTGTTGATCCTCTTGCTGACGTTGCTGTTGTTGTTGGTCTCCTTGTTGCTGTGGATTATTAATTGTTGCATCTTGTTGTTGCTGTTGATGCTGTTGTATATTTTGCACTGGTATTTGTATAGCTTCTAAATTCAATTGCGGCTTTGGTATGGCATTCAAATCAAATTCTTTTGGCTGTGGTATAGCATTTAATTGCATAGGCTCTGGTGCCGGTATCATATACAACGGTGTCAAATTGGCCAATGCCAAGGGTAATTGTGGTGGTGGAGGCGGTGGTGGTGGTGCCACTGTTACTGCCTGAATGGGCATTAACATAGCAGCAGCCGCAGCAGCTGCTGCTGCCACAGTTGTTGGCGGTGGTGGAGGTGGCACAAACTGGGGTGCTGTTGCTGTAAAGAAGGCAGCAGCTGTATGTGGTGGCATTGTAGTAGCTTGTGTAGCGTTGGGTGCCTGCATCGTTTGTTGTAACATTAGATTTTGTGCTGCCATTAAAGCAGGATTAAAAGCAAATGGTAGAGATGGTGGTGTGGGTGGTGGTGGCGGGATGTTTGGTTGATGATGGTGATGATGCTGTGGCTGATGTGGATGATGTTGGTGTGGATGTTGTTGATGTGGATGCTGTTGTTGTTGCTGCTGCTGTAGTTGAAGCTGTTGTTGTTGTTGCTGTTGAAGGTCTTGTTGCTGAGCTGACATGCCATCTGTTGGTGGTAGTGTGGTATTAGGAGTTTGTTCCATATTGGCCGTAGTAGTTGTGGTATTGCTAGTACTTGGTGTTTCATCTTCAGCGCAAGATGTGGGTGTTGTTTCAGGGCTATAAAAAATTTACAGAAAGTGCAATTTGGTAAAGAAATTAAAAAAAAAAAACATTATATAATAATTATTTCAACAATTTTAAAACATTTTAAATTTATTTGGAAATTTTAAAAATTATTTCAATTTTGAAAATTTCACATTTTAAAAATTTATACTTTATTATTTTATTATATTTTATTATTATTATTATTATTATTATTATTATTATTATTTATTTATTTTTTTTTTTTTTTTTGGAAAATTCAAACTACCATTTTTTTATTATTTTCAAAATTTGTTTTTGAAAATTTGAACATTATCTTGAAATTTGAGAAAATTTGAACCTTATTTAAGTTTTTTAAAATTCAAACTATATTTTGAAAATTCAAAAATTATTTTATATTTGAATTTTTTAAAATATATTTTGAAATTTTTGAAAACGTACTTTATTAGGAAATATTTGAAAAATTGTTAAAAAATTCTAAAAAAAAATATTGAAAAAAACTGATTTAAAAATTTTAATTTTTAAAAATTTCTGAAACTTTTTAAATTTTTAACATTATTTTTAAATTATAGAAAATTCTAATTTTATTTTGATGTTTTTCAAAAATCAAATTTATTTTTAAATGTGAAAATTTAAAAATTATTTTAAATTTTTTCAAAATTTTATTAAAAAAAAAATTGAAATTTTTGAAAACAAATATTTGAAAAATGTTTAAAAATATATAATTTTAAATTTAAAAATTTATAATTTTTGTGCTAAAAATTTGTTGAAATTTCAACATAAAAATTTTATTTTTTTTTTTTTTTTAATTTTCAAAACATTTAAAAATTATGTTAAAATTTTAGAAAATTCGAATCTTATTATTTAAAAATTTTAAAATTATTTAAAATTCATACTGTTTTGAAATTTTTAAAAATTCAAAAAAAATTCGCACTATTAGAAAATATTTGACCAAGTTTTCAAATTTCCAAAAGTTTAATTTTCGTGCTAAAAAAAAATGATAAAATACTTTTGTAAAATTATATAAAATTTGCTTTTTTCGAAATTTTTGATTTGAAATTAAAAAAAAAAATAAATAAATTTTATTCCAAAAACACTGAGGTTCGAACTTTAATTCGAAATTTTTGAAAACTCGACATTTATATTTAGAAAATTCTAACTTAATTTAAAAATTGTTGTTTATTTCAAAAAATTGAATTTTATTTAGAAATCATTTTTAGTTTTTTTCCAAATTTATAAAAACTATTATTATTTAAATTTTTTTTAACATTTTTACATTTTTATTATATATTTTTTAAAATTGTTGAAACATTAAACTTTATTTCAGAATTATTGGAATTTAATATTTTTTTTCGAACTTTTTGGTCATATTTTTTTTAACTATTATAAAATCGTAGAAAATATGAGTTTTATTTCAAAATTGTTAAAAATTCGAAATTTGTATTGACAACTTCGAATTTATAAATTTTCGAAACATTTAATATGTATTTTATGTATTATGTATAAGTATTTTATATTTTTTAATTTACATTTTATTTAAAATTGTTATTATTTAGAAATTTTTTAAAAATGTTACTTTATTGAAAGAAATTCACACAATTCTTCAAAATTTTAAAAATGTGCTTCATTTAAAAACCTCATTTTTTTATTCGAACTTTAATTCGAAATTATTGAGATTTTAAACTTTAATTGAAAATATTAAAAATACATTTTTTTAAATATGTCAATTTTATTAAAAAGAATTGGAATATATATCATTTTTTAAAAAATTAAATTTTTTTTCAATATTTAAATATTTTCAAAACTAAAATGAAAGTTATTTCGAATTTTACCTAAACCGGCAAATTTTTGAGAATTAGAACTTAATGTTTGAAAGTTTCTTAAATTGATTAAATGCAAGAGAAGTTTAATTTTATTTCAAAATTTTAGTAGAATAACCTAAAAAAGAATACATAATCATAAAACTGATAAGTTTGTGTTCTTTATTTCAGATTTAGTCTAAATTTAAATTTTAGTCTAAATTCTCAAATTAAAATAATAAAAAAAATGCAAAGTAACTTTTTGACTACAATCTGTAAATTTCACTGGCACTGGAGAAAAGCCTTCGTTTTAAGTTATCTCAAACTGAATTTAAATTAAATAATAATTGAACATCTTCATTTTCAAAATTCGAATTCAAGAAAATCTCGAAAAGAACAGTTCAAATTATTTGAATAACCTAATAACCTAAGAAATACATACATAAGTATGTTTGTACATAATTTAATATCCACTTACATTGTCACCACCGGTTTGGGTAATTGTTGTTGCTGTTTTTCCAAAATCTTTTTGAAATTTTCCAAAAATGAACCATCATTACAAAATGTATTCTGCACCTTAACCGGTGGTTGTTCTGTCGATGGTGCAGTGATAGTAGGGCGTTTTAAGCCTGTCCCAAACATCTTACCAGTCTTGCCAGTTAAACTAGTCAGTGACGATTTAGTAGACGATGTTGTTGAGCTATCCAGGGAATCCAATTTTTTATCATCGTCTTCTTCAGTTTTTGTCTCCTCTTCATTTTCTTTCGCCTTTTCAGTGCCAGAAGATGACTTTTCATTGTCAACACCTTTAAGTTTGGCTGCCAGAGTTTGAGCCGCTGCCACCGCCTTGGCCAGCTCGGCTGTACGTTGTTTCTCCAAGATTTCTTGACGTTTTTTGGCAATAATTTCTTCTTGTTTGCTCATTTGAGCAAAACGATCTATGCGTGAGGAATTACGTTGTGCCATTTCAACGTTTCACTTTAATAAATTAACAGCCTCGAATTACTTTTTTATTATTAGTTTTTTTTTTATAAGAAACTTTGCTGCACTTTAGGGTGTTTTCTTAACAAACTTTTAGAATGCCAAATTTTTTTAATTAATTGTCATATTTCCCATGTTTTTATTGGAAAAGAGAGTTTAAATTTTACTTTTCTTTATTTATTTTGAAGAATTTGTTAAATTTTTAACTAATTTTCTTATGAAAAAGCAAGGAAAAAAACTTCTGTTTTATAATTTTTCACTCCAAATGATATACTTGGTTGCAAAATATTGTACTAAATTTAAATGTTTAGCATTGCCAGATATAACATTTTGTTAAGAATACACTGTTAAAAATGGTAATGCGGGAAAAATATGCACAGTAATAAATAGTATATTACCTAGTGTCTACATTAGGCAAATTTTTATCAAAACAAACGTCAAAATCAGTGCGAATATATACAAGGTAACCCTAGTTAAACAGATGATTATTATTTTGGTTGCTACAGTTGTCAAACTGCATATATACAAAACAATAATGAATACGCCATATTGTTGTTTTTGTGCAACCGTTGCCACCTTCCACAAATTCGCGTTAAGTTTATCATTTGTCTTGATAAAAAATTCTCTAATGTAGACATGTTACAACTATATAATATATGACAGCTCATCTACACCAACAGAATATTTAAGATTTTTCTGCCAGTGTCAAATTCGCTCCTTAAGAGAATATTATTATTATTATAAGATGTATGTGAGATTTCTCTACACAAAATTTCCTATACGATGAACTATCAAAAAATACACATATTTTGGAAATTACTAAAAAAATTTTTTTTGAAAGAATTGTTTCCTTTTAATGATTGCTTTACATTTTAAAAATTATTTTTATAAAAATTGTGCTAAAAAAGTACGAATTTCTTAAATTAAAAGGACATGTTCTATCTGTGACTGACAGAAAAATTTATATTTTATAGGATTTATTAGAATACGTATACATACCCCTTATTTAATATTTAACATAATATAAAAAATGGTTACTCTCTTCTGCATTATCTCCCATCTAATAAAAAATAAATTTATTTACTAAATAAAATTTATATTTTTATTTTCAGGATTTTCTTTATTTTCCATTCCGCAATAAATATTTCTTTAATATATGAATATTTGTTTATTAATATATATATATTTTTTTTAACAAGAACAATAAATAAATAATTAAGTAAATATATATATATATATATATATATATATATATATATATATATATATATATATATATATATGTATATATTTACATTATAATTTCGATAAACATTTATAAAAAGACATAAAATATATGAGTCTTTTTTATGTTTTAACAATTATAAGAAATGACTAGATTTATTGGAAATGTTATATATTTTCTTACGGCAAAAAAATAATTTTAATTTTTAATTACTAATAGGAATATATTTATTTGATAAATAACTATATTTAGGCATTTAAATATCATTCAAGTAAATGTTTCAATAAATAAATAAATGGCAAAGAATATTATTTATTATATAAATTCTCATTATATATAATTTAGTTTTTTTTTTTTCTGATAAACTTTTATATTTTTGATAAATAAATATCACTTAAATGCATAAATATGTTAGAATTACATTGCTAAGTTAAACTTTGTTTTAATATTCTATAAACTTAATAGAATTTTGGTATAATTAAACCTTTTAACATATCAAAACTATTACCATCTGGTTGTACTACTTCAATAGTGCCATTCAATAATTTGACTTTTAAATAACCATATTCATCTATGCCTATTACTCTAGCTTCCTTTTTGGAACCTTGTTGGTCGCATATTGTAATAGATTGATTGCTGCAAAGAAAAAAAGATGTATTTCAATTAATTTTTTTATATATTTCAAATGCAAACAAATAAATAATTAAAGAAATTAAAAATATTAATTATTTACTTATTTTTTTTTTTTAAATTCTTACCTATGCAACCATAAATCATAATAAAGCTTATAAAAACTTTCAAATTCTCCGGTTTGTACTGATTCTATTAAACGTTCAATTTCATTAAACATTAATGCCAATAACATTTCATATTTGATAGTAGGTAATTTTTGTTGATTTGCCTTATTATAGTCATGTATCATATCATTGATACATATTGTTGGCTTGGTATTATCCAAATTAATGGCACATCCTATATTAACTATAGCATTTGAACCCTTTAGAGTTGTCTTTACCACTAGACCACCAATTTTATTAATGCCATTGGCATAGGCATCGTTTGGCCATTTTAAACCGAAATTTAGAACCTGAAATACAAAGAAAAAAATTATTAAGATCGAATAAAAAAAAATATCAAATGTCAAGAAACAACGAATTTTATTAGGATTTAATAGAAAAAGCTATTTTTTTTTTTTTTTTTTTTTTTGTTGAACTTTTTTTATAGTTTTTTTAGAATTTTTGTATTTTTGGCTTAAGAATACATTGTAAAAGTTTTATTGGACACTCGGCAGAATGGAATACATTTTCTAGTCTGCCACGACCGTCATCAGCACTCTTCAGCGTTCCACCGTGGTGTTCTGTGTAAACATCATCTATTTAACTTACAACTTTTCGGAAAATGGAATCCGTAATTTATTTTTCCCTATATGTTATTAAGTAAGACGAATTGTTTACGATAAAGCTTTTTACAATTATTTTGTATTCTGCTTTTTTCAATTATTATTGTTTATATGCTTAAAGTTCTACTAGTTGTTATCACAAGTTACTGGTTGTTTTAACGTCGAAAATATTCATGCAAAGTGCAATTGAAAAGTTTGGAAGTTAAAGGTCTTTGAAAAAGTACTTCTCTAAAAAATTCATATTAAATAACATTTGTTATTAAATAATTGGGTAAAAAGGAAAAATGATTTAAGTGAAGTCTCTTATAGTATTAAAAACCCTTCCCCCTATTAAGAAAAAAATTCTCTCCAAAAAATGTTGTTATACACTAGAAATGAAAAAAAAAAAAAATAAGTAAGTGAAGCCTTTTATAGTGTTAAAAACCCTTCCCTCTATTAAGAAAAAAATTCTCTCCAAAAAAATGTTGTTATACACTAGAAATGACAAAAAAATGTGTTGATTGAAGTTATATATAAAAATTTTTTGATCTTTTATAAATGACAAACAAATTAGGTTAATTCATGATACATTTACCAAAGGTAGAAACATTAGAAAGTTTGTTCTCAATTTTATTTACCTTGAAAATCAATTAACAAGGATTAAAATTGACGACTCTCTAGTGATTCTACCTTATATTATTATATTATGGGTTAATTGAACTTATATATAAAAATTGTTTGTTTTCTATAAATGCCTATTCAAAAGATACATTGATATTTGTAATCGGGTATATTGTTTAGGAAATATTTAAATTGGGATAAGGAGTAAATCGGTGATGATTCAGATCATTCAATCTGCGACTCTAACTATTTCAAATATTTGTTTCTGATAAAATATCCCAATCTAGTGTCTACATTAGGCAAATTTTTATCAAAACCAACGACAAAATCTGTGCGAATATATACAAGGTAACCTTAATTAAACAGCTGATTACTATGTTGATTGTTACAGTTGTCAAACGGCATATATAAAAAACAATAATGAGTACTACATGTTGTTGTTTTTGTGCAACTGTTGCCACCTTACACAAATTCGAGTTAAGTTTGTCTTGATAAAAAATTGTCTAATGTAGACACTATGTAAAGCCCTGAGCAAAAGAATGCTTTATTGTAAACACTATAATTTCTTTAATTACCCAACTCTTTTTTCTTAGTGCATCCCCATTTATTTATTTACATTTTTTTCTCTACCGTTGTCTATATTAAACAATTATTTTTTCAAGACAACCGTCACAACGCGAATTTATGGAAGGTGGCAACAGTTTCACAAAAACAACAATAAGGCGAATTCTTTAATGTTATTTATATATGCAGTTTGGCAGCTGTAGCAATCAAAAATCAGCTGTTTAACTGAGGTTACTTTGTATACATTTGCATCCATTTTTACGTTTGTCTTGATAAAAATTTGTCTAATATAGACAATATGTACCCAACATGATGACATTTGACATATAAGATACAACTCTGTTAATAGTCACAACATGTGAAATGCAACGAGTTCAGAGGGTATACTATTCGTTATCCCAAACACACACAGAAATAAACGACTCGTTGCTTTCTGCAAATTGAGAAGAAAAAATTTACCTTTTTTTGCTGTGAAATTATTTAAATAAATAAAAATTAAACAAATAACATAAATAAAAAATATGCTAATATCGAAATATGCTAAAATAAAACAAACGAAGTAACAACAAAGAAACGAAATAAATCAATAATAAAGTAAAAAAGAAAAAAATACACAAAAGCAAGAAATTTTTTGTCAAGATATCGCACCGAAAGTAGGCGCAAAGAAGAAGAAAGAATAAAATATTTTTTTTCACATACGAGTTCCCTACAAGAAAAGAATTGATTCCAAATTTTTTTAGAGAAAAGAAAAAAAATGTTCGCAGTGAAATTTATTGTCTTGTAAGAAAACGAATGGAAATTTTAACGAAATCTTTAAGCAATAAAAATAAAAAACGAAATAAAATAAATAAAAATTAAAAGGTTGTTTAGGAAAATATATAAATATCAAAGTACTATACAAAAAAATAATAATAATAATGTAATTGTATTATAGGCAAAAGAGGAGCTATAAGGAGACAAAACCTCCTTTGCCTACCACCCAAACAACAACCTATTAACTAATACCCGAATTCTGCCCCTGCTGCTGCCGCCGTAAAAGCAAAAAACAAGAAAATAAAAAACAACAAGACTAAAGACGGCTGAGCCCAAGTCTTGTGTACAAAAAACTAAATTATTAAATTTCCTTAAAAAAAAATCTAAGATAAATTAAAATTGAAATGGAGCTTATGACTTCAGTAAAGGTAGTTATTTAATTTTAATAAAATAAATATTTTTTTATAAAATATTTTGCCACAAAAGTGCAAAACTTAAAATTAATTTTTTTTCTTTGCTTAACTTCGTAAACACAAAAAAAATCGATACCAGACTTTTATATATCTTTTTCGTGTTTATTTCTACTCCATAAAGATTTTCCAACATATATATATATATATATATATATATATATATATATATATTTATATTAATACATATTTCCATTATGAATAAATTGTTAAATATATTTTCTATTTATTCATCATGATATACTAAATTAAGTACGGGTGAAACATTTGTTTTCTTATCTAAAAAACCAAAGGATTTATCATAACACCACTGACTACTGATACAATTGCTATTTGGTCACAACAAATAACTTTTTCTCACACACTATAAAATATAAAAAATTTTAATTATAAAATATGATTGAAACAAATGTAAATAAATCAAAAATAGTTTTGAACTAATTAGTAATATGTCTATTGAATATGATCTTAAATTTTGTAATTTGGAAAGAAAGTTATGTTTTAGTCATCTTTGATCACCCAAGAATTCTTAATATTCTCAAAAATTTGCTTCTGAAAAAAGTATAATTTATAAATCAATATTTTGAGGACAATAAAGTTTAGTTCTTTAAAAGAACAATAATGGAATTAATTATTAATTTACTTATTTTATTATAAGACAGAAGATGTTAAACTGTCAAAATCCATATAAAGTAATAAATTTATTTTTCAGTAATTTGTTTGAATGTCAAATCTCTATATATATAAAAAAAATGTAAAAAATCTTTCCGAACTGCTGTTATTTTGTTACATCTGCATTAAGAGAGAATAGACTTTGGAATATTCGAAGAATCGACCTTTTGTTGAAAAAAGTCTAAATCGACGTTTTGATTCGAAAATTATCGAGAAATCGACTTTCTTTTTGCCAGATAGTCGAAGAAATCGGAAATAGTCGGAAAAAGTTTAAAATAGTCTAAAAATTGTATATATTCAGAAAAAATCGAAAATAGTCGAAAAGACGAAAAAATTGCTTTATTTAAATGGAATAGTGTTTTAGCAGTTTTTAATTCAACATCATCTTTTGAAAATACTATCGCAAGAACATATGTTCATGTGTAACCAGCACTTTGGCCATAGATTGTCTGTTAATTTATCGGTATATTTGATTGCGTTGTAAATATTTTATATTTTGTAAGCTTTTATAAGAAAAATAATAAAAAATAGTCAAATATCGATAATATCTTATAAAATCGATAAGTCGAAAATGTAAAAAAGCTTATAATAATCGAAAGTCGACTATTCCAAAATTAAAAAAAGTCGAAAAAAATACTATTTTAAAATTTAAAGAATTGAAAATTCGACTTTTGTTCCGATTATAGAACGCTAATAACATTTTGATGTCGACTTTTTATATAAAATCATCTGGCATCCCTAACTTTTAATTTCTAAGCAGGACCACTGTTCCCATATTAGATGATTTATCGTTATTATGGTGATATTTGGAGCAAAAATGTTAATACGGTTAAAAGATTCTTTTTTTAAGTTAAATATTTTTTATAATTAGCTTTCCTTTAAAAATATTAATAAGAATTTCTGGTGGTTCGTAATTGCATTCGATCTAATCCAATTGATTTATTTAATTATGACTCAATACCAACTGATTTAGAAACCAAACTCGAATAGAATCTTAACTGGAAAATTAATTCCGATATTAACTAAAATAGAGTGGAACTATATAGAACCATTATTTTTCTTTAATTTTATAGAAAAATTTTTCTAGACATTTAGCCTCAAGTTAAGCTAAAAATTCTAAACTTATTTCTTGTGAACTTCTATTACTATTTAAAAATAATAACGTTAATTGTCCTTTAGGAATATTAATAAACTATTATTATTCTTCGTCTTGCATTTTAAATTTAAATTATTTTATATTTTAATCTTTTCTACGAAATAAAGTCAAGGTACACATGTCATATCTCTCAAAAACCTTATATGTTTAATATGTTGTGTGATTCATTTTAATGATAACAAAAGAAACATTATTGTAAAATATCCATTTAATAAAGTAAAAATTGAAATAAAAATCCAAGCACTTTGTTGGCTAATTATCTCTAAAAGGCAATCATGAAAAAATCATTTACAGAATATTCAATTAGTCGTACCTAATGCATTTAATTATTTTATTACATTACAGTCCATTTGAAAGGCAAACAACCAACCGAGCAACGTCTCTCCGCATGATGAGTAGTGCTACGACAATACCTACTAAGACAATGATGACACCTATACAACAACAGCATCCCACCAACATGCCACAACATTCGGCTTCTACCCATTCAACACCTGTACGTAGTCCCCAACCTAGTGCTCACTCATCATCGACATCTTCTTTACCAGCCAATGATTTGGATGTCATACAAGATATGATCGATTGTTCGGCCAACCGTTTGGAGGGTTTGCGTACCCAATGTGTCACTAGTACAACATTAACACAACGTGAAATACGCTCTTTGGAAACAAAGTTGTTGCGTATGTTTTCGGAATTGTTACTAACTAAGGGTAGACTAAATGAACGTTTACCCGCCAGTGGTTTGCCTCATACGTCCGGCAATGAATTAAGACAATGGTTAAGAGTAGTGGGTTTAAGTCAGGAATCGTTAAATGTTTGTCTGACACGCTTGTCTACGCTAGAGCAAATTTTAGAATTGAGTGATAAAGAATTGAAGGAGTTAATACAAAATAATCCCATCTATAGGGAGGAAGAAGTTAGACGTTTAACAAAGGCCATGCAAAATCTGCGTAAATGTAAGGAGATTTTAACGAAACCCAATGATGTTACACAAACAACAGCAGAGGGCAATAAAAATGCTACAACAGGAGCAGGAAATCAGCCCGTGACTAATAGAGAAACTAAAGAACAATTAATAGAACAATTGTTTTGGGATTCTTGGGATAGACATCATCGTGGCAGTGTGGGTAATATAGGAGTAACAGCTTCGCCCAGATCTCATCGTAACATAATGAAACAAGCCAAACAACATCAGCAACAGCAACACGCCAATAGACAATCTCCTTCTAATGACAACCAAAGTTGTAAATCTTCCTCTACCACGGTTAATAATTCGGGCGAAGATAATTCTGTATCTGCTTTGACTTTAACATTAACACCCTCACCACCCCACTCACCTTTTACACCCACATCCACGTCCACCAGTTTCAGTAATATGGGTGGTGGCAGTTTGAATGGCACACCTCAAAAGGGCAAAATCGCTGGAACGCCACCACCTATGAAAAAACATTTTACCGCTCTTAACAATACACAACCTTTAACTCCCACTCACAGCAGTGGAGGTGGTGGAGCAGGTGGTGGCGTTGGTTATCAATATCATCAACAGCAAGATCATATACCAATACCCCTGTCAAAATCTAAATCAAATGAATCCCATTCACAAGATTCACCTTCGTTAATGGCAAATAATGCTTACAAAAACTCTTCTGGCGGCGGTATTTCCAGATCCCGGCTTAACACTGATCCTAGTCCTGATAGTCATTCTTCAGCAAGTTCGGAAATTCTAATGGAAACCTCCAACAATAGTAGTAACAACAATAGTCTACAGGTGCCCCTGTCTCCCCTGACGCCCATAGTTAATTTGAGCATGAGCCATAATATAGCTCATCGCTTTACGACTCTAGTTAAAATGGCCACTTGTGATCTCTGTCAAAAGCCCATGTTTATTGGCCGTAAGTGTAAGGAATGTAAATATCGTTGTCACAAAGTCTGTGAGCCCGATGTACCAAATTCATGTTGTTTGCCACCGGAATTTATTGATGAATTCAAACAGGCTATTAAGGATGCTGGTTATCATTCACAAATTTCCCATACACCTCCTACTCTCAACAATCAATCGCCCAATCAGGGTCATGGCACGCTAGGAAAGGGTCGTAAGGGTCTTAATTCGGGCAGACATCAAAAACATGGCTCAACCGCCAACTCTAATATGGGTATGCATGCCGATAGCAGTTCTCCCGGCTCTAGTTGCAACAGTTCTAGTCCTTCCAGTCCGGCCCTGTTCAATATACAACATCATCACTCCTCAGGTGATATGCAGGCTACAACAATTATGAGCTCTTCTGCTGGCGGCTCAAGTACCAGCTCCAATATGTTATCTACCCCTTCGTCACATAAAAATGCCAGTCAATTTAATTTTCCAGATGTTACCATCACCTCGAATTGTAATAATCCTTCAGGTGCTACCACAGAAACCATATTGTCAGCTCAAAATGCCAATAACACCTCACCAAATCATGAATTTTCCGAGGCCCACAAATCGCGCAACAATAGTCATGAAGCTTTAATAAATTCTTCGAACAATGCAAATACTCATCATCATCCAATTAGCAACACTACAAATAATAGTATTAATGTACCCACAATGAACTCGAACAATTTTACCGCCTCCACTTCGTCTACACTCACCAACCACTCAACAAATAATATTGTAAATGCTGGACCAGCCACGTTTTTCCAAAGGAAACTCAGTTCGGCAGGTGTTGATAAAAGGGATAATTTTGCCGAACTTTCCGATACTCATAAATCGAATGACAGTGACAAAACAGTTTCACTGTCGGGTAGCACATCGGCCTCAACCGACTCGGATCGCACACCTGTGCGTTTGGACTCCACAGAAGATGGTGATTCGGGTAATTGGCCCCGGCAAAATTCGTTATCGCTTAAGGAATGGGACATACCCTATGGTGATTTACAAATGTTGGAAAAAATCGGTCAAGGACGTTTTGGCACGGTTCATCGAGCTTTGTGGCATGGTTCGGTGGCTGTTAAACTCCTTAAGGAGGACTATCTTGATGATGAGCAAATGCTAGAGGCATTCAAATCAGAGGTGGCTAACTTTAAAAAGACACGTCATGAAAATTTGGTACTATTTATGGGTGCTTGTATGAATCCTCCCTACTTGGCCATAGTCACTTCCCTGTGCAAGGGTAACACGCTATACACGCACATTCACACCCGACGTGAGAAATTTGTCATCAACAAGACCACTCTCATAGCTCAACAGATAACTCAAGGCATGGGCTATTTGCATGCACGCGGTATTATCCACAAAGATTTAAGGACAAAGAATATTTTCCTAGAAAATGGTAAAGTTATTATAACCGATTTTGGTCTATTTAGTTCCACGAAATTGCTGTACTGTGATAAAGGTTTGGGTGTACCCACTGGTTGGCTCTGCTATCTGGCTCCTGAAGTAATGCGTTGCCTAATGCCACGCAAACCCTCTGTGGAGATTCTACCATTTACGGCCGCTTCTGATGTCTATTCATTTGGCACTGTTTGGTACGAACTATTGTGTGGCGAGTTTCCATTTAGGGCCCAGCCACCCGAGTCGATAATTTGGCAAGTTGGTCGCGGCATGAAACAAACCTTGGCCAATTTACAGACTTCACGAGATGTTAAAGACATATTAATGTTATGCTGGCATTACACGGTCGAGGATAGACCTGATTTTCCTAAATTGTTAACGTTATTCGAGAGATTACCTAAGAAACGTTTAGCACGTTCACCCTCTCATCCAGTACAGTTGTCAAGATCTGCTGAAGCTATATTTTAAACTGAAGCCACAACAACAAACACTAAGACCTAAGAATACGACTTTTTCCAAATTAATGTAAATATTATTAAAACATACAACAAATATATAACATACAAATAGAGAATATCCCCAAACTCCTCCTTCTATGATAAAAGGACTTTTTTTCTTATCAAAAAGCATTCCTTTTTTTCAAATTTCGCAAAAATCATTTCTGAATTATAGCAGTTTTTTCTAGCAAAAACTTAAAAAAAAGAACAGTTAAACAAAGTACACTGATTGTAAATATTGAGTTGAGAATCAAACAAAATATGATGAATTATATTAAAAAAAAGAAAAAGAAAAATTATTAACAAAAATATGCTTTAAGTAAAAACAAATGTTTAATTTTAAGTTAAAAGACAAAATGGAAAGGAATAAAACTCTTAAAGAAATAATTCTATTTACATTTCAATAATGTAAGCAAAAATAATTTAACAAAATACTTTAAATTAAATAAATAAAAAATATGACATTATAAAACAAATATACATATTTCTATTAATTACTTTAATTTTGGCAGAAGACTTAATTTTTGTGCTCAATAAATATGCGAAATTATTCTTAGAATTTTAAATTTATCTAAATTTTTTCAATAATATCAGCTGGTATTTAATAAACATAACAGATAATTATTTTATAATATAGAATATCGGTAGAAGGTCACTTGTGTATATTTCAATTTCACCAATGGACTTATTTGCTTTGAAGGGATTTCAAAATTCATTAAATACCATTTGGTAGTAATTCAAAATAAAATGAAGTTTTATATCAATCAAGTATTTAATTAAAATAACTTGAACAATTTCAAACTAAGTCCCGGTTTTAACTGTCTCCTTAGTGTATACTTAAGTGCAAACTTATTTAAGAAACATTTAAGTTAAAGATCACACTTAAGTAATGTTTTGTTTACAGTTTAAAACTTAAGTTAACAAGAAAATAAACCAAGAGCTTCAAGCTTTTATGTATTTACAATAAGGTGGTCCCAACTTTCTAAATACTTTTCTTTAACTAATATATTTTATTTATGCTAAAATGCTTTATACTAGTTATGTTAATTTTTTATTGAATATTATTTAGTTTAAGTTACTACTTGCTTATAGTAATGCCAAAAAGCATTAAAATAAATATCAAACTTCCTTTTTTGAGCAAAACATTTTTTTGACACGACCCTAATGTGGCACCAAAAATAAATAAAAAACAACAATTAAAAAAAAAAGATTTGAAATAACTTTAAAAACGTAAAGAAATCTTAAGTTTATAAGCTGTAAACTTAAAAAGGTGTTGGTGGAAAATATATAAACACAAAGAAATTTAGAGCGTATTTTGAAATCTTTTTAAAATTTAAAATAGTTTTATTTGATTTTGTATTTTCAGTTTATTTTCAATAAATAACTTTTAAGACTCAAACAATTTGCATACTTAGGAAAAACTTAAGGGATGCACTAATACTTAAGTTTTCAATCATAAAACAAATTTAAGAACTTAAGTACGATTTTGCTACTAAGTAATCAGTATAATGAATAAATATAGGTAGAATAATCAAAATAAAGATGTTCGCTTGTTGAAATTAATTTATCGAAGGACACAGATAACTCTGAGATATGAGGGATGTATTTCCAGAGCTTTTTCTGAGGAAATTTTATTTTTTTCCGGCTTCAGGTATGCAACGAATTTCACAGATCTTTCGGAAATGAATTCAAATCAGTTTATGTTGGGTTATCATAGGAAAATCTTCTCAAATCGAAGAGCAAAGAGATCCAATCCGAACCCCTTGTAATTGACTCATGGAAATTTATCTATACTATTCTAGTTCTATACCCTCATTGTTTTTTTTTTAGCTAATTAATTTCACCTTTACCTGACAATTTGCTCAACTTCGCATAACCTTCAAGAGCCCGGAATATTATTAACCTAAAACTTATTGCTGATCTTACAAAACAGCGTCCTGATATTAACTCTATTATGTACTTTCCTGTTCATGCCTAATAATATTTTGGTGCCTGCTAAGCCTACTCCCTAGTTGTCCAATTTTACTGCTTTCGACGTTGCAGTTAACCGCGATCAACAACACCTGATATCCATATTTCAGGGCAAAGTAACTAAGATAATCCGATTTATAAAGCACAACAATATCGAGGTCGCTGCGGTCCGGGAGACGAAACTGACGAGCAATTCCAGTATACACAGTTGTAACGCACATCAGGGCCATATAGGGTTGCGATTGATCCTAGGAGATTTTAACGCTCACCAACAAATTTGGCACTCAAACCTTGGGAATGACCATAGACATGCGTAGTTAGCGGAACAGATAGTGGAAGTTCCGCTAAACCATCACCGCAGAAGTCGCTCGCTTCGCTCCAGCTGCCCGAATATCCGTAGTATTCCCAGCCGAAGCAGCGGGACTCGCAGATGAAATCCGTAATTCGATATTGGAATCGCCTAGCTGAATAGTGAAATTGTCAAATTGGTAAATGGGGATAAGTGAAAAAAATAGTTGGATCATTTGAACAACTACAACCCAAAGAAGAAAGGTGAATGGGTCGCGATTAAGTGTAGACTCCAGCAAGACCGGCCCTAAGGAATGCTCGCATCTAGAGGGAGACAAGGCGAAATAAGTGTTCGAAAAATTCACAACCTTCCAGTCACGTTAATATATATATTTATATATATCTTTATGTTAGTTTTGCAAATTTTTCAAGCGCATATTTAAACTTCCTCTGATAATGACTTATTCATAATAAAATTTCAAATTTAAAATAAAGCAGGCTTTTGCGACGTTTAAACCTTATATACTTTGTTTTTTATTGTTGAATTTGTTGCTGTTCTGCATACACTTTGTGCGTAATTTCGACATCATTGTATGTTTTGCTACTAAATATCGCTGTTAAATTATGTATTACATAACTTTTTCCTCCATTATGCGATATTCGAGTGTCTTAGTAGTCATAATTTCAGTGATACATTCATCGATCTATATTCCCAAATTTAAATAACAAAAAATTAAATACCACTTGCTAATGTAATATGTTAAACACTTTTGTTTAAGGTAACACACAGATCAAAATCCCATTATTAATATTTTAAATAACTTTTTTAAGATATGTTTGCTGCAATTTAATAGGAAACATACTGCGGAGAGATTCTACGGATGAACCCTCCTGTACGGAACTGATAGTCGAAGTTCCGCGAAACCATCACCGCAGAAGTCGCTCGCTTCGCTCCAACTGGCCGAAGCTGACGAATTTACTACATATTCATCAATCAAAATTTTAAATTTATGAAAAAAAAAAATTGATTAAAAACAGATTTATATTTTTATATTTTTTATTTTAATTTGAAATGACAAACAAAAAATTTCCTAAATTATAGAAAAAAAGAAAAATAATCCCATCCATTCAAAAAAGCTGTCTGCAGTATGAATTTATTTTAAAACCAAAACGATTTTGATTTTTTTATACTGCATTGTTGGTGTGACGCACACATTCAAAAGTTATATCTATTTTACTAATGCGTGCTTATTGCAAGAGCTTATGCAGTATGTGTCTATCGGGTGCTTTAGACACAATTTTTTGTTAAAACAAATTACACAACTTTGATAATTTCCTAAATATAATTTTCCATTGTTTTAATGTGGCAACGATTTTTTCGTTTGTTTATTAAAAATATGTTTCGAAAAATCTTTTATACTTCAAAAAAATTTTCTCATTCACTCTTTAATTTCTAGACAGTTAGTATTGTTATTAGTATTAGATATTTATAATTGCATGGCGATTTTTTATCACATTAAAAAAAAAAAAAAAGATATGGTTTAGGAATAAGGAAAAATATTGGTAATATTTAATGGTTGTAGAAATAGTGATATTTTTCATATTCACAAAATTTAGTTTCTGGTAAAAATATTCAAAAACATAAGATTTCTGTTGGCAACTATATTAAAATTTTTATTGAATGTAAACATTGAAGGACAAAACTGAGACAAAAACTTTCTTATCATGAATACAGTATTATTAAAATTAATAAAATCTAACGATGATAACATAATATGGTTAGTTACAATGTCGTAACCATATTTTTTCTCTGCGTGTAGGTAGAGCAATGAATCAATGTTGCTTTTGTTATTATCAGGGCAAACAAAAATATGCAAAATCATATTTTTCGTTTACTTCAAATGAACTAAACTGTTAGTTATTTATATTTTTTAGACAATTTTAACAATTTTTACATATCTTAGTCATAACAGCATATTTTTGCATATTTTGGATTTAGCATCATAATTTGTCATATTTTCTTAAAAACCTTAGAGCATATTTTAGCAAGTTAAATGGTATATTTTGTATATAAGAGCATAATTTTGCATGTACAGTCGAACAAGGTTATAACGAACTATGGCTAGAGGGAACACTTTTCTTCGGTCTCATTGATTTTACTTAAATTTTCCCAACAAATAACTAAGTTTATAATGAAAACGGTTTATAATTAATGACATCTTTAACATAACGCATACATATTTATCGAAAATAGCTAAAAAATAAAACTTAAATTATAAGAGGATTCAAAATTTGAAAACTTTAGAGGTCTGTCCTCTATCCCGGTGACACGCTAGGGACTTTATTTTTATTCAGACTCAAGCTCAATTGAAACAATTGGAATAATACTTTCTTTGTACAAGCTTATTAAACTCGGCCAAATAAACAAAAAGAATAAGTTAAGTATATCTCCTAAACTAAAGTTCAGAAAAAAATAATTTTTTGCGCAACAATTTCAAAGTCTTGTCTTTAGTTTCCTGAAAAAATAAAAAATATACATATTTTGTTATACTAAAATTATGCATTTATTTAAAGACATGTATTTCTGTGGTACTATTTCGTGTGTCACTTGAATAAGGAATTCTTTTAATATTAATCAGGAAGGCTATGATTTGAATTTCTTTCAATATAAACGGCTAGAGAATTTTTAACTTTATAGTTTTTAAATAGTTTTTTAATCAAAATGGGACGTGGTAAGGCTCTTAATAACTCCGAAAAAGAAAAAATTTTGATTTTGAAATCTCAGGGTCAGAATCCGGTCCAAATAGAAAAAAACTTTAATAGAGGAAAGGCAGTTGTATACAATTATTTATATAACGTGGAAAGATATGTAAAAAACATGAAAGGGCGGAAGAAAATGGCAACAACTCGAAAAGAAAGACGAAAAATTTTGCCATGTCGGTATCAAAAATACATGAAAAAGGTGGAGTCAGTGCCAGTCTAAGAACAGTGCACCGTATTTTAAAGTCGTGCCCATACATAGTCCGACGAAAACTGCAAAAAAACCACCCCTTAATGAAAAACGCAAATCAGATGCCAGTCGAAGCAGACATGAGAACCTTAATTTACAAAAATGGCGTTTAATATACAAAATAGTATTTAGTTGCAAAGTTTAAGCTCATATCTTTTAATATATTTTAGATATCAAAAAATTAATTGCGGATTTAAAAAAGGCCATGTGAATTATATATATTCGATATTTACAAAAATTTTTACAAAAATATTCTATGCGGCATATAAGTAATAATATGACAATTTGTTGAGAAAATCTATTTCGGTTTCTTATTAGCAATCGATTTTTATTTTTAGTTTTATTATTATTTTTTTTTTATTTTTTATTTTATTTTTTATATGCCTATCTAACAAAATTAAGAACCTTAATTTATAAATAGCTTCAACTTAGTTTAAGAAATTCTTCCCACAAAAAATATATAACAAATTTTCATCAATACATTTTTTTAAAAGAGTTGACTTAAAATGAAGCTGTATGTCAAAAAAGGGGTATTGGGTGATTTCATATCAAGACAGGCTGAAAAATCCTTTTTCTGATATGGTATCTCCGGTTTCAGATTTTGGCTAATGGAAATGTTTTTTAAATCATAAACTTTTCTGGTCCAATATAATAACGTTTTGAAAAACTAAAAAAACTTCACAAAGGTGTACTTGTTTAATTGTTAATAACTTCTAAACTATACATGGTAGATCTCTGTTTTAGTTTCACATTAAAGACAAAGATATAAGATTTACAACGATATGTATAAAATTTATTTATATCAAAAGCTCAAAGGTCTAAATTGGACATCTAACATATAACAATCAAAACATTATATCTCAAAAAACGGTGTTTTCAAAATTATTAAAAAAAAGTACATAATGTACTCTTACCCGTACATGTGCAAAATTTTAAGGTGGACACTTATTTAGTTTAGAAGTTATGATTGCTGTCCGTATTTTAAGTTATAATCTTATTTTTTATTTAATTACTATTAGCTACTGCAATTATCATTGGCTTTCTTGAAACTGAATTTATATTTAATAAATATTAATTAAATTTTTTCTTTGAAGAACCGAATAAATTTGAAATTTCGCGATTTCTGATTGACGATATGGCGACAGAATCTCAACAATATCTGACAACACTAATTGCTATAAGAGTTAAGTGTAAATTTAATATGTGACACGGTTTGGTGTTTTTTACAAACCGCAGGGGCCTACGGATGAGATTAAAAGTAGCGTACTGACGCCAAAATCTTTAATAGTTGCACATTTTTCGAGTGCTGGTGATCCATCATCTTATAAAAATGATAAGATGAGGGACCGAGATAGAGAAATATACATAAATGTAGCAAAATGAACAGGAATTTGAAAAGGAAAATAGTGAAGTCTAAAGTCAAGGTTTTGGAGGAATCATCATCAGCTAATGTTGAAGGTGTTGTGGATGCATCGGCAGAGGGAGAGAGAGGGAGTTTTATATTGTTTTTTGGAAATATTTATTTAATTAAGGTGAGAGTAAATTTTATATTTGACGCGGTTTGGTGTTTTTTACAAACTGCAGGGGCCTACGGATGAGATTAAAAGTAGCGTACTGACGCCAAAATCTTTAATAATTTCACATTTTTCGAGCTGGTGATCCGCCATCTTATAAAAATAGCAAGATGAGATACTGAGCTAAAGAGGAATATAAATTTAGCAAAATGGACAGTAATTTGAAAAGGAAAATAGTGAAGTCTAAAGCCAAGGTTTTGGAGGAATCATCATCTATTGTTGAAGTTGTTGTGGATGCATCGGCAGAGGGAGAAATGCTTGCCATGGAGAGACAAACTAATATATCTCCATATAATAGTGATAACATGATTTTGTATGATTTTGTGTATACATCACGAGCTGACACCATCAGGAACAAAGAGATAAGAAATGGTTTATATTTATTTGAGAAAATGAAAGATGTAAATATGGAGGGTGTGGAAAGTATTGGGTTGACATTATATAAGATTAAGTTTAGGAATATTGAGGCAATATTGTCCGTGACCAAGATTTGAAGACAATGCGGATTAAGGTTTTTATACCTAGGAGTTATGTCAAATCATATGGAGTTATTAGGGATATCCCTATAAATCTTTCTGATGAGGATATTTTGAGAAATCTTCAATCAGATTCGGGGCTTTTGTTGGTAAGGAGATTCATGAGGAGGGTTAATGGTGAACTTTGTCCAACCTTTTCTGTGAAGTTAGGGTTCAAGGGGGAAGTTCCAAGTGAGGTTATTCTTAACTACGTGGTTCTGAATGTTGATCTATTCTTTCCGTCAGTTAGCAATGTTTTAAACTGACGAATGGTGGAGGGTTAAAGGTCAATAAGGACAATGTTGTAAACAAAATATTAACATCTAGAAGTTACAGTAATGTGGCAAAGCAACAAAAATGAAAGCCTATGATGAAAGGGCTAATTTTACAAGATTCTTAGATTTATGAAGGATCACTTTAGACAAATCGACAACCCCATTGGTCTACAGGCAGTAGGTCATTTTATGGATAGAATGAAGAAAATTGGTGCTGGAATAGATTTACACTTTATTAGCAGTAAAAGAAATGAAAATGAAAGCATTGATGAAAATATTACAGTATAATTGTCAATCATACAGAGCGAACAAAAATGCCATCGAGTTCTCTGTAAATTCAAAGGACTATGATGTTATCCATCTAAGTGAAACGTTTGCTAAATTTCATATGAACAATAAGCTTTTGAACTTTAACTTAATTGAAAGGAAGAGAAATGATGGCTATGGTGGAGTGTCCATTGGCTCAAGAAAGCACATAAAATTTGAACAGATTACGTTTGAATCCGATTGTGATATTGTAATAATTAAGACCCTTACTTTATTTGTTATTTCTTCAGCATATTAGCCCCACCTCTGCTTCTCTAGGAATGTTTTTATAGTTGGTGGCTTTAATACGAGAAATGTATGCAGGGTTGACTCTATTACCTCACCTAGTAGACTATGATTTGATCATTTGCCTATTAGTATAGAATGTAGTTTTTTTTTTCAAACCTAGCAAATTCATAACTAAAAATAAACTTTTGAAATCGCTTGGTAAGAATATGCTTGAACCGGGCTTTTGGAGAGGAGATTTCTGGTGCGACGTACAAGATTGAGAAAAATAGGTCGCCCAAGTACTGGTCGAATGAGCGTTTATTACACTATTTAGACTTAAAATGGCGGCGTGGAAAAAATGTTTAAATGTATGGATAACAGCGGTGAAGGAGGTCAAGAAAAATAGTTACATTTTTACTAATTCCAGGAAAGCAAGGAAATTTTTGAGCAATTTAAAAGGTAATGGAGCAGCAAATAGGTTTTCGCGGAATTTTGAGTCATCAAAATAATAAACAATTTTTGGCAATTTTGAAGAATCAAGTTCCTGACGATGAGAAGCGTTTTCCAAGTGAAATGACCTCTGAGGAGAACAATGGCATAATTTTTTTTCGTTTGAAGAGTTCACAGCATGTGTGGACAAAAAATCAAAATCGTCGGTATGATGGTATTGCCTATGAGATGGTAAGGTCACTTTCAGACTATGAGAAAAGGTCACTTTTAACAGCTCATAACGACAACTTCATTTTGAACAATTTTCATGATTAATGGAGAATTACTAAAATTGTCCCAATCCCCAAAGCTGGAAAAGATCCGAACGATCAATATAGATCAATTTCCCTTTTACCTGTTTTTCTTACACTTGTTAATCTCATGTTAAAAAATAGAGTTGTTAACTCTCTGGAAAATAAAAATTTTTTACCTGAAAGATGTTTTGCTACAGGCCTTTTAAGTCAACCTCTACATGTATAAATGACCTACTAAGCAGGTTTGCCACTTTGAAGGAAAATGATTTTAAGGTTTAGTTGGTATTTTGGACACCAGTAATGCTTACAATTGTTTTAAAACATATATTCTTATGCAGATTTTAAATGATTTGGAGTTTGATAATTATACAGGTAATTGGATTAGTAACTTCTTATCAAAAATAATTTTGAAATTGTGAGATTCTGTATATAATGATCTTCCTCAGGGAAGCTGTCTTTCACCCATTCTTTTCAACCTTAATACTAGATCCCTACATGATATTGAGGGTCAGAGAACATTATGCAGATGATTTCATGACTATGGCGTTTGATAGATCCTTTTCCTTTGCGGAGGAGAATCTTAACAACAACGTAATTTTGTTGATTGTTGCAGAGGTCTAAATCTTTCCTGGACAAAAAGTTTACTATGTTGTTCGGTGAAGGTATGAGAAAGAAAGTGTCCCTGACGTGTGTGACCAAGAGGCCAGGCAGGTCAAGACCATGAGGTATTTAGGGAGGATAAATGATTCCTCTCTCTCGGGAAGATCATGCGCGATTTAAACAATCGGTTAGATCCTAAGATTGAACTAAACCTTTATAGAAGCCTAATAAGGTCTAAATTGTATCTTCTCCCAAGTACATTAAGAATAAAATTGCTGCTTTTCAGAATAAATGCCTGAGAAGATGTTTGGGAATAACTCCTTCAATACCTAATCATGTCCTTTATGTTTTAGCCAACGAATTACCTGTTAGTGAGAGAGGTTTTCTGCTGGATGCAAAGTAACTGATTAAAATTAAAATGTACGATAATGTTGAGAACCTTTAAAAATCCAGTTACATCATTGTTTATCACCGTTTTAGGAGCTTTTTTGACAATGTTGAAATTGTGACGGATTTTGTGCAGTGTAATAGGTTAAATGTCAGAGATTTTTTATTGATCTAAAAATAATACCTCACGGGAGGTAATGCATGCAACGTACAATTGTGAATTCCAATCTTACAAACAGTCTTTCACATACTGATGCTTCTATTGGTAAGTAGTCGACAGACATTAGTGTGTTTAATGTGACGAATAATTGGAAATTTCTTTTTTGAATTAAATTTATAAAGCTTTTGTATAGCCATTGAAGATAGAGTCGAAAGATCAGTATTTACTGATAGCCTAAATGTATGTAGGCTTCCAAAAAGTGATAGTACTAATGATTTTTGTTTTGACAACATTCATAGAGTTGTGAAAACATCTGAAAATAGGATTTGTGGTATAATGAGGAAGCTTATTGTCTGGCTTAACAGGCTCTTTATGCTGGTGCAACTATGGATATTAAATTTACTCCTAATGAAGCTATTAGGGGTATCAAACTGAAAATTATTTAGAAGTGGCAAGCCGATTATCATAAGATTTCTATTAATAAAGGTAAATATTTTTTTCAAATATTTCCGGTAAAACCTTTTTTTTTTTTTTTGTAACATTTTTTGTAACATCATGATTTTAAACTATTGAATATATTGACTATTGGTCACACCTATGATAAAGTATGCTTAAATAAAATTGGGATTGAACCTGATAGCAAATGTTTGAGATGCAATTTTGATGAAACATATGTTCATTTATTATTGGATTGTAAAATTTACTCTCGTCTCGCGCCAAGTTTAAATTTTGGAAAAAATTTAAATGTTTGATCGATTTATTTAAATATGGTAATAATGAATCAATTTTAGATCTTCATTTTATAAGAACAGCGAAATTTAATTGTTATTCTCTATTTCTTTTAGATTACCGCGACTATTACTTAGGATGTGAATACTTTCTTTGAAGTGTATGGATTGTAATTACTTTAATGATTTCGTTTAACTTTTTGGTATCTTGTCAAATTTGTTTTCATTTTCTCTCTCAACTCTTTGGTATGTCGATTCTTCCTTTGTATTGTATACAAACGTTTCGTTATTACAAATTGTTATGTCTATGTGTTTGTTTGTCCTGTACCTACATGTTTGTGTATGTATAACGTGATCAATTGACATGAATTTGACTGAGAGCGAATTAACATCCTGGCAGTTTTATGAGCTATATCAGCTCTGCCACTTAAATCGAGAGCATAGTATAAGGAACTAGTAAAGAAAATCTCCCATTTGTTACGTGACGCAGCTAGCAAAAATACGGAAGAATGAGTTAGTAAAATTTTATTTATATGTATTGATGTAAAAACCATATTCACATAGAAGAGTGGGGACTTGTTGTAGTTGTAAAAAGCAGAGTTAGTTCCTTTACTAGTTAATTATACTATGGGCATAGAAAAAATGACAAGGAAGGACCTTTGCTCTAAAAAAGCGTAACTAAGCTTTAAAAAAAAAACCGAACTCTTTGTATGTGTTAGTATAATTTTCTTCAGAACTAATTTATACATGTGAAGAATGTATTTTTTTTTTTTTTTTTTTTTTTTTTGCTGAGCGAATTAAAAGAGTTGGGCTTCCAGTTGCTCTCTATGACTATCGGTGTTACCATGGCATAATTATGTATAAAGTGGTGTTAAATAAACAGCTGTTTATTTATTATTTTTATTTTATTTAATTATTTATTTATTTTTTTTTTGCTGATTAAAAATGTCGAACTCTATGTAAAAAAATAAATTTCTCTCTCAGACAACTCATAAGATTTTTTTGTCAGAGAGTGTCAAATTCACTCTCTGAGAGAATTATTTCACATGTAGACTCAAATATTAGTATTATAAGATGTATTATAAGACTGTTGTGATGAGATTTCTCTACACAACTATCTTATAAGATGAACTGTCAAAAAATACACATATACGAAAAATAAACATGTATAAAAAAGATTAATGAATTCGCCTAATGCGTAAAATATTTGTGTCAATAGCTATTTAAACACATCTGCATAAAGCAGATTGAAACAGCTGATTGGAATATGATGATTTTTGTTCACTGGTTAGGGCTTTAATCGATAAAAACCGATGGTATCGGTGGCGGCGCAGCACGCGCCATTACGACTTGCTTAAGGAACATAATATAATGCTAAGTCAACAGTATCTCCTGAGATGTCATCGGAGGTGTCATCCAAACTTTAATACCACATAGTTGGATACTTCCCCGAGGCACGTAAGGAAGGACCTTTGCAGGATCCACTTCACCTCAGCACGTATATGTCAGCTTTTAATGACATTCATAGATATGCCACCAATTCCGCGTTTACAAGTTACCGCATGAATGTCGTACTTGAAGGTCGATCACCGCCTATTTCAAACAGGCACAAGCATCTGCCGCGGACAAAAAGATTAGTTCTGGCACAACAAAGGTCCCCATGACTCCTTCCACATATTTGATTGTACGGATAAACCTGCTTCACTATGTCTTATGGATTTGTGAACTCATCCAGTAGAAGCAGCTCAGTTTCTTAGCCTTGACTTTCAAGCATAATCCTCCGATTGAAAATACATAGTTATAGCTACAACAATAACAGGTTCTTCAATTCTCTCAGAACATTGACGACGTAATAATGCTGTAGGCAACCACCATCAAAGGACCATTAAAGGGGTTTGTGTGGACGCCTTTAAGATCTTGATTATGCCGATGTCATATGTCTAAAGTATAGGCGAGGAGACATATGTCTACACAACTATCTTATAAGATGAACTGTCAAAAAATACACATATACGAAAAATAAACATGTATAAAAAAGATTAATGAATTCGCCTAATGCGTAAAATATTTGTGTCAATAGCTATTTAAACACATCTGCATAAAGCAGATTGAAACAGCTGATTGGAATATGATGATTTTTGTTCACTGGTTAGGGCTTTAATCGATAAAAACCGATGGTATCGGTGGCGGCGCAGCACGCGCCATTACGACTTGCTTAAGGAACATAATATAATGCTAAGTCAACAGTATCTCCTGAGATGTCATCGGAGGTGTCATCCAAACTTTAATACCACATAGTTGGATACTTCCCCGAGGCACGTAAGGAAGGACCTTTGCAGGATCCACTTCACCTCAGCACGTATATGTCAGCTTTTAATGACATTCATAGATATGCCACCAATTCCGCGTTTACAAGTTACCGCATGAATGTCGTACTTGAAGGTCGATCACCGCCTATTTCAAACAGGCACAAGCATCTGCCGCGGACAAAAAGATTAGTTCTGGCACAACAAAGGTCCCCATGACTCCTTCCACATATTTGATTGTCCGGATAAACCTGCTTCACTATGTCTTATGGATTTGTGGACTCATCCAGTAGAAGCAGCTCAGTTTCTAAGCCTTGACTTTCAAGCATAATCCTCCGATTGAAAATACATAGTTATAGCTACAACAATAACAGGTTCTTCAATTCTCTCAGAACATTGACGACGTAATAATGCTGTAGGCAACCACCATCAAAGGACCATTAAAGGGGTTTGTGTGGACGCCTTTAAGATCTTGATTATGCCGATGTCATATGTCTAAAGTATAGGCGAGGAGACATATGTCAGACAGATTTGGCAGCTAAATTAAATGAAATAGAAAACAATTTGCAAAAATCTATCATTGAAAACAGAGACCTGTGGAAAAGAGCATAGATCCCGCAACCAGTGTTGAAATCGCCAAGCGTAAGTGGAGTTCAATTGGCCATGATTCGAAAAAAACCCGTTAGAAAAATAAACAGGCCTAGAGAAGACAAATCGAAACCAACTTAAGCTCAACAAGAAAGATCTGGGCCAAACTGATGACACAGAACTTATCAAGATGGAAGGAGTTTCCTCAAATCTACAGGGCAGGGTAGGGTTGACCGACACTGAAAATATATGCTGGGCATAAATGCGAAACCATAAGTATTAAGCCTATGGCAGTACTAACAGTGTCTGTACTAACAGCGCCAATACTAGCAGTACTCTTGTTTTTCGCACATATCTCTGCATGTTCTTCTCTTATAAGCGAAAGTCTTTCCTGATATTCCACGGGGCAGTCTTCAACTGTGTGATATTTAAATTTTGATAATCCCTTTGATAATATTCTAGAATGAACTGTTGAAAAACATTACTTTGTATTCCTTAATCGGAAAAAACCTCGGTTCGTCATGTACTATAGATGGTAAGGCAAAACAGCCTTAAACGATTCGGAAGGTTGCATTTTAAAATATTTCTGAACGAAGAAGTCCACATTAGAATAGTGTAGCTGACAATTCAATAATCTTCGCAATCATTCATCACAAGATTTCTTTATCTACACCCCAAGTTTTGATGGACCCAGTGCTTTGATGACCTTAGTTGAAGTGCCTTTGAGAGCATTCATTACAGTGGCATGTGTTGAAGCGGTAAAAAGTCTATCAAATAGCACTCCCTGGACTCAGGCACTTCTTGTTTAATTATACGTGGTTTTCATTTTTCTCGAAATTCTAGAACGACTAATGGCTCTCAAATAATTCACTGCAGAAAGCCTTGAAAGAGTTTGGCATGGCTGACTGTGTCCAAGGCCTTCCACAGGTCAAGTGACGCGAGCATCATCCGTCCACATGACATCTGATGATTTAAGCCATGAGCGTTTAATGCTATGATGGCAGTACTAGGCATCTTACAGAATTCATGCTGATGATGAGCTTCTGATAGGTGGAAGGTCAGGTGGAGGAGGAGAAGGACTTTTTGACAGGTGACAGAAGGAATATCGACCTGTAAGATAGTCCCTCGCTTGTGTTTTCCCTCGGTTTATGTATTGAGTTTACTTGTATCATTTCCTAAGTATTCAGTATGAACAACTAGTCTCACTGAAATGGTATCAGGTACTCGACTTGCCGCTCGCCGAGCTTTTTCAGCGTCAGTATAGAATTCACTCGGTGCTAATCACTTTGCAAGACTTGACATTATTGATGACCTAACTTCAGCTGCCGTGAAAAATTCTGGGTTGTTTGCGACGAAACTAAATTTTGCGAATAACACTTTGTTTTGCTTTGTCTCTCCTCTCTCTCTCTTAGCGCTCATTAAATAACCGTTAAAAAGTACGCTAGCTATGACAGGTTATGGCATATATAAACTTACATATAAGTAAATTAAAATCGGAGAATTTTTCTCTAGTTCTGAGTTCGAGTTGGAGTTAAATTTATTTTTAGACAGTAACTTAAGGGATAGAATTTGTATTAGTCTTAAGAACATTTTATGTTCGGATGATTCTGATAATTGGAGTCAATTTGTTTCCAAGGAATTTTCAGATAAATGAGATTTTTTACCTAATTGCCTAATTTTTACCTTAAAGTGTTCGCTTTTTAACATATTACAATTTACTATTTAAAACTTCTTCTATGAATGAACATGTTAGAGAGATCTTTAGATTTATGTAAACTGTGACCATACTTAAGGTAATTAAGCATTAGACGTGTCCCGGTTTTCAGTCACACTTTTCAGATGGAATAATTACTTAGTGAGTTTCTGAAGTGTTTCCTTGATTTAAAAGGTTTGATTAAATCTGAAGGTTCGATCGACTTATTTTCCAAAATTATAAAAAAAGGCAACATTTTCTATTTTTTTTCTTTTCGAGCGTTCCCGCCTATCTTAATATTAATTTTCAATTTACCATTTATGTTAATTTAACTGTTAAATTGCAAAAAATTGCAGAACAGATTTTATAACCTACCTTATATAAAGAATGATTTTTAAGAGAATTGACCATAGCAGCACCAACTATATGTTGTATTAAAGGCAAACGTTGACCCAATGGTGTATCAATTGACATATGAAGTTGTATGGAAAACATAGCACAACCCAAGGGACTTAGCCACTAAAAATAGAAAAATTTTAAAAATAATTAATTAAAAAAATATTAAAAAGGGAATTTAAATGAAGAAATTATTAAATTAATAGTTAATTTTAGTTAAATTAAATATTATTAAAAAAATAATAAAACAAACCTGATTATTACTACGTCCAATACCATCAGTTTGCTGCCGTGGTATTACCGCAATGCCATTTGTTAATTCTAAATTCGATACAACATGCTGAGAACTGGTTACAACGGGAGCATATATAACCAAACGGCCAACATACGATGTTTTAAGATTCTTTAAAAATAAACATAAAGAAATTTATTAAATCATGGAAAATAAAAATAAAAAAATATTTAAGAAAAAAATACTTACATCAAAATAGTCTACCGTCGAAAAATCTTCGGGACAGGAATGTATTAAAATGGGGAGTATATTTGAATCGACTTTAGGCAGTTTATCAACGGAACCACAAAATTTCATGGTTAAATTAGGTGTAATTAAAACATTTTCAGAATCTAAACTGGACTTTAGTTTTTCCAATAACTCAAATTTAGCCTAAAAAAAAGCAGTTACAGTTTTTTTAGTAATTAAAAAAAACTATTTGTTTACCTCATGTCTACCCAGAAAGTAGGCATTTTTGAATACCAGCTTGGGTCCTGAACCATTTGCTGTTGACTTATTCGCTTGTACACTTAATGTTAAGTGATTTTTCAACAAATCAGCAAATATTTCGTGACGTATAATATCGTTTTGTTTGAGTATAGAAAATTTTGATTCATCAGCCTCAAATTCACTGGGATTTATTTCCAAGTGGACCTTAAAGAAATGGAAAATTATGTTTTATATTATAATATATAGAGAAAATAAATGCTAAAATGTTAAAGGTGGTATATATATGTATATATATATATATATATATATATATATATATTCAGTAAACTTTTTCTCAGGAAAATTTTTACCTTCCCGTGGTTGGGATTTATATGTATAAAACAATTTAGCATTAAACTTAGGTTTAAGATAGTTATAATATAGCTTCTATTGTGGATATTCATTTTATTCAAGTTTGGATTTAATTTTGGAGTTTTATTTCATCTCAGTTTAGACTTAATCTTTGCTCTTTCTTTAGTTCCATATTAGGTTTTAGTTGTGGGCCTTTATTTAATACTAATTTAACTTTAAGTCAGAGCAACATAATTGAGGAGAGAATAGGCGGCTCTCCTCAATTATGTTGCTATAGAACAACAGTTTTCAAATGTGGGTCCACGACCCTGTCTGTGCAAATATGTTAATGGGGTCGCGAAAACCATTTATTTAAAGTTACAATTTAAAGATTTTTTTATTTAAAAGTCAATAATACAAATTGACTTCTTTTTAAATTAATTGATAAATTCATATTGGGGTTAAAAGTAAACAAGATTGTAATTATATCTGATTTTCTAAATAATTGGGACAAGCTTTACAACATTTTGAATAATATAAAAAAGCTTTTTTTAATAACACGCTCTTACTGTGAAAAATCACTCCAGAAATGACATAGTGTAGGTTATAGGCCTTCTTGAGGACATCATAAATCAGTTTTAAAAGTTCGCAATACACCATCATAATTTCGAGTTATTCGTAAAAAAATGTTTTTGGGTAGGTTCTTTTATAAATGTATTTTTAATTCTGTTATTTTTTGTTTATTTTTCCTTTTTAAACTTCTTTGGAAAGTAGAAGAAACAGGCTATCCAACCATATGCATTTGGTTTGTTTTGGTAAAATATTAAAAGCAAATTGTGAAACAACTTCTAGAAAAAATAAAATTTGTCCACAATTTTTCGAGTTTAACAACGATTTATTACAATTTTTATTTATAAAAGCCTATGCAACGATGCAATAATTTTAGGGGCATTTTTGTTGTGAACATAATCAATTTTAATATTAATAAATTGGACAAAAACTGTGGAACTTATTCGATTTTATCTGTAATAGCTTATTAAACCTTTCTATACATTTTTAATTTTATCTTCAAAAAGTAAAAACCAAGTAAGAAATATATAAAAATATTTTGTCTTAAAATATATAAAGAATTTTTAATAAAGTTTAGAAAATGCTTAATAAATTTTTGAGTCTCTAAGCAATTTTATATGGGGATATCTCGATTTATTCTAAACAAAATAGCATTTCAAACTTTATAAACAAATATGTGTAGTCTTTTAGAAAAAAATCATAAAAATTTTTACATCAAAGTCAAAATTTCGAAAAAGAAAAGGGAAATAAATTTAAAAATGGTGAATAATTCATTATTTAATTTTTGTGTATGCATATATGAATCAACCATTTTTTTCTGATGTACTATTTTAATCGAATAATACTGGCATAAAATATTAACAATTACTAAAATGTAAATTCTGCATCGAAAAAATTTGTTTTCTTCAAAAATAAAAAACTTCGCATTTAAACCTTTTGTCTACGTTTGAACACTGTTTGATACATATTTGATATCAAACATATTCATGTTTCAAACTTTTGACTTGGTATTTATTTATTACACAAATTTGTGGTGGGTCGTTCTCGATTTGTAATGTCTCAAGGTGGTCGTGAAGGTGTTGCTTGTGAGATGACAGCAATTTTGCTCAGAACTCTTTCAATTAAAGCTGACACACAAAATAACCTACCACAGGGAGTTATAATTGATGGGAGGACTAGTGTTCGTAATTAAATGAAATATAAGCTGATAGATCCGCCATTTTTCCCACACTCGACCCATTCCTGAAAACTATGACCACTCTTCAGGTACAGGAGACTTTGACATAATCAATGTTAAGGGGTATCCTGTCAGCATAGTTTTCATTTAAAAATTTTCTTGCAAGGCGTTAATGAAAAAATACTTGAGCGAGTTCAATGATATTGCAATTACCGAACGATACCTGTGATATTCTCATTTCCGGACAGATGGACGACTTTGACTTTGATACACGATGTTTGAGCTTCCCAAAAATCATGCTATTTTAAGATAAAAATTGGTGTGTCACAAGGAAAAGAAATATTATCAACTGCCACCGTGAACGGATTTTTTGTGGAACTTTAATTCATTGCTCTTCCTATTCCTTATTATCAACTGCCACCGTGAACGGATTTTTTGTGGAACTTTAATTCATTGCTCTTCCTATTCCTTAGCTTTCACGATATGTGCATCTATCTAGCACTTCAGTCAACTAATTTGCACCGGTTCTTTTTTCTTTTAACTGGTTTTCGATTTTCCGAAGCCTCTACATAAGCTAGGAACTTCGTTTTTTCAAAGAAGATTCGGAACTTTTTTCTGAATTTTTATGCTGAAATTAACTAAATCGGTCCAATAATAGCCGAGATATCGGACAAAACGTATTTTTGACTTTTTAAAGTCCTTGTTTAAGCTACGGACTTCGTTTTTATATAGATCGATCACAAATATTTTTCTCGAATTTCGGTTTTTTGAATTAACCAAATTGGTTCATAAACAACCGGCCCAAAAACTGAAAATATCTGTTAATAATATACACACAAAAATTTATATTAAGCATTGTAATGACAATTAGTGTTGTTGTTTTTTTGTATAAGCAAGCAGTTTAGTTGACAACAGCAGTTTATAATGATTATTAGTGTGTTTTTGTTTTCCAGTTTGTCAGTCAGTCAGTTTGTATATATATATTAAAAATATATATAAATTTATGTATGCTAATACGTTGTTGTTGTATTTTTTTTTTTTTTTTAAGTAATCGTTGCTTGTGGAACAAAATTATGTATAATTTTTTTTAAGTATAAATATGAAAATATTAAGGCATACTATTTCGTTTTGTTTGTTGTTAAAGTGGTGAAAGGTATAAAAGATTCGGCACAGACGAATATATCGCTCTAACTTATTTTAGATATAATGGTTCGAAATTTATATGTCCACCTTTGGCCTTTCAACTTTTGATATAAATAAACTTTATACATAACATTAGAAGGGCAAAAACTGTGCCCTTAATATGAAACTTAAACCAGAGATATTATTAGCAATTAAACAAGTACACCTTTGTGAAATTTTTATGATTTAAGAAACACTTCCAATAGCCAATGTCTGTAGTGAATTTCATTGAAATCGGATACGTCAAACCGGAAAATTGCTCTTTCCTTTCCGTTTTGATATGGAATCACCTATATGTATTTCAGGGAAAAATATTCCACATCAGGCAAACTGTTACAAGAAATTGGATCACTCAAAATTGGACAATTATAGAATTACGTAATTTAATTTGTAACATTCTACAATATAAAAAAGGTATATTTAAGGATATGAATTCTAAAACTGGATATGACGGCATTAGATAGCTATTATGTATTATTAAAAGATTACAGGCTGTGTGAAGCAAACGACTAGAAACTAATTGGTTCTTAATAAGTGTGGACTTAAGTAATGATGTGTCAAGAAAATTGAAGGTACATTTCTGGATATAGGCCTTAAACTGCTATAGAATAATCTCCATCACTCTGTTGTGAAATCAACAAATGTAATTCTCTATATCAACAGGTTTAAAATAGATACGATTCTAATTCAAGAACCTTGGAACACATGCAAAGAGAAAAACTCTTGATTTTTTTTTTCTGTACAAGTTCAACAAAAAATTGGGCTCATATTTTAGCCAAAAGTATTAGTATTAAAGCGTATTCTTTATTTAAAAATGAAAACTAAATAGCAGTTGATTTAAATGGTAATGTGGGGATATGTCTAGTGGATCCATGAAGTTTTGCTCACGATGAAGAGCTAACAAATTACTCGAAATAAAATAACATAGATTTAGTAATGATGCTAAAATTCATTACCTTCTGTGGGGCAGTACGGATATGAATGAACGTGGACTTGCCTTAATAGATTTTATAATAGATAACAAGTTGTTAATCGCAAATAAAGGCAAATAACCTACATTTGAGACTAGAAATTGACGTGAACTTTTAGATCTAATGAAGTTGTAGATCTAAAAGACTGGCTTTCGTTCAAAAGCTGAAAAAGTAATAAAACTATTAAGGATAAAACTAATGTCAAAAAAATGCACATGCCTAGTAATGTGAAAAGATCAGATAAACATAAACAGAGTCCATTAATGAAACGTTAGAACATCAGAGCACACTTTCCAGTATGCCAGCCTAATTCAGCTGGTAACCCGCAGCTAATTCTGATTCAGGAGACAGAAAATTTTGACATAGATCATGAATTTATCATTGTTCATAAGATCAATAAGAACCTTTGGACCTTACAAATCACTGTTGGTACATGGAATGTATGCAATTGTGTTGCAAAAGTCGATTGTACTTATAGGGGAACAGCTGGAAATACTTTATAATGCGTCTTTACATTATTCCTATGTTCTGATTAACTGGCGGAAAGTAAAGATTCTTATCCTTCTTATTTTCTGCTAAAGGCTCTTGAGAGGATTTTAGATGTGCATATAAGAGAAAGAATGCTGGAATTCTCCCCTGATCAACACGCTTATATTAAATGCAAATCAGTTGAAACGGCATTACATAGCTAAAAAATAGGTTTGTGACTGTGGGTTTATACAGATGGTGAAAGGATGGGGTGCACCATGGTACAGTCGTCCGCACATGTAATTACCTCTACTTCTAGAGGAGGTGCGGGGAGTTTAGAATGCTAGTAGTTAAACAGGAATGGCGATAAGATTCCGCCTTGAGGAACTTCTGTTTAATTATACGACACTGCTGGTTAAGGCTTTGATAACCTTGTTCCTATATCGCAATTTGTGTCTGATTGCAGTAGCATGAGCTGAGAAGGTAAACAGGCTGTCAAAGGTGTCCTTTATAATCTTCGTGTGGTTCACTGTCGGAATTTGTACTCCATCGCTAAAGACGCCAAGCTCGAGTTTTACCTCTTTAATCCAGGTGGTGAAGAATGTTGCTGATGACTTCGTTGGTAAATATTTCAGGTTACGCTCTGTGCAGTAATTATGGAACTGATTGAGATAACCATTCACCATTTAGAGTGGTAGTAGTTAAACAGGAGTGGCAAAAAGATTGCGCCTTGAGGAAGTTCTGTTTAATTCTACGGGTTTTTGATCTTTTGTTCCTAAGGTTAGGTTAGGTAAAAAAGGCGGCGTCTTCACGCCTCCACACAGAGACCATTCGGTCCATTGTGATGCCTTTATAAATACCAAAGAATGGCTAAGAGATAAAGAGAGACCTTAGTAAAATAAGGCAATAGAGTAAAAAGAAAAATAAAAGAAAAATGTAGAACCTAAGACCCATCAATCGAAAACGATTACGCCTTAGCCACTTTATCTCCATTACGAACCCTATAAAGTTACTAAGTCTTTTGCCTGTAACCTACTCTAGTTCGTGTAGCATGAGGCTTCCAAGCCACTTCAGTCTACTACGCTGAATCCCTCTAGCTCCTCCACATCATCGCACGTTCTACAAAAGTCTGACATGTCAATATCCCACTTACTAGTCTAGTGACCAGTAATCATACCCACAATGACCCTTAGATTCCTACGACTCGTGCCCAGAAGATGTTTCGAATCTGCTAATTTAAGACTAGGCCATTACGCTCTAAATACCTTGCAGTCCGTTCTCCAAGCATGATTCGTTCTTCCTAAAGCCCATTCCCTTTTGTCCCTAAACTCCACGAGCGACTGACGACCAGATAGTTCTGGATCTATCACTTCATGTTTTTGGGAATTGTGAACTAACTGCAAGATGTCCTAGAAGAGTGGTTAAAAGTGGTGTTGTCTGCAAACTTAATCGCGACCCTGTCATCCTTCTAATCCTTCCTAATTCAATTCAGTCGTCGGGCTTGTTACAGCAGATCTCATCACGCTCATTTGCTAGCGCTGCTGCTTCAGCTGGGAAATGTGGCTTCACAACGGATATTATACCATCTGGTATGAAGCATGCTTTTGTGATGGTTTTAAGAAATTTTCTCTCGGCGCTGTAAATATTATAGAGTAACGGTAAATATCTGAAGAGGCGATAGAAATAAAATTTTCCATCATTCTTTATCAAACTTTCAAATCAATAAAAGGTTGTGGACCCTTCCGCGAAATAATGGTAGTAATAGTGAATAATTTTTGAGTTAAATTGTGCTTAAATTAAATACTTATATAAAAATGTCATTCAAAATGTAAATAGAAAAGAAAAAATTTTGAAGACTGTAAGTTTAAAATTGAGGCATATTTCCAGATGAATGTGGAATGGTATGTGGAATGCTATTCGAGACGCCGAAGATAAAGATGTATATAGAATTCGGGATAATGCAGAACTTATTTTAACAGAATTTTGAATGTAATGTCATATATAGCGAGCATGTACCAAAAACCTAAAGCAAGCACTTCAAAACAAACAAAAGGAACACTGAAAGAAAGCTATGAATGATAAACTCAAAGCTCTGTTAGAGAATGGTACTTGGGTCGTCATAAACCTTCCTAAGGAACAGAAAGCGGTGTTTTAAAATTAGAGATTCTAATGATACAAAACAACATTAGTAATAAAAGGGCATTCGCAACGTTATGGTATTGATTATGAAGAAACATTTTATCGAGTGGTTAGATACTCCTCAATACGTCTTCTACTAAGTCGACCAGTGAAACACGATTTAGATAGAGATAAAATGGATGTTATCACAGCATTATTGCAAAGTGAACTTGAAGATGCGAATTACAAGAAGATTCCTGAAGACTTTAATTAAGATAAGAAAAATGTATGTAAACTCAAGGAATCTTTATACGGTTTAAAACAAGCTAGTAGAGTTTGGAATAAAAAACTTGATAGCACGTTAAAGCAGATGGGTCTTACTCAACACAAAACGGAATCTTGTATTTATTACAAGTTAAAAAACAAGGATAAAACTTACGTTGCAATATATATCAATGACATTTTTACAAATAACAGTGAAACAAAATCATACATAACAAGTTTGAGTGCTATATTCGACAGTGCCGAATCTTATATACCCGTCACCCCTGTTGAGCTATTATATGAAAATGCTACATTTTAATATAAATGTTTTTAATATTTAATCAACATTTTTAGAATTTAGACATTGAATGTAAAATATAAATTAATCAAAAATACATATATTGGATTTAATTACAAATATATTTATCTATAATATATCTACCTAAAAACTTTAAATATATTTTCATATAACGTTGAATAGATTTAATAAATAAATAACAAATTTAATACTTTGAAATTTTACAAAATTTCGCATATGTTTAAATAGAAAAGTTCTAGAAAAAATTTCTGATCCTCTAATTATCGTAAATATCGCCATTAGAGAGAAGAGAAATACGTCAACAATTTTAAACAGAATGCATTATTAGAATGTAAAATAAACGAAGTACTAATGGTAAATAATTCCAACATCATGCCACTCTAACAACAGGATCTCTAAAAATAGCTACACTTAATCCTAGGTATAAAAATCTGAGGATTCTTACTGGAGTGAGAAAAGCAAACCTGAGAATAAAGTAGTGAAGGGAGACCATTTTTAATGATTATGAAAAAAGATGCAAGTTACGATATAGAATAAAATGAGGAAACATTTAGCATATTCTGAAATATGTATCCATCTATAAATATAGCGCACCCTGACTACCTCTAAGCCACTTTATTCCCATTACGAACTCCATAAGGTTGCCGAGTTCTTCACCCGCAACCTCCTCTAGTTCGTGCAGAATATAGCTCCCAAACCACCTTATTCTACTTCGCTGAAGCCCTACTCAGTGACAGAGTATATGCTCCACTGTCTCTAACTCCTCCACATCATCGCATGTCCTGCAAAAGTCTGACGCGCCAGTGTCCCACTTACTGGTCATATTCCCTATTGCGAGGTGACTAGTAATCAACAATGATCCATTCCCTTATGGCCATGAAATATGACTCAATCGTAATCTTAGCCGATACCTACACAAAAGACCTGTCCAACTACCGAGCCCTTACGAACTAGCTCATCAGCTATTTCATTGCCGAGAATATAGCAGTGACCAGGAACCCAACAAAGTCTTGTTCTATAGGCATCCATTAGCCTCCTAAATTCCTTCCTACACTCCAGCACTAACCTGGACCTGACACAGTAACTTGTCATTGCCATCAGTGCTGCCTGACTATCCACATAGATAGTTACCTCAATGTCCCTTTCAACATTCTCCTCCAGTAATCCTAGAGCCTTGTAAATGCCTAGAATTTCTGTCTGGAAAACGCTGCAACTATCAGACAATCTATAAGATCGTTTGATATGTGTTCCCATGAAGTAAACACCCGCACCATCTTTCATCTTCGAGCAATCCGTGAAGATAGCACACCCTCCGTGGAGCTTCTCTGCTCCAATCCAGAGGTCCCTACTAGGGATTTCAATAACGGGATTTCACAATGCGATTTAATCTTGCAGAAACATAAGCAGTAGTGTCATATATTACTTTAAAACCATAAAAAATCTGAGCGAGTCTATATTTGATTTGAACTGGTAAATAAATATTACTTGAATTCGACGTAAAATTATCTTCAGCTATGAATGTGATCAATATACTTTTCAAACTTAAGACGTTGATCAATAAAAATACCCAAAATACCCAAACATTTCATATGATCAACAAACAAAATCCTATTCTGGCCAATACGAATATTGAAGACTGGAAAATGATAAACAGTATTGCAAAAGATCATAGCTTTTATCTTAGAGCTATTAATAATTAGTGAGTTTATAATAGAAAATTGTAAGACACAACTCAGTCTATAATTAATATTGGATTCAAGTAAATCACAGTTATTATGATGACTACCAAAAAGAAGAAAAATACCATATGCAAACAAAAATGACTTACAATAACCAGTATCAACATATTGGGGTAGGTCACTGACATGCATTATGAATAGAAGAGGAACTAAAACAAAACCCCGTGGAACCCCAGAGGACAGAGAAAGCATTCCAGAATTATTACCCTCAAAATAAACAAATTGAAATCTAATAAATAAGCTTGCATACAAACATAGCTAGCTAGCTTACTAATCATAACGGAATAACTAATCGAATTAAATGCCTTCGATAAGTCAAGGCCTACTATATGATAAATTACACCATTCTATTTGTACATCAAAGTTCGGGGAGGAGTCTTATATGGGACCTGGGGTCTATTGTTGTTGTATTAGGAGTATCTTATATTACTATGACACATATGTGTACTTCATATTTATATTTACTGGAAGTGGGCTTTATATGGGATCTATGGTTAATTATAGGCCGATTGTGATAAAGTTTGGCGCTATGATTTATATATATATATATATATATATATATATATATATATATATATATATATATAAAACTTAATTGTGTCAAATATTAACTTAAAACTAACATTTGTATGTTTTTCGGAATTGGAGTTTACATGGGAGCTATAGTCAATTATAGACCGATCTTCATGAAATTTGGCATATAGATTTTTACCTATATAAAACCTATGTATGTTAAATTTCATTTAAATTTCATTTAAATATAGCTAGCTTACTAATCATAACGGAATAACTAATCGAATTAAATGCCTTCGATAAGTCAAGGCCTACTATATGATAAATTACACCATTCTATTTGTACATCAAAGTTCGGGGAGGAGTCTTATATGGGACCTGGGGTCTATTGTTGTTGTATTAGGAGTATTTTATATTACTATGACACATATGTGTACTTCATATTTATATTTACTGGAAGTGGGCTTTATATGGGATCTATGGTTAATTATAGGCCGATTGTGATAAAGTTTGGCGCTATGATTTATATATATATATATATATATATATATATAAAACTTAATTGTGTCAAATATTAACTTAAAACTAACATTTGTATGTTTTTAGGAATTGGAGTTTACATGGGAGCTATAGTCAATTATAGACCGATCTTCATGAAATTTGGCATATAGATTTTTACCTATATAAAACCTATGTATGTTAAATTTCATTTAAATATTGCTATATTTAAGATATCTATAATCGTTAAACCCTTATTCAGGGGGACATTTGGGTCGATCATAACCAATTTCAATAGGCTTCGTTATTATTATTATAGAGAGCAGTACATCCATCCAAGTCGCAGGCAACATCATTACCATCGGGCATAATAAATTTGGCTTTCACCTTATCAGCATTAAGTATTTAAAATGTAGAAATAATTTGTTCCTGTACCAATTTACGGCAAAGGGCATTAAGATTGGAAGCAGCATAAGAGTAATGGACGTTCAAATTTCTCTAGAAATCACTCACTTTCGATGATATATCCTTAAAGTTACGGCTCATTACACTGTCACGAATAGATACATTATTGAACTTTACAATAATAAGTCGCCTGTTAATCATATAAGAAACACAGTCAATGTCATGATCAATAATTTCTACACCATAGAATGAGCACAAAGATATAATAGTTGATGATAGGTTAGTCAATCCCGAGGATAGTCCACTTAAGACAATGTCTCCACGATTAAGCCTACGATGAAGGACATTGTTTTCTTGGTTAAAATTTTGATCTTTGCTGTAGTCAAAGAATCCATACTGTCAATTAACTTACTGCAGGTAGTTATGTCGTATGTCATTTGTTTAATACAAGCGGATATTTCACTCTTGAATTCAAAGAGTATTTCAGTTATAGTGTTCTTAAAAGCACGATACTACTGGCCAGATTTAATAAATTCATTGAAACTATTTTTCAAATCACGAACTTCATCACAAAGGGTGCTGTCACCACTAGAACTACTAAGACAAGCACCACAACTAAATGAAAAGGAAGGTTTATTTTTAATCAAAAACATCGGCACAATGCAAATGCAGCCACAACTTGCAGGAACTGCACTTAATACTGCCATAGGTTTTAGCAATAGTTTCATTGCAAAATACAGATTTTGTAGGATTAAGAGTTTTAAATTCAGCACAAAACAGCAAAACAACACAACTACCAACAGCTGCAATAATTTTAGATAGTGAATTCTTATTCACAAAATAGTTAAATGTGAAGTATTTAATTATTTTTTTGTGCAAAAAACTTTAAATATTGAAAACAACCAAGATATTTTTAATAAAAGCATTTAGTTAAGTTTTAATTTAATAACAAAAGACAACTCAGTTACACACGCGTTCTACTTTTTTTACGAAAATTCAAAAAATATTTACAACAGATTTGTACAAAAATGAATTCTGAAGCTTATATAGAAGCTTTACAAAGTCGAAAAATGTAATTTTGTTTACCGATTTTTGTTTTCTGTGCAAAAACGAAATCGCTCGCTTATATAGGGGCTTAGAAAAATCGAAAACAAATACGTTTTTAGAGGCCTTTTCAGTTTATTGACGATAACTCGACCAATAATGAACCGATTTTGCTGATTTTTATTAGCGTCATTCTAAGAAATATTTATTATATGTGTAAAACATATACATCCGATATCTGGGGCTTTCTAAAAACTAATTTCAACAGACAGACGAACATCGTTATATCGACTTCCCTATCAGTAAGGAACTAGAAAATATATACTTTTTGGGATCTTAGATGAATGTTGTCGAAATTACAAACGGAATGAAAAACTGATAAATACCTTTTACACCTTTGATGAAGGATATCAGAAGGTATTATTATAACAAAAACATATTTTAATAAACCAATATTTAAGCTTATGTACTAGAGTATCAAAAACAAACACTGTCGGTTTCGGTATTTTTCTAATTTTCGGTTTTCTTCAAAACCGGTGTTTTGAAATAAATCGAACTATTCACTGTGTACAAAAAAATTTAAACGTTTAAATTTTTGCTTTATAACGTTTGTTGTATGTATATGCCTCAAACTCCGATCAGTTAAAATGTATTGAGCCTTATTCAACAAATACATAAAGCATACTAAAAGCTACACACAATAAAGCAAAAAAGTTGCCGAATATATAGTAAAAGTTTTGCAGAAATGCTTACAAGTTTTATTAAAACCAATAAGAAATTATTTAAAATTTAAAATTTTCTTTCATTAAAAAATATACCAATAGTTATATTGATATAACTTTTTTAACTACATATTTTCAAATACCAGTATTAGGAATAAAATATTAAAGAAAGTTTATTAAATAAGATAAATCAAATAGGTAAGAACAAATTCAAATAAAAAAAAATAAAAAACTAAAGTTATAATGTGAATAAAAAAATTTAATTTTGAAATTATGGACATCAAAATTTATTATTTTTGTAGAGTAAAACTTGTATGCATATATAAATTTAGGCTTTTGTTAAAAAAAATTACAAAAAAATATTTTCTAAAATGAGATTTTTCGGTTAAACCGAAAACCGATTTTCTCTATTAGTTACAGATAGATACATTTAACTATTTATATAATGGATTTCAAATATGTACATATCTACTTAAAACGCGATCAACCAAAATTTTTATATAGTAAATACATAATACAATAACAAAATTTATTTCTGAGTTTAACTTACTTGTGAAAAGACAGCTGTGCCACCACTCTTTCGATTACTGGCTAGCAATAGACTGGGAGTATTCCAGGTTTCTTCGGTGCCCAAAACTTTAACATCTAGCTGGTGCATATCACCTTTCAAATCCTTGAGTTCAATGGACCTTGGTGGACACACTAGAGCTCTAAGCGTTGTGTATGTTTTGGTGTTTTTTTTTATATTTTTTTACATATATAGTTTTGGAAAGGTACCACATACATATACGAAAAAAATTTCCGCACATACATACACGCACGCATTGTTTTTAAATTTGGTTTTAAATATTTTAGATTTTAGATTTTTTTATACACATTTAGAGAAAAACACAACAGCCAGCGAGCAAGTAACGTATGTTAGTAGTTTAAAAATAAATATAAAAAAAATATATGAAGGTAGAAAAAAATATTGAAATGGCAAATATATGAATGTATCGAAAATAAATTACAAACAAATATTAAATGTAAAATACTATCAATATACTCAAGTATAAAAAAGAATAAAATTATTTAAATTTTAATAAATATTAAAGCTTAAGTTAATTTAAATGAAATAAAATAGTTATAACAAAAAAATAAACAAGCTTAAAAGTGTCTGGCCTTACAAAAACTAATTAAAAGTGAAATTTATAAAAAGTTGAATTTTATTTGCAAACCATTCATGCTGTGGTGCATGTAGTGAAGAAATAATTTCGTATTTCTTACAACAATTTCGAATATTATTTGGTTAAGTGTGAAAATTTCAAGGGTTAAAAGACAAACTAATTAATTAATTAAACATTTACAAATTTTGATTTGCTCACAAATTTGTTATTTACATACATACAAACCAAATTGTTAGTAATTTCAGGTATTTGATTGGATTTTTTTTTTCATGTTTAATAAACTACTTTTTTAATAGGTCATCTAACAATTAGAACAATTATTGAAATGTTTTTACTTACGATTTACGACTGTTTGTATAAGCCGAGTCATCACTGTCTGTTGAAAAGTTCTTCTTTACCGGTGAAGGTTGATAACAGAATATATGATGCATCATTTTAACTTTTTGCCATTTATCATAAGAAAATTGTACCAATTCATGTTCACGCACCTAAAAAATATCATAAGTAAAAGGGTTAATGGAAATTATAATTTCAATTTAACAATACTTAAGTAAATTTGGAAATAAAATTTTGCATACTTTTAGGTGCATGTGTAAAATATATTTAAATTTTTGGCCGCAAAATATTAAGGCCTAAAAGTATCGAAATGATAGGATATTGTGTGCTTGTTTATCTTTGCAAGAAATAAAATTGGTTAAAATATTTTAATACATATATCAAGGTGCTTTGTTAAATTAAAATGGATTATCTCATATCATATCACCCCTTTGCGTTAAAATTGTAATAACTCGAAATTTTTAATTTGAAAACAGTTATTATTATTTTTTTTTTGAACAAAACTAAAAGTTATTTTACGATTTTTATTTTTTCAAACAGAAATAAAAGTTATTTACACAGAAGACATTTTTACATTTCTGGAATGTATTTTAACACACATACATACAAATTTTATAATGATGTCTATTCTTGGACATTTCTAAAATGGAATTTACCGTTTTTAGAAGAGAGAGAATCGCGTTAAATTTCTCACGTTTATTGCACTTTAAAAATATATGGTAAACAAAAACAATTTTTTAAACTTTGTTTTTGTTTTAATGGAAAATTTCACTTCTTCGATGCGTTTTCAAGAATAGACACCAATATTTATTTTCATAAATATTTATATAATATAATATTTATTTTCATAAATATTATAAAATTTTACATAACGATAATTTACGAAATTTTGCGAAAATTTTAGTTTATTTTTATTATATCTAATTGCGGAATCTAAATAAAAATAGTTATATGCACATATATTACAATGAATGCATTAAAATGTTAATGTTCCTGGAAAAATCTGTAAAAAGGAATGTCTGAAATTGTCCGTAATTTTGAAACAATTGTAGCATATGCAATATTTTCATAATAATTCATTGTTCTGCCTCCAATGCACAGTGGGGCGGAACCGAAATTTTTTGGAAATAAATCTGTAACTTCTATTTGGCTAGTTGAATTTACATAAGATTTCACAGTGTACAATTTTAAGTTTAGAACGGGGAACCCAACAGTACCTTCAGGAACTATGGGGGCTCAAAGTAGGGTACCTCTGACATAGAAATTTTTTAAACGCAAGCCAAATTTTTATTTCTTGCTTGATTTCAAAGACTTTTATATCCTCTTAAAGCTCTTGATATCACCTAGGGAAAACATGTTTGCATGTACTATTTCTTTCTTATAGTTTTCTAGTTATTTGCATTTGAAATTTCAACTGTCTCAACTTTGCATGATCTTGGTCCAGAGTTTTTTTTTTCATATATAACGCAACATTTCCAACCAATTTAGCAGAATTTTCCATAATTATTTAAAGAACAAAATTATCTATTGAGTGCAAGAAATTCGAAGTCGATATCTTTTCTAGCCCAACCATAAACGATTTTGAATTTGAAAATTGTAAAAAATAGTGTCTACACTATTTTTCCGCTAAAATAAAATTCTCCTTAAGAATATATGTATATAATATAAGATTTTAGACTTTTCTGAAAGGTATCTTCATGGAGATGAAATCAAAATTTAAAACAAGCCCATATCGGCCGAACTTAACCTATTTTGTATCGAAATTTTGACTTTAGCCTTATATATTCTAAAATAAGAAAACGGATTGCAGTTTTGAAAACTCTGATGTGTTCCAAAGAGTTTGCCAATGGCTTCTTCCAGACCTGCGATATATGTGCTTTATGGGAAAAATTCAAAATTAAATAGTTTTTCAGCATCTTATTTATTGCTTTCAACTCTAGTCTTGGAATTGCAGTATTTTAATTTAACTCGATTGTACTTGTAAATTATTTATTTGTTTATAAATTTGTTGGTAAAATCTGCAGTTTAATTTATGTCCGAAGTAATCTTTTGGTTTATAAATGTGAATCATCAAATGTTAATTGGTCTTAAGCACTTATTTTAATGACGAGTTGTTTCTCTTAAGTGAACCCATGCACTTCAATGACACGCCAATGTTAAAATAATACGTGTTTCACCTGAAATTGAACCAATGCACTGGTTCATCATCACGTGAACTCATGCATTTACTACTTCTTTTGCATGTATTTTTTCTGGGTATGTAGTATTGTTATTTTGTTCATATAGGCTTTATATTACAAATTAATAAATAGCAAAATAATAAAATCTCAAATTCAAAAAAAAAAAAAGTTGAAAAAGTCAAATTAGAAAAAACGGCAGGGTGGGTGTAGTCTAGGACTAGTAAATTCCATAAATCTGCAATCGGAGATATATAATTTTGAAAATTTGTTTTTTTTCCATATGGAAAAATTTGCATATGCGTACGGATACAATCTGAGATCGGAGATATGGAAAAATTTGCATATGCGTACGGATACAATCTGAGATCGGAGATATATAATTTGGAAATATATGGGTTTTCACAATGAACATATGGAAAAGTATGGCATATTCAAGTAGCTCCAATGGGTACTGGGAGCTAACCAGTAGATACCAGAAATGTTTGTTCTATGTCCAGATTTAATCTGCGACCGGAAATAATTTTGAAAAATGTGTTTTTCACTATGATAAAATAGAAAGAAATGGAATTTTCAAGTGGCTCCAATTAATATTGGGAACTGACATAAATCGTGTCAGCGGCAGAGCAGGAGTAACCTAGGAGAAGTAGGTTCCAGAAATATATGTTCTATGTTCAGATTGAATCGAAGATTGATTGATTGCAAGTATAAGTGACTTATCTAGAAGCAATTTAAAGTTAGTATGTACTTTCCTTCCTTATAAGAACAGGTAGGTTTGGGTCAGCAGTAGTACAGCATAAGAAAATACCAAAAGCGAAATTACTTACTACAGGATAACACAATGGGATCAAGATTACTATAGACCCAATTGAAACCTAATCTAAACAGAAATCGCCAACATTGATTTATTACCACCAATTAGAAATTTTTGGAATTGTTAATTTTAGTATTAGTCAATTTTGTACAATTTTTAAATGTTCAGTCCTCAGAATTCTGACTAAAACTTGTAAATCTGACTAGTACTAGATTAAAGTTATAGAAATAAAAACAGTAATACTTGAAAAAGCGTAACCCATTCTACAGGAAGTATTTTCACAGCTGAATTAGCTGTCTACTTGTTAACTAAGTTTTAGGCAGATGTGTTTAAATAAAATATACATAAGCTACAATTTTTGTAATAATTCCTGCAGCCATTAATTTTAAATATTTTTTCTTGATCAGAATATGTTCGAGAAATATATCAGATTGAGTTTTTAAAATCGGTTGGTTTGTACGCTTATACTGTACAACAATTTTTAATTTTAATTTGAATATTATAAGAAAGAATCAATTGAGTAATTTCAGGCTAAGTAATTGGATTTTAGTGTAACAAAAAGCTAAACTAAGGCAACGAATAAATCGAAACATGGTTCAAAAAAGAAAAAGTCACAAAAATGAATTTCAAGCCCATAAAATTGGAGAAACTCCAAAGACTCAACTTTGTTGAATTTTATTTTTTTTCTGACATGTTAATCTCACTAGTACTGCAACAGAGCAATTAATTGAATTAATTTAAACGTTTTGAATTAAGTCTATTGATAAAGTCGACACTTATACATCGTAAAGGAGCATTTTTTACCCTTCTAAACTTTTTTCGATTTTTTTTAACAAAAATTTGCGAATTGTGAAAAAAAAATTGTATTTTTCCAACACAATTTTTTAATATCTTTGATAATTTGAATTCAATTTTTTCTTTTTGGTATTTTACTAAACCAAATCAATTTGATTTCGAGGTACGTTGTAATATGTGGTGCAACTTCATTCATTTTCTATATAACGGTTGATCTCTCTCTTTAAGGAAATGGAAAATTCTTATGTTTTCGTTAAATCCTCTCAGTTTTTATAATAGCTAACAAATTTCACGATTTCTAAATAGCACTTAAAGTAGACATTTCAGCAAATAATGTTTTTAATAGGTGATATAAAAAGTATTCGCGTTTTTTTTTTTTTTTTTTTTTTTGTCACTAAACGGTGTTAACGCCCATATATCAGTTAAAACTAATTCGATTGTGCCAAACAAAAAATTTTTTGAAAGGTGACATTTTAGGTTACACTTTTGGTGAAGACAGTTATTCGAAAATGAGTAAAATATTTTCCGCTAACCCAGGATTTGAAGTAGTTTGTGGAGGTTCACCAGTCGTTGACAATGATTTTTTTCATTTTTCGTGATCCGTAAAAAAATAGTTTGATTTGCGTTTCAGCAGCGCTTCAATAATGGTAATTCGGTCAATCAAATTTCTTTTCGTTAATTCATGTGACACCCAAACATCGAGATTCTCTCAGTAGGCAGCCTTTTTTAAATGATTCCAAATTGTCATGTGATTATCCGTTATCTTCTGGTAGCTTGCGTGCTGGTCTTGCCCAACTAGTTTCAAAATTTCATTCATTTTTTCAGTGACTTGTCGACCAGAGCGAGGTGTATCTCTGACATCGTAATTTCCGGAAAGGAATCGAGCAAACCACTCCTGGGTCCGGCGTTTACTCACAGTAATCTCATCGCTTTTTTTTATATTAAAAATTATAACATAGCGTATTTTTCACATATTTCACTCATTTTCAAATCAATAAGAATTAAAGAATTGTCTCCACCAAAAATGTAATCTGAAATGTCATCTTTCAAACATGTGTCTGTGTTACCCTATATGTGGGCATCAACACCATTTAGTAAAAAAAACGCAAAATTATTGAATATTTCTTGAAAAATTTCAATTTTAGCATAAAAATGTAAAACTTGCTCTAAATTTGCTCTCTTCTCATAACCGTAAACTATATTTGTAGTCTTTTGGCCTAAAGAATTAAATGTATTGGCTTTAATTAATTAAAAAAACTTTAATGTATTTACTCTAATTCCACGGTATTCTAACTTTCAAAATGTTTTTTTTTTTTTTTTTTTTTTGCGACGGAATAAATTAAAAATATTTTTTATATTTTATATTATCTACTATTGAAAAACGAATTAAATTGTAATTTAATTGTTCAAAATTTCACAAAAACGTCACAGATTATGTTTGCCAGCAAATTTACTTAGTAAGATCCACTTGAAATTTCAAAAATTACCACATATTAGTGCCGAGTACTTGTCAAATTTGACCTTGACTAAAAACCAGCGTTGCCGCTTTCGTCCGATTAGACCAAAATTGGTAGATTTTTTTATATTTTCTAGGTTTAGAAGTTTGGTTAGTTTGTTTCAGTTATTTATGTTTTTGGTAGAATGTTCTATAACTTACATAATAATTTACAATTAATTAACATTTTTATATAGTTCGTATAAGTAAAAAAAAAGAAATTGTATTTATTTTTTGAATATAAAATCATCTCAAAATAAATTTTTTACTATAGTACTCAAAGTAGCAAAACAAACCTTGAAGTCTTTATAGGGTCGGAAGAGAAGGATGATTTTTATAAATTTCAAAAATAATCAGTATCTATCAACAACAAAAGAACTGAACATTATATTTTTTAATCTTCTTTTCACTTAGAAAATATTTATTTTAATTTTGTTTATTTAAGTTAGTTCTGCATAGAAATGACGAAAAAGTAATTTTTACTGAGAGTAATTTTTACAATATCCTGATTCAAAAATAGTTGGAACCCTTATTTTTTTTATTAATTCTGCATTTACATAACCGAGCCCAATGAGGCCTTATATGGTTAATAAAGATTACTAAATAAACTACATACTTTATATGACTTATTATTTGAAAACTGGAAATTACGAAATGAAACTTTTTTTAGGCTTCTCGCCAAAGTTCTATTTAAATATCTAATGTTTAATTTGAATTAGCAACGTAGGTACTCACTGGTAGAATTTGGTAGTTTTTGGAAAACATTTTGGTGGGAAAAATATTTTCTTTGTGACAACGCTACTAAAAACTGTTAAATTTGAAATATTGTTATATTATTGCAAATGAAATAGTTATACATACACCTCAACCATATAATTAATTATTGGATTTTTAAATAAATGCCTACAAATATGCAATTTTTCAAAACCCAATTTTTTAAATAAAACCAAAAAATCTAATAAGAAAAAATCCATACAACTTACCTCGGCAGTACGATATGTAGGCAATATAAAGTGTAAGATATCAGAACACAGTGATAAAACTTTGCCACCCCTTAGAAAATAATCGACAAACAGCTCACCAATTGTTTTGGGAACTGTGCCGCACACGACCAATAAAGCGGTGGTATTTAGCCAATGTTTTTGCTCAACTTGTTGTGCAGTTAAAGGATAAATGGTATAACTAAGAAAGAAATCAAGGTTATATATTTATTATTAAAAAATTCCAATGTTAATATGAAATGAATAGAGAGTGAAATTCAGGAATCCCCTTAACCATTTAAAATAAAAATACCAATAAAAAAGAAGAAATATTAACTTTTTTAATTAAAATTTTTCCATTCAATAATAGTTTTATTACTTTTTTGTTCTTAGCGGTCTTCAAATAATAATAATAAGATCATTGTCATTTATGAGCAACGATTTAAACGATTTAATTTAAATTTAAATGTATCATAAATAATTTTATTGTATTATTTTGACTTACGTGTTATCAGCTAAGATTTCTTTTAAAGTATTTACAGCACTTTCTTTTGACGTAGTAGTCTCAGCATAAACTAAAATGTTTAAAGGTTTGCACTCGGTTAAACTATCTTTGTATCGTTTTAAACTAGGACGTTTGGCATTATCTTTTACAGCAGAAGGGATATTAGAGGAAGATGTAGCCGGTACGGTTGATTCAGACTTGTCTGTGGTGATGATGGATGGTTTATCTAATGCTGGTTCTGGGGTTTTTTGCTCTAGATGGTTTTCGTTTGTATTTTCCGTTTCCTTAGAGGAGGAAGATGTTGCGATTGTTTCATTAGCTTTAGAAGTTGTTTTAACATTATCTTTTGATTTAGATTTTTCTGCCAATTTAGCGGCAGCTATTTTTTCTAATTCACTAGCTGCAGATTCGGCAACTGCAGCTGCTGCAGACGTAGTTGTTGTTTCAGTTATTTTGCTAGCCTTAAAACGTCCAGTATCTATAACTGCGGGCTTTTTTATTTCAGTTGGTTTTGATCTAGATTTGCTGGGACTTTGATGGGGTTTGGGAGAAGTATTATTCGCATTATCTGCCGCCTTAACGGACGTAGTAGCTGTTATTTTAGCATCTGTTCCAGCAGTCTTAGCAGCGGTGGCCAATTGTTCGGCTTTTATAAATTTATCTGTTTCCTTGTTTATTTTAGATTTCTCTGGGCTTGATTTAGTTGACAATTCTTTGGTAATGTGTTCCAAATTATCAACTTTTTTAGTTTCAGTTTGAAGGAGTTTCTTAGGTGATTCAGTTTTTTTGGGAGATTCTTTGGATTTTTTACTTTCAGCAGCAGCAGAGGCTCGTTTCTCATGAGGTATTAAATCCGGCTTAATAACACCAGTTTTGCCTTCTGTTTTATTTTTATTATAGACATATTCCGTGGCTTGACTTGCCAAAACACTAAGTGCTCTTAAGTCTTCTAAATGTTTAGACCATTCTTCGGGTTGTAAACTCTCATTGCTGCGTTGTGGTTTACGTAAATGGCTAGATAATTTGTCATAGGGTTGTGGGATACCATCATTTTTAACAGCTGTATAATAGGGGAGGTGAAAAATATAGTTTAAAATATTTTTGTTTAGATTTGATTGAATTTAAATTCTAATAAAAATTTATGTATATACAACTTAAGTGATACTAAGGAGTGAAGTTGCATATAACGTAATTGCTTACACTCAATCCTTAATAGTGTTAGCTGATCATTGATAAGAAAATGATTTTGTAAAAAGGTGTCTATTAATAATTTTGTAAAGTGTTCAATATCGGTTTCAATGAGCACCGCAAGGTGGGAATCTATTTTCCAGGCAAGCAGCTTACCATAATTTTCAACCTGCAATAAAAGTAAAATAAAGAAATATTTGTTTGGTTTTGAAATACATTTGAAATTAGATTATTCTAAATATTAATTAAAATTAATTAATTTCAAAATAATTAACTATAATTATTAGATCACAACAGCAAAACAAATAAACTAAAGGTGATATTTATACATGATGAGTCCACAAATCCATTGAGTTCGCCCGACAGTTAAATATATGATGAGTGTTATGAGGATCCTGACCACATGCATATATTGGCAACGGCACGGTCCATGCGAAACCAGAAGGTATTAAGCCTATTGCTCCACCCCGACCTTAGTTTTGCCAGTATATAGTCTATTGACTATATTCCAATCTATAATCTATTGAGTAGTCAATAGTCTAGTCTATAGTCTTATGTAGTTTATTCTATAATATAGTCTATACATATTATACACAGAAAAAATATTTTAGAAAAAAATTTCAATTAAATTATTAATCATAATTTTAAAACGATTTCAAATATTTTTATAATTAAATAAATTACACAAAATCGAAGTATTCTAACAAATAAAATTCAAATTTTACATATAAAAATCTAAAATGATACATATTGTTGGCTTAACATAGAAAAAACGTATCTCGATTCTTTTAAAAGTTATTTTTTTTTTCAATCACTCCTTCATTAAAAAAATAAGTGGGGTATGATGGCAATCATCAAATTTATAATCACTTTAGAACAGTACTACACATGATATAAATAATAGTATAATAATCAATAATTTGTTTACAAAAATAAGGATTTTTGAAGTTTTCTTTTTGTAAACATTTTTAAAATTAATTTTTAATTTCAAGGATTTTTTAAATAAAATTGTGTAATTATATTACATAAATTCATATAAAAATTGTTACAACTATACTATTTTGGAAGATAAGATATTGGAAGTGTCAGGTCCAAAGATTTAATTCATTATTTTCCAAAATGTGGGCGGTAGTGGCAGTTGGGAGCTAATAGCAAAGAGTTTCGCACACCATTTTGCTTTATTTGTTCTTTTTTTTTAAGTAGTGTTTTCCAACCATTTCATAATTGGCCTCTAGGGCACCGTAATATGAAAATTGTTTGGAATATTTATTGATTCAACTAAGAGACCTGTTTACTCTCATAAGGATGAGGCTTTATAATCAAACACTTTCTGAAGAGTAACAAATACATTCAGTAAAATAGTAGTAAAAATACAAACAGCCTTCTCATCGTTCTTCTCATCATTTTCAAAAATTGCCGCATTTAGTGGTGCTTATATTTTGCTCTTTACTATTACGTTTGTAGGCATCTTTACACATGTTGGGAGTACCGGTTTGAGCTTCCATAATAGCCAACCATGGAGCCTGAAATTTTACTTCCCTTTCATATTTGGTATAACACTTTTCTATTTCTATACAATTTGAATGATCTATAAATTTAAAATAAATAATAAATAAATGAATTTATTTATTAAAGTCAAATTGTCATAATCCTTAAGCTTGTCAGAAAGTGATTTTAAATTAATACAAACATAAGAGAATCATCTTCTTTTCTTTATACCATGGTACACATAAGTCAGAAATTTCTTTTAAAATATTTTGCAGATCTTGTAATTGAGATTCAACCAATTAAAAAAATTATATTCAATTGCTCAGATTATCACTTATTTTTTATTTATTTTTGATTAACCAATTAATTAATGCAATTACAAAAGTAATTGAAAGCTGATAAATAGCTTTATTGTTAAATAGATAAATAGAATAATTTAAAATTTCATCACTCGAATAATTGATATAATTAAAATATTTAAATTTTTGATATTTCTGAAAGAGCAATATAAAAATACTAGTTTCTTAAAAAAAAAAATAATAATAATAAATAAATAAAATGTATATGTATTAGTTTCTAAGTGATACAGTATAAAAGATTCATCACAGGCAAATATTGCACCTTTGTTTGCAAACAATTTTATGGCTCATATAAAATTAAAAATAGATTTTATTTCATTATTCCGATATTTATTTAGAGAAATATGACTATTTTTATTTAGCATTTAGCCAAAGTATTAGCATATTTTTAAAATATCAACATTAGTGTTATAACTTTTTGCAATTTTTGCAAATTTCCAAGACAAATAGCAAAGTCTTGTAGAGCATTGAAAGGTATAAAGGAATGTGATTTTTTTTTTTCGAGATCGTTAAAAAAGTTCACGCACCAAACGCGTTAAAATTTTTATATTGATATTATTATTTTGGCATCAAAAATATTATTTTTTTCACCAAATTAAACGTATGTAATGTGGCCGCTTTGCTGTATCGTCTTTGATATAAAATTGTTTGTCCCTTCAATCTCTGTTAAATTGCGATATAAATATAAAACGCATAAACAAAATAATTAATTAAATTATTGTTAATTTTTAATGGTATTTTCCTCTAAATACTTAATGCCTTGAAATTTTATAGTGCTGATTAAAATGCAAAATCATTTAGAGCCAATTTTTCACATAATAAGTGCAAAAATTCGATAAATTAGTTAATAGTAAAATTTTTATAATTTAATGTCTTAATCAATTTACTTCCAAATGATTAACCATATCATAACGTTTTTTATTTAAGTTGAAAAAGGCATAAAATAAAGTACTTTTAATCCATACGATATTACTAAGTTATACCATTTAAAAAATTTGAACTGCATACAAAAAAAAAAAAGTATAAACAAATTGTTTAAAAGCATTTTAGGAATCGAGACCGGCGCGTGAAGTTTTTTTTCTAATTTGCTATCAAAAACTGATTTTTTTATGAGGACAATATTGGCTATGGGCTAGTGCTATTTGATTTTGAGTTCCAAAATTGTTATAACAATAATCAACATGTCGCAAATATTATGAACAAATTATTAAATTTCAATAGCTTACAGTCATTTATATTAAAAACTATGAAGCCTTTAATTATTATTTGTTTTGTTTTTTGATAGACTAAATATATTTTTGAAATTTTTAAATAAATAAAAGAAATTTTTAACAAATAAAAGAAATACGACCAATAAAACATTCATTATAGAAAATAGCAAAATATTTGTAAAACAAAATTATAATCAGGTCAATTAAAAGTAGTTTACATCACCAAATATGTAAATGAGATCATAAAGAAAAACCTACATACACATTTCTATTATGTAGCTTAATTTCATCCTTAAACTTATAAAACTTCTTATAGGTATTACATAAAGTTTGATCAATAAATTTCTTTCCACAAAAGAAAAAAAATACTAACTTACCCTCACAATGTCCTGCTGTTTGACATTATCACTTGATGGCTGTATTTCAGTTTCGATCAGTAAACGTATAAGACCATGTTTATCTAAACTTAGACTGCGTAATAAAGATTCTGAAGGCTCGTTAAATGCAAATGGTTGCAGACCGGGTGCATTGGGAAAGGAAATCCAGGGAGTTGTTAGTAGAGTTTGTAAGGGCATAACACAACAACCGCGATTATTGCCATGTAGCCATAAAATTTCTGAAACCTTGGCCACTTGACGATTTGCACATAGCTCTGAAGTAGCCATAGAGGCATCTAAAATTACCATAAAAGCAATGGTTTATTTAATAATTCATTAAACATTATAATTCATTAAGAACACTTACCAAATCCATCGTCGGAAGTTGATGGTAAAGCATAAAAAGCTACACTAGCTTGTGAAGCCAATTGTTCTGTAATCTTCTGGCATATTTTGCTTATACGCCAAGATTGTAAAAACGTAGCGCTCACGTAATATAATGTTAACATGATGATTATGATTCCGTCACTTAAAGCAGTCTTATTAGATTATGAAGATTATACGTGAAGGAGAAGAAAATGAAGGGGGATTTGTTTTCAAGTGGTTTATAGTATCAAATGGAAGGAATTTCTATTCTGTTTTCAAAGGGGACAAAGCACGACTTCAGTTTTTGAAACACCAAAAATAAATTACAATTTTTTAAGAATTCCTTAAGAAATGGTTAAATAACTTACCCGTTTTCTTATTTGGAAAATACAATGTATTACGCTTTTACCACCATACGCAACTGCAGTTTTCTAGCCTTTATAAATTTTTTTCCTTATAATCAAGCTTTTTTTTATTATATTTTTCGTAATTTCTTTTACGATTTTAATTCATAACAAATAAGTTTTTTATCGAAAGGAAAATTTGACATCTTCTTCATGTGGTAATCAGAGAACTGCGCCGAACGGCGTCAGCTTTTGTCAAAATTGTCGACGGTGACTCAAATTCCGCTGTTAACCAACAAAAAAGCAAACTAACTAACTCTTAGACCTCACCTAACTTAGTGTCTACATTAGGCAAATTTTTATCAAAATAAACGTCAAAATCAATGCGAATATATACAAGGTAACCTTAGTTAAACATCTGATTATTATTTTGGTTGTTACAGTTGTCAAACTGCATAAATAAAAAACAATTATGAATACGCCATATTGTTGTTTTTTGCAACTGTTGCCACCTCACACAAATTCGCGTTAAGTTTGACGTTTGTCATGATAAAAAAATCTCTAATGTAGACACTATGTAACAGCCCGTCTAGACGTAACACAATATGTAAGGGTTTTGTGTCAGAGAGTGTCAAATTCGCTTTCTGAGAGAATTATTTCACGTGTAGATTCAAATATTAGTATTATAAGATGTATTATGAGACTGTTGTGATGAGATTTCTCTACACAACCATCTTATAAGATAAACTGTCAAAAAAATACACATATACTAAAGTTTGTTTGTGTGTATGCTTGTATATTTTGGAGATTACTAAAAACACAATGTTTTTTGTAAAATTATTTTCTTTTAATGATTGTTTTACATTAAAAAAAATAATTTTATAAAAATTGCGGTAAAAAAGTGAGATTTTTTTTAATAAAAAGTACATGTTTATTCTGTGACTGATTGAAAATAATGATATCTTATAGGATTTATTAGAATACGTGTACCCCTTATTTAAGATTTAACATAATATAAACAAAATGGTTACTCTCTTCTGCTTGCGTTATCTCACATATTATATCAACGTTAATCTCAGTTGTAGACCTGGGGTAAAACATCTTATAATACTAATATTTGAATCTACACTTGAAATAATTCTTTCAGAGAGCGAATTTGACACTCTCTGACAAAAAAATTCTTACATATTATGTTACGTGTAGATGGGCTGTTATGGATATTAGCAGGCTGTTTGATAGTTAAAAACATTAAAAACGTTTGAAAAGTGGCAACATTTTACACCTTACTAGTAAATAGTGTCGTTAACATAATGTCTACATTAGAGATTTTTTTATCAAGACAGACGTCAAACTTAACGCGAATTTGTGGAAGGTGGCAACAGTTGCACAAAAATAACAATATGGCGTATTCATTATTGTTTTTTATATATGCCGTTTGACAACTATAACAACCAAAATAATAATCAACTGTTTTACTAAGGTTACCTTGTATATATTCGCACTGATTTTGACGTTTGTTTTAATATAAATTTGCCTAATGTATACACTAAGTATAATGAATTATGTAGACACTAGTAACAATTTTAACAAACTTATGTTTGTTTAAATTTGATAGCGAGTTTTGATTATATTTATATAAAGTTTTATAATTTTTGCAAGCAACAAAATTCGTTAATTTACTATTATTGTCATATTTTATAAAATAAAAACAGTCCCATGTTATGCTCCGTCCCCTTTCTTCGCTAATTTTGTATACATTTTTCAAATTTTTTTCTTTTATGTCAATATTATTCATTATTAAATATACTTTCACTTATTCACATACTGCACAATAAAAACTAATATGTTTACTTGTTTTATCAACAGGTACTCTAAAGTACTTGTAGTATAACAGTTAAATTTCTTACTCAATACAAAACCAAAAATAACTGTTTTTATGAGTATCGCTCACTATACTATACAAAATCATTTTTTCATTTATAAGTATTTATTTGTTATATTTATTTTGAGTATACTTTCAGTTCTACTCTTGCACGTCTTTAATGTAAACATAGTCGAAGAAGAAACATGTAAACATAGTTATATAGCGCTAGGCAACGTTTCAATAACCAGTTATTAGATTCAATATTTTTCTTTGATTTTATTTTTCATTTTAATGAACCATTTCTCTTTTTTGATTTCTTTTAAGTTTTTTTTTTAACAGTTGTAGGAAGTCATTTGGGAACCAGTAATTTATTTTGAGTAGTAATGTAGAATTAATATAGAACTAGTTCTAAGCCACTAGTTCTCAGAAAACCATTATCTAAATCCAATTTAGAGTCATAATACCGTTCTACTCCATGAGTTCCAGAATAGGTTGCGAAACCACTAGTTCTAAGGATGTTATTAAAGATTCTGAAGTAGTTCTGATTACACCAGTTCTATAATTAATATTTTAGCACAAGTTCTGAAAATTTTATATAGAATATACACATAAATTAAATTTTTCTTATTTATTTATTTATTTTTTATTCAAACGTTATAATTTATAATTTAACAATAAAACCCTTGGTGAAACAATACCATTGACTTTATACCATCTACCGAATTCACCAGAATTGTGAACGATCGATGGATATTGTTCAATCTTAAAAGAAAATTTAAAGACTATCAAAAATTGAAAAGTTCACAACTAGGTGGAATCTGACAAATTAAAATATGCATAAAACTGTGATCTTTTGTATATAATAAAAAAACTTACATTTTTCTATTTAAGAGAAAAATGGTTGGATTTTCGTTATTTTAACATTTACTTTCAAATAACGTCCACGTTATTTTAATCAATCACGTAGATAGTAAAAAGTCAACGTGAAATTTACATTTTGAAGGCAAATTATCTTAAAAAATTCTACTGAGAATTTTCAAGTTTCAAACACAACGTTAATTTATGATAAAAACAATTTAAACGAAAACCCTATACTGCTTAATTTTTTTGGGGAGATTTTTCATTTCCTTTTTGCTACCATCTGGCACCACTCTAAACAGGGTGCCTCGTACTACAATTAAACTTATTTGAAGAATACCTATAAAATGGAATGTCAAAATTAATTCTTATAAGATTTTTTTTTCTTTTTAGTTATCAAAGAGTGTACAGGAAGAAAATGCCCAACTATATTCTTAAAGGAAACGGAAGAAAGTCCTTTTACTGCCATTTGTCATAAAAAAGTACTCACAAAAAGAATTCTAATAACAACGAAAATTAATTAAATATTAAACTTAATTTTAAGCGAAATTAAAAGTGTGTATTCGAGTGTGGACACTTAAAAAAATTGTGCGATTAAAGTGGGTCAGTATATTATAAAATAGATTTTTCTTACTGCCAGACATTAATTTTCCTAACTTTTTTTCTCTATTGACATTGCAGACTTTAATTTTATTTAGTTGAATAATTTTTTTCGGTGGTGAAATTAAGTGAAAAAGTGCTACGTGAATGAAGATTTTTACCATTTTGTGGTATTTTCTTAAAATGTTTTATCAACTTTTATGTTGTTCGTTTAGTTTTTTAACCTTTTTGTTCAATATATTTTGGTTTATGTGTAACCTAGCCTCAGCCGGTATTCCGTGGTTTACCGTGCTGTTGGTCGTCATATGTGTAGCCTCGAAATTCGTTAAATTGAAAAGTCCTAATGAAAAACAGCTGCTAAGACTATTGGCGGCCGGCAGTCAAGGTCTCTATCCTGAAGATTTATCATTTTGGCCTATAGCCCATAGGGGTGCGGGCTATGATGCACCGGAAAATTCAAAGGCAGCCTTAAAAAAAGTAAGTTGCAAAAAAAATTTATATATATATATGTATGTGGAGTAGGTTATAGAGTTAAGAAGTCCTCCAAAACCAATCATGACGTTATTATTCTCATTAAAATTAAGACAAGGGTAGACTAGAGCCGTCGTATTTGTCGTATTTATGTATATGGCAGTATAAGTAAGTCTACATCAGTATGTAGTAGTTAGTAAGAGTATGAAGAGAGGGAGAGCATTAGAGAGGAGGACAATTGGGTGGTAGTAATGATTAACAGTAACAGTTGTATTTTTTTTTTACAAATTCGCAGACAAAATTAATGGTGGTTGAACAGATGTTTACTTTTGTGTTCTTTTTTTCATGAGTTAAGGGAAGTTACCCAAGTCAAATATTTATTTCTTTGGGTTGGGATATTTTATTGATGAAATGTTTAATTGTAATTTAATAATTTCTGTAAGAAATTAAGGACCATGTTTATTTAGATTTTTAATAATATTTTGCAAATACAGTGAACTCGCGAAAATGTGTACTAATTTTTACCAAGGCTGTTCATGTTTTCGATTGCAAAAAATAAATAATATTACTTAACTTCATAAATTAGTTTTTATCAGTAAATATTATTAGCAATATTTCAAATATATAACTATATATATATATATATATATATATATATATATATATATATATATATATATATATATATATATATATAAAATTTACAATAAATTTATATAAAAAAGTATTAAAAAAAATATGGTACAATTACACACTCTATTCTTAATAAATACCAACAATTTTCTCAAAAATTTTCTACCACACACGGAGCAAGAGAAACATTCTAAAAGATATGAGAGTCACAAAATGTAGTAACAAAAGAGATTAGTATGACATAAAATAGCGATGAAGCAATTCAAACTCAAAAAGTGAAAAAGAATACAGTATCACAAGTAAGAGTCAAATATGGAGCTATAAAGCACTTATTAAAAGCACATTTTCCATTTATGAAATGCAAATGGTAACTTCATTAATATTTCGTACTTAAGATAAATTTTTTTAACTTTACACATCTCCGTGACACTTTGAAAATTTGAAATTTTCCACTTAGTAGAAACAGCAAGGAATGAAATTTCTGAGATATCGTTTCTCAATAATAGCTATTTAATGGCTTTTATTCTTTCTGACCGGTCATTGGTGCCATATTTTTGAAGAAAAATCCAAAAAAGTATTAGTGAAAACATGTGGCATTCATATTATGATAGGGTTTCAACGATTTATCATATTGCAAATATTTATGGTTTCCTTATGTATTTACTGCGGGTGCGATAAACCTAATAAAGTTCCTATTTCTACATAATTTAATGTTGAAATGAATGATAAATTCTTTATTAATTGTTTTATATTTAGTTCTACGAATATTGAATCCTTAATTTTGCCTTCACTGAGAGAAGAAAAAATTTCCTTCAGAAAGTTGCAGCCTGGACCATTTTGACTATAACTGTAACAGTTATTTTGACGATCATATATTTTCTGCCAAAGTCAAGATTTCAAAATCAGTATTACTTTTTCCGCCATATGATAGTTGTTCCAAAAAATATTTGACACCCTGGGGGTTTATAAAGTGCAATTTTGATTGTTTTGTAATTTTTGTGATCTACGATCACTTTACAGATTTTCCTCTACACTCAATTTTGTCATGGTTATGTTTGTGTTAAAAGTAAATTTTTTAATATTTTTGACATTACAAATCGGGATAAATCTGCAACATATTTTTTAGTACAATTTCTCCCCTATAAGACATAAGTCATATATTTTTCTCTGGCTCTTACATAGGTAGATAGATAGATAGAGAAGGTAGATGTGATACCAGACAGTACCACATCTCCACCCAGAGACCGATCCCGGTCCATTGTGAGTCCCTTCAACAGAACAGTTGTGAAATAAGGGTATAGAATATAGTAATAAGAAATAAGGGTATAGAATATATAAAATTGAAAATACAGAGTACAGAAAAACTAAAGTGAAAGGTAAAAAGAGAACAGAAACGTAACGAATCACAGAGGGGGACCAGCAATGCCACCAATCCCCCTAGGGTTAAACCCTTGATTCTCCCTCAAGCAGCCAATTCCCATGACGAAGCCTATGACGTCAACAAGATCTACACTCCGAACGTCACCTAGCCCGTCGAGGAACTGTCTACCCAGCCACTTCATCCTACGATGCTGTAATCGCGGACAATGGCACACAATGTGTTCAATAGACTCGGTCTCATCGATGTCCTCACACAGTCTGCAAAAATCAGAGCTGTTAGCGTCCATTCTAGACCTCATCTTTCCTATCAGACAGTGACCCGTTATGGCCCCTATCATGACCCTTAAACTCTTCCTATTCATGCCCAGGAGAGTGGTAGTGCCTGCCTTGTCCAATACCGGCCATATCGCCCTCGACACTTTGCAGTCCTCCCTACTTTCCCAAGCCGAATTGGTTCTGACCAAGATCCAATCATTGATCTTCCCATAGAAGAAACTTAGTGGTGGTCTCACATATGTCTCTCTATCCGAGACGTTCCCTGCCGCACCTTGCCTTGCCAGTTCATCAGCCAATTCATTGCCTGAAATATTGCAGTGGCCAGGCACCCAGCAGAGTCTCACCATGTAGTCCTCCATCAACTCTCTTAGTGTCTTCCTACAGGCAGCTACTAGCCTGGATCTCACCAAATGTGTCCCCAAGGCCTTCAGAGCTGCTTGACTATCCACATAGAGAGTGACCTCGGTACCTCTCGCAATGTTTCGCCTGATCATTTCCGCGGCCTTCAGGATGCCGAGAATCTCAGCCTGAAAAACACTGCACTCATCAGGGAGTCTAAAAGAGCCCTTCAAATCCGTGCCCATAATATAGACCCCCGCCCCGGTACCCTCGACCATCTTTGATCCATCCGTGAACACTGCGCAACCTTCATATAGTCTCTCAGTGCCGGACCAGATCTCCCTATCAGGTATCACCACGACAGGATTTACTCCAAAGTCCGATTCAGCGGCCATGTAATCTGATGCCCCCGTAGAGTTCAGATTAACCTCACCGTAACTGATCTCGTAAATAACCTTGGAGTGACCTGCTCTTGATGAGCCTAATAGTCCCAATTCCCTAAGTCTCAGTAGACTCTTTGCCGCCATACCCCTCACAAACTCCTCAATGGGTAGGAGATGAAGTATGACATCCAGAGCCGCTTGTGGTGTGCTTCTCATTGCACCCGTGATGCCAATCGAAGCACACCTTTGCGCCTTCGACAAAAGGCTTCTATTGCTCTTGCGTTCCAGTGCCTGCCACCAGACAGAACAACCATATGAAAGGATTGGTCTCACCACCGAAGTGTAAATCCAATATACAACTATGGAGTTTCTACAGGTGTAGTAGGCATTGAGGCCACGCTTGAGTCTTTCCTGAACATTCCTCTTCCAGGTCAGTTTGCTATCAAGGAACACCCCCAGATATTTCGCTGAGTCTGAAAGCTTCAGTTCAGTCCCACATAGTACCGGTAGTCTGAATTTCTCTACCTTGTACCTCCTAGTAAACAGAACCAACTCTGTCTTTTCCGGGTTCACTCCCAACCCCTTATCAGCAGCCCACGAGGACAGCTCACCCAGCGCTGACTGCATGATCTCACTGATTGTGGGAAGAAATTTTCCCTTTACCAGTATGACCACATCATCCGCATAAGCCACGATCTTCCGCCCTCTACTGTCGAATTGACGCAAAATCACATCGACAGCCATTAGCCACAGCAGGGGTGAGAGCACTCCCCCTTGCGGAGTTCCCCTAGTCACTAGTTTTCTTAAGCATACTCCACCCAAGCTTGAATTGATAATCCTGCTGCTCAGCATGAGGATTATCCATTCGATCAAGAAGTCATGTACCTTAAGATTCACCAGCGCCTGCTTGATAGCGTCAATCTCAATATTGTTGAACGCTCCCTCAATATCCAAGAACGCGGCCATGGTGTATTCCTTATACCGAAGCCCTTGTTCTATATAACCCACCACATCACTTAGCGCACTCTCCACAGATTTACCCTTCAGGTAAGCATGTTGAGCATTACTCATGATGCTGGAGCTACCAGACGATCTTAAATATAGATCTATCAGTCTCTCTAAAGTCTTCAAGAGGAAAGACGATAGGCTGATAGGTCTATAATCCTTGGGTTTCGAGTGACAGGTCCTTCCACCTTTCGGTATGAATATAACCCTAACCTCTCTCCACCCCCTTGGAATATGTCCATGTATTAGACACCCCTTAAAAATCTCAGCCAGTAGTTTACGGACCACCAACGGTGCATTCTGCAACATGGCCGGAAAAATACCATCCGGGCCCGGTGACTTATAAGGCTCGAATGAATTCACCGCCCATGTGACCTTCTCCACCGTTATTAGGTCTCTTACCACTGTTCCAATCATCCCACTGGTGGACTCCGTGAAGAAGTGTTCCACCTCACCTGATTCCTCCACCAATGGATCCCTGCAACCCGGAAAATGGGTTTCCAAAAGTACATTAAGTGACTCAGAACTAGACTCCGTCCATGAACCATCTGATCTCTGGATACTCCCAGGAACACTAGGGTCCTTTGACAGTATCTTCCTGAATCTGGAGAGTTCATTGACCGAGTCAATGGCCTCGCTGAATCTAATCCACGAGGCTCTTTTAGCTCTTCTTATGTCCTTTTTGTACTTATTGAAACACACTCTATAGGTGCCCCAATCCTCGTCCCTACCAGATCTATGGGCCTTGTTGTACAGCCTTCCAACTGTGGTCCGTTGAGTCTTCAACTCCTCCGACCACCAGACTGGCTGTTTCCTCTTACCCGGATAGCTCACCGGGCAGTTAAGCTCATAGCTCCTGTTAATGGACCCCGTTACCTTCCCCACTATTTCGTCAAGATTTTCCCTCGACAAGATCTCCAACGGAGTTCCAGTCAATCTTGACCCCAGATCCCGCCCGAAGGCGTCCCAATCCGTCCTCCTAGGATTCCTGAAAGGTTTCCCCTCAGAACCTCGGAAGTTCAGACTAAAGGTTCAGACCATGGTCAGAGAAAGTACATCCCATGGCCACCCTCCAGTCTTCAACTAGGTCCCTCGAGTTGGTCAGTGTGATGTCTATTACTGAATTCCTATCCTTCGTTCTGAACGTAGGAGTATTACCCCTATTACAGATTAAAAGATCATTTGCAATAATAAAATCAAAAGTTGACTCACCTCTCTTATTAGTATCCCTGCTACCCCATTGACTGTGGTGTGCATTAGCATCGCAACCGAGCAATAGACGTACTCCATTCCGTCTTGCGTACTCGGCTAAGGCCCACACCCTGTCATCTGGTGGTTCCAACTCCTCATAGGGCATGTACACCGAGGCCAAGGTCAGTTTACCGCCTCCCAATGCCTCTCCTTGGACGACCGTTAGATCACCATAACTGAAAGAGTTAAGAAGAATTACCTGAAGATCATTCTTCACCAAAATACAAGTTCTCACCTTATCCTCAGTGGACGGCTTGAACAATTTGTATCCTTTGACCCTTAAACCACAGACCTGGTTATCATTTAGCCAAGGCTCCTGGATTAGGGCCACGTCCACATTGGTCTCACTGAGGTAGGTTATCAATTCGGTCGAGGCCGCTTCACAATGATGCAGATTTATCTGCACCATCCGCAACCTCTTTGGCTTTATCATTTTTCGCGTAGCGAAATTTGATGTAGCCAAGCCCGAACGTAACAACCCCCCCCAATGAGTCCAGTTTCCTAATAGATTCCCGATCCACTGCGAATCGGAAATCTTTACCCTGGTTCTCTTTACAAGTCAATGAAGAAACAAGTTTCCATTGACTTGTATTGATCCCCCTATTTTGTCCTTCCAATATTCCCAGTATGACTTCCACCGGTTTAATGGGTGGTGGAATCCATACCGTGACTATTGGTCGCAGAGGCAATTCCGACGCTGGTATAACCTCCAGTTGCGCATCTGGACAAAGGTTGCCACATCTGTTGATCGCGGCTTTCAGGAATTCAAAAGTTCCTTTGTTACCGCAACCAACAGTCTTGACGCCCCTTGTCCAGTCTGCACCCATGAAGGCTATTTCACCCGGCCTGTGCCTTGCCTGGAAGATTTCGTCCATAAGTCTATCCTCAATCAGCCGCCACATTTCCGTACTGATTCTCCCATCTGGATCAGCACGGTCAATGACTGCTGCTTGAAGAATGTCCGACTTGGACGAATCCTTCCCCTTTTTGGACGATGAAGGTTGCACGTCACCAGATACTACCCGCTTTACTACTCCCTTATGAGAGTTTTTAAGCGGGCCACTTGGTGCATTACCAACCTTCTTCGCAGACGGAATCTGCTGGTCATCCCCCGACCTCACTCTTTTTATGGTTCCCTTAGGGGGACCTTTAAAAGAGTCATGCGGAATATGACCTGCTTTCTTAGAGGTAGAGGGTATCTCATCTCCAGGCAGAGCTCCCCTAATTGACCTCATTTGAGATCCTTTAGCGGGGCTCGCAAGAGCTTGATTTACCTTCTCTACTCTCTTCTCAATGAGTTTTTTCCCACTACCAATCCTTGCTGCCCTGTCGCTTCCCTTGAGAGAAGCTACAGGACTGCTGGATGGCTTGTGAGTATCACACTGTGTGACAGCGTCGACTTTTGGTTCCAAAGTGTTGGTAGACACGGACTCTTTACCCTTGCGAGCAATTTGCGGACCTTCCTCTACCTCCACTTTAAAACCATCGGGATAAGACAATCCCAGGATGTCACCGATGGAGCCATAGGTCCGTTCAAACCTGTAGATGCTCTTTCGGTGTTTCCTGCGAACATGCCTATCCCGCCCGTCTAACAGCGATGGGTCCTTTTTAGCCAACTTATTTAGTGCAGCTATAGAGGCCCTAACACCGTTTTTCGCCTTTTCAAGATTCGTTCGGCTGTCGGTTGCGGCTTGCTCATCCATTGGATATGCTACCGCTACCTGCCGAACAATAGGTTTGGCCGTAGGCCTTGGCATGCCTGATGCCCCCGTCGAGCTCACCTGCTTCCTACCCGGAGTTGACGCAGTGACTGTATTTCCGATTTCTTTGCCCCGGTCAAGAGCAGAGACCACTGTTGTCTCATGCTCTTCATCGGATAAAAGAGACAGGTCCTCCAGTCCCTCCGTCGCTCCAGATCCTACAGGGTCCTCCGCCGAGTCCAGCAGGCTGTCCTCCTCCGTTAGTTGGGTCATCAGTTGTCCGTGTTGAATGAGGATGTTCGTATGCAGTCTCATTAAGTCCATGTCATCGTCCCCATCCTCATCTTTCCCCCCTTTCCCGACGTCGTCCTTGTTTTCCCCTACTTTGACCCTATCCCTAACTCGTAAGTCAGCTTCCGTCCCTTCTACTACCCTAGTGTTGGTTTCTTTGTCCGTTGTCCCATTGTCCTGTTCAATACTTAACCTATCAGTTTCCATTTTCCTTTTTCTATTTTGGTCCCACGAGTATGCCCGTAAAAAATAGACCATCTCGCGCAGTGACGGCATACGCGGACTAGGCTGTAATACAACTGACCCTTGCCATCAGCATCAGAGGGGAGCTGTTCACTATTAGTTTCTTTTAGCACTAACTAATCATCCAGATCCTCGGCACTGCTACCAACCACCTTGATCTTAAAAGTGCATAAGACCCATTTATTTGGTCCACGGAAAACGCATGACCCAAGACCGTACCCAGTGTCAGAGATGTATTCACTTCGGCGGAAACACCAAATAGAATACATCAATGCATCGCATCCAGTCCAGCAAGCCTACCGTTTTCAGGACTGGGTGTGATACAAAGGATGCATTAATGTCGGCAAGGGAAGAGGACTCCAGCACCGTACATTAGTGCCTCCAGTGTCTCTCGCCCAATCCCCCCTATCCGCCACCTGGGGACGCGTCCGATGGAAGTAAACAGGTAAAGACTCCACACGGACTTACATAGGTAATTATTATATAAAATCCTTCGGTGCTAACAATAAGTACAAATTTAAGCAGAATGGAATGCATTTTCTGGCCCGCTGTGAACCGTGTTCAGCATTCTTCGCGCCTTTTAAATGTCAATTGTAAATATCATCTTTTTAACTTACAAGTTTTCAGAATTATAATACGAAACTTCAATTCTGAAAATTTGTAAGTTAAAAGAAGGATGGTAATTATAATTGACATTAAAAGGTACGAAGAATGCAGAAGACGGTTCGTAGCGTGCCAGAAAATGCATTCCATTCTGCTTAAATTTGTATTTATTGTTAGCACCGAAGGATTTTATATAATAATTACCTCGCGAAATTAAAATTTTAATACAATTTTCCGTGACCTTATTTTAAATTCTATTTTATTAAAGTTTGAATATTTTAGACATTTTCCATCGTAATTTATGTTTTAGGTCATCATTGGAGAGGTCTAATTCAATACTATTGATATATGTATTCATTTAAGAAAATAAATATCACAAAAAACAAACATTCATTATAAAAACTATAAATTCGCATAAAATAGTAACTAAATTTCAAAAATCTCTTTAATTCGATTATTATCGCGGTTTTAAAGGAACTTATTATATTTTTTTTATAAATTCATCCATATTTAAGTATAATAAATTTTACCAAGTGACTTATTTGCAAAAATTGCTATTTAATCTTTTGGGAACAAAATACACAAAATTGGCACTTTTGCCGTTAAAGGGTTAATTACGTGTAATCTTCAATAGTATCAGAATAGACCATTCCAATGGTACATTAAAACCCAATATTTTTTGCAAAATATCCAAAATATGTGTTTGAATAAAGAAAATATAACAAAAACGTTAGTAAAATCTTTATATTTCGCCACTGAAAAGAGACATACAGTTATTTAAATGCACATTCTAAGCCTTGGTATGCCTATTACAATTTGAAGTAAATTTTATTTTATTGAAAATTTTGATAATGATATTGAAAGAAATACGTATTTTTAGAGGTGTTTTGAAAATGGTTCAACTCACGTAAATTTAAACATTCAGCTATAATATTTTGGGAAACATATAAGAACAGAACAATCTAGAGGGAACATTTGCAAATTTTTTGTGAGGTTCTTTAATATACATATATTTTTAAATTTTCAAATAAATTATAAAATTTATTTCACAAATCTACTAATTTCGTCAATTACATTGTTTCCAGTGCATTACCCGAGGTTATCGCAACGTTTTAGTTGATGCCGGTCTGACATCTTGCGGTAAAATTGTCATTGTCAATCGTTTAACTTTAGAAAAAGCTGGACTTTCTGGTAGCATTGCTCTACACACATTAGAATCTTTGAAGAAAATCAACATCGCCGAATTACATCCAATGGGGTAAATTAACAAATTAATTAATACAAAATTGTTTAAATAAATTCAAAATTTTTCTATATTTCAGCAAACACTTTGAAGCCGAATATGTATTAACATTAAAAGAACTTTTGGATTTTCTCGAAGATCAACGACTCACCGTTTTCCTTTACATATCCGATAATAGCTCTCAAATGTTGGAGTGTTTAAAGACGACTATTAAAGAGAATCCATTATTTATACAACGTATTATTTTAATAAGCAGATCTCCGATAACAGTTTATCAGGTAAGTAAACATTTTAATTATGTTATAAGGCTGTTTGACGTGATTGACAAGAAATCTTACGGGTTTTTGTTCGGAATGTTATTCTGTAAAAATCTGAAGAAAATTATCAATATGTGTTGTGGATGTAGGAAGAAACTCTGATAAAACATGTTGCAAAAATAGTCAGAAATTCTGATATCAAAACTTTTGCTATATTCGTTTAATAGGATTTAATTCTACCTAAATCAAGATACATTTATTAATTTTGGTAAATTTAAAAACTTAACTAAGCTGTTTTTATATAAAAGCTTTTAACTAAAACTTTTGCTATATTCCTTTAATAGGGATAACTATCCAGCAAAAGTTTTTGGTTCTTGATAATGGCAACTACTTATTAAAGTAGTTTTTTGGTAATGAGGCGTCATTATTATTTGCCTGCTCAATAGTAATAGTGGCTAGAGCGCTGGATTAACAATCATAAGGTTGTTGGTTCAATTCCATTCTGCTGCTGTTAGTTTTTTTTTAACAAAAAACATTTTTTATATTAATTTATTAGGAGGATATTAATACTTAATTTAAAATCTTAACAAAACTTTATTTTTTAAACGAAGCTTTAAAATATTAGTTGTTGTTTATATTTGTTTAGCTTTAAATAAATTTAACTTGTTATTTTTTTAAACTAAAAGCATTTCATTAAAAATTTGTATACATTCAGTTAATACAAAAAAAAAAAAAAAAAATAATAATAATCAATATAAATCCTAAACATTTTCTTTGTTTTGTCAATTTAAAAAAATTAATTCTAAGCATTTCGTCAAATATTTGTTTATAGTCATTTAATGAGAGTATATTATTAGTTAATATAAAAGAATAAAGAAATAAATTTTTAGCCATTTAAAAACTTAACGAAAAATTGTTTTTTAAAACCGAAACCTTTAAAAAAATTTTTATATTACTCTTAATCTTTATATCTTTGTTAATACCAATAAATTCTTATTTCCAGCTTCGTAAACTCTATCCCGAACTGATATGTGGCCTATGGACTGAAAAATCTTTGGCTTTACCTTTACTTAAAGCGTCAACATTGATTACCTCAATATATGGTGCATTCTTTCGTAATATTATCTCACCCGTTATAGGCATTAGTGTGGTTTTTGTCTCTAAAGAAGAATTTAATTTGTAGGTTTCATTTAATTTCTCTACTTTTCATTTTTTATTAAGAAATTTTGTTTATTGCAGACACATTGCTGAACTATGGCGTAATGTAGGCGTAAGACCGATTGTTTATAATGTTAATTCACCGAACGAAAAACGTTACTTCCAAAAGACCATGAAGTCACAATATCTAACTGATTCTTTAAGATCCGAACCTCATTTATTAATGAAAGCTTAAATGGCTTAAAAAAGAAAACATTATAAGCTACTAATTACATTTAAACGTAAATTAAGGAAAGTCTTTCCTAATGGCTTTAAATGGTAAAAAACTGGAAGAAAAGAACCAGCATTTAAGCCTAAGTTTAATTTTATATAATTAAACATATAACTTTTAATTATTAGCACACACAAATTGATATTATTTATCTCATCTTTATCACTAAACACAATTCAAGTTAAAAATTATTCGAATATACGAAACATCCTTTTGATTTTTGTATGGTTTGTATATATATATATATATATATATATATATATATATGTATACATCTATAAAGTATTACATACCAAACAAAGAGCTTAAAATTTAAGCCTACAGTTTTTATTATTTTATTTATTATGTTATTTTTTATAATGGATGCTATTTTATTTTGTTTATTGCCATTTTATAATGTAACTTTTAATTAAATAACTATTTTTTTTTTTGTTACATTTGTTGTGATTTATTTTTAATTTTTTTTCTTCGTAATATAAATGTTTTAAACATCACGCTCAAAAATTTATAAGATTTATCTGTATTGCACAAATTATGATTTTATTTATATCTAGTTTTTTTTATTTTTTATACATTTGTAAATTTCCATCATTCTATTTTTTATAAGTGTAATGTTTAAGTGCGCCTTTTTTATTTTATAATTTCATTTACAATATCCACAACACAATATGAAACCGTTATGGTGTCCATAGAAATTTATTATTATTTTTTTTTTTTTTTTCTACAAATTAATGTAAGAAACTTTTAAGAAAAATACTGTATCTTTAAAAAATACCAAAAAATAAATACCTACGAATAAAATATAGAAAAAAAAATAATACTCAATGATTTTAATTAAACTTTTAAATGAAACGAAAATATACCATAATGCGATCGATGTTACTTTTGAGTTAAAGAATCTTGTTGAGGTAAATTTGGTAATGGATTATCCCGCTACAGAGTTAGGCCAAGACAGTAAAATAAAAAACAATTTGGTGGCAAAAAAATATTATAAGCTAGCAAGCGAAATTGCAGATAACTCTTTAATAGAGATGTAATTTAGAGCGTACAGAATCAGTGTAGATATTCGCCAATTGAATTTTGTGTATAACTGAAATCTCCAAAGCAGCAAGTGTTTATCTTACAGATGTTTATTTACCAAAATTTACTATATCACTCGATTAAGTCTTCACTTCACTTCGTTTTTTAATGATTTTTATATGCTTCAGTACGATTGTATAGGGTATACATATTTACAATACATTAGTGGTATAACTTTTTTCGACAAAAATTGTTACAAGGTACAACGTTATGAATAATACTCTAAAGAATACAATTTCTATAACCTTTCAGGAGTTTTTTGTTTGAAATTTTTTAAAAATATTCAAGCAATATAGTATATCGAAGGCCTATATTCAAAACCCTCTATATCGAAAACACACATTTTCAGGAGAAAAAAACAACAGTTTATTTCTATTATTTTTCAAGTATTTACGTTACATAACTGAGATGAAAATAGGCAGCTTTAGGGAGAGTATTAGTCCCCATATAAGGGGAATATATGTAT